>CM070492.1:440774-1640774 GCA_036324585.1 Champsocephalus esox | reverse complement strand
AACCAGAGGAGCGAGGCATTGAGGGAGGTGGCAGTGGGTGACACTGGTAGGTTTTCGCCTGTTGGAGTTGTTTTATTTATTTATTTATTTTTTCAGTTTACTTCGTTTTAACATTGCTATTGCTTTATATCTCGGGGGCAAGAGATTCATGTGATTGATTGTTGGTCACGTTGCTCGCAAAAAAAAATGTAAAAATGTACTTTGGGGTGGGCCTGTAAGAATGTGGGGTGGGCCAGATTACTTTTAGAATATTTCTTCTTCTTCTTCTTCTTCTTCTTCTTCTTCTTCTTCTTCTTCTTCTTCTTCTTCTTCTTCTTCAACGGATGGGTATGTTTTGGTGAACGAGAGACGCGTATTTGACTGTTTTATCAAGAGCACGACATGACATCTTAGTGTCGTTCTGGACAGCTCTCATCTGCACCACACGTAAAACTCACCCATACTGCATTCTTGTACGGTGTAAAACCTTCCTTGGAATATGTTATGCATTGTAAGGTATCCTTGGGTGCTTTGAAAGGCGCCCCTAAATAGAATGAATTATCATTATTATTTATCTGGAACGATGCAATAACTTATTTATTTCAGTCACTTGCCCTATACATTCAGCAGGCCATTCACTTGATTTGATCCCGTTATAAATGTCATCATTTCGACAATGAATAAATGCAACATAAACGTTATCTTCCACGTTTTATCTAACCATCTCCGTTTCTACCTTTCAATATATTTGAAAGAGAACTCTCTCTCTCTCTCTCTCTCTCTCTCTCATCTGCGTGCGGGGGCGGGGCCTCACGGACACGCTGCATCTCTCGCTTACAGACACGCTGCGCCGCTGTACAGTGTGCACACGGTTCTGCTGGTAATGATATTACATTTGTGAGGAAACTTCTCAGCCGATGGTTCCAATAAGTATTCACTTCAGGTTTACGAAAGTAACTGACTCAGATTACTCGTTTTTCAAATGTAACGCCCGCTGAATATACATGATTTTGTATTTCTGATTACGTAACGCCGTTACATCTATTCCGTTACGACCCGACCCTGTGTGGGTGAGTGCAAACATTTTTCGTTAACACTAGTACCTGACCTGAGTGCCACGGAAGTCGAAGCTCCTGTGATGAGTCTTCGAGGGCCTGGAGGCGAGCATCGATGGCTATCATGGAGCTAGCCAGGGATTGCAGGGAGCCGGCCACGCTACTCTCCATGAGGGGTGTGTTTGTGATGCTCCCGGACTGGCAGCCTGGGAAGGGGTGGATTTTTGGAGGTGGACGGGATCCTGGCTGGAGGGCTCGACTTCCTGCCCTTTTTTATATTACCTCCGCGGCTGCGGCAGCGTCCTCGCCCTGCTCTCTGGGGAGCTGACTGGAGCTGCTGCCCCGGACTGGGGAGCTGTGCTGGAGACCTGATCCGAGAGCTCTCGGATCAGGTCTCTGCGAGAGAGTGAGGCCTGGGGCTGAGGGGATGTCTTGCTGCAGGAAGCCGGGCGATGAGGAAGTCTGCCTCTGGTGATAGGCCGCTGTGGGGAGCCGAACCGGGCTCGAATAATTCCATACCAGGTTCGTGATCTGAATTGTCCGAGTTGGACATCTCGAGCTAGTTTTTCTTTTCTTTTTTCTCACGAGGAGGAGTATAGTACTGCTGCTGTTTGCGGTCATCTGCAAATGACAACTGACAGGGAGGAAGAGCAGGCATTTAAGGAATTTAGCATGTGCAGCCGTTGGCTGCTGAAGGGTGACGCCCTCATATTTAATGAGGGGGGAAGGGAGCCATCGAGTGACGTGTAAGTGACTCGTGTTAGGTCTTCCTTATTGAACTTGCGCTAAGCTTCATTAGTCGAACCGCATAATCCTGTTTTATCCGACCATTTCTTAGTAACTTTTGAAGTACTATTACGAGACTACAAAGCATGAGTCAAAAGCTTTTGCAGCAGAAACCTATCTGTTAGTGCTATAGCCACATTTAAGGAAGAGATTCCACCAATACTTAACTCAATAGCATGTCTGCATGTAGGGGAGGAAACTTATACAAAATGTACACCACCCCAAATTGATCATGTTGTTGATAGTGCTATAGATGCGCTGCGAATAAAATTAGACTCTGTTGCTCCTTTGAAGAAGAAGAAAATAAAACAACATAGATTAGCTCCATGGCATAATGCTGAAACCTGCAAAATAAAGTAAAAGTCTAGACAGCTTGGAAGGATATGGCGTTCCACTAAACTTGAAGAATCTCGTTTAATTTGGCATATTACTCTCAATGAATATAAGAAAGCACTGCGTAAAGCGAGAGCAGCCTACTACTCTTCATTAATAGATGAGAATATGAATAATGCAAGATTTCTTTTCAGCACTGTAGCCAGGCTGACAGAGAGCCACAGCTCCATTGAGCCTTCTATTCCCACAGCACTCAGTAGTAATGATTTTATGTGCTTTTTTAACGATAAAATTGTTTCTCTTAGAAACTAAATTAATGACCTCTTGCCTTCGACCAGTATAGTGTTATCAACAGCTCCCGGAAACGTAAGTTCTAATATTACACTAGATAGTAAACTAGAATGCTTTTCAGCCATTAACCTTGAACAATTACATTCAATGATTCTCTCTTCTAAACCATCAACGTGCATGTTAGACCCAATTCCAACTAAGCTGTTGAAGGAAGTTTTTCCATTAATTAGCACTTCTTTAAATCAAAGTACTATTTGTCGGTTACCACAGAAAACCTGAATAATCCTAGGACATTTTGGAAAGCCATAAAATCGATTTCCACTGGTGATATCCCAAATGAGCTACCTCCGTGCCTCACCACAGCATCTGGCTCTATACCAGACAGGGCTACTATGCTAAATTGCTTTAATGAGCATTTTGTGTCTTGTGGCTCTCTGTTTGGCTGTGTGGCTCCTGTGAACGCTCCAATCCTTGACTCTGAACAATGTGGTCTGGAAAACCCTTTCAGTTTTACTCCTTTAACTGTTGGTATTGTTCATGAAGCATTATCCAAGTTAGATCCTAGGAAACCGGCTGGCCCGGACAACGTAGAACCTTTCTTTTTAAAGATGGCTGCAGATTTTATTGCTCCACCTCTTACTTCTCTTTCTAACCTCTCCCTCAGCACGAACACAATTCCAAAAGTATGGAAGTCTGCTTATGTCTTGCCTTTACTGAAAGGAGGAGAGGCAACTATTTTAAATAACTATAGGCCAATCTCTAAATTGTCAGTTCTGGCTAAGGTGCTCGAACGCTTAGTGAGTGAACAAGTAAAGGAGTTTTTATGTATAAATTATATCCTGTCTGAGCATCAGTCAGGATTCAGAAAGAAACACAGCACCATCACTGCGACAATGAAAGTGGTAAATGACATTACTACTATTTTAGATAATAAGCAGAGTTGAGCAGCTCTGTTTATTGACCTTTCCAAAGCGTTTGACACCGTTGATCATCGCATCTTAAAGCAGAGGCTACTCAGTATTGGCATATCCAGCAATGCAGTGGGGTGGTTTGTGAACTACCTCTCTGAAAGGTCCCAATGTGTTCATTTTGATGGACTGTCTTCTGAATGGTTAAACATTTCTAATGGTGTACCACAAGGTTCTGTTTTAGGACCACTTTTATTCTCCATATATATTAACAGCGTAGGTGAAAATGTGGATGAAGCTACTTTACATTTTTATACGGATGATACTGTGATGTATTGTGCAGGTCCCTCCATTAAAGAGGCTGTTGTTACATTACAGGCTGTTTTTAACACTACTCAGACTCCGCTCTCTGAATTAAAGCTTCTTTTAAATGTGGATCAAACCAAGGTAATGCTCTTTTCTAAAGCTACAAAGACACCAGAGCCTGTTTTAGATATTGTAACTACGCAAGGAACAAAACTTGAAGTTGTTGCCTGTTACAAATACCTGGGTATCTGGCTTGATGATTGTCTCTCTTTTAAACTTCATGTCAATAACCTGCTTAAAGAACTGAGGGTTAGGCTAGGTTTCTTTTACAGGAACAAGTCCTGCTTCTCGCTTGAGGCCAGGAAAAGGCTCTGTGACCTTTGACCTGTGCTGGACTATGGGGATTTGTTGTATATGAATGCACCGGCCAATTACCTGAGCAAATTGGATGCTGCGTATCACAGTGCTCTGAGCTTTGTCACAAATTGTAAAGCGCTGACTCATCACTGTACACTGTATACCAAGGCAGGTTTACCATCTCTCTCTGTACGGAGGCTCAGTCATTGGTACGCGTTTATCTATAAAGCTTTGTTGGGTAAACTCCCGTATTATATCTGCTCTCTGATCACACAGAGAGTTGCAAGCAGCTATTGTCTGAGGTCACATGATGTGGTCTTGTTAGATGTGCCAAGAGCAAGGACTGTCTCAGGTAAGACAGCTTTTATGTGCGCAGCTCCACTTGCTGGAACAATCTTCAGCAGGAATTGAAACTGAGCGATCTCATTCCTCTGCATGTTCTTAAAGCTAGGCTAAATGAAATGCTTGCTGATACAATGGGCACTTGTAAATGTCTATAACTATGTATCCTGTAAATATAATGTATAATGTCCTTTATTGTTTCATGTGGAACCTATATGCTGCAGGTCTCCCTTGAAAAAGAGATCTATGATCTCAAGGACCAATCTGGTTAAATAAAGGTTTGAAACGAAATGAAATATGGACTGTATGAGGCTTATGCATTGTACCAGTGTAGGCGAAGTCAAAAACAGGCAACTGATGGTGTGTGAAAGGTCATTTATGAGGATGAAACACATGAGATACACAGAATACAATGCCATTTTATCTGTTTTATTATTAGTGTAGGACAGATATGTATAACACCTGAAGATGTTTTATTCATGTTATCACATAAATGTAGAGGATATAGCTATATTATTGCACATATTTGAGTTCTATCTACACATGAATATCTGATTTGTAAAACATCACACAAAAATGTTTGTCCGCCCCCTCATGGTGCTAATCAATGTGTGTGTTTGCTAAACAGAGATACAAACAGAACATGAGTGCACAGTCAAAACAATTGTTATCAACTTTATTGTTATGTTACATTGTTTACATAGTGTTTCAGAGTAGACATGTAATAACATCTGAATAAAATGAAATTATAGAAAATGCCTTCAACAACGTGAAGAATAACTTACCGGACATACATATTAAGACATTAGGAAACACATTTTTTGTCGGAGGGCCGCAGCTGACGAGAAGGGGTGTAGGGCTGAAGGAGGTCAGCGATGTATGCAGGGGCTAGGGAGTGGAGAGATGTGTAGGTTAGCAGGAGGAGTGTGTACTGGATGCGTGACCGGGAGCCAGTGAAGGTGGATGAGGGTGATGTGTTGCCAGGGCTTAGTGCGGGTGCGGAGCCTGGCTGCAGAGTTCTGGACGTACTGGAGCCTGTCCAGGGCTTTGCTGGTGACCCCGAACAGAACTTCATTGCAGTAGTCCAGACGAGAGGAGATGAAGGTATGAATTAATGTTTCTGCAACGGGGTCGGGGAGAGAGGGCCGGAGTCTGGAGATGTTTCGTAGGTGAAAGAAAGCGGTTTTGACAGTAGACCTGATGTGGGAGTTGAAGGTGAGGCTAGAGTCCAGAGTGACGCCTAGGCTGCGAACCTCAGGGGAAGGGTGGATGGAGCCGCCATCGATGGTGAGGAGCCTCCAACCTTCCGGAGCAGTGTTTTTGGGGCCACAACCATGAGCTCTGTTTTGTTTTTGTTGAGTTTCAGTAGGTTTGTTGACATCCAGGCTTGGATGTCGCGGAGGCAGTTGACTAGTGACAGTGGGGGTAGCTGGGATGATGGATTGGTACTGATGTAGAGTTGGGTGTGTCGTCGGCATAGGAGTGGAAGTGGGGACCGTGTTGGCGGAGTGTTTCACAGAGGGGGAGCATGGAGATGATACATAGAAGGTCGTCTGGAGGGGGCTTCGCCGTGTGTCATCAGAGCTGTCGGAGTCGCAGTCAGAAGACTCATCTGAAAGACTTAGAAGAAGCTGATGGTCTCTGCTCCAGTCAAAACGTGCTGGTAGCATCGTCTCGCATGAGTCTTCATTTCTCCGATGTCGTGCTGCTTTTTCCTGAACATGCTCTGGAGACCTTTCATGACGTCTTCGCTCAGGCCCAATGGTGAATCTTAAATGTATAAGATAAAGACAATATCAGTTACTTCATCACCTATCACTGATGTGTAAAGTCATGCAAAGTACAAATGTAATATATACTGTACTTTGCAGGCAGGACAGCTCTTTCAGGGAATCACTGCGAGTTGAAAGGACCTTCCAGTGGTGGTTCATTTCTGTGAGGAGAATCTTCTTCTCCTCCTGTAGTCTCTGCACTGCCAAGGTCGAACGCTCTTCTCTTTGTCCTGAGGTCGAAAGAGTCTGGAAAGCATTTATGACAAAACATGAATTCATGTGTATGAAAGATCAACATTCAAAGAATATATGAAGTCTTACATCGTTTTATATATCAGGTGTTCCACATTTGCTGTGAGCATTCAGCAGACGGGTGGACTCAACACTGTTTGGCAGCTGCCATGGCCACGCTTTCTCCACAGACAGAATGGCTTGGAGGCACAGAGCTTCTGTGCTTGGAACCGTTGAGTTGTATTTCTCAGCTGTGGCTCGAGGACCCCCTTCTCATCCCTGATCGTGCGGCGGATCCGGGAACGACCTTTGTTGCTGTCTGTGTCTTTGTAGAGACGCGGCGAACGTCTCTTGACACTTAATGTCAGCATTTCGATCTTGCAGCAGGCAGCAGCATCACTAGGGTTGTTTGTTGTTGCTTTTTAGAGGAAATAGGCGTATTGAGCACAGTCATTCACAATAACAGTGACATTTGATCAAATGTTTTAAGATTATTTTATTACATATGTTTCATGAAAAATAAGTCATGCAAATGTCAATAGAGGGTTATCACTAAATCTGAAAAGTAAAAATAAATTGATAAATCATGACTCCAACAAAGTTGAAAAACGTCATTAAGATTGTCCTCACTTTCTGCCCACTCGTTCACATCTCTGATCCAGTCCTCCAGCTGCTTTCCAGTCACTGCCAACTCAGCCTTCGTGGACTCCAGGTTCTGCAGTTGCTTTCCCAGAGCTTTTGTGATCTACAAACGTCAAACAATTAAAGACAAGTAAATACAGAAATCTACATTTAGGCTGCAGCATTCTAACTAAGAATACGTCATTCTTATAAAACTATGTTATCACCTTCAGATATCTGCGGGACAGTGAGGTGGCCAAGTTGCTGACTTTGTGCTGATTCCAGCGCATGGCCATCAGCGTCAGCATGTCTGTACGTCCTGCAGAAGAGAACATCACGTTATTACTATTCCTCTTACTTCTTATACTGTAACTGGGGTTTATACTATTGCCATCCTAAATGGTGCTCTATGGTCAGGGCCGCCTTAATGCACGGACTGACCTGGGCTGAAGCCCAGGGGCCTACAGAGATCAGGGGCCTATCATGAGCCAATACCAAAGTTTAAACACATTTTTTAATAACATTTTTTTTTAGATTTCGGATGTTTTTAAAAAATATTTAAATAAACAAAGTCTTGGCTTTCAGAATATGAAACTTTTATTTCCAAAATCACACGATAAATACATTTTTGAAGCTTGTAAAGGGAAGATGACAGCTCTCACTCGCCACTCACTCCCCCTCCCCCCGCTGACATTATGAATGTAAGGCGTATAGTAATCATAGATAACACGGCAGGGTCCGTGACAGTTTGTTTTCATCTGGTTTCAAATAAACAAAGTCTTGGCTTTCAGAATATTAATATTGTTTCGGCAAATTCAGATGATAAATACAACTTTGAAGCTTCGGCATAATTACAAGCGGAGAACGGAGTAACTTGACGTCACAGCAGGCAGAACAACAGCGTTTGTTTTCCGACACACAAACGCAAAAATACACAAACACACACACACACACACACACACTCGCGAGCTTCCCCCAGACCAGTAATCCAAACGAAAATATCTTCCCTCCGTAGTATTTTGATCATTTGCTCCGCTAATCAATCAGATCGATGGATTCCAGAGATGACTCAGTAACAGTCAGTGGGCACCACTCAACAGCCAATCAGAATGAGAATATGTTTCACATGTGACGTATTCAAATTGCGCGTGATTGAGTGACAGATGAAGGTTGTTTAGGAGAAAAAGTTTAATAAGAGAAAGTTTGAGAGTGGCGCTCGGGAAAGGAAATTGTTGAGGGAAAAGGAGTTTCGAGACAAGCAGCTGTTACAAAACATGTCGAAGCTTCCAGGTTATTTTAAACCTGTAGGCCAGGATGAGGAGGAAGGACAGATGAGTTCTGTACCGAGCGGTAGCGGTGCCAGCCAAGTAGGCCGTCTGGTTCTGATAGCGATGGAGTAGCGGGAGAGGAAAAACAGACAGGAGGGATGTTGGAGGAGAGGACGACGAGGACTTGCTACGTGGAGGGGAGCCAACGGCAACCGGACAGATACACGAGGGAGGCCCGATACGTCACTCATCTGGAGGAGAGGACCAGGCGCGCAGAGCAGAGTGGAGAAGTGCGATCACAGAGCCTGCCGAGGCTATAAATGACTTTGACTTGTTGTTTAAATAGGGGGCCTACAAAACTTATCAGCCCCAGGGCCTGATGGCAGGTTAAGGCGGGCCTGTCTATGGTCATAACCGTCAATGAGCTGTTATGAGTTTGTGTTGTTGGTCTAATCTGTGCCTTTCTGACAGTAAAGGTTCTATCGTAACTCACCTGCTTTTGACAGGTGTGTTGTGGTCACTGCTATCCGAGAGAGGAAGGCATTGACCTGCTCCACCTCCTCCCTAGGGCAGGGTTTCCGTTAGCCGGTAATTACCGGTTTTTAGCTGGTAAAATTTATTAAAAAACGGTAAATTCAAAACCTGACGGTCAACATGTCTGGTAATAATTAGGGAGGCTCCAATCGATCGGCCGCCGGTCATTATCGGCCGATATTCACTCTTAATAGTTTGATCGGTGCTCTCTATAAAGGCCGATCAGGAGAGCTGGATCTGATCGATATGGACATAAACGCGAGTGAAGTGTAACCGGAGCGAAAGAGAGATCAGATCAGCTGCTGAGTCTGACCGAGACACGCAGCTCTGCATAATCACCTGAAGCCCCGCCCTCTGTTTAGCGGGCTGCAGGAGTGTCACTACCCGATCCGTCACCCTACCCGATCGGTACTGCGCATGTGCGAGATGGTCCGGAAGTCCGGACGGCAACACCAGATGGACACTTGACACAGTGGCTTTTAGCAAAGCTCAAAAAGAAAAACCGAGAGAGATGAGTTATTGTTATTACAACGTGACTTCACTATTATTTAACAACTCTTTTAATTGGGCTCTTTTATTTGGGGTTAAGTACATTGTCAGAATAAGTGATAAATGGATTTAACTTCTGTTAGACAGCTATCATACTGAATACATATTTACTGTGAATGTGTGCAAAAATGTATGGCATATGGTGATGATTTCTGATATTCTGATTTCTGTTTTTTGCTTTGTATGTCGGGGGCGGGAGATTCATGTGATTGGTTGTTGGTCGTGTGCTTGAATAAAATCCCCAAGCTCCAGACACGCCCAGCTCCAAGCTTTTTTTGAAGCTGTCGTGTGGACTCTCCGTAATGCTTGCAGTTTCCATCCACGGAAACTGCAAGCATATCAGGGCTGCACGCAGGACAGGTGAAGGGCTCCTCCTTGCACATGATGTCCACCTCATAATGCACAGCCTCCCGCTCAAAGAAACTTTTGATGAAGCTGTCAGTTGAGATCTTTCCAGTCTATAACAAAATAAGGACATCAACAGTCAATATGTCAAAAATAAATTATAAATTATAAGGACACAGCTTACAATTTGTACAATACAAATAGATCAAAAAGGACAAGTAACTTCAATACTCACACGACCGAAGCGCAACGTTCGCTGATCTAGCATCCTTAAATATGCCTGAAAGTATAGTCCAGGTGCAGACATTTTCATTTCTTCAAATGAGAAGAAAACATCTGTGGCATAAATGGTGGCGAAGTGAAGGGTAGCTGGCTAGTACTCACTCCGAAGAAGGTCGTCAACCCCAGTCGTCCATGTCGCAGCGCATGCTTCACAAGCCAACTCTGGCATGCTTAGCTCATGTTGTCCAGACAAGGTGTTTTTAATACATTTGGTATTCTTTACTCAATACCCATGTTAAGTTTTAATAAACATATGATATTATCATGAAGAAACTTCAATAACATCTATCTTAAGAAACAAGACAAACATTCTTCCCATTCTTTGTGATCAGTCGGTCTGTCCTGGCTCGAGGCTCAATGACTCCGGGATCTCCGCAGATACAAACCGCACTGGAAACAAATTAAAAATGGAAATTAAAAATAATGTGTCTCTTTTGAGAAATATATCATTGTTATGAGACAGATTTAGGATTTAACTTTACATCAGAATATTAAAAAGAGACTTAAGCACACTGCTGGGAATTATCACAGAGATCTTGAGGAAGCTCACATTTTCAAAATGAAGTTCTCAACAAGTCCAGCAACAAAATGTACATTCACAAACCAAAACGTACCGCAAGAGCAAAGGGCGTATTAAGTACATGTGTTGTTGGGGCCAATGGCTGGAAGTAACCTGCAGTGGTAGCATCTCTGCTGTGGAGGGGGTGTCTGGTGTGCACAGAAGAAGGGATGTGGTCGGCGACCTCGGCACCGGACAACAGACGTTTTAATTCTAGCAAATGACGAGGTTTAGAAATGAAGTACGTATCACATAAAGATACAAGTATGAATATGTGTTTCGGGCTAACCAGACCAAATGAAGTACACACCAACATTCTCTGGAGCGATAGCTGGAGCAAAGACCAGATCACAGTCAGGAACATCAACGGGGGGATCAGTGCTACGACTGATCAGAACAAATAGTTTTTTCATTTATACCATTAAATTCTACTACTTTTCCCTTACCAAGAGTTATGTTTTCATTCAATTCATATACTCATTGCCTAGAAATGTATATCTTATACTGACCCCGATTGGAGTCATTCCGGGTTGAACGTGGTCTTGCAAAGATCAAGTTTCCCTCACTGTCTCTCTTCTTCCAGCACACATTTCGCACTGCTGGCACTGCTGCTGCTTCCACTTTACAAAGCAAGTCATCAGCACTCCGTAGGTCATCCCTGAACTCTTTCTGGTCAACCAGCTCATCTGCGCTTCTCAGGAGATCCTCGAGAACAGAATCACTCATTATAGTGAAGAGACACAGACAGAGACACAGACGAAAGACTGACAACAGAGTTAGACAGAGAAAGAAAAAGAGAGATAGGAAGAGGCTATGAAGTACAACACAGCAAGGACAGTTGAACACAGAGGCAGACGTGGCTCTTAAAAGTGCCTCTGGGTTGTTTGGAGTTTGGAAAAACCAAGGGTTGTTTTTTGGAGAACAAATTGCAGGATCTGTTGAGAGAAAACAACATCATTTAGAAACTCAAAACTAAACAAACAATGCCAGTGTAATTGTTGTTGTTTACAACTTTTCTACTTGTCTGCGCTGCTGGCTTCCTCCAAGTTTACAGTAAAAGAAACTGGTGGTGTGACCAATGGCCATTTTCAATTTTTAATACTATTACTATTATTAGCATTAGTCTATATTTTGGTTGAAACTAAGCCAGGAAAAAAAGAAAAACATAAATAATAATAAAAAATAAATATAAATAAAATCGAATTTAAAAAAAAAGTTCCATTATGGAGACTGTAACGAATATTCGAAAAATCGCTGGCATCCCTACTTACTTCTGTTGTCATTCAAGGTATTTTCACACCATCGCAAAGCAAAATCACTGCCACCAGTCATTTAAATAAGTAATGTGTACAGAGATTATAAAAGTATTAATAATAAAAACACATGTATACAAAGTATTATTAAAACTTATTCATAATGTATAACCACCAGTATTTGTTAATATAATTAATTGTTAATACAAATATATATATACTTGAACTTTAAATTGTGCAAGCAATACTTAAACTAGCACTTAAAGAGCCTATGACACCATCCCAACAACTGTTGTGCAATGAGATATTGGGCTACTAGTAATCTCGAACAGTCAGTTTAAAAAAGAAAAAGCGATACCGTTCCGTTAAATATCAATAATTTCGAACATCGCGGGGAAATTCCTTCGACTCATTTTGAAGTTTTGGGGGAAGCCGGAAGTGACGTCAATGCGGGAACGCTTCGAGAGCCAAACACGGACAAAGTGTGTTGTGTCATGCGTAGAAATGGTGAATTACTGAGATTAGGCACGTTAATAACGTTTTAATGAAGTTGACTACAGTATATTCATATGTGTCAGTGCTTTCATGTCAATTCGGCGACATAAACATAAATGATCGTGGTGAAGATGATGATTACATTAGGATTAAACATCGGGAGTGAGAGCTGCTGAATTTCCTCCCGTCGGATGTGATATAAAAACAAATCGATTATTTTTGTGGTTGTAAACTCAAGTGGATGAAACTACATTTATTAGTGCTTTCATGTCAATTCGGCGAACATATGATACATTAAATGATCGTTTGTTTGAGCCGGTCTGCATTTCCTGATGAGAAAACAAACCGATGCTTTCTGTAGTTGTAGTACACCAACAACATGGATTAAACGTGTGTTTTTTTTACCACAATGTTGGGGAAATTAATGGATAAAATGCACGGATTATTATTATTATTATTCCCACTCCGATCGGGACACTAGGTCCACCGTTTCCCCGCAGCGAGGCTCCCCCCGTTGACAGTTTACGTGGGCTGGGTGCAGTGGCGGACTGGCCATCGAGACGAATCCCGATGGGCCGGCACCGAAGTGGGCCGGTCGGATAAGTCACCAGCACATCCCCCATAGGCGGCGCGTGAGGCTCAGGTTTGAGAAGGCTAAATAACTTATTTTACCTGACGCTGCCCGCCTCCGGCGTCTATAGAAAAGAGATCAACTCAGTGTGCGGAGTTTAAATCTCTCAAGTCATATTACAGGATAAAGGAAATACAGTTTAAACTGCCGTATGCAGAGAAGACGCCGACGTGTTGCACTTATCATTCATATTACATCATCACTCAGATCATAGATCATATAATATCATAATATATCATATATTTCCTGATCTGAGTCAGCTTCTCCAGCCTCATCTGGCCGTGCAACGCGCACAGTGTCACAGACTGTATGCAGAAGTATTATTTAACACATTATGTTGACGAAACACTCGAGACAAATGTAATTAAAGTCAGATCCACTCGTGAACGCGCTCTCAGCTTGAGAGAGAAACCCTGGCTTGATTTACCGAGTTGATAACCAGCGTCGTCGGACCGCTTAGCGAGATCTCGTTTGTTAGTTTGTTGTTGTTAGTTTGTTTGTTACTCAAACATATCCAGGGTCTGTTGAACTGGCTTCGTAGTACAGGGCACAGGTGGCTAGCAGCGCTAATGTCAAAGACACAGACATTATACATTATTTGTATTTTACCAGGATGCAGTGACACAAATATTTACATATTTACATTTACTATCTACAGCACCCGCCGCCCCTGACATCCCCCACTCCCCCCGTTGACAATTTACTAGCGGTACCGAAGTGGGCCGGTCGAGAGTCCCGGGATGATTTGTAGTCCCATTCCACCACTGGCTCCATGACCATATGATCGCCCATATTGACGCACCTCATTCCTAAACTTCTAACAGATACAACATAAACCGATCCTTCAGCCTCATGAGCTCTCAGACACGTTCAACATTCACCTGTCATCGCTGTCTGAGCTCGCTGCTGTGTGCGCCGTCGTGCGTTTACATCTGACTGTATATATATATAAAGGTTTACATGCAGATGCTGGGATCCTGGACGGTGCAGCTGGAGCGCTGTGCCCGCAATGACGTCACCCATCATTTGGCGGGACTTGAAGAATCCGCGAGAAGATCCAGAAAATTGTCAACATTGAAGGATTAATGGTTATCAAAGTACAAATATCCAAAATCAGTTCAGTAACGGTTTTCAAGGGGACAATATTTACTCAAATTGATGGGTTTGGATGATGGGGGAAAACCGTGTCACAGGCTCTTTAAACTAGTACTCGCCGTGAGCTAGCTAGCTAGCTCACGGCGAGTTCATTTGTTATATTTGGATAATACCCTATATTATTTAGTTACTATACCCCTCAGAAAGGTGGCAGAAACAACATTGGCACCGATTAGATTATTATTATTATTCGTGGCTAAATTGATCGTATTTCCTAAAACTATGTGTTACCCATGCTCTTACCTTGATTCTGAAGAACTGCGACTCTCTCATCCAGGTTTGGTCACGTAAAGTGCAAAGGTATGCCGTCTTTACGACGGTACCTGAGGATTGTGGGTAGTGTAATCGCAAACAATAGCTGGGGATTGTGGGTAGTGTAGTCTCTTTGGCACTCCACATTTCAGAGAAAACAAGTTGTTTCTCAGAATTGAAGGGGAAAAACACAAAAGCATTGTACACCAGAAGCGGATTTAGGATTGTAGGAGATCCGGGGCTTAGCCCAGGAGTTGTTGGGGGGGGTGCAGGGGTAAAGTGCTATTTTTTTTACAAGTGGGGGGTGGACCAAACATCCTTTAGGAGGGTCATCGCCTCCTCTAGGGGGGTCCCCCCGGGAAGATTTTTTTTTAAATATTGAAGTTAAAAGCATCAATCTGGTGCACTTTGAGAGCAACATTAACCCTACCTTAATAATACCTTAAAGGGGACATATCATGCTATATTTGAACAATATATTGTAGGGCCATACCTATATAAAGTATATAAATAGTTTTTCTTTCAAAATACCAAACAGATCCTGCATTTTAGCCATGCCTCATTTCGCTCTATTTGCTCTTTCCAGCGCTGTTTTTGCAGGGGGCTGATTCTGTGAGCTGCACCACGCCCCCTGCAGGAGAGGGGAGCGTGCTCTGAGATCAGCTGCTGGGCTGCAGCGGGGAGAAGAGGGGGAGAAAAAGAGATCTCCGTCCTCCGTGTTTTATTCTTATATTATTATATAGAGTCGTTATTCATTTGTTTTAAAGCTCAATAAATAACAAAGAAGACCTTTGACCGGCACTTTCCTCATTTTGTCCGGAAGATTTAAACTTGAACGGACATGTTGACCGGCGAAATAAAAATCTAACTGAAACTCTGCCGCACGGTCCCCTCGTTCCTTGGAAGAGCCGGAGAGGAGGGTGTTTGTCATCTGCTGGTGGACTTCCGGAGAGAATTACAGCGAGGGAGGGATTGCAATGAATAACAGCAGCGGGAGCAAACGCTTCCCTCGGGGAGGGAGAAAAAGAGCCAGAGCAGAGTATAAACAGAAGGGCAACCATGCGCGGGAAGTCTTCTTCGCTGCTTTTGTGGCAGACTACAGCGCCACTTACAGGCCTGGCATATGTACTACAGCGTCTCCAGCCCCACATTCCCCTGATAGGTGGAGAATTGACCAATAAGCGGAGCACCACTTCTGTGACGTAGAAAATAATTCAAGATCAGTCTGTATCAGATCCGTTGCAGCCCCGTTTTTAGAGATTTGGGTATGGAGGAAAAGAGAGAGGGTTGTGTTTTCTGACACTTGGTGAGTTCCCTGGAACACCGGGCACTAGGGGTGTAACGGTTCACAGAAGTCACGGTGCGGTTCGTACCTCGGTTTGGGGGTCACGGTTCGGTACGGTTCGGTACAACAAGAAAAAGCAAAAAAAGTCCCAAATGCATAATTCCAGGTTTGTTGTTATTTACTTTTGAACAGTAGTGCAAGTTTCAGTCTCAAAATAAGGAACTCTAACATTTTGAATAATTAACTGTATTAAACAGTTAAAAACAAACCACAAACTGTACCACATACACTCAGATGACCATAGTATCTATAATGGCTGATGTCAAACAAAAAGGTTTCATCAAGCTGTAAAACTAAAAATAATGTCTTGAAAATGTTACATTATAAATAATAAGAAAGTGTTTTAAGTCGTTGAAAAAATATACCATAAGCTTCCGTTATTTATTTTGGTCTCTCGGCTTTCATGTCTATTGGCTTCTTAAAAACAGCGGAGATCAGCTGTTGAACTGCTGTTGTCTTTTGCCGGGCTCCGGTGATTGGCAAATCGGATTCAGAGTGTTGCCTGTCAGTTCCGTTGCCTGTCAGTTCCGTTGCTATGGTTCTGTTGCTATGTGTACTGAAACGAGAGCCGGTATAATTCCACGCACGAAAACAAAATAAAAATTGGAATACGTTATTTTAGTGTCTTAAAAGTAGACTGAGGTCTGAAGGGTTAACGTTACATCTTAGGATAATTTTTAGTCATGTTCTGTATACATACTAACATATAAGGGTATTGACTTAGTGTGGTTTATCTTGTTGTCGCTGCTTTTAATTTAAACTGAGCTGTTGTGTTCATCAGTAAAGTGGAACTTCCGTGTGAACTATTCATATCTTAAACTGCACTGTAACTTTGTATTCATGTGTTTTTTCTTTTAATGTTTCTTTTATTATCTTTTACTGTTTTTAAATGCCTTTGTCTGAATGTCTTTCATGTTTGTAAAGCACCTTGAATTGCCTTGTGTTGAAAGGTGCTATATAAATAAACTTGCCTTGCCTTGGTTACTCCATGTTTACTGGCTATAAGATTAACGTTACAGTACATCACTCTTTTTCACTTCTTACTCAGTCAGCCAGAGTGCAGATATCACCATTAGATTCACAAACCTGAAACATCATCCATGTCTTCACTGCTGGTGATGACATTGTTGTCAGCTGCTGATACTGCTGCTGCTGCTGCTGCTGCTTGTGGCGCCTGCTTCGATGAAAATAACTTTCTAATATCCATAACTTTATAGGCTATTAGCTTAAAACTCGTCAGGCACTTGGAAGGATCACTTCTTCTTCAGGGCAGGGAAGGCTACGCAGTACGCAGGCTAATGTCCCGCAGCGGCTGCCTCTCTGGTGGACTCCGGTACTGCACATTACTCCCGAGACATTTTTTTTTAAGTGAAACATCTGGGGCTTTTCAGAAAACATCCGGGGCTTGAGCCCAAGTAGCCACCCCCTAGCGTCGCCTCTGTTGCACACCATTTAAACCAATCAATGTTGTGTAATTAACAAGGATAATCTGGTGTTTTTTAGTCGATGAGTAGTGCAGATATCACTGTGACATCAATAGACAGTAAGGGGAATACTCACTTCCGGGTGTACAATTCTCCGTTATCCAATGGGAATGGACGCTCACATTGCCTTTAAGGGCAGCCGACACAAACGAATGCCGTGCTTCCATGAGCGTCAAATACCGCCGCAGATGGGAATACATTGCAATCAATTGAAAGCTATTTGCGTCCCTTTATGACGCTGAAGGAGCCTCGGAGCGTCACAATTGGACGCCACGGACACTGACCAAACGTCGCTATCGGACGCTTAGGGAGTGAGAGTTTGTTGTCCAACGGCATCATTTAGAAATGTGAATTTCGGTTCCGCTTTTCGATGCCTGAGGAAATGTTTCTCGCCGCTCTCCGTAGCCTACTGTATGACTGCGGCGGGGCGGGAAATGTAGCGTTGTACCTACACTTCCTACAGTGTAACCTGAGACAAGGGCCGGCCCGTTGCACTGGCGTTATAGATGTTCGCCTAGGGCGCCAGATCTGTGAGGCGCTGCGCTGACAGCTCTGGGAGGGAAAACAAATGTGTTGACCGTTGATCCTAATGTTCGGCTTTGATGTAACAAAATTCATAATTAAGTAAATGTAACACACTTTTCACCCCAGTTACACGTTTCATTCGCCCTGTACGATGGGCGCTGCAAGGGATGAAAATGGGGGATGTTGGCTTATCTGGCTCACAGACAAAGTGCGAGTGAGCGAGGGAGAAAGGGAGGGTGCACTGGAACCGGCGCTGTTGTTATTAGCATCTGGTGCTAGCTGCTCTAACGGAAGAAGAAGATGTTTCTACAATGATGTGGAGGGAGAGTCCTCTCCAGTCAGACTGAGGCTGATAACTACAGCTCAGTGAGGTAAAGGACTCTGAGGGTTTAGATAGTTCACTTTAGTCTAAGTTATCTCAGTGGGTCTCAAACGTTTTGATCACAATTTATGTAAACACATATTTCCAAGGCTCTCCTTTATAATTATTGGGATAAAACAGGTTTGAAATCATTCCAATGTAAACTATAGGACAGTAAACCAGACATATAGTTTTAAACTGGAGAGATACAAAAATCTGCATAAATAAAATAGTAAAATAAGATATGAATGAACAACAAAAATAAAATACGTTACATGTATTTGTTATTGGCTATGGGTTATTGGTTATGCTCACATACTTATTTAATTATTCAAATGTAAACCGATCTTTTTCATATGGGTGTTTAGAGTTGTACCCCCTGGATCTAGTCTCTAGTCATTCTGCTCTAAGTGCACCAGATTGAAGCATTTTGCTTTAAAATGTTCAAACATTTCTTCCTGGTATGCCTGAGAAGGCAGATATGCTTGTTTTTCTCAACAAGAACTTAATAATTTGTTTTACCCTCCCCCTCAAATAATCGGAATTGAGAACCATTAAGAACCGGAATCGAAAAGTAGAATCGGAATCGTGGAAATTCAAACGATACCCAACCCTACTTACCAGTGGGGGGATAGGGTCGACGAGTGAGTGGAAGGATCCCCAAACAAACCAAACTTAAATCACCCCAGTCATACATGCAGGAAATCAAATCCTGGGGGACCACATCGGACACAAAAGAAGAGGAAAACCACCACCTTGGACACCAGCACCACCACCTTCAGCTCTCAGTAACTAAGTAGTGAAACAAGAGGGAAACAGTTAATGGGGGCTAAATAAGTAAATCAAAGTAATAAACAAACACAATATCAAATATGTTCTCATAAGCAGATAAACATTTAAGAATAAAACAAATCAAATGAGAAAAGGTTCAGTTAAACAAAATAAACAATTAACTAGAATAAAATAAACGTTTTTTTTAAATCAAGTTGGCCAAAGTAAGGACAAGTTATAGAGGGAGTTAGCCCCAGAGTTCAGTGACTTCCACACTTCGAGTGTCGGCCCAAGCGAGGCAGCAGGAAGGCGTGCAGTTAAAGCAGCACTTTGACTGGTGAGCGAGCCTCCGCAGTAGGCGACGCAAAGCTGGCCAGAAGCAGCAATCAGGAGCCACAATGTGGTAACGGTAGCCCAAACATCTAGGCAGGATCAACAGCAGTTGTGACGTTACTGCCGATAAACATACTTTCTCCGGTGAAGCAAAACAGCAGATGTCTCTTAACCATTGGATTGGCCCTAGGTTTATGAATAAATACAAATACAGCATTAATATCAATAAAAGTAATGAGGTAGATTGACCAAATAGATTGCCGTACAGCGCACATACCGATCAGGCTTTCCTATCGATAACGCAGAGAGGGGAGAGCTTCATGCTTTTTATGGCTGCGTTGACAGGCTGCACCCGCAGGATCCTCCACTAGGTGAGGCAAAGCAGGGCTAAGTATCAGTACGCTGGTAAATTGCAGAACCTTTCCTGAAGCAAGCAATGCTACTGCAACATACCTGCACCAGTGGCGGAAGCAAACACGCAAGTGGGGCGGGTCTGTGTACCAACAAACAAGACCAACCATTACCCTTAACCTTACCCTAACCCTAACCAGGTCTTCACCCTAAAATTAATGATTCCCCTCATGGGGACCTCCAATTTGTCCCCATAAGGGAAGCCAGTCCCCACACGTGACTATGTAAACAGATTTAGGTCCCCACAAGTATAGTAATGCTAGACCACCCACGCACGCACGCACGCACGCACGCACGCACGCACGCACGCACGCACGCACACACACACACACACACACACACACACACACACACACACACACACACACACACACACACACACACACACACACACACACGTTCTCACTCCCATCCCGTCACATATTGACGGACGGTCAGGGCCCCTCCCCGTCGCTATATTACGTACAGGGTACCCCTTTCCCGTCATTTTTCTACGGGCAGGGCGTCCCATAGACCTTCATTGCGGACACAGCGGACCCCTTGCCCGTCAGGCTTCTACGGGCAGGGCGTCCCATGGACCTTCATTGCGGACTGCGGACCCCTTTCCCATCATTTTTCTACGGGCAGGGCGTCCCATAGACCTTCATTGCAGACACAGCGAACCCCTTGCCCGCCAGGCTTCTATGGGAAGGGCGTCCCATAGACCTTCATAGACCACGTGATCAACAACGATGGCCAACCTTCGTGTTATTCTCGTGGAAAATGCCTATTTTAAGGTTCATTTGGCCATTCAAATGTGTTTTGATGTCATTTTATGCGAGTAATGAGTTTTTATTTTTCTGATTATTTGTGCAGTACATGTACATGATGTTTAGTTTGCTAGTTATGACGAAGATTACTTCATGAATGCTAACGTTTTTTTGGTGGAAATGTGTTTTTTCACAGCAGAGTCACCCTCTGTACTTGGACTTATTGGGAGAATCTAAAGGCAAGAACATCCCAAATATTAATTTAGGTCTTTATTGTAGACCTTTAGTGTTGCCGTCTGTGAGGAAAATACATGGGGCTCAGAGCCTCGTATTTTTAAAATCTTTTTTTCCTTCTAATTTGTTATTCTTTTCAAAATAACACACTGTTATTTACTCACCAATAACACACAATTATCCTTGCTTTTATTTATTGGTTTAATTCCATAATCTAGGTCTTTTTTGGTGTCCGTCAGGAACTGAATTTCAAAATAAAAATAACCGTGGCGATTGGCCCGTCCAGGCTTACGAGCCGCAGACGGGGCCGAGTGCCGGGCAGGAGTCCAAAGAAAAGCAACTCCTGCCCCGCCTCCCTCCACGGTTCACTGTTCGGTTCTCCCCTCCCACCTCAGGTTGCCAGCTTGACGGCCGAACATGCTTTCCCCCTCTCCGTCACCACAGCGCGGCGGCGAATAACATCGCGCTGCTCTCCAACTCGGTGGTGACACTGGTAGAGCGGTCCACCACAGAGGCAGAGGAAATCAGCTGTGCACGTCCGTCGCTGTCTCCCAGGCGAGGATTTTCGCGTGGGTGACACAGATCCAGCGCCACCTCTGGCGGAAGCAGGCGCCTGTTACGGAGACGGCCAGAACAGTGCTACTGGCCGCTCCAATCAGGCCGGACGGGCTGTTCGGACCCCAGTTCCACGCCACGGTGGAGTCCACGAAGACGGCCCCGGAACAGGCATATGGCATTCGCCAGCATGTACAGCTGGCTCCAGCCTGCTGAGCGCCCACAGCAGCACCAACGCCCAGACTCGCCCTTCGGCGGCTGCAGGGGCTCTGTCCCACATCTCCGCTCCCCCACCACCCCAGAGACAGGGTCTCCCGGCGGCGAGTCAAAGGGGAGTGAGGCTCCTCCGCTCCTGGTCTGCTCCGCGAGAGCCTCCGAGGAAGCAGAGCCGGTAATTAAGCCAGCTGCCACTAATCTGTTGATTAAGTAGACAGCAGGGCTCCCTGCAGAAGCCTGCTGGTTTTAACCTATCGGTTAATAACCTGCAGAGCTCGTGGCATTCCTCTGTCCGAGATACGCCTCCTACACACGGTCATAATAAACCCATGAGCGCCGTTATAACGCCTCGTGTGGACAACACTGCACACACCTCCATCCATCCCCTGAGCGTGTACGCGCCTCATGATGAGAGCCGGAGTGAGACGCAGCGTGTGGAGGCCCCCGCGCAGCCCTTTTTGGTCCAATCACACCTTGGGTTGCCTCGCGGGCAGCGGCGGCAGGGGCTCTGGCGTGGCTTGTCACCATGACAACCAAAAACACATCTCGAGCACGTGCGCCCGCTCTCAGTGTTTTTCTCAGAGTGGCAGCACGTTAGGGTTAGTTCAGCTGTTTTTAACGCCCTAACCCGGCTTCATGCCGAAAGTCATCACAACTCTTTTAGAGTCGAGAGTGATCACCCTGGCTGACTTATTCCCCCCTCCTTACAGGTCGGAGGAAGAAGCCACTTCTCATCTCCTCGGTCCTGTGCGCGCGCTGTCTTGCTATGTGGCGCGCACAGCGGCCTGGCGCCGTTCTCAGCGCCTGTTTGTGCATTACAGAGAGCGCTCGATCGGGCAACCTCTGTCTGCACAACGGCTGTCACACTGGCTGTGTGAGGCTGTGTCACAGGCATATGTCTCCTCTGGGGTGGATCCCCCGGAGAACATCAGTGTGCACTCCACCAGAGGAATTTTGACCTCCACGGCTTTGCATGGAGGAATGTCGGTGGAAGACAGTTGCACTGCTGCATCTTGGTCTTCCCCCTGTTCATTTAATAATAATAATAATTCCTTACATTTATTATAGCGCTTTTTCAATGACTCAAAGCGCTTTTACACATTACACATACATGCAATGGTCAGATACTGTGGACAATACCCACAGGATCAAGTTCAGGTGAAGTGTCGTTTTTGTCTGTCTGTATTTATTCATTTGTATCTCTGACACACCCTGTACTGAGTGTCTTGTCAGAGTGAGTGACGTCAGGGATCCAGCTGTGCGCTCTCCTACCTGTCTGACATGCAGAGAGCTGCTGTCCCCCCTCTATGATCGCTGGGCAAGGTGAGACCTTCGTCTCTACTTTCTCACAGCGACTGGTATGTATTGTTCCCAGCCTTCTTCCCCTCATGGTGAATATGCATGTTTTGCTATGTTCCAGGGACAGCGATGCACCATTACGCATGGCCCAACAGGCAGGGGGTGTTATTGAGCAGGTGTGTCTATGCTTCTAGTGCTGGACGGACCCAGTGGGGCGCAGACTACATCCTGCTTCGCCTTTAACCCAATAGCGATAGCCTGAGAGGGCGAAGCCATATACGAAATGGACTGGGGTTACCTACTGTAACCCAGCTTCTATGAGTAATGGCGCAGCCCTATAAGCGCCGGGCCCCACTGGCTCCACGAATAGCTGAAGAAAAGTTATGTTGTATGGGAGCAGATTGCCGGGTCACCTTCTATTTATACCGGAAGGGAGCCCGAGGGTGGGGCCCACCTAGCGGGTGGGAGTGGACTACAAGTGTTTCAGTGCTGCGCGGGGGCGCAGAGGGATTACCCAATAGTGATAGCCTTAGAGGGCTGCGCTATTTACTCATAGAAGTTGGGGTTACAGTAGGTAACCTTAGTTCCTGTTGTTTCTATCACGCATTGCCGGTATGAAAGGGTCTGTGCCGGATATATCAAACATTTAATAAAAGTGAACAATGAACAAGACTTAACGTATTAATAATAATTAATTATATTTATTCAAGCAGTGATCTTCTCTTCCTCTCTGCAGCAGAGAGCTAAGCGCTGTCAGACCGGACCTAACCCTAACCCTGAAAAGTATTATCATCTGAAAGTAAAATGAATCATTATGTTATTAGTATTAAATACATATAAGTATTTTTACAACTTGTATTTAGAAATACTCCGTTGTAATTATTGATGCATACATGTGTTCATCCATTCAATGTGGCATCTGCTATAATTGGGTTAATGTATGATATTACTTAATAATACAATACATTATAATATATGATATGATAATTACATTTTAGTTTTATTCATTTCTTATTTCATAGAAACGTATCAAACATATAATTAAAGAATGGTGATATACACCATGATATATCTTAAGGACTAACGTTTATAATAAATAGCGTAGCATTTATCCATATTCATAATAATATTTATATATTCAACAACACTTTTTAATGAAAAAGGTTCATAAAAATAAAAACACAACACTGTCATTGCAAGTCACACTCAGTTGACTTTTATGTTCAACTGCTAAATTCGTTACTGATCAAAAAGGGCTTCTACCTAATTACCTTAAATAGAGCAGGAGGAAGCAAACACCACTAAACATTACAAAAAATATACTGCATATTAAAGCAAACTATTGTAAAGGTAAAAGTATGAGCTTAACAAATAAAGAAGTGTAATGTAAACATTTACATTATAATTATGATTATTTAATATATAAAGACTATATATTATTGAATTACAAGATTAGATATACTTTATTTGATCTACAATATTGATGTTTTTTCGTTATACTGTAGTAGCCTGTGAAAACCATAACAATTATGTGTTGAAATGCTCTTCACCAAAACACAACTGAAGTACTGAAAGTCCATGAAACTTGTCTTTCTGTATTTGTGAATGAAGCGCCATCTAATGGTTAAATCCTGAAATTGAAAATCTGGCAACGCCCTCTTGGAAAATGGTGTGAGGGCTTAACATGCCCAGCCGCTGGGATCCGTTGGGTCTTTGGCAGGAAGCTGTTGGCTGGAGTCTGTTCTAGAGTGCTACATCTGTAGTCGTTCCTTATTCACTACGCAGTAACTTACCACATTTGGTGTACCTTATCGTAAAGTGTTACCTCATACAAGTAGAATATATTCAGTTATTAGGGGAGAGTGGGGTAAGATGAGTCAATTTTTACTTATGTCGTCCTTTACACACCTAATTGCCCATCAACCACAGATCTCTCCACCCCTGATCTTTCTTCTCCAGCAGCTAAATTAACTGTAGGTTACTCTGAGTGACACGATTTATTTATTGTGGCTTTTATGTTTTTAGGTATAAAATGTTATATAATTCAGGCTTATAATTCACCCTTCTCTAAAAGCCTTCAACAATGACAATATTCATAGTAATTTAATAAATCCTTCCAACACACATTGTAAAAAATAGCCTGCTGTAAGTTAAGAAATCATTCCAATATGTACATATTCTGATGTAACAACAATCACATTATAAATAGTAACATAGCTGAACATTGTATTGCACATTTAGCTTTGAGTGTTACTGACCTGAGATGTGTTTATGAATTAAGGTGACTGAGGCTTTTTACAGGCTTTTTAACATAGACAGAGCACAACTGAAACATGACATCTGAAACGATGTAACAACATAATACACCTTTGGGGATGCAGCTTGGGATGTGAGGAGTAAGGGACACGGCTTAGAACGGGTGTGTTGGCAGGACAGGAGATTGTGTGCATCAGTCTGCCTTGATCTATGCATTCATGTCTGTGACACTCACTGCTGCCCACAGCTGTTTTATAGAAGGAAAACCTCCTTCACTTCATGAAAGTGTTTTAACCACACACACACACACACACACACACACACACACACACACTCAGTAATTCACTAAAAATATGTATACTTTAATGGAGCCTCGTCGGCAGATCAGGATCCCGACGCGTAGGGTGTTATTTTCCCCATAAGGAACAAGTCGCTGCAAATTATCCCGCTTATTACATGGCCACATTCTCAACAGACTAAATGACTCCCAATATTAATTGAAATGCTTTTATGGATTTAGAAAATGTTTTTATTGACTTAAAAAATAGTTGTATGTATTGATTTAAATTGACATGCATCCGCTAAGAACAATAGTCCGTTGTTACCGTTTTTTAAACAGTCTGAATGAAACGGCAGCTCTCAGCTGTGTGTTTACACACCTAATGGCCCATCAACCACAGATCTCTCCCCCCCTCATCTTTCTTCTCCAGCAGCTAAATTAACTGTAGGTTACTCTGAGTGACAAGCTTACAGTTAGACACAACACTGTCATTGCAAGTGACCCTCAGTTAGTTGACTTTTATGTTCAACTGCTAAATTCGTTACTGATAAAAAAGGGCTTCTACTGTACCTAATTACCTTAACACTGGAACCGCCAGAGGTTTTTGTATAGGCCTACCCAAAACCGTCAAATCCCGCTATTAGAATGCAATTTTTAACAACATAGGGTGCTACATAACACACTTTCAGGAAAAGTCAAGAACTGGGAGACTTTAATATTTTATTGAAAAAAAGTTACATTGCACACACACAACACACATCACACAAATTGACCCGATTGGCGGTTCCAGTGTTACATAAACTCACTAATGAATGAAACCAGTTCAATACGCATTATTCTTATTCTTATCATTCTTTATGAGCGCAGAAATAGTCTTAAAATCAGATCTGTTTTTTAAATTAAATCTGACGGCAGGCAGTTAGCTCTGATCACCTATGATAAATGCGCCACACCTAATCACTGGCCATTCAGCCACAGAGCTCCCTCTATACAAATCAAACTGTAGACGGTGTGAAAGCACCTATTGTTTTAAATAATGGTCGGAATGTGACCTGTGAGCCTTCTGAATTACCGTGGGACAGCACATTCTAAACTAAAATGTTCAATCAATAAAGTAACATCTTATCTTAATAATATCTTGATATTAATAATAATAATTAATCATACTGTATGTCTCCGAAAGGGAGCAGGAGGAAGCAAACACAAAAATATACAACAAATATACTGCATATTAAAGCAAACGATTGTAAAGGTAAAAGTATGAGCATAACAAATAAAGAAGTTATTACATTATTATTATGATTATTTAATATATGAAGACTATATATTATTGAATTACAAGATTAGATATACTTTATTTGATCTAAAATATTGACGTGTTCAAATGTTCTTCAAAACACAACTGAAAGTCCATGAAACTTGTCTTTCTGTATTTGTGAATGAAGCGCCATCTCCTGGTTAAAACCTGAAATTGAAAATCTGGCAACGCCCTCTTCGATACTGGTCTTAGGCAGGTCGTAGGCAGGTCGTAGGCAGGAAGCTGTAAGCTGGAGTCTGAAATGAGGTGCTACATCTGTAGATGACCAGGATTAATAAATAAATAAAATAGAATTATGATCAAATATATATGATAAATATTACAGTATATACATAGAGACAGACCATGATTATTGCACAGTGGGGATATGGGGTGTTATTTTTGTGTGTTTAATGTCCTAATGGCCCATGGGAAGAAACTGTTTGTGAGTCTGGAGGTGTGGGCTTTCGGTGAACGGTAGCGCCGGCCCGAGGGCAGCTGGTCGAACAGATGACGGGCTGGGTGGGATGAGTCCTTCAGGATGGAACTGGTCCTCCTGAGGCAGCGAGAGCTGGTGATGTCTTCCAGGGAGGGCAGAGTGCAACCAATAAATAATAATGCTGATGATCCGAGGCGGTTTAAACCTGAGTTGTGTGGTACAGATGTAGCATCTAATTTTGGATGCCCCTACCCATGTGGGCCCGTGATCGGCACGGGGTGGGCCCTCGCTCAAAGGAAAACTGCCCGCATGACTTGATCTGCCCCCTTGATAAATACATTGTATTATAATGAAACCAGCTGCAATGGATCATGGATCCACCAGGGGGAGCAGTTATTAAAAAGCTGCCACACTGGAACTCATGTGAAATAAACAGCTCATAGATCTACAGGAATCTGATATAGCGGATATCCATATGTCACGGATAGGATTATATTCTGTGCTAAATAAGAGACATGTAATCATTTACAAAACATCACCATGTTTTTATTTAACAACATAATGTTGTTTAATCTACGTTGGCGTACTACAAAGAACTATAAAAAAACAATCGGTTAGTTTTTTCATCAGGAAATCCAGCCCGGCTCAAACAAACGATTTTTAATCATCATCCTCACGATCATTTAATGAAATGATCGCCGAATTGACATGAACGCACTTACAATCTAAGGTACACGAAAGGAGGGTCAGGCCGATTGTCGAACCTCAGATTGAGGAGGAACAATGCGGATTCCGTCCTGGTCGTGGAACGACGGATCAGCTTTTTACTCTCGCAAGGATCCTGGAGGGGGCCTGGGAGTACGGTTATCCGGTCTACATGTGTTTTGTAGACTTGGAGAAGGCGTATGACCGAGTTCCCAGGGAGTTACTGTGGGAGGTGCTACGGGAGTTGTTCTCGAGTGAGGGAACAATGGAGCGTGAGATGGGCCGGAGAATCGGAGCAGCGGGAGCGGTACTGCAGTCGCTTTACCGCACCGTTGTGACGAAAAGGGAGCTGAGCCAGAAGGCAAAGCTCTCGGTCTACCGGGCCATTTTCGTTCCTACCCTCACCTATGGTCATGAAGGATGGGTCATGACCGAAAGAACGAGATCGCGGATACAAGCGGCCGAGATGGGTTTCCTCCGCCGGGTGGCTGGTGTCTCCCTTAGGGATAAGGTGAGAAGTTCGGTCATCAGGGAGGGACTCGGAGTTGAACCGCTCCTCCTTCGCATCGAAAGGAGCCAGTTGAGACACACCTGGTTCGGGCACCTAGTAAGGATGTCACCTGGGCCCCTAGGGAGGTGTTCCAGGCACGTCCAGCTGGGAAGAGACCAAGGGGTAGACCTAGGACCAGGTGGAGGGATTATATCTCTTCGCTGGCCTGGGAGCGCCTTGGGATCCCCCAGTCAGAGCTGGTTGATGTGGCCAGGGAAAAGAAAGTTTGGGGCTCTCTGCTGGAACTGCTACCCCCGCGACCCGACCACTGATAAGCGGGAGAAGATGGATGGATGGATGGTATTAACAATCATGAATTTGCCGTAGTCAACTTCATTAAAACCTTATTAACGAGCCTAAACTCAGTAATTCACCAAAAATAGATTTATTTTTAATGGAGCCTCGTCATCTCCCCACGGCAAATAAGAATATGTACAGTGTTAATACTGTATTATTAGTGTTTAATAATACTGCTAACACAATCACACATTGAGTTCATTGTTGTGCAATGTTAAAATCAGACCGTTGTTTTTAGTCTGAATGAAAACTCTGCAGCTCTCAGGAGATTATCTGATCAGCGGGGGCTGTGTGTGACTCTCTTAGTTTACACACCTAATGGCCAATCAGCCACAGCTCTCCCACCCCTCCTGTGATCTCCCAACCCCCCTGTGATCTCTCTTCTCCAGCAGTAACGTTTAACTGTAGGTTTGTGTTCGCATATTTATGCTGTCGCAGTTCCTGTTGTTTCTACCGCGCATTGCCGGTATGAAAGGGACTGTGCCAGAAATATCAAACATTTAATAAAAGTGAAAAACAATGAACAAGACTTAACGTATTAAAAATAATTAATTATATTTATTCCGTTTGGATGTACGATTTTTGACTTTGTTTAGAGCAGTGATCTTCTCTTCCTCTCTGCAGCAGAGAGCTAAGCGCTGTCAGAACGGACCATGGCTGTAAAGGCAGAGGGGTGTCTCTAGTTCCCCCTCGACACATAGACTGAACATGCATACATTTAGGTGTCGGGACCACGCAAACAACCCCAATGTAAAGTGAATGAGGCTCCTTTGTCGTGGTGCACACACGCTATTCTACAACGACCTGCAGTGAGCTTTTATTCTATAAAACGTTTTTTAAATCTACTTTATAGCTTGTAGTAACTCACGGGAGGCTTCTTTTATTTTATTTGTATTCATACATTTTTTTATTTTTCGTCAGAATGTATTATGGTGCATTATTTATGAATTTGTGTTCTCAAAAAACAGTGCATTGTGGGTAATACAACTGGGATTTTTATTAAATTAGTGAGTTTTTAAGGAAGGCCAGAGCTTCAGCTGTGTCAAATAGATTGTTCCCTTTAGTTAAGGTTTTTTAAAAGAACATTATATTCCGATTTGATAATGTCCCCTTTATTGTATTGCGGAGAGCAATGTGAGCGTCCATTCCCATTGGATAACGCAGGATTTTACCCCGGAAGTAAGTAATCTCCTTACTGTCGATTGATTTTACAGTGTCATCTGCACTACTCATCAACTCAAAAACACCAGAGTATCCTTGTTGATTACACAACATTGATTGGTTTAAATTGTGTACAATGCTTTTGTAATTTTCCCCTTCGATTCGGAGAAACACATATTTGTTCAGTTTAGGATGGCCGAAGACACTACACTACCCAGAATCCTCAGCTATTGCTCCGCGTTGCCTCAAGCTCTGTGATTGGTCGACCTCCAACTGCATTCCATATGAAAAAAAAACGTTTCATAAAAGATAAATCATACTTTATTCAGCAGTGCTTGCTTTACTCTTTGAAAGTCATCACATGCATGCATTGTAAATATTACACATCTGTCGTAGTTCTTTATTTATCTACAGAGATCTGGCCGCAAAATAGATCGGAAACTATTATTTTACCGTTCTGTTTTAATTTCACAATAAAGTTAGTTGTAATAATTTGTTTTGATATTATTGTTTTTTATTAACTACTAGACTGCTGAGTCATGTTAAGACCATCTTTTCTGTGTTGCTGTGGGGTTTTTCCATCGCTTTTGTGTTACAAATATCAAAACAATAACAGAATATATCCGCCGTAAACTAAACCAGAAATAGCAGTATATTTTATTTTGTTAACACTGTAAACTTGACAGACTTTTAACCCAAACCACCTACTGGTTAAAGCACGTTATTACACGTTTAGAGTCATATTGACATCTTGAAAAGGGATGTCCAAAATAGCAATTATATACAGTTTTTAATTAACTATTTGTAGAGAATAACGAGTAATGTATATACTTTATAGGGATCTGCAGATAAATATTTAGTCTTCTCAAGCACCAACAATCATTACATTGCATTTAGCTGACGCTTTTATCCAAAGCGACTTACAATAAGTGCGTTCGACCAACAAAATACAAGCTTGAAGAAAACAGAATCATAAAGTACATCAGGTTTCATAGAGCCAAACATTTCAAGTGCTACTCAACTGGCTTTAGATAAGCCAGTCCTCCAATCAAATATCTCTCCTGATTGTTGGCACTTGACAATCACCTCCCCTGCATTTTACTCAGGTGTAACTAAAATCTGCTTTAAGGGTTGTTTATATTTTACATCATTAATCAGAATCTGCAAAGTAACTAAAATAAATGTAGTGGAGTAAAAATACCTGGTTAACCTTAAAGAAAGCCCTCAGGATTATAAAAGACCACCATCACCCCAGCCACAAACTGTTCTGTCTGCTGCCGTCTGGCAAAACAGCCGCATTCTAGGAGAGGATGTGGCTGTTGTGGAGACTACAGTACCTGGGAGTGCACTTATGGGCTGAACTGGAGGATCACTGACGCTGTGTACAAGAAGGGGATGAGCAGACTCTATTTTCTGAGGAAGCTGAGATCCTTCCACGTGTGCAGCAAGATGCTGGAGATCTTCTAGTCTGTTGTGGCCAGTGCACTCTTCTTTGCTGCGGTCTGCTGGGGGGGGGGCAGCATCAGAGCCGGTGACACCAGCAGGGTCAATAAAGTGATCCGGAAAGCTGGGTCTGTCATCGGCATTAAGCTGGACCCCTTTGAAGCTGTGGTGGAGAGGAGGACACTGAACAGGCTGTTGTCCATGATGGATAACCCCACCCATCCTCTCCACCTGCAGCTGGACAGTCAACGGAGCTCCTTCTCCAACAGACTGCTGCAGCTCCGCTGTCACAAGGACCCATACAGGAACACATTCCTGCCCACTGCCATAACTCTGTACAACAAATCACCTCTGGCTGGAAGAGAACTCTCTGCTCCATAGTTTCTCTAATACAACATCGCTGTACATTGTACACATATATCATCTGTTCAATATTTGATATTCCATATTCCATTGTCATATACCTTTGAATATGTATATTTGCATATATAATATCTACATGTATATTTTATATTTCAACACGTATATTTTATATTTTCTTTTCTTTCTATTCTTGTTTATCTTGTTTTGTTGTATTGTAAAATGCCTTGTCTTTTATGCTGCTGCAACAAAAACAATGTCCCAAATTGGGATCAATAAAGTACCATCTTATCTTATCTTACATCCGGACCAGAACCACCAGACTCAGGGACAGTTTCATCCCACAGGCCAAGACTATTACACACCTGAACTTTGAAACAACATCCATAACATTCATCTGGCTGCTACTTAGAAATGATTTGTCTAATATATCATATTCCAATCACTTGTAGAGACTCTTATTGCGCTATTTCACTTTTTTTCTTTTTGTATTGACTTGCACTATTTTTCTGTGTATCTGTTTTATTGTGTTGCACTGTTGGAGGAACCTGTGACCTAAGGGGAGAGGAGACGTTCCATTCCTGTTTTGAATAGTGTGCCGTCGATGGGTTTCATTCCATTTCAAAATGCTGTTTGTCGCTCAGCGTAAACTTTGCGCACTGCCACTCCAACATCCAATCACAGAGCTTGAGGACAAATCACGATGTCTGTCAAGCAAAGCACATGGTGGAGTCCCAAACGATAGCTGAGGATTCTGGGTAGTGTAGTGTCTTCGGCCATCCTAAACTGAACAATTATTTGTTTCTCCGAATCGAAGGGGAAAATTACAAAAGCATTGTACACAATTTAAACCAATCAATGTTGTGTAATCAACAAGGATAATCTGGTGTTTCTGAGTTGATGAGTAGTGCAGATATCACTGTAAAATCAATCGACAGTAAGCATAATACTTACTTCCGGGGTAAAATCCTGCGTTATCCAATGGGAATGGACGCTCACATTGCTCTCCGTAATACAATAAAGGGGACATGATCAAATCGGAATATAATGTTCTTTTAAAAAACCTTAAAAAACTAATGTAATAAAAATCCCAGTTCTATTACCCACAATGCACTGTTTTTTGAGAACACAAAACCGTAACTAATGCACCATAATACATTCTGACGAAAAATAAAAATGATTATGAATACAAATAAAATAAGCCTCCCGTGAGTTACTACAAGCTATAAAGTAGATTTAAAAAACGTTGTATAGAATAAAAGCTCACTGCGGGACGTTGTAGAAATGTGTGTGTGCACCACGACAAAGGAGCCTCATTCACTTTACATTGGGGTTGTTTGCGTGGTGCAGACACCTAAATGTAACAAAGTTCGTGAGTCCACCACGCAATGCGGTGTTAAGGTGTCGTGGTGGAGTCACGCATTCTGGTGAGATCAGGTTGGATTATTTAATATATAAAGACTATATATTATTGAATTACAATTAAGATAATAAGATTAGATATACTTTATTTGATCTAGAATATTGATGTTTTTTCGTTATAGTAGCCTGTGAAAACCATAACAAATAAGTGATGAAATGTTACAGTCTTCAGCAAACACAACTGCAGAGCGGCAAACATTGCAAACAGACAGGTCTACAAAACCCAGTCGTCTTTGTGTGTTTGTGAATGAAGCGCCATCTCATGGTTACATTTTTTTTATCTGGTCTGAAGCTCCTTCTCTCTCCGGTGTGAAGACCCTCTTTCCTCTGCTGTTCCTCTGTTCCTCCTGTTCTCACTTCATGTCCTCCTTCCTGTGTATGTCTCTATGCAGTCTGTCAATGTTTCTGTATTTTGCCACTGCTCTGATGGATTCTCCAGCCTCTCCATCAGTGGCTCTCTCTCCACCTCCCTCACTCTCTCTTTCTTGCCGTGATGCTTTTCTTCAATGTTTAAAACATAAAAAAACAAATCAGTTGTGTACAACTACATTGAAATAGCATTTTATACTACAGAGACTTAACTTACCTTCAGTGCCTCATGGGGGGTTAGGTTGAACCACTGGCTCAGTTTACCCCCAAGCATGTGGGTCACGTTGCCCCATAGCCACTTTTTGGAAAGAAACTGTCCAGTTTAGTCCTTCATGCTCATCTTTAGCTAAATGATTCACAGGGTTTTACATCTTGCTAAATCGGAGCATTTGCTTTGACAGAACAGTAATCATACTTGCCAACCCTCACGATTTTCGCGGGAGACTCCCGATTTCATTGCCCTCTCCAGGTTTCCTCCCGGGGTCATATTTCTCCCGCATTTCTCCCGATTTCTGACAAAATCAGATTTACTCAGGGCTGTTTCCACTCGGACTTTAATACAGCTGAACCATTGTTTAGTTTCCATGGTAGCGCGTCTCTTTAGTAGCGTGCGCAACTGCAAGTCTGAGAGGGTGAGGCAGATAGTCACAGAAAACAGAACAAGAATCGACAACTCGACCCTCTGCTCACTCCTTTCCTGTAAAATACAGGAAAGGCCAGCCTACCCGGTCTGCGTGGGCTGGGTTCTCCGTGGACCACGTAGGCTGCGTACTCCGAAGGGTGCAGCCCCTGAATTGAGACACGGGTCGTTTCTCAATTGCTAGTACACATGCTGCAGAGCAACTATTTCAAGTATACTACGCCATAGAGTGGCGCAGAATGCTGGGCATTTAAGATGCATTTAAACAGTCCTTCGATACTTGAAATAGTTGCTCTGCAGCAGTTTTACTCGCGATTGAGAAGCGGCCACGGCCACAGACACACAGCTGTTTGCTCACATGACGCAAACACACTATTAGGTTGTTTACTTCCGTCACTCCCTCCAGCAGTAATTCCGTTTAATTTAACTTTATCCAGGAACGCTTGTTATATCGTTTTTGGTTCCTACACTGCAAGCCACCTACACACACTCACATCGATGTGTTTTATATAAAGCAAACACAAGACACAGACATTTCTCAGGGAACAATGTTGAATGTTTAGAAAAATATGGATTGTTTATTTGACCCTTCTGTAATAATCCATTTCCATATTGTTTAACTCCTTTGATGTCAATGGAACACAGTCTATATCCACATGAGCAGTGGTATATCTGTTATTAACAACACATTCATTCACTTCTCATCTTAATAACGGTTTTGCAAAGACACACAGAGTATAGCAGTAATGTATCCTTGGTTAAGTGGGTTTTCTATTCTGATCTCACGAAACAGTGATGATTTATAGTTGTTCTTTAAGAATCTATTGAAAACAGACAGTGTAATACAAAGTGTATCCAGTACAGACTTGTCCATAATACTGCTCATAGAATAGCTTATTTACAATTGTCTACTGGAAGCAAAACAAACCTGCCATTGCTTTAAGAACAAAAAAAGCTAGCCATCACTATTTTAAATTAAATTAAAACAGAAGATCATTTTTATTATTGATTGTGCTTTGTAACCCACAAAACCAAAAACCACGTTTTTAGAAAAGGAACTCTGAGAGGCACCAAATAGAAGTGCTTACAACATCCATTTTAGTTTCTCTCACTACGTTTCACTAGAGCTATGAGTAGGACAGGGTGTACAAATGTATTTTTATGTTCATGTATTTGTATATTTATAAAGTTATTACAGGCTCAACCTAGTTCATCGTCTGTGATGGTGTTGTGTTGCACAACAGAAGTCACGGTGAAGTCGGTCTATCTGTTTAACCATGCAAAGCCCTTTAACATTTTCCAGAAAAGGTCACAGAATAGATCTGTTGGGCGAAGGGGCAGGATAAAGGCTTGAACAGACCCGATGAGTGTTCTCGCTAAACCATACACAGAATGAGGCCATAGCCTGAAGATGAATAGGGTAACCAAGACAGTGGAGAAATGGGCAAGTTAGCCGGATAAATTCACCCTCCCCCAACTACCACCCTCTTTGACTTCAGATCTAACTGGGCCTGTGTATGCAGTGTACAGTGTCGCTAATTGTTCCGGTCTCTTGCGTTAAGCTAGTGGATGTTCTAGGATCTTTGACATTGCAGAAACATAGTTAAAGAGAGTGAAATCACCACCATCCTACCCTGCATCCAACTCTGAAGGAAGGCCAATGTACCCATGTACCTCAGTCCCCCCCCACAACCTGTCACTAAACAATGCTGCCTCCAGCTGGCTGGCTGCGGTCACACTGTCACCTCCGTCTTGCTGCCTGTACGGTAGTGGTGTGGCTGTGGTTGCTGCTGGTGGTGTGGTGGGATATAGTGGAGCTGCTCCATAGTGTGAGTCCGTCTGGAGGCAAACGCCTGTCTCTTGGTTGCTGTCTGGTTCATGGCTAAAGTGTTGGAATGCCCAGTGCCTCCGGCCCCGACACCGACCCCGCTGCCATTGTTTGAGGCACTGGGATGGGAGTGCATTTTGGTCATCTTGTAGTGATCCATAAGTGGTGTGGTTGGAACGAACACGTCTGTGTGTGAGATGGCGCGAGACATTGACTTGTCGCTTCCACGAAACCCGCCAGAAACACTGCTTACCATGCCACGCTTCAAAGACCTCATCAGCCTTTCCGGTGAGAGCAGAGGATCCTGGGATAACAGGCGGTCTTGTGAGTATAGGCGATCTTGTGAATAGAGGCGTTCTTGAGAGTAGTGGCGGTCCTTGGAGTAGATGTGGTCCTGTGACAGGAGTCGGTCCTTGGTGTACGTGCGATCATTAGAGTACAGACGGTCTTGGGAGGTGTGGCGGTCCTGCGGGAGGAGACGCTCCTGGGATCGAAGACGTTCCGCGGACAGGAGATGTTCGTCTGAGAGGATGCGGCCTCCATATGGGGACACACCATTCGAAGATATGTTGTATTCCTGCTCTTGGGCTCTCTGAGGGGACAGCACGCGGTCCTGGGACATGGCCCTCTGGACACGACGGGGCCTCTGCCTTTGCTGAGACTGTGGCTGTGAAGACTGCGACTGGGGAGGGGCCTGGGAGGACTGCAGGGGCTGGCTCTGGAGCTGCTGGTCCCTGTGCTGTGAAACAAAGGATGAATGACGTTGGTTCTAAGGGGGAAAAGGCTCTGCCAGCTCCCACTACAGGAAGAAGAGACAGATCGGCTTCAGCTACAAACTATTTCAAAACCGAAGACTCATTAGAGGCTTCTCAATTCTGACATTTACCCTCCTCGACTCCTCGGTCCTCCGGTAGTGACCCGGAAATGGATTTCAGCGCGCTATTTTGAATGACATCTCATTTCTCTAAATGCACTTCGAGGACCGAGGACCGAGCGTCGAGGAGGCTCTCTGGAGGAGCTCTAACCGAGGAGACACTGATGCATTCTCCACGGCTCCTCTGCGGATGCATTTCCGGGAACGGTGGAGGCGTGACCCACGGCCGGACTTATCTCAGCCAATCACAGCTCTGCATGCATCCCCTGGATATTATTTTATTAACTGCTTTCATCGCGATGCAATGTTTACAGTGAGAACAGCTGTGAGGTCCGTGCAGAAAGCAGAGCAGTGCTCTCATACTTTAAATTGTATATATTTATATAAATATGTGTGTGTGTGTCCGCATCTGTAGCCTGTTATTGTCTCATCATACCGCCCTGTGAATGAATCAAAGTAAATATACGTGGTCATGAACACATCTGACCATCAGACAGAGGCTGCCCTGCCTCCTGTCATCATTAATGGACGTCTCTTTAAGGCTGCGGCCCCACGAGGACGAATTTGGTCGTTTGCGTTACTGTTTAGTGTCATATAGACCGTTCGGCCACACGAGGACGACCGAATACGGCACTAAACGACTGAGGAAACGACAACGGGTCCCAAGGTGGATAGAAAGGCATACGCCACTCTCTGGGGGGTCAAACGGCTCCGTGTGTGCGCCCTATACGGACATTTTCAGATCACTGATAGTGATTGCGCAATAGCCCCGCCTCTCCCCACCTCTTCTGCTCATCTCCGCTTACCCCGCCCCAGTGCGCCACCAACAACAACAACAATGGCGGATCGCAGAGTTGCTATCGTGCTCCGGACGCTATTGACCATGCTACAGTTGTTTGTGCAACATCTACAGCAATAATGATGAGGCAATAGCCCCGCCTCCCCACCTCTGCTGCTCACCCCCGCGTCAAAGTAAACTGCACCCTGAATTCAGATTATGTATCTTTCTCTCGATATGGACCTAAACGCGAATGAAGTCTAACCTGACAGGACGGAGACACGCAGCTCTGCTCACCTGCAGCTCCTCCCGCTGCAGCAACACACACTTCAAGTCAGATCATCACCCTTAGCAATTTTAATGACCTCTCAAACTCCTAAACTAGTTATAAATATGTTTATTTTTACTGTCGGCCGGGTCACTGATTACTGGATCAGCTGCTGCATGAGACAGACGCTGACGCTGTCTGAAGAGAGGGAGGGAAAAGAGAGGCTCCGTGTATTTTATTATTATATTATATAGAGTTGTTATTCATTTGTTTTAAAGCTCAATAAATAACGAAGAAGACCTTTGACCGGCACTTTTATCATTTTGTCCGGAAGATTTCAACTTTAATTCACGTTGACTGGCGAAACTCTGCCCGGTTCCCTCGGCCCCCACCGCGGAGAATAAACAGAAGGGCAACCATGACAACCATGCTTCTTCGCTGCTTTTGTGGAGGAAGTTACAGCGCCACGTAGAGGCTCCTGCATGTACTGCAGCTTCTCCAGCGGTTGGAGCTAAACGGAGCGGTCTCGTGTGGGCAGACACTATCCGGATAACTATTGCGTGTGGACGGAAGCTTTTTTGCGATTGCGTTAATCCTATGCGTTTAGCCATTTTCGTCCTCGTGGGGCCGCAGCCTAAGATGACCGCTCAGAGGAGAGGAGTTCTCATTTCTCTAACCGCCTGCTGCTTCCCCTCCTCTCTCCTCGGTTCCCCTCCTCGGCACCTCGGCTCCCATCTCCTGTGGGCGGGACTAAGTATCGAGGATAGGAGTCGAGGAGGGGACATTTAAGAATTGAGAAGCCTCTATAGTACTATACAAAGTAAAGAACATGACCTTGTCTCAGAATCAGAAACAGGTTTATTACCAGGTACGTTTACACTTACGAGGAATTTTACTAAGTGTTGTGGTGCATACATAAAAGTAAAACAACAATTAAAACACAGATAGAGAACTAGAACAAATATTAAAAATAATAAAAAATATAAATATAACAGTATTGACATTGCAATGGAACGGAATAAAAAGGAATACAATATGGAATACAAATAGAAATCTGCAGTAATAAGAAAAGAAAACAGATATTGTTGTATATGTTGTGCATGAATGTAATTGGATGTCTGCACACTTAAACCAAGCACTTGTACCCACCTGCTCATGGGTCAGTTTGAGAACATGCAAGGGGAGAGTGCCTCTTGCTGCCAGGTCAGGCAGGTGGCGCTTACGAGTGTAGTAGTCATCGACTTCTTTATCTGCTGCAGGAGAGATGGAGAAACACAAGCAAGAAGTGAAGAGGAGATTCAGGGAGTGACAGCAGGAAACAGAAGGCGAGGCGTAGAATGCAAGGAGACATCGCATACAGTGGGATTGGAGAACATCGCCACAATTCAGAGAATAGTCTGTGTCCACCTCTCTAAGCGCATGGAGGGGAACAGACAACAGAGAGGCACAGAGGAACCACTGCATGCACTAACATGACGTCACATCCAGATCCCTCTGGGAATCTACGGGCCCCCGTCTGTGGGGAGGACAACATGGCAAAGGTCATGTGAAAGTCTATGAACAAACATTGTCATATCATACAGATGTGGAGGGAAGCACCCAGGCACCTCATATACACATGCTTGGAAGGTTATTGTATTATTGAACAATCATTTCTTATTGAGAATTGTGTCCCCGAGTGTGTCCTTATTCTGGACAAACAACTGCAACATGCATTCAGTAGCAGATCACACAGACAAGAATACATCTCATAGATAGTAGAGTATCATCGCATGCATGCCACACAACCAGAAACACATGCACGAAGACTCAACTAACTAACTAACTAACTAACTAACATAGTGATGCATACACACTCTGTCAGACATCTTGTTAATGTGACAAAATGCTGCATGCATTCAAAATGGAGCAGGAATAAGTGCGTTGTCATGATGACACAAGTCCTTTATTGTTTCTGGTCGTAGCCACGAACGCTTCCCCACCACCTGACTCAGGGTGTCACAGCGAGCATGAGTGATGGAGGGCAGACCTGCACCTTGACGGTGACCCTGTGTCTGTCTTTTATCTTATTGGCTGCAGCAGCTTTCACATCAGCTGTCAGACTACACTCAGCCAGACTCTCCTTCAGCATCCAGCCACGCGTGCAGCTGCACATTCATTGGTTACGAGAGATAATAAAAACAAGATGTTCCATTTTCAATGGTAATGGTCTTCAGGACGATGGCAGGAGGGCCGTGCAGCTCACCAGCCGTATCACGGAGAGCATGGATAGCGTGTGATGTGCTGTAACTGTGCTGCACTGAAAGGGTTAATGCTTCAGTTTGATACCACTGCGCATGGAGTGGCGTTCGTCTCCTTTCTGTCCCAGCAGTGAAGCAGTGCTCTCTCTTCCCTCTAGCACACTCCACCATGATCTATCAGAGCAGACACGAGTTGAGCACCACAAAGAACCCGCAGAGCCTTTTGGCTATTTCCTGCAACAAATCATTTGCTTTGGAATCAGAAAGGAAGCTGGGAAGAATGAAGGACTGCCTAAACATGTGTTTTCACTTTAACACTGCTACTATCTTTGCCATTAGAAATGATTTGCTGTTCCTTTACAGCCTTAATGATTACACTAGTTCTTCATGCATAGGACGGAATGGTTTTGGTTTCCCTCCCAATACAACTGAATCCTGCCAATGGTTGGCTTTTAGTCCGAAGAGCTGCCTGGCAGTTAGGAGTGGGAGCCCGTGTGGAGTGAGCTCTGACGGGCGAGTCGTAGATCATCGTCCTTCACTTTCACTGCATGCCAGCAGTAAAGCTGAGGAGTCAAGATGACATTACACAAGGCTTAAGGAATCTGTGCGTTCCAGTCGAGGAATATCATGAGAAATCAATACTGAGACGGGTGGGGCAAAAGAAGCAGTTTAATTGACTCAAAATAAATAGTGGCCTTTAAGTGGAAATAGGGAAAGCATGGAATATCAATGAGTCTTGGTTTAATGAGATGACTACGCTGACTCAATGAAGGATCAGATCTGATTCTGATTCAGCCTCTCCATCCACTGAACAGATCAGGGAGTAGCACACATATATGGGGTCTTTCCCGACTGTAGGACCTCCTTCTCAGAGTGAGCAAATCCTTTTCACAACTGAAACAACTCCAGCTACTCAGCCAGTCCTGGTCAGGACACTAACTGCAGTGTTAGCGTCATTTAGCAACCCAGCCTCACGGCATTTCGTGTTCACCAACACGATTTTTAATCTATTGATTCGTGTTCACCAACACGATTTGTCCCTTTTTTTCGTGTTATAAAGCACGATTTTCAAAGCAATGTATTTCTACTGGTAACGTGTTTCGTGCCTGCAGGCTGCAGCACGTCTTTTTCTCCGGTCGGGTCGAGGAAGACCGGAAGCTGTGTGGTTCATAAAAACATGTTCTTACTCAATATCAAGCCACAATTATTGCTTTTATTTTAAATCGTATAATTTCGGACTTTTGTTGCCGTCTGTGAGGAAAATAAATGGAGCTCAGAGCCTCAGGATACTGAAATCTGTATTTTTAAATATGTTTTTCCTTCTAATTTGTTATTCTTTTCAAAATAACACACTGTTATTTACTCACCAATAACACACAATTATCCTTGCTTTTATTTATTGGTTTAATTCCATAATCTCGGGCTTTTTTGGTGTCCGTCAGGAACTGAATTTCAAAATAAAAATAACCGGAAACAGACGTAGGCCTATAAGGGACATTTCGAGCATCATTGCGATTGTCAACATTTCTGAGTTTAGGATGGCCGAAGGCACTACACTACCCATAATCCCCAGCTATCGTTTAGGACTACAGTTCCCGTAAGGTTACGGCGAGCGTCAAACAGCTGTGTGAAATGGAACGAAACCACGCCAGACTATCCAAAACTGGAATCGAACACCCCCCCAGAACTACACATGCTGGCTATTGTGTTACGCAAAATGTTCTATGGGACGTCTCTACTGAACGTTTTCGTTTTTCCCACAATTTAGTTCCATTTTAAACCATTGGGTTATCAAATGTAAAACATTAATTAAATGGGTGAAAATCGCTTGTGTCCATATGCGCAGCATTTATACCCACATGACGTCTTGATACTTTGTAATTCTACTCCACTACAATTCAGAGGTTAACCTGGTATTTTTACTCCACTGCATTTATTTGAGTTACTTTGCAGATTCTGATTAATGATGTGAAATATAAACAACCCTTAAATCAGACTTTAGTTACACCTGAGTAAAATTCAGGTAAGGTGATTGAGTGCCAACAATCAGGAGAGATGTTTGATAGTTGGTGCTTGAGAAGACTAAACATGTATCTGCAATTGACATGAATGGAAACAAGTAATAAAGTATATTCATTACTCGTTATTCTCTACTAATAGTTAATTAAAGACTGTATATTATGGCTATTTTGCACATCCCTTTCAAGATTTTCAAAGGTTTATTGACATATCATACACAACTACGGTGTAGTTATGCAATGAATGAAAAACTTGGGTCACAGGTTCCTCAACAGTGCATTACAAGACATCTATCAACATGTGTGTACCTCCACCATTAAACTGTCATATTCTGCACATTTCTTATTCTATCTACATACATAAGAGTATAATTAATGTGTATAATATCAGTTAAAATAAGTGCTTCAACATAGTTAACATTGCAGGAAAGCAATATTTTCGACGTTAATTACTTTGTCAGGCTTAATATTTAATGTTTAAATAAAGGTTAATCCGTGTTTCTGTTTTGCACCTCCTCCTATTAATATCTTTATACATCCTGCACTAAACTGTTTTATTGTAGAGATCACTTATAGTATCTTCTTGATTTTTTATATTCTATATTTCTATATTTATACTTTCCCCCTATGAAAGTATGTACTCTTAATATTTTTTTAATCAAATATAACACACACAAACAATAATTCAATAACGTGCTTTAACCACTAGGAGGTGCACACAAGGTGCACACAGCCATAACAACTTTGTATTATTAGTGTGTATGTACAACATCTGAAGATGTATAGTTTTATGCATGCTTTCACATCATTTTACAGCATATTGCTATACTATTTCAGACTCAGTATTTACATTCTTACATTCAAAGAAAATCAGTAATATCTTTGAAAACTACGTCCTTTTTCTATCAGCTGTGCACCGTTATGGTGTAAATATAACCTATCTATGAATGAGATCAAATGTAATAGTCAGCAGAATTAGTGTTGATACTGCAAGGAGACGTATTGTGTGAAGAGAAATTGAAGATGTTGTTTAATTGTTGATATATTTATGATCCACGTCAAGTATTCAGTTTCGGCGCCATTTCTTCCAGTTTTTCCAAAGGTCTTCTCATCAGGGCTCTCTAAATAAAGAACTACGGCAGATCTGTAGTATGTAATGCAGCCGAACCGTGTATTACAATGCCGTTATGTGATGACTTTCAAAGAGAAAAGCAAGAGCACTCGGAATTAAGTATTATTTTATTCTTTTAAAATGTTTTCCGCATTTCATATAATATAAACACCAAATCCCAGCATGCATTGCGGCTAACACATCCAATCAGCGAGCTTAAAACCATAGCTGAGGATCTTGGGTAATCGCTCGAAATGCCTACGTCTGTTTCCGGTTATATTTATTTTGAAATTCAGTTCCTGACGGACGCCGAAAAAGCACGAGATTATGGAATTAAACCAATAAATAAAAGCAAGGATAATTGTGTGTTATTGGTGAGTAAATAACAGTGTGTTATTTTGAAAAGAATAACAAATTAGAAGGAAAAAATATTTAAAAATACAGATTTCAGTATCCTGAGGCTCTGAGCCCCATTTATTTTCCTCACAGACGGCAACAAAAGTCCGAAATTATACGATTTAAAATAAAAGCAATAATTGTGGCTTGATATTGAGTAAGAACATGTTTTTATGAACCACACAGCTTCCGGTCTCCCACGACCCGACCGGAGAAAAAGACGTGCTGCAGCCTGCAGGCACGAAACACGTTACCGGTAGAAATACATTGCTTTTAAAATCGTCCTGTGCAACACGAAAAAAAGGGGCAAATCGTGTTGGTGAACACGAATCAATAGATTAAAAATCGTGTCGGTGAACACGAAATGCCGTGAGACTGGGTTGCATTTAGGGCCTCAGGGCAGGGAACCTACTCTTGCATTAGAGCAGTGAACTTGGACCTACTGAGTTTCTTCAGGGATGAGAACCGGCTGAGGTCGGCTTTGAGGCGCGGCTCATAGGAGGGCGGTCGGTGAGACAGGCTCTGGAAGGAGCGTGATAAAGACAGGTCGTAGGGCTCCGTCTGCCAGGTCAGGATGCCACTGATCCCATTGTGTACATACATACATACATACACACACACACACACACACACACACACACACACACACACACATACATACACACACACACACACACACACACACACACACACACACATACATACACACACACACACTACATACATACACACACACACACACACACACATACATACATACATACATGTACAGAGACAGAAGAGGGAAGAGAAAGAGATGGAAGGCTGGCTCCTCCTACCCTAGCTAGAGCCGGGCAGGCTGGAGCTTTGGAGACACACACACTTGAAGGCAGAGCTGAATTCAATACAATTCAAAGACAAAGTCTTTGTCCTCTTGAAGCTTAGCACCACTTACTGAAGAACAGAGCAGATCTGCCTGTGCTCTATTTCAGCACGGTATTGGAGAGCGCCAGCCTGTGAGAAATGTTTGCATATCTAAAACTCCAACTTGCTGGGGGCCGATTGGGGGGTATAGGCAGTCGCTTAAGGCACTCAGGGGGTGTGTGCTGTCTGACTTGAATGGTGATGCCGTGGTCAGTGGGTTCACAGGAGGAAAGAATGGTCCAGAATAAAAAGGAAAGAACACATCAAATGACAGAAGTGTGCTGGAGAGGGCCCCTTAGCTCCTGACAGTGTGGATGTGATCCCGGGCAGGAGGTGAAGTGATGTGATGTGATGGCAGGAGTATGCACAGAAAAGGGGGGCTGGGTGGTGGTGTGGTGGTTACTCGACCAAAGCTCTCTGGTACGTTCCCCTTCTCTACGATGGATGTGAACAATGTGTTGCTTGACCGTCTGCCGCCCTGCATCACTAAGGGAAACACCTCAGACTGGCGTGCGGTTATATATCGCCATACCAACACATTCACTAGCGTATCACTGGACAGTCCACTCACACAGACCTGACTCAAGTCATCTCTGCAAACCGTACGGGTGTTTTTAAAGATTTCTGAAGATATTTTATTCGTTGCCAACAAATACAATAAAAAGACCAAAATAAACAATTGATTAAGTATTGCCTCTCTAGCCACAGTACTGGGCAACGCGTGGCTTTATAATGATGTATAAAGAGAAGAGGATACAGCGTTGAACGTTCCCATTTTAGTCCTTGCTAAAGCTCCGATTGGTCGACTGCTACTTCATCCGTCGCTCACACTGTCAGCATCACATTGAGAGCGTATGTCTCTGGACAAACTAAAGGTGTGAGCGGACACGACCTATACATTCCACACCATTTGTATTCACCCACAGCTTAGCATAGGCCCCACCAAATGCACTTTAAAGTTAAGTAGGCCAAATAAAACAGCAGAATTGTTGAGCATCTTTTGTTACATTATACTTAAAATGTGTCGAAAGATGTATGTCTTCAGAAGTGCAATGAGCTTGTGGCTGAGAAACGGGGAGAGAGAAGATAAAGAGAGACGAGCACATCATCTTTGGTCTTTTTGTGGGATTTGTTGACAAAAAGAAAAATAGAGTTAAACAAAGAAATGTTCACATCAAATTACATAATTTTGCATTCATGTACTTTCATGGATTTAAGATGATTCAAAGAGCAAGACTGAATAACAAATGCTACTTAAATCTGCTCTGAAAACACACATCAGGTGAAAGACAGAAAGGTACAAACATAGTGGTGTGTTTGTGATCAATATGTAAATAGATGAATGAGTGTTTTCACTAAATGTATCAACAACTTACCATGTCTCAAAGATCGGTGAGCTACCAAACCCAAGTGAGAAACACATGTCAGAGACAGGTTGATGGGGCGCAAAACACAGCCTTCAAAGAGCTGCTCCATATTCAGCATGACTGGGACAACACGCACCAACGCACACACACAGGTGGTATCTATAATACACTGCATGCTGACATTGGGAGCCTGAGTGATCACAGTCCCCGTGTGAAATGCTTGTTTCTCTGTGTGTGTGTTTGTGTGTGTGTGAAATGCGTTGTTAACATGCTTATTTCTCTGTGTGTGTGTTTGTGTTTGTGTGAAATGCACTACATGATCAATTATAAAGAGGAGGCCATGGTGGCTGCAGAATTGAAGCAAAGAAAGCAAGCTCCTAATTTGTTCACATATATGGATGAAACAAGTTCAGAGTGTTTTATAAATACAGACGGCCGTGAATATCCAGCTTCTGGGCTCCTTTCTTTCCTTTGATCCCTGCCGTCTGTCCTCTCTCCAGTAACCATCCTACTGCACATCCTAATGAAACTACTGCTCCCCACATCTGCCAGTGCGAGCTGAAGTTCATCAGCACTACGAGTGATTCACGGTGATGCTGCACATGGGGACCCGGAGGCAGTGCTGATCACTTTCACACACTCAGGAGACTAGAGGACAGGATGACCTCAAGAGACTATTAACGTGCACGCAGTCAATTGTTTTAGCTTTAAAAAACGGATGTAGAATCACTGTATCCCACCCAAAGAAAAAGGTGCACGGTCATGGAATGTGACACTTATTTGATTACATTTAAAGGGGACCTATCATGCAAAAGGCATTTTTTGATGTCTTTTATACATGAACATGTGTCCCCGGTGTGTCGGGGAACTCACAAAGTGTCACAAAACAAACCTCTCTCTTTTCCTCCGTACCCACATCTCTAAGAAAAAAAAAGTGGGTGCTAACAAGCAGATCCAGAATCTTCGCTCCTATCACGTCATTGGCGACATTCGGCCGACGTGACACGTCCCAACCTATCGTCTCCGGCACACGTGACACGTCCCAACTAGGGTTGCCAGAAACTGACCATGATCATTATCGATTATTCGGCAGCCCTGGCGAATAATAATCGATTATTCGACCCCCCCCCGCGGGAGAGAGAAAGAAAAAAAAAGGACTCAGACAACAGGAATTCCGTTGTTTTCTTTACTGGAACATGTTTAACAAACAACACACAAACATGTCATCACAACGACGTGGCCTTGAAGTGAAGTTGGTAATGGCCAGCTGTGCTGCGTCTTTCTCTGCAACCTCTTAGGCGTGCTTCGCACTCAAATGCGAACGCATTGTTGAGGTTGAGTTGTGATAGACCAACGTCTATCATCGTCGCAGAGCTTGCATTTAACTTCCTTTGGACTTGTATGTTCGAAGTAGTTCCACAAGGAGGAACTCTTTTTACCTGCCAGCTGCCGCTTTGTTCATCTTTAGTCGCACGTGTGAGGGAGAGGGAGGGTGGGGTCGGTGTGTAGCGTGCTGCAGCAGCAGTCTGCTCTGCACGCAGGCTTCCTCCAAGTTTACAGTAAAACAAACTGGTGGTGTGACCAATGGCCATTTACAATTATTAATACTATTACTATTATTAGCATATATATATTTATATTAGGGCTGTCAGTCGATTAAAATATTTAATCGCGATTAATCGCATGATTGTTTCAATTTTGTTGAATTGATTGTTGCATATTTTTCAAGTTTTTAATACTCTTATCAACATATGAGTGGACAAATATGCTTTATGCTAATGTTTATTATCATTTGAACAATGACAAATATTCTCATGAATATTAAACACAACAACCTCTGAACATTACAAATATTCGCTTCAACCTGGAACCTCTCTCATACAATACAAATGATGTGTGTGTGTGTGTGTGTGTGTGTGTGTGTGTGTGTCCGTTGGAGCTATGTGCAACTCAAGGCATATGCTCGAACGGGAGCTGCATGGACGCTGTGATCATGTTGCTGCAATCATGAGTGTGCTGACTTCTCCTACAATGTCCCGCTGTCTGCTTCCTGCATCAAGTCAAGTGCTCGGCGCAGTTGTGTGGATAGGGAGATCCTCTGTTTTAATTTAAACAGCTCCTTATATCCGTTAGCGCAGCAAGCTAGCACCAGATGCTAACAACAACAAGAGCCGCGTTCACACTGCGGTACGGTAATGCACGTAAGGTCTCTCTCTCGCTCGCTCGGGCCACACAGACACACACCCTCCCGGTCCTCCCGATGGCCAATCGGTGCCTGCCGGTGAGCGTGGAAGTGTAGTCTGCCACAAGCGGGCGGCAGGAGCGGGGCTGTCAGCATCAGCTTGTAGATGGTATTTTAAACTCGATGCGCTCTGAAACTACGGGGCGGCCGAGGAAAAAAAATACACATGCGTTAATCGCGTTAAAATAATTAGTGGCGTTATTTTTTTTTGCGTTAACGCGTTATTAACGCGTTAACTTGACAGCCCTAATTTATATATATATTTTGGTTGAAACTAAGCCATAAAAAAAAATAAAATCGATTTTTAAAAATAAGATTCGATGATGGAGACTGTAACGAATAATCGAATAATCGCTGGCATCCCTAGTCCCAACCTATCGTCTCCGGCACACGTGACACGTCCCAACCTATCGTCTCCGGCACACGTGACACGTCCCAACCTATCGTCTCCGGCACACGTGACACGTCCCAACCTATCGTCTCCGGCCGACGTGACACGTCCCAACCTATCGTCTCCGGCCGACGTGACACGTCCCAACCTATCGTCTCCGGCACACGTGACACGTCCCAACCTATCGTCTCCGGCACACGTGACACGTCCCAACCTATCGTCTCCGGCACACGTGACACGTCCCAACCTATCGTCTCCGTATATAGTCGCAGGTGTGTGTCTGTGTATTCAGCAGGATGTTTGCTGGATGCACTTATAGTAAAGTTGTTATATATATATAATACATATAATGGCACTGTTCTAGCGGTAAACACTTGACAGCGGTTAACATGTCAAGCTGTGTGCTATATCAGAAACATGCTATGTGTTTACATTAGCAAGCATGCTAACACTCAGAGCTAGCCATGGAGCTAACGCTGTAGGCTACTGGAGAGCATATGTGTAACGTTATGTCCTTGTGTGGTAAACCCTGTGAAAGAGAAAGGTTTGAGCTCCATACTGTTTCAGAAACAATGCTTGAAGTGGTTGGGAGCATAATATGGCATTTAATCACTGCAGCGTTTAGCTGAGATCTCCCGGTAGAAATCTCTCTAGCAGGGGAAAGCTGCGTGACGCTACAAAGGGGCGTGGCTAGCAGCAGCCGTTCCATTGAAAGCAGAATCAGCCTGTTTGGAACAGGGCTGCAATAGAGGGGTATGAGCATCATGGCTACAATGGGTGATCTGTTTGCTATTAAGCAAAAAAAACTTCACCGACATGTTTTGTATAGGTATGGCCCTACAATATATTTTTCAAATATAGCATGATAGGTCCACTTTAAATTAGATATTAACTGAATGGATTTGTGGTCTAGCAAATTGATAGTTATTGAGTTATGCCCTGGCCCAGTCTTCATCTCAAACACTGAACTGAGCTGTTTTTAATATCTCCATCTTTGTCTTACCATTCTTAGGTGTGCGTGTAGGGCTACATAGAGCCACATGGTTATAGTTGTGCTGATGGGTACCTGCAATGACAAAAACAATTAAAGATCAGTGTCAAAGAGGAATGTGCTGTATCAGCTAGTCAGACTGTGTCAGGCTGACAGAGATTATTTCGTTTTTTAATTTTTTTATTATAAAACTTTAACAGTGGTGCAGGAATCAGTCCTAAAACCCAGAAATGAATCACCATTTGAACACTTTCATTTCCCTTGTCTCAAAGTCAATGTATTTTTTTGATGGGTTAAAAGCGTGAAATGCTGTGGTCTGCGGTTAACACAAGCCAAAGATATTTGATTGTTCTAGAAACTGATATAATACGCCAGTAAATACTCCCCTGGTGAATGTCAAGGCTTCTATGTGTCTTAAAAAGACGGTTGCAAAATGTCTTAAACATCATCACGCACAACATTCGCCGACTTTAGCTTATCGGTGGTAATGCTCAACATAGCAACCGCGATGTACTTTGTTTATAGCCATACGTTAGCTTTTTCCTTACGATTGCATGTTTGTGTTGTTAATATATGGATATTATACTACTGGACAAAACATGTAAGTATCATAAATGTTTGTTTGCTACAGATCTTATTTTTCTGCAATATTCCAAAATCATAAAGAAATGTTTTATCTGGGGAGCCCTTCTGATGCTAACCTCCTGGTCGGCCACAGAGTTTGGGGATATGATGTGTCGAACAGAATGATGCCATGATATAGCCTTTTAAAAGGAATGGTTTGAATAGAGGCAACTGTAAAATTGTCTTAAACATTCTGTCTGTTTAAATATTTGAACTAATATGATATAATTGTATTAATGTTTATTGATGAAGCATTCACTGTATTTCATGCATAAAGCTTTGATAATTCAAACGCTCTGTCAGAGGCCGAGACAAGCTCATGATGATAATTCAAAAATCTTTAACAACAATCTTTAAAATGTTAAACAAAGAATCATTTATTTTATAAAAATATACTACTACTACTACTATTAATAAGTCCATGATTAGATTATTTCAAGTAGACATGTGTTATATACAAGTTGTTCACAGTTGTGCATGCTGAACAGAGGAGAAACAGAGGCCTGTAACTCATTAAGAACCTGAACAGCCATGTTCAAGGACCTAGGGAACAAGGAACCACATTCTGGACAGAGTCCCAGTGCAACCACAACCCCAAGCTCCCAGAGTCAAGAGAAGTATGCTAACATTGCAAGATAACCTCTGCACACCAAGGTACCATGATGCAGCTCCAGAAAGTGTGTGTGTGTGTGTGTATGTGTGTGTGTGTGTGTGTGTGTACAATGAGCCCCCTGCACACACTGCTGTCAGCTCCCTAATGCCTTCATTTCCTGTAATTGCCGTGTGGAAATAGAAGCAAAGCCAGTGCTGTTGTGTAACCACAGAGTGGGTGGATGGTTTATGATTGACATCCTCTCCAGATTGTTGGGTTAAACAGGGTTCCTATCTAAATTGCTAAATGGATATGTGTGTCAGTATGTTGATGACACAGCTGTCTGAGCTGTTTCGGATGGGCTCACCTTTGCATCAAGATACTCACATTACGTGTTCCTTTGCTTCCAACCACACTCCAGAGAATAGCTCATTAGCATAGCATCCAGATGGCCCACAAGTGACTCAGTAATCTGACATTTGATTTCACATCACCCTTCCAAACATCACATCCACATTCACACTTAGGCGAGGTACTGAGCTACACAGAACACCTGGAACCCGGTGCTAAGGTTGAAAGACATTTGCAGAACCAATGAGAGAATTACTTTCTAAGAACGCGTTCCGTCAAACAGCTGAGCAGCCAGCTCATAACATAGCCAGTACTGTGGGTGGTGTGTCCGTGTAAGTGGGTGTGTCCACGATCTCTGCTGTCTCTTTGTCTGGGGAAGTTATGAGCAGAGTAGAGATGAGGCAGTTCTCTCTAACTTAAGAGGCAGATCAAGATAAACAACCTGGGGAAAGATTGGAGAAAGAAAAGTATGTGAGGGGCGAGTGGTCTGCAAAGAAGAGAGACGGCATCATGGTCCAGTGGTCAGCAGCTCTCCACCCCCAGACTCAACCCGCCATATCTATTAGAGAGCCGCCCTCCGCTCCACTCCACTCTCTCTCCAACAGCCCTGCCATCCCATTAGCCCTGCCCAGTGGAGCTACTGGAGCTATGGAAGGCCCGTTGCAGAGTGCACTGTCCATGTGTGCAAAGAGGGGGTGGATGTTCCTGTCCCAGTGGCTCCACCACGCCCCTCTGACATGTACCCACTGACCAACAGTGCTCACACGTAATCCCTAAATGTTGACTGCCAATGTGGAGATGTTTCAGATGATATTGTTTTGTAATGCTGCTATTTTTGTTTGTATAGGTAAAGTATGTCATTACAGTATTATCTCATGTCTGCTCACCAGTGAAAACACATGAACAGCTGTGCCTGAATGTGCAGATATCATTATACATTAATAGAGAGCTTTATTAATGAGCCGCAGATTGCAATGTCTCTGTGTGCCAACATAAAACACCAACAGACTCTATTGCCAGTAAGTATGGCTCTTTATCTCATAACGCACAATCACCCACAGGACCCCACAGGTCAAGCAGTCACTTGACCTGCCTGTGCAGCTTGACAACAGTCCACAGCCTCAGCAGGGATGAGGGCAGGAGGTGGAGATGGACTTCATATCCAGCTCATTTTGAGATGTGATGACAGTGAGCCCAGAGGGAAGCCGTGACCCTGTGTGTTAGAAGGCAGTAACAGATCCATGTTGTTCAAGTCGTGCTTCATGATGTGCCCTCACTATCGAGCCGGTGGCTTTAAAGGTAATCATCTTTCCTGAAAATCAAACAGTGTAACAGTCGGGCATTTTCATGTGACGTTATATCTCGGAATGAAAAGCCATTATTTCAACAGTTGATTGACATATCCACTCCATGTGCGAGCTGTTGAAAAGATGACTTCCTTTGAGAGGAGGCAGAGGGTGAGGAAGAGGTAGAGGAGGAAGAGGAGGGTCCGTATATCTTAAGCAAAGATAAGCACAGATTTATCTGATGTCTTCTTAAAAATAAAAGAAGTAACATCATCAAAACTGCCTTTATCCATGCCTTTATAGACCAGCCCTCCTCTCCACTGAGACGTGAAGACCACACACATACAGGTTAGCACGTTCCTTTAGCATCGTGGGTAACACAGGAACAGCTACAGTGAAACAATTCAACACATACTTTCAAAGGGAAGGGATTAGAACAGAGGAGTGAATACACAACGATGTGGGCCGTCTGCAGCACGCATCACGAGGGACACAATATTCTGCTTCCATTCAGCATGTTCTAGTTTGGTCAGCTCTCTCATGAATTAGACCCATACTCAATGTTTTCTTTTGTTCAAATCAGAAACTGAAGACAGCGACATATTCTCTTCACGATGTGTTCCTTGAAGGTGTAACGGTAACTGCCAATAGCAGTGCTTGTTTAGTTTATCACCAAATGAGTTTAAATGGTCTCATTTGGAGTAATACATTGGGACTTAATGTTTCAAAGAGCGAGCAGGGAGTCTTGCAGTGAGACAGATGTTATGTCTGTCAGCTCGCACATGCTAGTTGGGTCAGCCCCTGGATGCAAGCTCAGAACACAACGAGCCCTGTAGTTCCTCAGGCAGCTGGAGAGAAGGCAGAGTGTGTGAGGTACAGTGCTACGGGTTGCTATAACGTGCACAGCCTGCATGGGAGAAGATGACTCATCACATTTAACAATATCACCGTCTACAGGAAAGCAACAACCTGTATGCCTCTCCCCAATGTGATTCTCATGTCAAAGTATGACCCTGAGAGACATGGACACACCCGCCCATTAAGAAGCCATACGTAGTTCTTTCCAAAACAAATCGTGGTGGTATGGTATTTCACATTTCGATGAGTACTGTACATGAGTTAAACAAAAAAGGTATTATATGTTAAGTAGTGATCTTCAGAGGTGTTAGTAGGCATCTCTTTTGACTTTGAACAGAAACAAGCACATATTGCCTCCTGGTTGCAGCTCTTATTGACCTGACATTAACCTGTGTACCGTTACACCCCAGAAACCATAGCACACACACCGGATTGCACAGGATGCACACGTGTAGTCATCCTTTGTGTCACACAAAGCAGGGCTACATGTCCAGGGGAAAGTACACATGTTAGGTATAGAGAGGTAGAGGTCAATGGGACTACAATCAGCTGCCTCCAAAGCGTCCTCAGAGGTTACTCCTGACTAACAGGTTCATATGAAAAATACAGAAATCAAGGGGAAGTGGTTGGAGGCAACTTTGACCCTTGAGCAAAGTACAGCCATCCCTACCATGGTGACTGTGGGAGCGGACCGGCCAATGATTTTCTCCTAGAAAACAAAAGCCAGTTTCACCCACTGTCTCTGCCTCCTCCCTCCCTCCTGGTTCCTCCGGTGTGTATCCCGGTAAATAGTTCTGGTCATAAAGAACCGGGTGATTTGCTACCGTAATTTCTCATTTGGAATATGAGGAAATTAACTGCGGTCTGGCTCTCCCAGCTTGCACGCGTTTTGATTGGCTAGCGTTTGTACTGGCGGGATTTGCATAAACGGGATTTGATTGGCTGATGCCAGCTTCGAAAGCACCGGGAGCATCAAAAGTTGAACATTGCTCAACTTTTGATGCTCACGATGCTTGCAAAGCCACGATCCGCTCCCCACAATGCAGTTCGGCGAAGATTAAAAATCTTCTACCTCACCCTATTCAAGTGAATGGGCGAAGCTTTGAAAGATTTTCTTCATGCCTGTGTGTGGACGGGCCGTTAGTGTTCGGATATTGATTCAGATTTTTGGTTCATGCCACCTGACACCATGGTACAAAGCATTCACATATCTTCCTCTCTTTAACACACAGAAAATAACAATAGTGGATTGGAGTAGGAGGAGAGAACAATGAGAAGAAGTAAGGAGGGGTGAAAAGTCACTGTTGCTCCACACACCTCGACACCGCAGGACTCCAGCCCTGCGACACTCGGATCCATCACTATGGATTAACCCTCAGCTCTTCATCCCGCTGCCTCCCACACAGCTGTAGGGATGCCTTCCCCAGCTCTGCGTATGAATGCTTTTCTCACCAGTTTTCACCTTAAACCCACTGACCAAATAAAGCTTTGTATTTCAGAGAACATTCATGATACAGTCCTGCCGATGAGCATGAATTGCAGATTTCTCTTCATCGGCATACTGAAAGCAGCCGAATGTTGACATGAAATCCCTTCAGAGAGAAATATGCAAACAGCACATGGCAGTACCAAAATGCTAAAGTACATAAAACATCAGTTCCAGCTAAGTGAGTGTAGATCAGCACTGCACTGCTACATTGTATTTAGTGTGGTTCACAATGTTCCCTTATCTCGTGAGCCCTTCTCATTATAACAAAAGCCGACTGGCCATGGAGGCAAAGAGGAGAGCACGATACCGAATGCCATTTCAAGATGAAATTGTTTTATTTTCTGCTCACAACATGGCTGCCCTCCACCACACACAACACCCACACACACAGAATGGCTGCCTTTTATGGGAGCCTCCAACCTGAATTGGCTGGCACGTACCATTCACTGGTTAAATATACACGTCATTAAATGTCTACATTAAACCGTTAACCACCAATAAATACCTACAGACCCAGAATATATACATAAATAATATATAAAATAAGTGAAAAGTACTGCTAAACTTCCAATCTGCCCGATTCCCACTTGGTGACTCCCTCCGGTAACCATTTATAGGGTGTGGGCCCCCGGGGAACTCTTCTGCCCAAACACCCTGGGGGAGAGAGACATGTTGATGTACACGTCAACAAGTCAATCATTTCATTGTATTTACTTTGAAGAGTGTCACACATATTTACATTACCACCAATAATACTTCACAATAATACAATCAAATAATTTCTGAATGAATTCGCATTTGAATGCGTATTTATCTATCACTCAGGCGAACGACGAGAGGGAACGGCCCAGCGGTTTTTCAACCCGTGAATATCACTGCGTGCCATTGTTCCTCCATAGGGCTGCTTTAGGGCACAATCTACTAGAGCACAGTTCAAAGTAATACATCAACTCGTTCACATTTAGAAGATAATCAATCCAAGAATTCTTATGCTTGTATATATGCCCATATTATAGTAATTTATGTTAGATTAGATTACTTTATTGTCATTACATAATGCAAGCATAGTGTAACGAAATTAGGAGGGTCTAGCCAGTCAGTTAAATACACATCTATCAGCAGTCTGTACAGGTATGTGTTACCTTTATTGTCATAATAAACATGTTGTGTTCATTTCTCAATGTGTTTGTTTATCTCTTATATACACTGGGATGATTTTTTTAAATTGCAATGGTTTTTTCATTTAGTTTTAAAAATTGTAATCATTTGACACTTACATTTTGACCTGATCATTTTTTTGATATTTGCAGCCCTGAGCCTCCTTTGCATTGGTATTGATTAGGAGTTCTTGAAAACCCCCTTAGATTGACTTGGTTCAACACATACTTTTGGAGTGGTTTTTGACCACCTTGAATTGGTGTGAAAACACTGGCAGTAACCTGACTACAGGGCTGCTGCAGATTCCTACAAGATGACCTTGAGCGTTATTCCAGTCAATAGGGAATCCATGCTTTGACGAATATATAATGCAAGGCTGACATATTGATGGCTGTGGAGTGTGGACACTCAGTCACCCCTGCATCCTTTGTTTGGACGGTCTGTCCGGCCACGCGGGGACGTGAGGATGATGAAGAAGTGTTCCTGGAACCAGTTTACTCTCTCTAAGCTCAACGTTTGGCAACATCTGAAGCTAGTTCCAACAGCTTTAGGAAGGTTTATTTGCTTTGCTTTGTTTGAGGTATGACCCTATATGAGCTGCAAAAGAGCAAACTCATCCATTTGTGTTTTCAGTTTAGAGTGGTTATTCAGAACCTTAACCTTAATGGAGGATTTCAGTTTACTATGGAGATGTATTGAGTGTATGTCTGAGAGGTATGAAATTGACAAAAAGATGGTGGTGCCAGTTTGATGTTGAAGGCGTGAGCGAGTTTGAGAAGGGGGAAACTGGTGAGGAAGCCGGAGTATGCAGCATGGCAGGGAGGTTCAAGTCCAGAGAGATAGCCAGAGGGTCAGATAGCCCGGTTAGTACTGGTCAGGTTACTGATGTGGTCCCAGGTCCAGATCCAGTGTGTGTCTTTTTTTGGTGAGTTTGAAAATGAATGTTGTCGAGTGATGTTGAAGAAGTATACTATGTCCAGGAGGTTTGTTATAGTTTTGCCTTCTGGGGCTGATATTGATTTCGAGGTTATCAGAAGAGTGAATTCAAAATGTCATATCATTCAGAAGGGTTCGGGGGTTTGGCTTTTGGACTGTTAAATAACATTAATGACCAGGGTTTTGGAAAGCTAAGTCTCCTCTTTCCAACAGTGTATACGACTCAAAATGTGTTTCATGGTCGATGTGACTGATTTTGATAGAGCCGGTTTCATATACATCACGAACATGTACATGCACATGTAAGCACATCAGTATATTACTGAAAAGTCAGCAAAAGTAACTGAAAAGCCAAAGCTAATGTGAATCTTAGTCAGTCAAATCAACGGTCATGTGTTACGTTAAGTCTACTGCCACTTGGTTTTTATCCCAGGAAGTATACATACACATTAACTGTCTGTGATACACAAAGGCGAAATAAAAAGAAAATATAAAAACAAACTCTTTGGCTGAATAAGGCCGATGTTGCTATAGAGAACAGTTGCTTCATGGCCAGTATGAAGATGAATATTTGAATTTAGATATGATTTGTGGGTATTGTATTAACATGGACTTATGAACCTATACCGTAAGAATCTATTTTGGCCTGTTACTGCTGTGTCTTTCTTTGTCGTGTCCTTCGCCGGTTCATGATGTCTTTCAATCAGCACCTGACTGAGCCAAGACACGCTTAGTTTCCAGCTCCACTGATCATGGTACATTACCATTTAACAAATCAATTTCCAAAAAGCAGTGCCTCTCTCTGTACCCATGGCAAAACACTGGGTGCAATATTACATAGCTCACTGAATGTGTGATGCTTTCACCCCCACCGCCCCACACACTAATGTACACACCACTGCCCTCCTGCTGGGTGTATTGGATTGCTATCAGTCCCTGAGAAAGCTGCTTACATAACCACGCTGCCAGCATCAGCCCACATCATCCTCCATATTAGATGATAGCATACTAAATGGCTCTTTGACAATGTTGCATCTCACTTTCAGTTTACGAAGACGAGGCCACTTATGAGTGTGAGTGTGTGTAAGAGCCAGAGGCCGGGCGACTGCTGCTTTGCCTGCTAGTAATGTAAAAGAGATGGTGTGTACTGAAAAGGAATAAAGAGGAGAAATGTTTTTAGGAATTGTTTCACAGAAAACATCAGAAGCTGGTCAACCAACTTCTTCTGAAATAGTTTGTATTTATTTACGATGCAGCTGATGCTCAGAGGCTTAGCAGAATATTGATGTTGAATATTTATGCTAAACCGGTTCAGGGGTTGGGATTGTAGAGCAGGAAAGCAGATTGTGACGCAATTAACAAAACAGAGCACAAAGTTGCCAGAATGTACTAGCCTTCTTCCAGGGGAGGAGAAAAGGCTTTCTTCATTAACTCTCCATCTCATACAGCAATCCCCTGAGCTCCGGCAGAGCAGGGCGAGCGAACAGTAGAAAGATTAAGAGAGGGAGATAGAGAGCGAAGATTCGATAAAGAAGGGGAAAGTGCTTCACATACTGTGGTGTGATCAAAGAAGAAAATGCTGTTTTAATTCCAAGAATCATATCCAAGCTGATTAACGTTATTATGCTGCAGGGACAGAGTGGGTGGGTAGAGAAAGCAGTGAAACCCCCAAAATCCAGTGCTGGATAGTAGCAGAGTACATTTACTTAATTACAATGTTGAGGTACTTGTACTTTACCTAAGTATTCTCAGTTTATGCTACCTTTTACGTCTACTGCATTATACTTTAGAAACCAATATTGCACAATATTTGACATATATTTATAAGATAAGATATCCAGCAGCAGTATATAAAGTTATTTAAATGAATTCTACATACCCCAGTTGTGATAAAAACACACAATAATACTAATAACCGAATAACTCAATGTATATACGATCGGAAAGGGGCCATTACGCATACATTTATTTTTGCTAATTTAAGTATATAGTGATGCCGGTATCTTGCTACATTTACAAAATCCAGCTAGTTTATTGCAGTTTAATGAAACCTTCTTGACCTATTTAAGAAGTTGCAAAAAAGTGACCTTCATCATAACCCTGAGGCATTTCCTAGTGGTTCAGTATAGCATGGGCCAACCTTAACACATGGTTCGTATGGACATCCTTATGGTAAATATGTTGAAGATATAAGCTCCATAAATCCTCATCAGCCCAACTCTAAAGGCTCTGACTGCATAGGTCTGACTGCTGAGGCTCCTAATGTCGCCTTCATCCTGGACAAAAAGTGTGTGCCTTCTTGACTTTAGTCATTTGTTTGTTTTTGCTGTTTAAGCTGACCAGTACAGACAGTGCTGATTTATACTACTGACTGACAAACTATAATTAGTACATTGATTAAAGATTATACTTTACACTACCATATACGTTAGTGCCCTTCCACCACAGTTTGGCTTTCTGGGAGTTAGGATAACATGTTTGTGGTCATCTCTCCGACCCTAGATTCCACCGGGTCTGTCTGCGCCGCGTTACGGCTGCACCGCGGTGTTCACAACGATCATGGCCACTCTAGTCAATGGGTGCTATTCCACCAGACGCGCCACGTTACGGCTAGAAGCGTCCCAGAAGCGTCTCGGCGCTGGGCTCCGCTAAAAATAGGCAGCTGGTCTATGTTCGATGCGACGCGAGGCTGGGCAGGAAGTGGACCGGTTAGGGCATCCAGTCAATTCCCAAAATAAACTAATTTTGCAGACCCTATCCCTCCGTAGTCTTTCAAGTAGGAGGAGAAATGCTAGCATTCTCCTCCGGTTAAAGGCACTGTGTATATTATATATATATATAGAATAATGATGATGAATGTATTTTTTACCACTAAAATACAGCAACACATCTTTGATTCATGTAGTTTATAACAGGAATATTACAATTATTCTTAACTTTCTCTGTACAAAGTATCCTGTCCAGGAAATATGCCCAACATCAACAAAAACTGCGAGCCGGCACGCAAGACGCTCCGCTTCTAAAACGCTCCGCTTCTGAAACGCGCCTGGTAGGGTTTGACGCTGGAGGAGGTCAGAACAAAAGTCTGGCGCAGCTGTAACGCGGCGCAGACGGACCCGGTGGAATCCTGGGGTTATATGGAAATGGAACATACCTTATATGCTAAAGTCTGTCACAGAGAATATAAAAGTATCCAAATCTGCATACCTTAACCTCTTTTTTTTCAGGTTTCAGGCTCGAAAATTCTATTAACACAACAAAGACTATATTCTCCCTTCTAAAAGGGGTAAATTAATAATCTTTTCTCTCAAAGCAAGGGTACACCTGTGAGTTGGATGTAGAAGTGTCAGAATCAATATAGATGTTTTTATTTTAAAGTGAATTCAGATGGAACATAGTAACAACATGTACATTCTAATGTCCGCCGAATAAAAACCCATTACTTATAGTGAAAACCACCCTTGAATGATGTGTTAGTAGGCTAAAAGCTTTAGGAATCCAAACTATAACATGTTATAAGTACCCTGTATTAAGATTGATGTGAAACAAGTGAAATTTGATCTTTCTAGAGAGGTTTAGAAAAATAAAGTCCAGGCGGACTCACCTCTGGGTAATTTGGGAACCATCAGTTCCATTTGAACTTTTTCACTGTAAAAATCATTTTATTACTTTGAATTATCACTATAGGTATTCATTCCATTCAATAAAACTGTTGTGAAAAAAAACAAAAAAAAACACATACTCTGTTATCCTTAGGCTCCACGGGCCCGAAATCGCGTCATTTGCAGGAAACAACGTCTAAGGAACCTTAATATTTAATAAACTATGACTATTTGATATCCATATAACGGGGAAAAACTCATTTAACTGATCTTTTTCATTTATTTTTTCCAAAAACACACAATGCTAACAGTGAGCCTCTGAATTAGCCCCGAGCGAAACATGCTAACCTATTACTGCACCAAAAATCACTCCTAGCTCCCTTATTACTTATCCTAGCTGCACATCCAACACATCGTTTATGATCGTAAGGACACAGAATCTAACAGTGCCTACCTCAACACTGAAAGATACAAACTTGCGACGTGATCAACAAAAACGTACATCAAAACAAGTGGCGCTAGCGCTAATGTGCTAGGCTAACATGGCTCACCTTCCTCTTTGTCTGGTCTAAACTGGTCTTCAATGGCATTAAAACGATAAAAACGATGATGTAGTTAATCCATAGATTAATATCCAATGTGGCTGTGTCCCCTTTGAAATGTTCTGATAATCTATAAGCAATAAAACTGCAATTCCGTTATCTGCTATCCGCTCTGTGCTTCGTGCGCTCTGGGTCCTGCTGCAATTCCTACTTCGTTACGTTGTAAACAATAAATGAAGTCGGCTGCGTAATGTTGTTACGCTGGCAGGCATTCTTTATACTTTACGCAGGACCATATCTCTGGAACCCATTGGTTGATTCGTGTGATTTACACCTTTTTCTTAACCATTACATCCAATAGAATCGATGGGCAGTTCCCAAATCAACCTGATCTCACCAGAATGTGTGACTCCACCACGACTTCTTAACACCACAATGCGTGGTGGAGTCACGAACTTTGTTACATTTGCGTGTCGGCAACACGCAAACAACCCCAATGTAAAGTGAATGAGGCTCCTTTGTCGTGGTGCACACACGCATTTCTACAACATCCCGCAGTGAGCTTTTATTCTATACAACGTTTTTTAAATCTACTTTATAGCTTGTAGTAACTCACGGGAGGCTTCTTTTATTTTATTTGTATTCATAATCATTTTAATTTTTCATCAGAATGTATATCATTGACCTTCTACTTTCCCACTATTTTGTATGTACTCTTAATATTTAAATGTTTTCATAAAATGTAACACATTCAAAAGTGCTTTACAAAAATGAAAGACATTAAGAAAAAGGCATTTTAAACAGTCGTAGCAACACAATCTTCCTGCATTGCAATTACTCTAAACGTGCAATAACATGCTTCAACCAGTAGGTGGTTTGGGTTAAAAGGCTGTCAAGTTTACAGTGTTAACAAAATAAAATATACTGCTGTTTCTGGTTTAATTTACGACGAATATTATTTTGTTATTGTTTTGATATTTGTAACACAAAAGCGATGGAAAAACCCCATAGCAACACAGAAAAGATGGTCTTAACATGACCCAGTGTTCAAGTAAAAAACAATAATATCAAAACAGATTATTACGACTAACTTTATTGTGAAATTAAAACAGAACGGTAAAAGAATAGTTTCCGGTCTATTCTGAGCCCGATCTCTGTAGATAAATAAAGAACTAAGACAGATGTGTAATATTTAATGCAGCCAAACCATGTATTACAATGCATTCATGTGATGACTTTCAAAGAGTAAAGTACACTGCTGAATAAATGATTTTATCTTTTACGAAACCTTTTTTATATGGAATGCAGTTGGAGGTCAACCAATCAAAGAGCTTGAAGACTGATCACGGGGTTTGTCAAGCTAAGCACATGGTGTGGTCCAAAACGATAGCTGAGAATTCTGGGTAGTGTAGTGTCTTCTGCCATCCAAAAACTCCGAAAAAATCTTTGTTTCTCCGAATCGAAGGGGGAAAATACAAAAAGCATTGTACACAATTCAAACCAATCAATGTTGTGTAATTAACAAGGATAATTTGGTGTTTTTTAGTGGCTGAGTAGTGCAGATATCACTGTAAAATCTGTAAAAAGGAGAATACTTACTTCCGGGTGTACAATTCTCCGTTATCCAATGGGAATGGACGCTCGTAATACAATACAGGGGACATGATCATTATCTTTTAAATAACGTTAACTAAAGGGAACAATATATGTGACACAGCTGAAGCTCTGGCCTTCCTTAAAAACTAACTAATTTAATAAAAATCACAGTTGTATTACACACAATGCACTGATTCGTAACTAATGTAATTTTTACATTCTGACGAAAAATACAAATAAAATAAAAGAAGCCACCCGTGAGTTACTACAAGCTATAACGTAGATTTAAAAAAAACGTTTTAGAGAATAAAAGCTCACTGCGGGACGTTGTCGAAATGCGTGTGTGCACCACGACAAAGGAGCCTCATTCACTTTACATTGAGGTTATTTGCGTGGTGCCGACATGTAAATGTAACAAAGTTCGTGACTCCACCACGCATTGTGGTGTTAAGAAGTCGTGGTGGAGTCACGCATTCTGGTGAGATCAGGTTGTCCCAAATCCACGTAAACATTACCATAGCAGACGTAATAGAGAAATAAACGAAGCATATCTGAAAGTGCAAGCCTGGACGGCAAAACTTTATACCCAGTATAGTGCCATAAATGTGATGATGGATTATCAGTAAAAATGTCTACGTGACACAAAGACATTGGATTAACCTTGAGCGGCGTTTTTATTCCGTTGAACACAACTTTTGATCACAAATCAAAAAAGGTAAGACGTAATTATTGTAATATCTTTGAAACCGGATGTTGTTTACTTTCTCTTTTCTGGCTGATAGCTCCAGGAATTCGAGGTCGTACAGTGATGACATTACATGTGTGGAATCTGTGGAGTCTCAGCTTTAAATCGTATATCTTGTTTGTGCAGTTAAGATAATAATAATAAGGGCATTTCTACCGTGAGTTCTGTGTAAAAAAGCGTTAGCATTAGTTCGCATTTTTTCGCTCAATGCTAATTCAAAGGCTTGGTATTACTCTATTGTTTTTTTTAGCTAAAAATTGTTCTTATTGTCAGTTAGCGGAGTTTCTTACCTTTAAAAGGGTAGGAAACATTAATAGTTTCATAAATGTTAAGAAGCCCTGAGACATAGTCTCGAAAAAAAACTGTGGGAGAGGTCCACTGGGGGGACCTTCTGGCTTAAGCGGTTAAAGGTCCCCTATTATGCAAAATGCACTTTATGATGTCTTTTATACATAAATATGTGTCCCCGGTGTGTAAGGAGACTCACAAAGTGTCAGAAAACATAACCCTCCTCTGAACCGCACCTACAGGGTTACTTGGAGAGGGTCGGAGTCCGACCCTTGTCAATTAACTACAGGGGTCCCTCAGGGCCCTGTTCTTGGTCCCCTCCTCTTCTCCTTGTACACAAACTCGCTCGGATCTGTCATTAGCCCCAATTAATTATATCCTTTCCCCGCTCAGAGACCCAGGTCGCACGCATCTCTGATTGTCTAGCTGACATCTCTCAGTGGATGTCTGCTCACCATCTCAAGCTCAACCTTGACAAGACTGAACTGCTTTTCCTTCCGGGAAAACATTGTCCCACTCTTGACCTAACAATCAACATCGGCAACTCTGTTGTTTCCCCGACTCAGACTACAAGGAATCTGGGTGTGATCCTCGATAACAACCTGTCCTTCACTGCAAACATAGCTGCTACAACCCGCTGCTGCAGATACACGCTTTACAACATCAGGAGGATACGTCCCCAGCTGACCCAGAAAGCGATGCAGGTTCTGGTCCAGGCTCTCGTCATCTCACGCCTAGACTACTGCAGCTCCCTCCTGGCTGGTCTACCTGTATGTGCCATCCGACCTCTGCAGCTCATCCAGAATGCAGCGGCTCGTCTGGTCTTCAACCTTTATAAATTCTCCCACACCACGCCGCTCCTCCGCTCCCTTCACTGGCTTCCGGTAACTGCTAGAATCCACTTTAAGACAATGGTACTTGCGTACCATGCTGCGAATGGATCTGGCCCTTCCTACATTCAGGACATAGTTAAACCGTACACCCCGGCACGTGCACTCCGCTCTGCATCAACCAAACAGCTCGCTGCAGCCTCGCTGCGAAGGGGACCCAAGTTCCCATCAGCAAAAACACGTGGGTTTGCTATCCTGGCTCCAAAATGGTGGAATGAGCTCCCCATTGACACCAGGACAGCAGATAGCTTACAGATGTAGCACTCCAGATCAGACTCAAATGGGTGTGTCCCAGTCAAAAGCCCAGCGGATGCCAGTGGCTGGGGGTGTTGCCAAATTGCTAGAGGGCGTTGCCCAATTTCCCCATTTGTTCTATTACAGGATTTAACCATAAGATAGCGCTTCATTCACAAAATAAACAATGGGCGTTTTAGAAACATCAATATTTTAGATCAAATAAAGTATATAGTTTGCTTTATGCAGTATATTTCTTGTAATATTGTACAGTAGATTGAAGTAAATCAACTTATACATTAAGATAAGATAAGATGGACCTTTATTAATCCCGTGGGGAAATTCAGTAGTTCAAACAGCAACAGGGTGAGAGTGAAAAACAGGACAGCACAGATTCACACAGTTTAATAAAATCAAAAATAAGATGATCGATAAAAATAATAATAATGAGAAACTATGAAATAAGAAATGAATAAAACTAAAATGTAATTATCATATCATATATTATAATGTATCGTATTATTAAGTCATATCATACATTAACCCCATTATAGCAGATGCCACATTAAATGGATGAACACATGTATGCATCAATAATTACAACAGAGTATTTCTAAATACAAGTTGTAAAAATACTTATATGTATTTAATATTAACCCTTTGGAGTCGACCGTCACGCCGGCGTGATCAGATCACATGACCTGTTCAAGCCGATGCCGCATAAGATATAAAGTTAATACATTTCAAAAGTAGGAAATATGGAAGCACATATTTGAATATCTTCGCCGTATTTGATCATTTTACGAAATGGAAAATACTGGAAACTGTAGATCCTGCTCAACAGGATGTATATGTGTATTTCTGTCGAAAGTACCGGCTTGAAACTATATGCCAGTCTTTGTTTCATGCAAAAATACCCAATAAACACGGACATACGATGATATAAAGTTAATACAGATATATTTCAGAAGTATGAATAATGGAAGCACATATTTGAAAATCATCGCCGTATTTTATCATTTTACGAAACGGAAAATACTGGAAACTGTAGATCCTGCTCAACAGGATGTATATGTGTATTTCTGTCGAAAGTACTGGCTTGAAACTATATGCCAGTCTTTGTTTCATGCAAAAATACCCAATAAACATGGACATACGATGATATAAAGTTAATACAGATATATTTCAGAAGTATGAATAATGGAAGCACATATTTGAATATCTTCGCCGTATTTTAGCATTTTACGAACGGAAAATACTGGAAACTGTAGATTCTGCTCAACAGGATGTATTTACCAGGGAGGGGGTGAGGTAATCAGTTAAACGGAGTGATTCGAAAAGAGACGAAGAGGGACGGCGGGAACCGAAGAGAGACGGCGGGAAATGGAGAGAGACGAAGATATACGAAGACAGGCGGCGGGAGACGAAGAGAGGCTGCGGGAGACTGCAATTGAAGTAAAGTGACAGATAAACATTGAGAATTTAGATATAGTTAGATAGATTTTGAGTTTTGAAGACTCAACGTGAGTCAAGCTTTAAGCTTGTTTTTTGACATGGAGGAGGAGGGATCTGTGATGTTGCCCTCTGTGTCTGACAGAAACCGCTTTGAAGCGTGGCACAGATAAAGACAGATAAAACAGATTGTTGTACATAATGTGTATATATATATATATATATATATTTGTATTATATTTATAATAACACTTTTGCCTTATCAGAATGAAATCCCATGCTACCTCAATCAAACTTTCACATTATCATAGTCACATCCCATGTATATATTTCCACTTTTTAAATGGTTTCGTTGTGTATGTTTGTGTTATGAAAAATAAAATCATTTTCAAAATCTGTTTTTACGTTTTTTTTGTGATTTTGGGTCCAAAATGTTCATATAGTAGAAGATCACTGCTCTAAACAAAGTCAAAAATCCAACATCCAAACGAAATAAATATAATTGATTATGATGAATACGTTAAGTCTTGTTCATTGTTTTTCACTTTTATTAAATGTTTGATATTTCCGGTGGAAATGGTGGACTATCGGACATTCAAAATGCAGCATATTTTCACTCTTACACACATATATTCTCATTTTACATACATACATTTTCACTCTTACACACGGATATTCTCCTTTTGCTCTCATGCGAAATCTACTAAAACAAAGTATGTCATGTATATTTCGTTTTCGTTGATGAGACGAGGTGTTAATGGTGGACTATCGGACATTCAAAATGCAGCATATTTCCCCCAAGTGTCTGTCAAAATGCATTTTACGTTTCTAACTTGCAATATCATTATTTCCGCTCTCTTCAGAAGAGCGATCTCCCTGTGTCTCTCTGTGTGCGGGGGATCACAGGAGAGGGGGGGGGGAGAGAGAGCTGTGGAATGTGACACACATTCCGATGGCCAATTAGTTTTAAACAAAGGGTCCCCAACATACATAGGACACATGAGGGGTTGGGCTGGTGAACGGTATGGTCTGCAGCAGGTCTGAGGCATTTAAAAAGTGAAGACAATACATTCTGGAAATGTTCACATCAGGCACCTTCAAGTTAAACAATACGACTGTACAGTAAACAATTAACACAGTAAATTATGTGGATTAAATCACATTTATTTTGTTAAAAATAAACGAAATGACTCGGTTTGCATTCATAAATAATGCACAAACGTGTTTAATCGTTAATGTCAGATATGTACTAAGTAAATAGCCTACATTAGTTCCTGCTCAAGATTAGATTCAACTTTATTGTTATTGCACAGATTACAGGTAGGCCAACTGAGACAACGAAATGCAGTTTAGCTTCTAACCAGGTGCAACAAGCAGTAAAGTGAAAAGTAATGTTCACAATCTACAGAATAAAATATATAATGAATTGAATGATGAATAAACAGTGAGGGGTATGAATACACTAGATATCAGCCTGTGAGCAGTATGAACAATGTGTTAATCGTTAATGTCAGATATGTACTAAGTAAATAGCCTATATTAATTTCATGATGGATTAAACCACATTTATTTCGTTAAAAATAAACAAAATGATTAAATGTAGGGTGAATTGCCCTAATGTGGAACATTTTTGCATTTCAGACTTCGGGAATATATTGCGACATGAAGCCGATACAATAAATCAAAATCCAGTAACATTCTGAAATCCCCAGGATGTGTCCTAATCAAACCAAAAGAGAACATGCAGATATTAAACTCATAAAATAAATGGTAAACATATTAGCACTCTTAGTGCCAAGTTGTCTCAGACAATCTGTTTTCCTAATGTGGGACAGTTCTGTGCAAACACTGACACTGAAAAGTCTATATTAAAAAGCCTCAGTCACCTTCATTCATGTAATAAAAAAAATCTCAGGCCAGTAACACTCAAAGCTACAGTAAATGTGCAATACCATGCTATGTTACTATTTATAATGTTATTGTTGTTACAACAGAAGATGTTTTTATTTAAATTGAAGTTAAATGCATCAATCTGGTGCACTGAGGGCAAAATTAGTAGATTTGTGGATACAGCTCTCAACACTCATATGAAACAGAACTGTTCTTACAATGTGTGTTGGAAGGTATTAAATTACTATGCATATTTTATTGTGTAAACACACAGCTGATTACCTGAGAGCTGCCGTTTCATTCAGAGCGTTTAAAAAAAACGACGGTCTGATTTCAACAACTCAATGTGTGATTATTATAGCAGTAATATTAGACACTAATAATACAAAAAACTATTAACACTGTACATATTATTGTTTGCCCGTGGGATTAGGGTGATCGGTAGTGAGAGCCGCTGCATTTTCCTCCGGTCGGATGTGATATAAAAACAAAGCGATTATTGTTGTTGTTATAAACTCACGTGGATTAAATTTAGTGCATTCATTTCAACTTGTGAACATATGATACATTAAATGAATGCGAGGATGACGATCGAACATCGTTTGTTTGACCCTGGATGTATTTCCTGATCTAAAAACATAGCGATGGTTTTGTACTTACGCCAATGTGAATTAAACATTATTTTGTTAAATAAAAACATGGTGATGTTTAGTAAATGATTACATGTCTCTTTCTTAACCACAGAATATGATCCTATCCGTGACATATGGATCTTAACAAATATCCGCTATATCAGATACCTGTAGATCAGCTGTTTATTTCACATGAGTTTCAGTGTGGCAACTTTTCACGGCTCCCCCTGGTGGATCCATGATCCATTGCAGCTGGTTTCATTATAATTAAATGTATTTATCAAGGGGGCGTTTCAAGTCCTGCGGGGGGGGGGTTTCCTTATCAGCAGGGGCCCACCCCGTGCCGATCACGGACCCGCACGGGTAGGCGTCTGAAACGAAGCGCTACATCTGTACACACCTTCCGGCGCAGACTGAAAACTCATCTCTTTCGACTCCACTTCGAGCGATAGAACTATTAACAAAGCACTTGTATACTAATAAAGGACTGGCTTATCTAAAGCCAGTTGAGTAGCACTTGAAATGTGTTTGCTCTATGAAACCTGATGTACTTATATGATTCTGTTTTCTTCAAGTTTGTATTTTGTTGGTCGAACGCACTTATTGTAAGTCGCTTTGGATAAAAGCATCAGCTAAATGCAATGTAATGTAAGGTAATGAGTATCTGCTGGGAGAATTCTCCTGTATGAGCTAGTATTTTTCCCTGCCAGCAAGAACATTCCTTCTTCAGCTTCCATTCAGAAGCGTGATCAGGATCAGCAGGGGCTCCAGGCTCTGTCTTTACAGCTGGTTCATCCTAAACTCATTGACAATGAAGCCATAACAATAGTGCACAGAGAAAAAGACCGAGTGCACTGCCTTCACACAGGACAGAAAAAAAGAAAAGATGGGCTTTCCATAATCAACTGCCAGTCATGAGCAGATAAAGCCTTCTTTAAGTCTATAGCCCTGAAGCACACAGTAATTACCATGTTTCTGGAGTTTTACAATATAAACATAAGTATGCAGTGTCATGACTGCAGAGGATTTGCTTCATGAATAGAGATGAAATGAATGACATATTCAATGAAAGTGAAATTCTCCCATCTCCCCTGGCCTTCCTGAATAAGGAATCCAAATAATGGATGAATATTAACCAGTATTGTCTGTATGGGGAGGAAATCTTGGTGACCTTTCAGGCCCACTAGGATTTGTATCCTCGATTTTGGCTTGAATTAGCTTTAGGTATTATTTCAAATACCAAATAAAATTAAAGCTGCAAGCAGCGTTGAGCGGGTCTTCGACGTTCCGCAGGCTGTTGTCCGCACGTCGAAGTGTTTGTCTAGGTGTCTCGAGGACTCGGCCGGTTGGCAAACGTGAGAATTTTCAGGCCGATCGGACAATGTCTTTGAGTTATAGCAGTAACAGAAACGTTGTGTTTGATGGCGGGTGATCTGTCGCCATGGCAACGGCATATGATGACATCCCATAATATGCTTAGATGTGTTGAGGGCTGCATCTTTATCAAACCTGTGAAGTTTGGTGCCGTTTGGAGCATGTTAACTGGAATTATGAGAAAACCATGTTTGACGGCGACCATTTTGTTACCATAGCAACGACATTTTACGAAATCTCAAAACTGACACATATATGTCTCGAGGGCTTGACGGTTAGCACACATGTGACATTTGAACACTTTTTTACCATTTACACAGCAGTTATAGCAATATCGTGCTTAACAGCAAGGAATGCGTTGCCATGGCAACAGCTTTTGAGGAAAACTCACTATTGTCATCGCGAGGTGTTGAGGGCCGGACCATTAATGATAGTCTGAAGTCTGGTGCCGTTTGGACGATTTCCCATTGAAATACAACAACACCAGGTTTTTTGGTGAGGGACGCGTTGCCATAGAAACGGCATATGATGACATCCCATAATTGACATAGTGCTGTTGAAGGCCGGACTAGGAGCTATCATATGAAGTCTGGTGCCGTTTGGACGGTTTTCCATTGAATTAGGACAACACCGTGTGTCATGGCGAGGGATGCGTTACCATGGGAACGGCATATGATGCCATCCCATTATTGGTGTAGAGCTGTTGAGGGCCGGACCATTAGCCATCATATGAAGTCTGGTGCCGTTTGGACGATTTTCCATTGAATTACGACAACACCAGGTTGTTTGGCGAGGGAGGCGCTGCCATGGCAACGGCATATGATGACTTCCCATAATTGACATAGAGCTGTTGAGGGCCGGACCATTAGCCATTATATGAAGTCTGGTGCGGTTTGGACGATTTTCCATTGAATTACGACAACACCGGGTTTTTTGGCAAGGGATGTGTTGCCATGGCAACGGCATATGATGACATCCCATAATTGGCGTAGAGATGTTGAGGGCCAGACCTTTAATGATAGTCTGAGGTTTGGTGCCGTTTGGAACCTTTTCCATTGAATTAGGACAACACCGTGTTTCATGGCGAGGGATGCGTTGCCATGGCAACGGCATATAATGACATCCCATTATTGGTGTAGAGCTGTTGAGGGCCGGACCATTAGCCATCATATGAAGTCTGGTGCCGTTTGGACGATTTCCCATTGAATTACGACAACACCAGGTTTTTTGGCGAGGGAGGCGTTGGCAACGGCATATGATGACATCCCATAATATGCTGAGATGTGTTGAGGGCTGCATCATTGTCAAACCTGCAAAGTTTTGGGCCGTTTGGAGCATGAGTTATGAGAAAACCGTGTTTCACGGTGACCATTTTGTTACCATAGAAACGACATTTCACGAAATCTCAAAACGGACACATATATGTGTCGAGGGCTTGACGGTTAGCACCTATGTGAAATTTCAACCCTTTTTTAGCATTTGCACAGGAGTTAAAGCAATATTGTGCTTAACGGCATGGCAACAGCTTTTGAGGAAAACTCACTTTTGTCATATTGCGGTGTTGAGGGCCGGACCATTAGCCATCATCTGAAGTCTGGTGCCGTTTGGAGGATTTCCCATTGAATTACGACAACGCCAGGTTTTTTGGCGAGGGAGGCGTTTAATGGGCTTTTGCCCCTTTTTACCCATGTTTTTAGTGGGTCTTGCATGGTTATCGCTCCCATTGCGAGCGACTAAGTTGATTTTAACGATATCAATTATGCGAGTAACGGGCTCACGCGGCCTATCAGCCGTCTTTATTTCTGAACATTTTCTGTGCTTTTGCCGGTCGTTTTCCCTGTTTTTGGGTGTTTTTCGCAAATGTATCTGTCGCTGCGCGACCGATTTCAATAGGGTCTTCGCCGACCTAGGTCTCAGACCCTAATAAATAATCGGTCCAATCTCAATCATGTGCGATTTAACATTGAGGTGGGTGAGCCCACCTCACTGTAGGCCGTTGGGCTACCTACTGGCATGATTTGGGCCACCTTTAATGGGCTTTGCCCCTTTTTCCCCCTGTTTTTAGTGGGTTTTGCATGGTTCGCGAGCGACTAAGTTGATTGTAACGATATCAATTATGCTCCGCGTGACTGGACTAACAGCCGTCATTATTTCCGAACATTTTCTGTGCTTTTGCCGGTCGTTTTCCCTGTTTTTGGGTGGTTTTCGCAGGTTTATCGGTCGCTGTGCGACCGATTTCAATAGGGTCTGAGACCTAGGTCGGCGAAGACCCTATTGTAATCGGTCGCATAAAACATGTTCAGTCCTGTCATACCACTGGATGTGGCAGGATATCCTGCTTCAACAGCCGAAGCACAAAAGCTGATAGCACTTGACATGGTGTGCACACTTTTCTACGGTCATAAGTGAGACAAATCTGAATATTGATTGGGTCCATTTAATCCACCTCCGTGTTTATTGATATGTCAATCATTCTGCTAAATCTAGTAAAGCGTATCAGCCATGTGAGCAGAACAGTGGCCCAAGGGCACAGCTCTTTTCTGTCGCGTTTTAAATGCTGCGGGCATTGCACACTGTGACTCGTGGTAATGAGTTAATAAAGTAATTGAGATTTAGTGAGCAGCCACAGGCTACGGACTTCCTGCCGGGAATACTGCTCCATTCAATGTGGTTTATTTAACATTTCATAAAAAGTCCACAAATCGCCGGCTGCACTGATCACAGCCACTGTAAATCATTGTGTGGCCTGCAGGATGGGACTGTTGGAAGATATGATGGGTAGAAGATATGAATTTGGGTTTGAATATGGATTCTAGCATCAATAGGATCGATACAAAAAAGGGATCAGTTTCTCTCCTCCATCCAATTATATTAATATTTTTGTTATTTGCAACAAGCTGTTTGAATCAGTTATGTTCTCAACAAAAAATATTTGAAACCTTAACCCAATGTTTCCCTACATTTATCTGAGGGGTATATGTGCCTAAACCAGCTAGAAGAAGCTTCCATGGTTTGATGAGGCCAAAACACTTCCACAGGACTGACTCCTTACTGTTGGCACTGTTTACTGTTGTTAATCTGAATCAGGCAATTCAATTAAAGTGCTTTGGAGAATAATAGTACATTTTCCTGTAACAGTTCTGAAAGATCATAAAAACTTCATACATCCTGTGGGGGTCCTCTGTATAATATATGTTGTGTCTCATCAAATGTGTTAGTTATGTTTTTGTATTGTGTCTGTCATTTCCTGTTTTATTTTGTACTGACCTCTTGTCTTTCATTTCAGGCCCTGTTTTCTTCCTCCCCCTGTGTGTTCTTCATCATCATCAGCATCTGCCCCCCCTGATTGTTTCCACCTGTTCCCACTCACCTCATGTCCTGTCTCGCCCCTGTCCTGTGTCAGTTCGTCTTGTTTGTTTCCTCGAATGGTCGTGCCAAGCCTCAGCTCAGAAAGGATCGCTTTCTCTCATGTCAGGTTTTGTTATGTTTGTTTATTTTGTTAGGCTTACGTTTTTATTAAGTCCTCTTTTTGTTACGTTAATTTGTTCCTCCTTGTGAGCGCTTTTTGTTATTTCCACCCCCTACTCTGTTAAGAGGGATTACCTGAACTGTACAAATACATATTAAAACAATTATATTCAAGACTTTGTCTCTGGGTCGTGCGTTTGGGTTCATCAGTTTGTGTCGGGGTCCTGACAATATATTTGTTACGGAAAACCTATTTAAATTGATTTCAAGCTTGCTGTAAGAAGAGAAGTACAGCATTCAGTTTAATTCCAGTTATTCTTTAACAGTGTCAGTGCAAAATGTAGGAACAGGTTTAGCAAAAACGTATTATTTCTGATTTAATGTCAAGTAATTATCATATGCCGAGCCATCAGTATTCTCTGTGAGCGGCTGAGGTTAGTGGAGTATCAGTGGGAGGCAGGGGAGATATCTGACGGGGCCTTCCTCCGATCTAATGAAGTAATAACCTCGCTGAGAGAAAAGCAGAATGGGCACAGAAAATAATCTATAGAATTAATTTCGAGTCGCAGTGGCAAATGGTTTCAAAGTGACAAATATTGTATTTATTAGATCTTCAGAAAATAAATCATCATCTGAATTTGTTATGGGGTAAAGGAGTTCATTTGACATTGTTGGTTATTTCACTTGGTCAATTAGAGCCTGAAAGAAAGCCTGTCTGTGTCCTCTGCTGTTTCCACCTCAACTCAAGCTTTAGTTTACTCCTGAACTAGCACGTCTAGGGCTCCTTCTGTAAATATTCTTGGGCATATTGGAGAGTCGCTTTGGAAAAGAGGGCATGAGGTCAGGCTGCAGATTGCAAGCTGATGGGACTGAGGACTCCTGTGGTTGGGAAGGGAACATTCCCTCCTGTGTGAAATTCCATTTGCACAGGCAAACTGGCAACACAATCAACCTGAAACATCCCAGATGATAAGCAAAACCAGGGACTCTCTCCGGCTCCCCTTCATAATGGAAACTGTCAAAAGGATGCTCGAGGCTTTTGTCTGCAATTGGGGCATTTATTTCGTCTCGCGCCATTACTCTGCTGATATCATCTAGGGAAATAAATTGAAAGCTGAAAGAAGTGGAGAATGATTGTTGGTTTATTGTAACTCCTTAATAACTCGTGAAGCATTGTAATTATGCATTAGATCCATGCATGAAATGTTTACCCAGGGAAACGGCTTCAACAATGCGCAACACGTACGACTCAGTGGATGAAATACAATGGCTCTTTATGGGTGTGTTTAATTATCACATTCGCAGCTCTGGATCCAACGTGCTTCCTCTGCCTTTGACAAAGCGTCATATTTCACATTGACATGCGTTTCAGTCAAATGAGAGTGAGTCAGATTGATAGATAGAGGGTCTGTAGAGATGATGCATTTCCCCTGTGATTGCTTCCATAGCTATTACTCACAGCACAGGGTGATTAGTAGGCCGGCGACAGACACCTCTGCTTGCGTCTGTGCGATGGATCCGTCTCATAGGAGGGCCCAGCTACCTCTGCCACAACACTGCTCTTTGATTTCTGAGCTCAGCCATTGGGACAAAGATAATGGATTATGTGCTTCCCTATCAATAAGGCTGCCAGAGGCAAGAAGTCATGCAGGACGGACAGCAGTTGTGATGTTTTAAGAGGCTGGAGGACCTTTTAGAAACATCACTCACATTCCGTCCTTGTTGTCACTGGGTGACATGTCAACGGTATTTTGGGAGGAATATGTCTGTGCTGAACGGGAAAGATGTACCTCTAAAATAGTCCTATGTCTTACAATGCCTGTGAGTAAGTCATTGAAAAGCAACATAATCAACACAAAATATAGCAGTCGGATGCATTTGACCAGATCATGAACTGTGTTTTCAATTCATTCCTCTTCTCATTCCTCATTGTGGGATGAGTTATTGGTGAAGGTATTAGTAAAGCAGTTATATTAAGTTAACAAACAGTCTTACTTTTTGTAGCTTCAAAAAGCTTCAACACTTTTTGATTCATGATTTCCTTTTGTGTCGGTATTTCATTTTCACTGGTTGGAAGTGGTTGGGGCTCAGTTGAACAGAGGTGATGTAGCATAGGCCTTCTTCCATGCACCAATCAGGATGCATCATTTGAATCAGACAACAGTTGAAGGGTTGTAAGGTCAATTCCACTGCTTTGCCGACGACATCCAGCTTCTCATCTCCACCAAGTCCATCTCCGCTGCTACCCTCTCCATCCTGACAAACTGCATCACTGAAATCAAATCCTGGCTCCAACTCAACTGCGATAAATCTGAGATAATAATCATTGGACCAAAAAAGCTCACCACATCTATCCATAACTTCGCCCTCAACATAGACGGCTTCCCAGTTCAAACCTCCCCTCACATCCGGAACCTACGCATCCTATTTGACCAAACCCTCTCCTTCAACCGATACATCAAACAGATCACCAAGACAGCCCTCTTCCACCTCAAAAACATCGCCCGTCTACGTCCATCCCTCTCTACTCGCTACCTATGTTGCAAATGTATTATCTTCTCAATTTACACACGGCATCTATTGCACGTCTGTCCGTCCTGGGAGAGGGATCCCTCCTCTGTTGCTCTCCCTGAGGTTTCTCCCATTTTTCCCTTTAAACTGGGTTTTCTTTGGAAGTTTTTCCTTGTACGATGTGAGGGTCTAAGGACAGAGGGTGTCGTATTGTCATACTGATATTCTGTACACACTGTGAAGACCACTGAGACAAATGTAACATTTGTGATATTGGGCTATATAAATAAACATTGATTGATTGATTGATCACCAAGTCCTCATCGAGCTCCACTGGCTCCCCACCCCCAGAGAATCAAGTACAAGATCCTCCTGATGACGTACAAAGCCCTCCATAACCTGGCCCCCCCCACCTGACTGACCTCCTCCACAGACACACTCCCACTCGCTACCTCCGCTCTGCTGCTGCCAACCTCCTGCCCCCCCCCCACCCGGACCAACCTCAAGTCCTGGGGCGACAGAGCCTTCTCCGTTGCTGCTCAGAGGGTCCCTCTGCTGGGGGCTCAACCAACACAATGAATACCTGTGGGGTTACCCTCATGGTCCACTACTCTCTATCAAAATCCATTGTGTGAACGACCCGAACAATAACACACACTGTTGCTTTCAGTGAATCTTTTCAGAGCATCCATTAAAGCAATAACATTAAAAGAGGAACCCCAGCAGAGTTTGCCGGCACCGTACATATCGTCCCGTGTGCAAACACTCTTATCCTACAGAGTGGCTCCTGCTCTGCTGGTTGTTCTTGGTTTGAGTTAAACTGTGTTGCTTCCCTAGCATGCTGTCTCTGCAAATTAACCAGCTCCATCAAGAGGGGGGGCAAAGAAAGGTGAGCTGTGTCACGCCCTGGCTCAAGGACGGACAAAGGAAGGAGACCACACATGATTCATCCAATTGAAGTGCATTTATTTAAAGAAACTAAATTAACTATGAAGTCAGTTAATCAGTTATGTGTGTAGTGTGTGGGTGTGTGAACATGAATCAGTATATAGAGAAAGAACAAACAAACCAATCAAGGTCCAGTAGAGCCAAGCTATCCAAGAGGAGAGAAAGACTGACTGCTCAGGCACCCATACTTGTAGCTGAGCAGTCAACCCAAATCAGGTGTCAGCAATCTCTCCTGATTTGGGGAGTGGCTAACCAGGGACCTGAGTCTAAGGCCTAGGGGCTGTCACACCTCCCCCCTTAAGATTGAGGTAGCACCTCAGATCCTGAAACAAAACAAGAATATTAGACACAACATTTTCTTCCAATTCATAAATACGGGTAGCACGTCTCAGAGCACATACAAACTGCATTATAAGCCTATCAAAAGTGATACTAGGCAAAGAAGGAACTAAGACAAAAAGTACCTGAGGTGACGACCGAAATTTGCACAAAACCTGCAATCATTATAGCCTAACCCCAGGAAAAGCAACTACTGCTGCTTAGTGGACGAAACGGGGAATGCCTGTACGGCCAACACTTCAAGAAGACTGGGACGAAGCTCCCCTTGCCTGCCCCATCTTATCCAAAGAGGTTACTGTAGCTCTCTTTCACATACTTCCGTGTGTTACAAATGTTGCACTCTGAACTTCTAGCCCAATTGACATTGCCACATGTTTTACACTTCCAATCATATACACTGAAGAGACCCCTGCTCTTCCCAGCCAGAGTTTTCCAACTATCTGTTCCTCCAGCTTTCATCATCTGTGCCCTCATGGGTTTCTTCCTGCCACATCTGTAACAACTGCTTCTTCTAGCAAAGTTCATCATTCCACAGTTATCAGTACAAAACCAGTCCTCGCCTCTAACATGAAAACTCTTTCGTTCAATGTTTATTTTGTTACCCCTGAATGGCTTTGCATGATCTGGCCAAACAAGACCACCTGCCAGGTCATTTCCCAAAATGATGTCCACTCCAGTCACGGGCAACTCTGGACGAACACCAACCTCCACTTCTCTCTGGACCAAATCACAGGACAGAAACAGCTTATGCTCAGGCACAGAAATGGATTGCAGACCAATCCCTCAAACTGGAAAACAGCGCCCCATGTCTGAATCTGGAGAAAAAGGCAAGATGGCCTCCCTCACCAAAGTATTCAAAGCGCCTGAGTCCCTCAAAATCCTGACTTGAACTTTCTTGTCACTCCCAACTAGGGTTACAAAACCGTCAGACATAAACGGAGCATAACCCGACTCAACCTCTGAGATATCAATTGCCTTACCCTGCATTTGCAATGGAGCCAAGACTTCTGTTTCACCAACTCTGGGATTATGAACAGTTGTAGCCAAACCTACTGACTTCACACGAAAATTGTTGCTTTTCCCCTCTAGCAAAGGACATTCTTTTTTCCAATGACCCTGTTGATGGCAATAATTACACACATTTGGATTGCTTGTGCCATTAGGATGCTGTGCAAACTTTGAGGACAAAGATCCTGCTTTCTGAGATTCATTCCTTTCATAACGCTCACCAAAGATGCGCCTGTGCGTCAACACATACTCATCAGCCAGTACTGCTGCCTCCCTAGGACATGTGAGTTTATGTTCATTAATATAGGTTGCAATGTTCTCAGGGACCGACTGTTTCAACTGCTCCAGAATGATTAAATCACATAACTGATCCAATGTTTTTACCCCAGAAGAAGAGTACCAGCGCTTGAAATGAAAGATCAAATCCCGTGTAAATTCCACATGTGTTTTGTTACCACTCTTTCGCCAGTCTCTAAAATGTTGGCGGTACGCTTCAGGCACCAACTCATAAGCCTTCAAAACAGACGATTTCACCGTATCATAATCTTTACAGGCATCAGAAGATAAAGCGGAGTAGGCTTTTTGTGCTTTACCTGTAAACACACACTGCAACATTAAAGTTCTGTCCTCATCAGGCCAGCCTCTTGAATCAGCAACACGCTCAAACAGACAAAAAAAAGTGTCTATATCATTTTCATTAAACTTTGGCAACAACAGTAAATTACTTGCAACATCAAAGCGTGAACTTACAAGTTCCTCATTCAATGCCGATGCAGACATTTTACCTGCGCTAATCAAAGCCAATTTTTGCAGTTCCAAATCCAGTTTAATTTGTTCTAACCTCAAAATCAACAATTCTTTCTGTTGTTCAAATGTCAAGCCAGACACATAATTAGTGACCATGCTCTTACCTCCCCTGTCCATCAGTACCGCACGGTCTAGCAAATGAGCCTTTATAACACTTTTCAGGGTTTCCTTTGTTTGCTTGGAATCAAAATCAACAGAGTAATAATGAGCAATCTTCAACAACTGCTCCTTTGTACATTGCTCCAACAACTCAGCCGAGGGACACTGAACAAAATCTTCCAATGTTAGCCATATCAAACCACAAAATTCTAGCAACCTAGATAACCACATTGAGGTAACATACACCGAACCTTTACACTATGCAACTAGTGGCAACAACAACTAGTGACTCCCCATACTCAACTAACTCATTAGTGTATGTCCCTTATCTGACTAAACTCGTACCTAGTCTTCGTACAGATACTTGTGGCGGGTATTTATTCACTGAAACCCAGTGGCACTGGAAAGCAACTGTATACACAGCGACCCCACAAGAAACCATGGACGTGATACCGAGACAACTGCTCTAGCCACTTTCTCTGTCACACTAAACCCAACCCCCGACAACAGACTCTCTATTAGAACCTGCTGCTTGGCCTCACAGAGGAGAACACCAGTCACATGCCACACCAAACATTTAGCATATTTACCTCAAAGAAAACTGGCACAAACTAGATTATAATAAAGCTCTCCAAAACAACTACATCCATGTGTGATACTCCAACCTAAATTAGTACAGAAAATTCATACTAACGCAATGTATGTCAAAATTTGACTTTTGACTTTAGACGAGCCCCCATGTCACGCCCAGGCTCAAGGACGGACAAAGGAAGGAGACCACACATGATTCATCCAATTGAAGTGCATTTATTTAAAGAAACTAAATTAACTATGAAGTCAGTTAATCAGTTATGTGTGTAGTGTGTGGGTGTGTGAACATGCATCAGTATATAGAGAAAGAACAAACAAACCAATCAAGGTCCAGTAGAGCCAAGCTACCCAAGAGGAGAGAAAGACTGACTGCTCAGGCACCCATACTTGTAGCTGAGCAGTCAACCCAAATCAGGTATCAGCAATCTCTCCTGATTTGGGGAGTGGCTAACCAGGGACCTGAGTCTAAGGCCTAGGGGCCGTCACAGCTGGACTTCAGACAAGAACTGGTCCAACTGTGTTCCTGACGTCAGAGATGGACGGCATCATTTCCCTCTGCTGCTCAGCTGGTTTGAGCACTCAGAAGTCCTTCTTGATATAAATCAAATGTACTTCCAGCGAGCAAATATTGACTCTCTCTCTTCTGAACATGACGTTCTCAAAACAGCTGATTCCAGGTGATGAAGGACCAAACACAAATTACCACACATTCCTAATTAATGTTTGGAGCAATAATTAATCAAAAAGTCACTTCTTGCACAACCCCAACGCATCATTTCCTGACTGCACCTCTTGGCCCTCCCAGTAGACCGTCTGGCTCCTCCTCTGAGCAGAGAGCTGCAGGGAGCTCAGCTGCACGTGACTCCGCTCGCAGAGGGAATGACCTCTGCCTGGCTGGACTACAAAAGAGTCGCTGTTTGGACTGAACTGATGCAATATTGATGGCGCTGGTCAGTCTGGCACAGACAACACTGCGAGTAGACAGATCAAGGGAATAGAGCACGTTTAGTGAAGGTAGTATTATCAGGAGGACTAACACGGCATGGTACCAGGCAGACATGCTTCTCTTACAATGGAACCGTTGTTTCTGTCTGCAGCATCACAACCTGTTGTATCAGTGTCATGTTGCTGCTGTCTCCATGCATGGTTGACCCACAATCCGCTGACTATTATGATTAAAAGACTGCGCAAGCAAACATGTGCTTTGGTATCAGAGTGTTGCAGCTGGCCTCCAGAAGGCAGGTCGTCTACCCAGAGGTGGTTTTTAGAGCTCTTGTACTTCATAAAGAGATGTCTGGTTCTATACTGAAGGTCTGCCTCCATTGTTTCAATACATTCACACACGCACCATACTCACTCAGAGCGAACACTGGAAGGACATCGCTACAAGAAAAATGTGTACAATATTCTTTCATTAAAATATTCTACCTAAATATAGTTATTCAAATGAATGGATGACTTAAATGGCCTTAAGTGACTGAAGCAGTGTGTTGTGTTGCAACACCAGCTGACAGAATGCTATAAAATATGAAACAAGATGGTTCTAAAGTTATTGCTGCACACTGCTTACAGCTATATCATCTTTTAGACTCTAAAGAAGGTAAAACCATGTTTTTGAATTGATGTGGAAACATTATGTGTGGTAATTTCCATGACACCAGTTTATTAAGGACTTCAAGCTGGCGTTGAAAATGTATTTGGTATGCTACAGACTAGAACAATCCACACAATGATAGTATGAGAGGAGGTCTTCTCCCTCCGTACCGTATCTCGGGCGCTTGTCATTGCTGGGCGGCGCTGGGAGTATAAAAAACGGAAGTGCCACAGCATGTGCCTCCTCGTCAACTCCTCCGTGGTGACTGGGGCACGGCGTGGCCAAAACTAATAGTTTGGCGTGGCAGCCGTTGCACACACACCCGCATCCGGAATGGAGACTCCCCTGGGCGCAGTGGCATTGCTGTTTGGGGAGTTGCCGTTGTCTGCCTCCCTTAAACACCTGCCACTTGGCTCCTGGCTTATTTTAATTAAATGACTGCTGATTTTGCTGTGGCCTCCCTCTCCTGACGTCTCGGGGGCTGCCGCAGAGGCGGCATAGGATTGTATGTATGGGAATCCTGTAAATTCATTGATCTACATCCCCATATTCATTTGGCCTATATATTGTATACCTACATTTATCTGGGCCCTTTCCAGGCGTGCTATTGGTTGTTAGGCCCACCTTTGGACACCGGTCCTGCTGTGTTGGCTCTTTGGGCAGTAGCTCACTGCTGGAGGACACCTGCCCTGGCTCTGGGAGCTCCGGGGCTGCTGAGGTGTCCCCCTGCCCTGGCTCTGGGAGCTCCGGGGCTGCTGAGGTGTCCCCCTGCCCTGGCTCTGAGAGCTCTGGGCCTGCTGAGGTGTCCCCCTGCCCTGGCTCTGAGAGCTCTGGGCCTGCTGAGGTGTCCCCCTGCCCTGGCTCTGGGAGCTCCGGGGCTGCTGAGGTGTCCCCCTGCCCTGGCTCTGAGAGCTCTGGGCCTGCTGAGGTGTCCCCCTGCCCTGGCTCTGAGAGCTCTGGGCCTGCTTAAGTGTCCCCCTGGCTGGGATCAGGAGCGGCTCAGGCTCCCAGGGAACTCGCCGTCCAATTTTATTTTTGTTCATTTTCTGTCAACTGAAGACTTAATTTGGATAAGTTAATTCATTTGGTTGTATTTGTTTTGTTATTTAACATTAGTAGTTTAACCATAAAACAACATTTGCCATCATTGTGATGTTTAGTTTGGAATGTAGTAGCTAGACAGCCTATTGTTAAAGTCAGCACTGAACCCCACAACAACTTTGTTGTATGCTATTTTTAAACTAAATGAAGAACTATGGAGTATTTGTTGCAACTGGGGATATATATTATAGTGTATACAAACACACTTTGTAACACACACACACACACACACACACACACACACATGACATTGCAGTCCAAGTCCAGAGCTTCTGAAACATCCCTGGGGGTCTGATTGGTGCAGCCTCGACAGAACCACCAGCACACTATGTCATAACAGGAAAAGGGAGCGGGAGGCTGCGATCATCGACACACTGAATATCTTCTGTTCTGCCGGCATATGTTTCAATCCTGTCATATGTGCCTGAGGGGAATTCTCCCTGGAGCTCTTCTCTATCTTCTGCTTCTCCTCCGGGATCTCTCGCCCCCTCCCTCCACCACCGCTTCAGTCATCCAAGGCATGCTAGCTGGAAGCCTTTTCTTCACTGCTTCCTCCCCTGGCTTTTGTCACCGAGCGCTGTCTGAGTGTCTCAGCTGAATCCCTAGAACTCCCCGCAGCTCCCGCTAGCTCTGCAGCGCTCTGTGCCAAATGTGAGGTAATTAAGACACAGAAAAGTCCTCCACTCTGTCGGGAAGAGGATTGAAAGGCCCATATCTGTCAGAAGCGGCAGCATGCTGTTCATTTTGCTTGATTTGAAAGCGCTTCATGGGTGGGCCAATTACTATGCACACTAGATGGGCAGCAGTATCTGGCTTGCAGGGAAGAACTGTTTAATATTGTGGAGAAAAGGAAAGTTGGTTTGCATTTTGATCATGTTCCTCCTTTGCAACGATAGATAGATAGAATTGGAGGATGAAACCCTCTTTAATGGTCACATGTTCATCCACACAGCACACACAGTGAAAGGTGACCTCTGCATTTAACCCATCCTAGTACTAGGAGCAGTGGGCAGCTATTGTACAGCGCCCGGGGGGGAATGGGGGTCTGATGCCTTGCTCACGGCAGGGCCCAGGAGGTGAACTGGGACCTCTGCAAGTAGCAGTCCACACTCCATATTTAGGTCTGTCCGGGGACTTGAACCGGCGACCCTACGGCTCCCAGTCCAAGCCCCTGCTGACTGAGACACGGCCAGACGAACACTACGAAGCACTAAACCACTACATACAGGCTACAGTAAGATATTTATCATGTATAATATCTAAGATATCTGCAGTCATGCTGCCACATCTGATAAGGTAAAGGATTCTTCCTGACTCGTAACTGAAAATATAGTGTCAGCGAAAAACACCTTAGCTAACAGCATTACAGTTACGCCATAATGTGTTCCGGTTGATTCCTTATGGAGCAGTGTGAGTGCCCCCCCTCCTGTGTGTTCACACCTGTATCTTCTTACCTCCATGCCTAACTCAGCATGGCTGGCTCAATACCTGAGAACACCTCCCTTCCCCATCCCCTATAGGCCCAAGGGAGGTTTAATTATTTACCACTATTGGAGTCTTTCAATTATAATACAGAGCACCCTGTCTATAATTGTTGTTTACATCTATAGGAATTATTAAAGAAGAGCATTTTGCAAAATGCACTGGCCAATATGGAGGACAGTTGGCACTGCGGTTGGAGAGGGCTGGGTATGCTGAGGCGTGATGTGTGGGGGGGCATTGAGTCGGTGACAGCTGATAGAGATGTACAGATGTGGAATGGCTCTGACTTCTTTAGTTAGCCATCAGCCCGGGAGCTCCCCTCAGCATGGCGAGTCTCTCACCTCTCGTGTGATTTTTCACATTTGAGCCTGATGCCCATCTTGACAAGGTGTTGATTCCTCGTCCCTTCAGCTTGCAATGTTGCGTGGGCAACAGTGTGAACTGAATGCCCAGGAAACACCACCTGCTTTATGAAGAGGCAGAGAGACTCTGTTTTTAAATGTATTCAGAGATAATAATACAAAGCTACGTTTAAATGTTTGGTCGTCCCAGTTCAGGGAACCAGATGACCGCGTTTCTAATTTAGTGAGAGCAACAAGCAGGGGCGCCGTTTGCCAGTAGACAAGGCAGGCAACAGCTTGGGGCCCCGGACAAGAAGGGAGCCCCCAAAGAAGGTCGATACAATTGGTCCACAGCAACGAGAACATGAAACCCCCTTTAATTGACTGCAATGACATGTCGGGAGACCCCCTTAACCTGTTAAGGCCAATTGCCCCTGCCGGCGGGGGCAAACACAACATTTAGCAAGAAACAGCGTCTCAGGCAGTGGCGGCCGGCCCATAGGGGCGCTAGGGGCGCCGCCCCACCTCTTCCCACATTCTAGATTGTCATTCAAAATGTGTTTAATTGTATTAATTGTTTACATAGGTACACATAATAGAGTTGGTGTCAGTTGAATGTATAATCTACGATAAAATATCAACACAAATGATTTTACGATGTCTAAAGTTACTGATAACTCACATGTTTCCTGCTTGGGGCGCAGACATCTTTGTCCATTGACACTCTTTATAAGTCGTGCATGCACAGTCCGCACCTTTTCAATGCAAGTGATAGGAGCAGCTCGGGGTGCACCAAACTGCGCCCAAAGCGGCTGTCGACACAGCCAACAACTAGGGGGCAGCAGGAGCGCCAGAGTGAGTGATTGACCTTTGATGAGAGTTAGACGGAGACGGAGTGTAAACAAAAATAGATAGCGAATATGGAGAAGAAACAGGATGTTTAATCACTTAAAGAAACAACCTTTGAGAGGAGGACACTGGAGGGAAATCTGAGAGTGAAAGAGCCCCGACCTGATCAGCCTGACATCGGTAGGAGTCAAGGACAGAGGAAGGCAGTAGACCTGCTCTTTTTCAAGGAGCTGGTTTAGCAAGAAGGCGTGGCTAACTACCTGTAGCAACACCAGTGCTATATGTCAACCCAGTCTCACGGCATTTCGTGTTCACCAACACGATTTTTAATCTATTGATTCGTGTTCACCATCACGATTTGCCCCTTTTTTTCGTGTTGCACAGCACGATTTTAAAAGCAATGTATTTCTACTGGTAACGTGTTTCGTGCCTGCAGGCTGCAGCACGTCTTTTTCTCCAGTCGGATCGTGGAAGACCGGAAGCCGTGTGGTTCATAAAAACATGTTCTTTCTCAATATCAAGCCACAATTATTGCTTTTATTTTAAATCGTATAATTTCGGACTTTTGTTGTCGTCTGTGAGGAAAATAAATGGGGCTCAGAGCCTCAGGATACTGAAATCTGTATTTTTAAATATTTCTTTCCTTCTAATTTGTTATTCTTTTCAAAATAACACACTGTTATTTACTCACCAATAACACACAATTATCCTTGCTTTTATTTATTGGTTTAATTCCATAATCTCTGGCTTTCTTGGCGTCCGTCAGGAACTGAATTTCAAAATAAAAATAACCGGAAACAGACGTAGGCCTATAAGGGACATTTCGAACATCATTGCGATTGTCAACATTTCTGAGTTTAGGATGGCCGAAGACACTACACTACCCATAATCCCCAGCTATCGTTTAGGACTAGAGTCCCCGTAAGGACGTAACAGCTGTGTGAAATGGAACGAAACCACGCCAGACTATCCAAAACTGGAATCGAACGCCCCCCCAGAACTACACATGCTGGCTATTGTGTTTCGCAAAATGTTCTATGGGATGTCTCTACTGAACGTTTTCGTTTTTCCCACAATTAGAAGTTGCCAGTATTAAACACATTGGTGTTATCAAATGTAAAACATATAATTAATAAATGGGTGAAAATCGCTTGTGTTCATAATGCGCAGCATTATATTAATGCCATATACCCATATGACAGCTCATTGCTACTTTGTAATTCTACTCCACTACAATTCAGAGGTTAACCTGGTATTTTTACTCCACTGCATTTATTTGAGTTACTTTGCAGATTCTGATTAATTATGTGAAATATAAACAACCCTTAAATCAGACTTTAGTTACACCTGAGTAAAATTCAGGTAAGGTGATTGTCAAGTGCCAACAATCAGGAGAGATATTTGATAGTTGGTGCTTGAGAAGACTAAACGTGTATCTGCAATTTACATGAATGGAAACAAGTATTAAAGTTTATTCATTACTCGTTATTCTCTACTAATAGTTCATTAAAGACTGTATATTATGGCTATTTTGCACATCCCTTTCAAGATTTTCAAAGGTTTATTGACATATCATACACAACTACGATGTAGTTATGCAATGAATGAAAAACTTGGGTCACAGGTTCCTCAACAGTGCATTACAAGACATCTATCAATATGTGTGTACCTCCACCATTAAACTGTCATATTCTGCACATTTCTTATTCTATCTACATACATAAGAGAATAATTAATGTGTATAATATCAGTTAAAATAAGTGCTTCAACATAGTTAACATTGCAGGAAAGCAATATATTAGACGTTAATTACTTTGTCAGGCTTAATATTTAATATTTAATGTTTAAATAAAGGTTAATCCATTTTTCTGTTTTGCACCTCCTCCTATTAATATCTTTGTACATCCTGCACTAAACTGTTTTATTGTAGAGATAACTTATAGTATCTTCTTGATTTTTTATATTCTATATTTCTATATTTATACTTTCCCCCTATGAAAGTATGTACTCTTAATATTTTTGTAATCAAATATAACACATACAAACAATAATTCAATAACGTGCTTTAACCACTAGGAGGTGCACACAAGGTGCACACAGCCATAATAACTTTGTATTATTAGTGTGTATGTGTGTATGTACAACATCTGAAGATGTATAGTTTTATGCATGCTTTCACATCATTTTACAGCATATCGCTATACTATTTCAGACTCAGTATTTACATTCTTACATTCAAAGAAAATCAGTAATATCTTTAAAAACTACAGTCCTTTTATATCAGCTGTGCACCGTTATGGTGTAAATATAACCTATCTATGAATTAGATCAAATGTAAAAGTCAGCAGAATTAGTGTTGATACTGCAAGGAGACGTATTGTGTGAAGAGAAATTGAAGATGTTGTTTAATTGTTGATATATTTATGATCCACGTCAAGTATTCAGTTTCGGCGCCATTTCTTCCAGTTTTTCCAAAGGTCTTCTCATCAGGGCTCTCTAAATAAAGAACTACGGCAGATCTGTAGTATGTAATGCAGCCGAACCGTGTATTACAATGCAGTTATGTGATGACTTTCAAAGAGAAAAGCAAGAGCACTCGGAATTCAGTATTATTTTATTCTTTTAAAATGTTTTCCGGATTTCATATAATATAAACACCAACTCCCAGCATGCATTGCGGCTAACACATCCAATCAGAGAGCTTAAAACCATAGCTGAGGATCGTGGGTAATCGCTCGAAATGCCTACGTCTGTTTCCGGTTATATTTATTTTGAAATTCAGTTCCTGACGGACGCCAAAAAAGCCAGAGATTATGGAATTAAACCAATAAATAAAAGCAAGGATAATTGAGTGTTATTGGTGAGTAAATAACAGTGTGTTATTTTGAAAAGAATAACAAATTAGAAGGAAAAAAATATTTAAAAAATACAGATTTCAGTATCCTGAGGCTCTGAGCCCCATTTATTTTCCTCACAGACGGCAACAAAAGTCCGAAATTATACGATTTAAAATAAAAGTAATAACTGTGGCTTGATATTGAGTAAGAACATGTTTTTATGAACCACACAGCTTCCGGTCTTCCTCGACCCGACTGGAGAAAAAGACGTGCTGCAGCCTGCAGGCACGAAACACATTACCAGTAGAAATACATTGCTTTTAAAATCGTGCTGTGCAACACGGAAAAAAGGGGCAAATCGTGATGGTGAACACGAATCAATAGATCAAAAATCGCGTTGGTGAACACGAAATGCCGTGAGACTGGGTTGACATATCATATGAAAGCTGAGATTCCACAGATTCCATATGTATAAGTCTCATCACTGTATGCCTCACTGAACTATCAGCCAGGAAAGAGCAGGAAAACCACTTTCCCAGTCTTCGTGTTTGCCTCATTGTTATGAATAATGGATTACTGATGAGAGCCGGAGTTTGCCTCGCAGCGAGGTGAGTGAAAAGCCGCTTGAGGTCAGAGATGAGAAGCCAAGATCAGTCTTTACCAGCATTTTCTAAAACTGGAGAAGACTCCTCAAAACATCCTTAGCATTACTATTCATGATAGTTGTTTTATTGCACAAAGCAACTATGTGAAGGACATGGCTGTTCCACATACATGTGTTTTTATATGAAAAGCAGCTATTGATGATGCTTGTCTTGGTGAATATTTAGTCCCCCAGACTGTGGAGTGCTGTTGAGCTCTCAACACGCCGTTATGGGTGGTGGGGAGCAACATGGAGGACTGCAGGTTTATGAATATCCTACATTGTGTAAATGATCAAAACAATGCATTAACAGCTCTAAGATCTGTGTCCAGTCTGAAATTAGAGAGGACGTTCACTGCTAACTTTAAGTCATACAAATCAATTACAACTAAACACTGGAATTTAGTTTAGTTTATTTATTTTTAGTGTCGTGGACAGTCCCCGTCGATGAACTGTCACAACAACTAATTTCCAGCTGTTGTCTCTGGCCAGATGGTAATAGACACCCTTAAAATCACAACATATCAACAGCATTAGTTATAAAAAAATATAAAATAAAAAGTATGAAAGGATAAGAGAGGATAAAAGACAACAATAAACAACACACGTTACTACGTACAGTACATGTCACATAGAGCACATCACAATCACATCACAGAAACGAGGGGAAACTTCCATGATCACAACATGTAACACAACATGTAACACAACCTGTACCACTCAACACAGACCAGTGTGTGCAGGTGTAGTTCTCCGTGAACCATGTTTTGAAGTGAGCGGTGAAGGTGGGATGTGTATGTATGCCTTTGAGTGGAGTGGTATTCCCTCTGCATTTAGTCACAGGGGAGAAAGAAGAAGACGTGTGGAGAAGCTTGAATGGGACCTGAACAGCTCCGGCCAACGTCCTTTCATCTGCTAACGTGTTCGTAAGGGAAGGCACCAATGTTCCACAGGATGGATTTTTGGGGCAAAGTTCACAAGTTTTATTTCAGAACAGGAATGGTATGTTAAGTCATCTTAGGGGGGGGCTGCAGAAGTGGGTGTTAAAGTGGGGACGCAGGGGAAAGGAAGTCTTTATGGAAGTTCTAAGGTAAGGGGAAAGAGATGGAGGAAAGCCACCTTCTACTGGCTGTCGTCCACTCAAAACAATTCTGCCTTATAAAAAGGAGTCAATGTTACACTTCTTTAAATCGACTATTATAAAACTAGTGGAAGAAGGCTTAATATATTACAGGTTCATTTAACATATATAAAACTCCTGAGCTGGCGTAATAAACTTCGGCAGCAGCAGTCTACAGATGTGATGTTTCAGCACAGACTCCAGATTCATCCGACTCCACTCCACTTTATTTGTGTACAGGACCCGCTGATCAAAGATGATAAATAACAAATCTAAAGGAGGGAAATTAGCATAAAGAGTCCTTGTATTCCAACTGATGCAGAATATATCTGCACTTACTCTAATGAGTGGTGATAAAAGTTGCCGTGCTGTGCGCCTTGATTGATGCTGCCCATTAAGAGTACAAGCAGCGTTCGAACAGACGTCCCAGCATCGTCCCCGACGACTGCAAGGACTCTCCATTTCCTCTCCTGATATTATACCTGCCAAGTTCCTGCTATCAAAATCACCTTTCATGTTTGGCTTGCTCACTTTGTACGTCTGAGAAACTGTGTGCGCGCAACATTTCCTGCATATTCAATCTTCTCTCCGAAATGTAAAGCATTCTTCCTCTTCCCTTCGGCATCCCAGCTGCCAGACAAATCGCTCCACTTGTTTCAAAGTGGCCATAGACGAAGGACACTGATAAGAGAGCTGTCTTTCCTCTGTCCGCCCCCACACCTCACACCACTGTAACCGACTGCAGTGGGTCTGGGGGTGCTCGTGCTCCTCAGGATAGACCAGAGTGCTGTCAGGAAGGGGCGTGGCCTGTCATGACCTCAACCTTTTTACTTTCAGGTGGTATTTTGGAAAAAATGCTAAAAGGTGTTTATTTCTCTTCACCCACAGAGAGTAGCTCAATCAGTCCTCTGCCAGAGGACACCAAGAATGGCTTCTAGTTTATGTAAAGTGAAGAAAACGGTATCCAAGAGTCTGCGGGTCACTCATTACCAGCCCTCCATTTGCTGCTGCAGTTAAAGAGAGTGAAAACATGCCTCTGTTAACCCCTTAGTGAGCAGTTCACCAGTACAGAGAATCCTGCTCCTCTCAGTTTGACACTGGAAGGCACACTCTGTCCCCGCTGTCCCTCTCTGTCCTCCAGGTCCAGAGACCGGGCAAGGGACGGATGTGTCTGTCTCTCCTGTGGAGTCATTCATCTGCTAATGAGCTCTGCAGGACGCTGTCAGCTCTCTCTCTCAGCCGTGCCCCCTCTGACCCTCACCGGTATTCATCCACGTGTGTCCTATAGAAGTGCGCTGTCAATCAAAAATAGCCAAAACGCAAAGGAATGATCTGCCTGGTGGTTTGTTGTTCAGTTTGTCTGATTTGTAGGTTTTACAAAGAAAGCCATGCTCCTTCTCCTCATGTAATCCTCAGTATTCACTCTCAAACATGCCTGATCATCGGGAGACTTCGCTTCAATGTGCACTTGTTATGGCTTTGTTGAAAGCCAAAAGAAATGTCACGATATGTACTACTATTGGTAAAAAGCAGTCTTCACTGCGGGGTGTTGCTTTAGAAACAGGTGGAACCGGTTACACGTTTACAGTAGAAAGGAACTTATCACTGAAATGCAATTCAATACATGTTTTCATCTGAAAAAAACGTGTCAACTTACAACCCAGTTTTAATCCATGGCAAGAAGTCTTTTTCTGCATTCGGTGTTATCATCTACTTTGCTCCATGAAATCCTCATGTGTTTGCAATGATTACTTTGCAAGAATGTATGGCTCAATCAGAGCTTGCTGCTGCACTCCTGCTTTACAGCTTCCACATTCAGCCAGAACAGTGTAACCTCTATAAGACCCTGACCTCCCTGAGACATTCACAGTGTGGAGTCTGCAGGGTTCCTCTCTACATGCAAAACACTTTCACATTTCACTTCACACCATTATAATGTTTTCCATTGTTACTATAACAATATTGATTCTTTAAAGCCGCTTCTGAGCACGATCTAGATCGGGATCATCCATCCGTTTGACCCTCGGAGCTGTCCTTTGACACTTAAACTGTGAGCAACTGTGACACTACCTGATGCATTATGGGACTTTTGATTGAGAGACTTCCTTTTCGTGGTCACAATATGAATCAGCTGCTCTCCTTCCTGTATGGCTCAAACATGCAAATGTTTTCATCTTCTGCCTCATCAGCCCTCAGTGTGGATTATACGGGCTGGAAATGATGATCCTACCTGTGGGCTTGTTGTTCCACAGCTTCTGATGCATTGGGAACAACAGGAGATAGCTGTTTCGCAATCAGAGCAAAGCACTATGACTTCCACAGGAGCTTTGTGTACCCTCACATCAAAATCCTCACAAAAGGTAAACAAAAGGGACACATTAGAGGCAAACAGATCTGCAACTGCTGAACCAAACTCTTGTGGTGTGCTTTGTTCGATAAGTCCTTTCCCCTGATGGACAGTACAGCTTGCTAGAAAAGGAACACAATTAGTCGCTTTTGCACTCGTCAATATGCTACAATTGCATGGTAAATAAAAGTTCTGAGATAACATCCCCTGCTTATGCTGCAGCTACACCACTATATCCACCATCCCAGACACACCACATTCATACAAAATAATAATTGCCTGCCATGAAAACCAATTTCACTTCCTCCACAGGGCAGAGTGGAAAGTTGGGCTTAGCAAGGTAATGAAGTATGGCACACGCTAAGTCAAGGATGGAGGCTTTGTCTGAATTAATCACTTCTCTGGATGCTGTGGCTTGGCTAACTTTCATATCAACAAGACTGACATATGGAAAAATAATTAGAATGGATGCAATCAACCATTAACCGCGGGAAAGCTGCATTTTTAATACACTTTTCAATGTGTATGCTGCCTGCCACTCCACTCTCTGGTCGGGTAAAACAAACCAATCTATGGTGGTGTTAGAGTTGTAATCCAGACACATCAATGGCTGAGCTTTTCAGTATGTGCGACAATGTGACAAGGATTTACAGTGCACAATTTTGTTCGTTGATAGTGAGTGAATAGAAAAAAGTACACAGCAATTTTTTGTGACAAGAACGATTAATATAAGCCTGCGATTGCCTTCAGTCTGCGTAGGCTAGCAGCGAGGATGTGCTGCAGCGCTGCACCCCCACTGTCAGCATATCCATCTTCTGAGATTCCAGAGAACCTTTAAACTGTAGGTTACTTACGTAACCCCAGGGCTCAGAGTAACATGAAGTGAGATGTCTCACTATGGGATGCGCCTCATCGCGGAGCGAACAGAAGCATCAGTCTCATTACGCCAATCAGTGGTGATCTTGACGTCAGTGTCAGGGAATTCACCCCCAATAAGTAGCTTGCGCTACGACTAGGGGTGTAACGGTATCCGTATTCGTCCCGTACCGTCACGGTTCGGACGTCACGGTTCGGCACATGCAGTCACACGGCGAATATGCCTTTTTTTTACGAGTGGGAAAAAAGTCTGTCCTTCAGGGCAGCATCCACTACACTATTTATAATCCAGGGGGCGGTATTGCGCTTAAAAGCTGTTTGCAAGCCGCCCTTAAACAACAAAAAAAACTAAATACAAGAAGAAGAAAAGTTAGTATGGTGAGTTCAGATAACACACAGAAGCTAGAACCCACCTGCTTCTCTTAAATCAGCTGTGTGGGAACATTTCGGGTTCCCTGTGGACTGCAATAACGATGAGGTGTGCGAGTGGTGGATCCGACGAGGATGGTGTGCCGGTGTTGTTTGATAGCGGTGCGGTATGCTAATGGAAACACACGCCAAACATGCTAAATCACATCAGAAGGCATCACCCAGATTTGCCAATCACCGGAGCCCCAAAAGACAACAGCAGTTCAACAGCTGATCCCCGCTGTTTTTAAGAAGCCAATCGACATGAGAGCCGAGAGACCAAAATAAATAACGGAAGCTTTTGGTATATGTTTTTCAACGACTTTGCGCTCTGGAAACACTTTCTTCTTATTTATGATGTAAGACATTCTTTTTAGTTTTACAGCTTGATGAAACCTTTTTGTTTGACATCAGCCATTATAGATACTATGGCCATCTGAGTGTGTGTGGTGCTGTTTGTGGTTTGTTTTTAACTGTTCAATACAGTTAATTATTCAAAATGTCAGAGTTCCTTATTTTGAGACTGAAACTTGCACTACTGTTCAAACATAAATAACAACAAACCTGGAATTATGCATTTGGGACTTTTTTTTTAACCGAACCGAACTGTGACCCCCAAACCGAGGTACGAACCGAACCGTGACTTCTGTGAACCGTTACACCCCTAGCCACGACGCATGCGTCATTCAAAATAAGCACCTCTTCTCGCTTCACCATAGCAAGGAGGGCCGTCTGGTGAGACATCTCACTTCATGTTACTCCTAGGACTGGGGTTACGTAAGTAACCTATAGTTCTCATTCATAACACTCCGTTCAATGTCTCACTATGGGATATTGTAGCTCCCGTATTGCCAGACGAGCTTATCTCGAAAATCACCAAACCGACCGGAACTTTAACAGGTAGGGCTCCGACTCAACCAGGTGCCCAGCACTGCTTGAGTCACACTGGGAGTAGAACGTCCAGACTGTTAAAAGGCGGACAAAAGTGAGCGGCGAGGACCAGCTCGCCGCTTGCACCAATGTCTTGGATGGGAGACATCTGGACAGAGCCCAGGATGCAGCCAGACCCTGAGTCAAGAGAACTCGCGGACCCGAGGGTGCCTGCGAACTCTGACTCCTACGGGCCCCACAGCAATTGCTTCCACAAACCAGTGGGAGAGCCGTTGCTTAGTAACAGGCTTGCCCTTATAAGGGTTAGCCCAGGACACAGGGGGCTTGGTCATTATGACAAAGCACCCTTGATCTGTCCCTGTACGTGCGTAAAGCACGGGCTGGACACGGCAAATCCGGCCGCTGTTCCCCGGAGGAATACAGTGGCGGGGAGGATGTCAATGTCAAATATGGTACCTTAAAATAAAGGCCGGGTTGGGCTTCAACCACACTCTGTTTGCCCTGGGGCGAACTGAGTGCCTGAAGACTGTACAGATAGCGCATGAGTGCCACTGGCTCGCTTGGCAACTGCCAGGGTCAGCTTCATGTCACATTGTATTCAGATTGTACCACTCACGGGCCAGGCCCATAGAGCCAAGCGCTCTGGGTGTGGGTGAAAGATCCTCTGCACCTCTGCACAGTAGATCTGCCCCGAGGATCATCACTCCCGGTACGTCCCTCATGTGTAAACGTCCCAGTCGTACAACCAGGATGGCTGACGCCATGAGCCCCAGCAATCGCAGGCATGATCTGAAGAGAACATGTTTGCGCAGCTGGAAAAGAGCTCTGAAAGCTTTCACTCTTTCCGCTGACAGGCTGAAAAGGGCCCCGAGTTCAGGCGTAACCCCAGGAAGAGTACAGTCTGCGCCGGGCACACCATGCTCTTCTCTGTGTTTATTATGAAACCCAGGTGGAGTAGGTGCTTTACGAGGACATTTGTCTGCGTAACAGCCTCCTGCTCCGACTGTGCGAGAAGCAGCCAGTCGTCCAGGTAGGTCGCCAGGCGAATGCCCTGTTGTCTCAACGGGGCATTCGCGGCTTCCGTACACCGTACAAACACCCTTGGACTGAGAGACAGGCCGAAGGGGAGTACTCTGTATTCATAACAGAAATGCGAACCTCAGATATTTCCTGTGTGGGTAATATACTGGGATGTGGAAATACGCATCTTTCAGGTCGACTGATGTAAACCAGTCGTTTTGTCGCACGAGCCTCAGCAGAGATGTGTGAGTGAGCATTCTGAACTTATATCTTTTTAGATATTTGTTCAGAGCCCTCAAATCAAGTATTAGCCTAATTCCGTTCCCTCCCCGTTTGGGAACGAGGAAGTACTTGGAATAGAAGCCGCCCTGACTCTGCTCGGTGGGTACGATATATAAAAAGCCCTGCTTTCAAGGAGTGAGAGAATCTCTCTCTCCAGAATATGGGCTGACTCTCCTCGGGCCTGCAAATGCAGCATGCCCGAGAAGAGAGGGGGGGTGACGATGACTTGGAGTCTGTAACCCCGTGTTACTGTCTTGAGAAACCCAAGCAGATGTCGAGAGCATCTCCCGCTGTATGCTCCTTAGAGCCAGCTGAGATGTCACGTCTCTTCCCCTCTGAGTCTCTATTTGTTGTGTCATGGGGCCCTCCAGTGTCTGAGCACTGTGGTGCCCCATTTCGACAATCCCCACCGACACTGCGCATGCGCGTGGCGGTGGTGCCTTTACAGCTCCAGCCGGCACTGCGCATGCGCGTGACGGTGGTGCCTTTACAGACCCGTCAATTGTCCGCCCTTTGAGAGAGGCCGTAGCTGCTCTCAGAAGGGGAACAGTTGACGGACTGTTTATTGTTTTTCTTTTCATTTTTTTTTCGAGCTGCGCCCTTGGCTCGAAGCCTGGATGCGTCAGCGGAAAATGTTTTATGACAGAATAATCAATAAGTGTGTGACATGTATGCGGACTTGAGGATGGTGTTGAGGCATCTCTCGAGGCGGCGGGAACACACTTAGAGATGGGGAACCGTAGACTTCCAGCTCTGTCACAGAGGGGAGAAGGAGGGGCTGTCACGCCGCTCGCTTCTTCTTCCTCGACTGCTGGCTGAAATTCTGGGTTGGCTGCGCCTGGGCTGCAGCCGGAACCGGAGATTTTCTAGGCCAGCTCGCCCTCGTCCCCTGCCTCGGCTGGGGACTCGGGGCGGACTGCGACCTCTGCTTTTTCTGTATTTTTAACCGAGCAGGGTTCGGGGCAGCTTGGACGAAGGGCTGCCGCTGCGAAGAAGCGGCTGGGTCATATATCCTCACAGAGCTCCGCTTGGTATGCGGTTAGCAGTGAGGAAACGTTCAGAGCCCTGGCGGACAACGCTGCGGCTCTGTAGGACCGTTCAGTCATGGTCGACTGGAAACGGTCCACCTTCGCTGGCAGCGTGGGGTTCCTACTTGGTGACGGGCCCATCCTCGGTAGGAGGTGGGCTGCCACCAGCAGTTCCATCGGTGGTATGCGGAGCAGGCCGAGCCTCCGCGGGCCAGACCATGGTGAGGTCTCGCCGGGGGCTCCCGTCTGGTGAGGCGTGGGGTTCCGTTCCTGCGTCTCTTGCCGCCACTGGGTCCCGGCCTGACACGGCGTGGGATCCCGGTTCCGCAGCTGCCGCTGTTAGTGAGCCCCAGACCGACACAGTGAGGGGCTCAGTCTTTGCGGCGGACGCCCCCGTGTCTTGATTGCCAAACGGCGAATCAGTGGACATGAGGGAGTCCTGTTCCAACAAGCTAGCTTGGTGTGCTAGCCGTCGGTGGAGGCTCTTTCGGGTGAAATGGGCACAATGCCCACACGAGCCGGGGTTGTAGATAGCTTCCTGGGCGTGTTCCGGCCCGAGGCAGGACGAGCAGACCTGGAGTGAGTCTGTGCCTGCTATCTTCAACCCGCAGCCGCATGACCGAGCCTCCGAGTCCCTGACTCCTCTGGTGTGAGGGGGAGAGGCGTCCATCTTGTTCGCCTCGTGGCGTGGAGAGGACCCGCTCGTAACAGGTACGTCGTTGAGAGAAAAGTGTTACCAACCCGTCCTTAATCCGGAGAAAAAGGGACGGTGTGGGTCCTTTGTTCTCAAAGAATATTGACTGGTGTGTCAATATACTTCCAATCCTTTTCTCCTCCGTGAGAGAGAAAAAGAAAAGCGTCCTCCCTACCGTGGTGTCGGTAGAGAGGGAGCGAGCTAGCAACAGGTGTGCTGCTAGCTTGAAAAAATCGGACCTACCGCACTTTCTCGGGGAAGAGAAGGGCGAGGTCGATTTCAATACTAACAGCGTTAGTACTATCGTCTTCCTGCGAAGCAGAAGGAGTAGCCGGCGAGCGCCCGTCGACCGTAATGGGTATTTGGGTTCAGTCTGTGGACCGTTAAGCTTGTCCGGCTACTATAGAGATGTGCTCTGAAGCGAGAAGAGGTGTTTGAATGACGCATGCGTCGTGGCGCAAGCTACTTATAGGGGCTGATTCCCTGACACTGACGTCAAGATCACCAGCCAATCAGGATTGGCGTAATGAGATTGATGCTTCTGTTTGCTCTGCGATGAGGCGCATCCCATAGTGAGACATCGAACGGAGTGTTATGAATGAGAACAGTCACTGGCCACTTGAAGCTTCACAGGTTTCTGCAGTTTGCACACCGCACACCGCACACCGCAGCTGGTGCAACAGTGCAGTCCCAACAGATCAGTGCTTCTCCTTTAGTCAGGCTCAGTTTGACAGAAACCTCAGCCTTGCTGCCTGTCATTTCAGACACGAGGACAACAGAATACACAAGTCAAGTATTGTGAGGCTGTGCATCCATCCGGACCGATGCTGAGGGCACAGGAGCAAGGGAAGCAGCTGTGCCTGCCATTTCAAGTTAAGCATGACTAGAAAGACTCACTGTGGAAACAGAATGTTGAGGGATTTTGAAAAACAAAAGTTAGTGTAAATGTGTTCACAAAAAGAAAACATATACTTCAAGATCCTAAATCAAAAGCAGCCAGTGTTTCTGGATGTTCAACTATGTTAGGACAAGCATGCCCGAGCAGACGGGGAAGGTTATACTAAAAACAATACAACACACACGCTGTGGCAGTGCTCATGGCATAACTCACTGAGAGTTCAGCAGAGTTGTTTTGAACCCCCCCCCCACACACACACACACACACACACACGTGAAGCATCCAGATGCTCTGATGCCTCGCAACACTCCCTGACCTCACCTGTCCTCCCCAAGGGCTACACACACACACACACACACACACACACACACACACACACACACACACACACACACACACACACACACACACACACACACACACACACACACACACACCTTGCCATATAATTAACAACCAGACACACTGTCTGTATAATTAAGCACCGTAAGACATAGCGTGCTCACCCAGGCCAGCAAACAAGACAACATCTGTTTCCATATCCACACAGAGACACTTCTACCGCTGGCTGGCCCTGAATATGTAACTGTGTTGTAACTCACCAAGCTGTACAAACCTTTTCAAAAGGGATGAAGCTCCTTATGAGATGAATTCACTGTTTCCTTGCTGTTAACATGACTCCATGTCATCAGATACACATCAGCCCCAGCTCCCCACGCCAACTTTCAAATCCTTCCACGTATTTTGGACAAATTCAATGCAAGGATCCAATAAATCATTTTCTTTCTATTTGTTCATCATTAAATTGGTTACATAACTTGGGTATGTAAGACTAAATATGTTGATGTTTGGAGCATTCAGTCTCTCAAAGAGAGCAGTGCTGTCTTTCTGCTTTGTGGATAGGGAGCGACTGAGAGAGCTGTTCCGTTCCCTCCACCACCCTAAAGCTATTTTACACTTGTAACATTGCTTAAGATATTAGCAAGCAGATACAATACCCAAACAAACTTCAGACCAGTGTTTCATTGATTTAGCGATTGACTCTGCAGTCATGCCTGCCTCTGGGCAATTGCAGTCAGAGAAAAGGAATTCTAACATTCAGTGGCGTAACAAGGTTGTGATTGGCGCCGGTAAAAATATTGTTTTGGCGTCGGAGGTCTCAATAGCGCCATCGAGTCCCCTATCGGTTGGGGCTGATGGGGGACTGTTGGACCACCGCCGGGCACAGCCACATCCTGCCTCTCCTCCCGGCTGGCTGGAGAGGAAGGTCGCACGACCACGGATACAGCTTCACTTGTGGAGCTAGATGATGGTGGTGAGGCAGGTGAGCTATCGTTAGCCTCCGGCTCCGGCTGCCGCTGCACTTCAACATTGCTGATGTTAGCTCTCGATTTCGAGGACGATGTATGACAACAAAAACGGTCTAATTTGTTGTTGCATCTCCTTGTTCTCTCTGTCCTTTCTCTTTTGAGCGCCACTCTTGTGCTTTGGTTTGCTGTACATTATAAATGGAAGCTATTACATTTGTTATAATGCTGCCGAACTTGCTGCTGCTAGCTACAGTACAGTACAGGTTGATTAAACGGTTCGCTCGTCACGCAAGGTATGACATGACGTGAAAGAGAGCAAGGTCATTGGACAGACAAATAATTTAGGTTGCTTGGTTACTTTGAAGATATATCTTTTTTTAATATATAAACATTTATTTATTTTATTTATTTATTTTTGGATGGGTCCCTAGTCGGCTCTGGGCCCGGTGCGTTGCACCGGCTGCACCGTCGATAGTTACGCCACTGCTAACATTGGAAAGAGAAGCTCGGCACATGCTTCGTACCCTTTTTTTTGCAAGAAATCTTAGCATCAGCAGACCTATCCGTCAAGTTTATTTATTTTTTTCAGCACAAGGATCAGAGGCAACCCGCTGCAAGAAAAGACAGACTTCAGAGCACAGATGCTGAACACTTAGGCATGCCCCATGCTGTGTGTCTGAAGTGTAGAGCCAGAGGTACCGGAGGGAGGCGCGTCTGCTCCTATGCAGTCCATTAGGAGGGAATTAGGATTCATACAAACCTAATCACATTTCTCATCTATGGTTGAGATGTGTGGGGGGTGAACTTCAGAGCAAATCAGCAGAGGTTTATTTCTGGCTGCATATGGATCCACTCTGGGATGAAAACAAACGAAAGGCTAGCAACAAAACAACTAACTTAATGTTAACGTAAATATGATGGTGGCCATTAAAATAGCGAAAGCATCTTTTGGGCCCGCAGCTTTTCCTGCCCTTGAAACACGGCCATGACACTCAAGGTCTCACTGCAGACCACTCCTCCATGTGAGCTGGTACTCCTCAAGCTAGGCGGCTGCTGTAGTTAGTATGATGAAAGGGAATCAGCAAGAGCGAGTGAAGAAACACAATGTACGAGTTCTGGAGTCAGCCTGGCTGCTGATTACTGATACCGCAAGTGGAACAACATGCAGGTACCTTCAGCATCAAGCATGTACGCAGCGTGTTAGGTGGAAGAGTTATCTCCAGCCCCCCGACAGGAAGAGAGAAACACTACTCTACCTTTCTGATGGCCTCGGCCCAGCGTCACAGAACCAGAGGAGACGAAGTTGTGAAGGTCAGCGCCTCCACTGCTCAAAGAGCTCTCCTTTCCATAGTGGAGACCTGTGCACACACACACACACACACACACACACACACACACTCAATCAGTTAGGCAGACATATACACACAGTATTAGTAAACTTGAAACATTAGTAGTGTTACTGCCTACACAAAGCAACTCCTTTGCACTGGACAGAACATGCGTACCTTCGAGAGATACATGGATACCTTCAGTTCTGCAGGATTAATACCTGTTCTATATCTACATCTAACCAGTTAGGACTCCATATTATGGCAACTGATTTCAAACCTTTATTTAACCAGATTGGTCCCATTGAGATCATAGATCTCTTTTTCAAGGGAGACCTGCAGCATATAGGTTCCACATGAAACAATAAAGGACATTATACATTATATTTACAGGATACATAGTTATAGACATTTACAAGAGCCCATTGTATCAGCAAGCATTTCATTTACCCTAGCTCTAAGACATGCAGAGGAATGAGATCGCTCAGTTTCACTTCCTGTTGAAGATTGTTCCAGCAAGTGGAGCTGCACACATAAAAGCTGTCTCACCTGAGACAGTCCTTGCTCTTGGCTCATCTAACAAGACCACATCATGTGACCTCAGACAATAGCTGCTTGCTGCTCTCAGTGTGATCAGAGAGCAGATATAACACGGGAGTTTACCCAACAAAGCTTTACAGATAAACGTGTACCAGTGACTGAGCCTCCGTACAGAGAGAGATGGTAAACCTGCCTTGGTATACAGTGTACAGTGATGAGTCAGCGCTTTACAATTTGTGACAAATCTCAGAGCACTGTGATACGCAGCATCCAATTTGCTCAGGTAATTGGCAGGTGCATTCATAAACAACAAATCACCATAGTCCAGCACAGGTAAAAAGGTCACAGAGACTAGCCTTTTCCTGGCCTCAAGCGAGAAGCAGGACTTGTTTCTGAAAAAGAAACCGAGCCTAAGGCTGAAGTCGAATAGTCCATTTAGCTTAGGAACCTTCCTAAAGGAGTGAAAGGACCCGGAAGTCCCTCAGTGGCAGCCATGATAAGTGCCGTTCAAATTCTCTAGAATGATGAGAATGATAGGAAAGGAGGTTTCAAACTTCCTTTATAACCTCCTTTAGCTTAGGAACCACTGGACCTCCCTAACCGGCAGGAGAAGCGAAAATGCTGCCCCACAATGCATTGCAGCCGCAGCATTTGCCGTCACTCAACAGTCGGCCGTTCACGGAAACAACCGATTATGACGGAGAAATGATATCATGAAAGTTACGGTGCTTATTAAGCATTTTAAAACATAGGTGGTAAGTTACAAAGTGCTTTGTTCTGAACGTTCATCAGTATTATAATCAAAGAGAGAAATATGAACGTTAGTTTTCACTGAAATTATCAAATAAAGTCAACATTTCAGTCTTTACTGAGCTGTGTGGGGTTTGTTCAACTTTTAAAGATGTCTGAATGGTGATGTACACAGTGATAGATGTTAAGGACTAACGTTTATAATAAATACATCTGTATTGATTTTAAGATCTTTAGTTCATACAATCATACGTATTGGGATCATTTGTATTAATGTGGACCGGAGGGAGAGGGTGACGAGCAGAAGTTTCACTTTCCTTTTTTATTTCAGTTCCAGCTTTGGTCCTGAAGAATATGTTTCTCTGTTGTCCACGTTCATAAAGCAAAGCAGCAGCATCAGAGCACGGAGCAGAGTCTCTAGATGAGTTCACAGGAGTCCCTCGTTCTTATTAAACATCCATGTTGTAGTCCGCTGTATAGAAAACTGTGGTTTCCATGGTTTCCCCACAGCAGCAGACGCACACAATGACGTCCGCTGGCGCATCATAAACACGTCGGATAGTGAAAGTGCATTCGGATTCTCTAAAGTACCGCAGTCTCTTCTCCTAAGTCCTTTTTAATTCTCCTATCCACTATCCCTTAACCCCGTGACGTTTCACTCAGAGGTCAAGGAATAGACGATAGGGTTAGAACTTAGGAGCTGATTTTTAAACTATCCGACTGCAGCCTAACCCTCAGTTTTTTAAGCAGGTTATTGACATGAAGTTTAAAAGAGAGACAATCATCAAGCCAGATACCAAGGTATTTGTAACAGGCAACAACTTCAAGTTTTGTTCCTTGCGTAGTTACAATATCTAAAACAGGCTCTGGTGTCTTTTTAGCTTTTGAAAAGAGCATTACCTTGGTTTGATCCACATTTAAAAGAAGCTTTAGTTCAGAGAGCTGAGTCTGAATAGTGTTAAAAACAGCTTGTAATTTAACAACAGCCTCCTTAATGGAGGGACCTGCACAGTACATCACAGTATCATCCGCATAAAAATGTAAAGTAGCTTTATCCACATTATCACCTACGCTGTTAATATATATGGAGAATAAAAGTGGTCCTAAAACAGAACCTTGTGGTACACCATTAGAAATGTTTAACCATTCAGAAGACAGTCCATCAGAGTGAACACATTGGGACCTTTCAGAGAGGTAGTTCACAAACCACCCCACTGCATGGCTGGATATGCCAATACTGAGTAGCCTCTGCTTTAAAATGCAATGATCAACGGTGTCAAACGCTTTGGAAAGGTCAATAAACAGAGCTGCACAACTCTGCTTATTATCTAAAATAGTAGTAATGTCATTCACCACTTTCATTGTGGCAGTGATGGTGCTGTGTTTCTTTCTGAATCCTGACTGATGCTCAGACAGGATGTCATTTATACATAAAAACTCCTTTACTTGTTCACTCACTAAGCGTTCGAGCACCTTAGCCAGAACTGACAATTTAGAGATTGGCCTATAGTTATTTAAAATAGTTGCCTCCCCTCCTTTCAGTAAAGGCAAGACATAAGCAGACTTCCATACTTTTGGAATTGTGTTCGTGCTGAGGGAGAGGTTAGAAAGAGAAGTAAGAGGTGGAGCAATAAAATCTGCAGCTATCTTTAAAAAGAAAGGTTCTACGTTGTCCGGGCCAGCCGGTTTCCTAGGATCTAACTTGGATAATGCTTCATGAACAATACCAATAGTTAAAGGAGTAAAACTGAAAGGGTTTTCCAGGCCACTTTGTTCAGAGTCAAGGATTGGAGCGTTCACAGGAGCCACACAGCCAAACAGAGAGCCACAAGACACAACATGCTCATTAAAGCAATTGAGCATAGTAGCCCTGTCTGATATAATGCCAGATGCTGTGGTGAGGCACGGAGGTAGCTCATTTGGGATATCACCAGTGGAAATCGATTTTATGGCTTTCCAAAATGTCCTAGGATTATTCAGGTTTTCTGTGGTAACCGACAAATAGTACTTTGATTTAGCACTTTTTACTTGAGATGTGAAGCTATTTCTTAGCTGCCTAAAACGTAGCCTTTCTACCTCTGAGCCTGATTTCCTAGCCTTAGCCCAAGCATTATTTCTCTCATGAAGGAGACTGGACAGCTCAGCAGAAAACCAGGGATTGTCTCGTCCCTTCACTCTAAATGTACGCAGAGGTGCATGTCTATCTATAATTCTCATAAAACCAAGATAAAAATAAGACCATGCAGTTTCTACATCAGCACACAGATTGATTTTACCCCAATCCAAATCAAACGGATCATGTAAAAAACCCTCTTTGTGATGATACGTGGTTTAAACTTTTGGACCTTAGTGTCCCTAATGGTGGCTACAACACAGTGGTCACTCACATCATTAGCAAATACTCCCACAGATGAGTATTTATGTGGAACATTTGTTAAAATTAGATCAATTAAGGAGGATTTATTTGGGGACTTAATATTTGGGCGAGTAGGACTGTCTATAATCTGGGTAACATTCAAAGAGGTACACAGGTTTTTAAAATCCTCTGACACAGAAGTTAACCAGTCCCAATTAAAATCACCAAGCAGCACTATTTCCTTGTAGGAAAGTTGTGATAACAGTTTTGCCAAAGACGATAAAGACTCCTTGACAGCCGAAGGGGCCGTGTAGCAGCCCACCACCATGAGCTGTTGACCCTTTGTTACCTCAATATTCACGGCTAAACATTCTAGCTGTTTACTAACAGATTTGGAAACCATATTAGTTACACAAAACTTATTTTTCAAATAAATGGCAACGCCACCACCTTTTTTAGGCCGGTCAGTACGATATACACTGTAACCATTTATGTAAATGTCAGAGGCCAAAATGGATTTATCTAGCCACGTTTCTGACAAGACAATGACATCAGCATCAGTCGAACTCGCCCAAATACGGACAAAATCTAATTTAGGTAACAGACTACGCACATTTAAATGAATTAAACCTAGCCCAGATCTAGATATAAAATCAGCAGGAGTAGCTACTTGACTAATACTGCTCGGTGGACCTGGATTTGGCTGTACATTTCCTGATAGTAACAACAATAAAAATACCAAGCACCTTTTCCTCTTAATCAACACACATACATTGTCAGCTGTTCTAGAGTCACCAGCAAACTTCGCGAAAGTGAGATTAGAGTTTAAAAAACAATTCTGAAGGACCATCGTGGCAGGCATGTGAGAAAGACAAACATTTTCCGAAATGAATGTCCGCGACAGTGCAACCAGCAATTGTTACATACATTCTAATCTAATGTGTGTTTTTTGTTGTAAAAGTACAAAAGACTTGCTGGTACTAAACTGCATCAGCAGACATGCAGACCATCTGATCTCACCCTGGTTTGACCGAGGCAACGGGAAACAGACAAACTTACATCTAAATGAAATACTTTAGTCTTAAAATGTCAGGAAATAGTGAACAATGCAATCTTATTTTTTCAACAAGAGAAAATGAATGATTGAAATCAATATGTTTATTATATCTTCTTTTTATTTCATGTATTTGTTTTACATCAAAGTGTCCTTTCATCCTGTGATGAAGACGTGCATCAAACACCTCTGTGAGCTCACTAACTCCATCTCCTCATTAAAACTAAACATTTGAAACGTGTAGTCTTCAGAGCCAGCTGGCGCTGACTGAAGTCCAATCCCTTGAGGACATTTATCGATCTTCACTCAGCTCTATTTGTTCATGCGTAGTCCAGCCCCAGATCATCTAGCTGAAATGCAGATCACGTGAGGGTGAAGGTGAAGAACTGTCAGATGAGACCTTCTGCACGCTCTCTCGCCCTCAGCACAGACGAGAGGGTTGTGAAAGTGAACCTAGCGCCACAGAGCGACGATGCTCAGAAAACAAAGAGAGAAAAAGCAATATCGTTGCTCCAGCAGCCGACCAACGGTCCTTGGACTGGATCCCAGCCTCTCTGCCCCGCTGGCAGCGCTGAGACAATCTGCTGGGCTTGTTCTCCCATTGCATCACACCAGCAGGTGTGTGTGACATGCACTCACACTCCTGTTGTCCCCTTTGTCCCCTGTGTCCCTAGGAGGCCTCTTCTGGACTCACTGTGACGAACCTTACATGAAAGAGGCCCTTCAAAAGCAATCGTCTTCTTCCCTCCCGCTCCCGCTCGCAGCTCATTGGGTGAGGTAGCATGCAGCCTGCAGAGGAGGCTACGCGTTATCAATGTATGTCCTTCATACAAAGCAAAGCGTGACTTTCACCTCCACTACGCGCCATGCTGCTGCTCAGAGGGTTCATATGGTAATACTTTTCAATCACATTGCTTCTTCACTGAACCTGCATCTCTGAACTGCCTCTGAGTGGAGAATGAGAATACTAAGGTTGTTACTTTATGAACGCCGTTGAGAGTGGTACTGTGTGCCATTGTGGAGGGTATCCGAATCCAAAGTCCAGACCCGGAGATGTCCTTTACATGGTTTACTGATGTTTCAGCATTATCAGAGGCCGATGTGCTGAGTGGACGTGGAGCGGCACACATCGTCTCCATGACGCGTTCAGCTGGGGCCCTGCACACATCGTCTCCATGACGCGTTCAGCTGGGGCCCTGCACACATCGTCTCCATGACGTGTTCAGCTGGGGCCCTGCATCACACATCTCCATGACGAGTTCAGATGGGGCCCTGCACACATCGTCTCCATGACGCGTTCAGCTGGGGCCCTGCATCGCACATCTCTATGAAGCGTTCAGCTGGGGCCCTGCATCGCACATCTCTATGAAGCGTTCAGCTGGGTCCCTGCATCGCACATCTCTATGAAGCGTTCAGCTGGGGCCCTGCATCGCACATCTCTATGAAGCGTTCAGCTGGGGCCCTGCATCACACATCTCTATGACGCGTTCAGCTGGGGCCCTGCATCGCACATCTCTATGAAGCGTTCAGCTGGGGCCCTGCATCACGCATCTCTATGACGCGTTCAGCTGGGGCCCTGCATCGCACATCTCCATGCCTTTATTTATCTCATGTTTTGAATACCATCTTTGCAAAAAGATAGCCTTTTCCTGCCAGCTCATAATTAACGGGGACATTTAAGCTGATAGACCCCTACACACACACACACACACACACACACACACACACACACACACACACACACAGGTGTATAATAAGGGCCAGTAATGAGATTCAGGGCAGGAGGCCATGAGGTGGGGTCTCTCACATGCTGAGGTGCACTCTGGAGGAAGCTTCTATTAGACATGTTGATGTTAAAATGTGAGTGATGATCTCACCAATTCGCTAGTTGCACGGGATGGCGTATTTATATTTCCGCTTCATTGAGTGTGCGGTTGTAAACTTTGGTTCTAAGGTAGAGCAAAGTGAGAAGGCTGATGTTAGAGTTACCTCAGCAAGGCAAGAAGATGGCACGATTGTACACAATGTCTCCAAGACCTGCCGAAGGTTACCATCAGTGATGTACATCGGTTGGTACCCCTAACCCCCAGCCCTGAGGAGTTCAAGATAGTGATGGCAGTTTGACACTGAAGCTTCGAACGGAGCTTCAACCCTGGACTTCCTATTCCATAGAAGCAGTGCTTCGAAGCTTGCTTCAAATCACGTGACATGTGACGTCAGAAGCAGCAACTGCTTCAAATCACGTGACATGTGACGTCCGAACCAGCAACTACTTCATTTCCTGAATGAATCACTTGACTGGTTCACGGTCCATTCACGCGATTCAATGCACTGCCTCGTCTCGATTCTGACAGGTGACGGGTTGAAACAGTTTCAAATGTGAGCGCTTCAACACTTTATAACCGCTCTAAACAATGCGCAATATGTGGGTTGTTGTTGGCATTGCATTTGAATTGGATCATTATAGAGCAAGCCAGGAAGAAACATTGGTCGTTATGGCTCGTGAAACACTTCGAAATGTGGAGAAGCTGTGAACAAAAAGAAAATGAGTAATATAAAAACACTTCAAGGGTCTAAGGAATAGATGGAGCCCAGTGGATAGAGCTGGCGGCCAGGGTGCGGCGATGTCCTCCGCGCAGCTGGTTCAAAGCCCGGAATAGTTAAACTTTTAATCATTGCTTTTCAACTTTAATACTTTAATGACTGATAAAAGGCCCTCTCAGCCCAAAAAAAGGTCCAGCACTCTCTAGTCTCTTCTCAATAACCCAATACACACAATTATCAATCTTTAATTGCAAATAGAACATGATATTCAGTCTTAGTGTGCGCATCGAATATTTTTCAGGCAAAGATACGTTAAACCCACTGCAGCCTTGCACTTCGCCAGGAGAGGTCGCTGTAACTGAAGCTTCGAGAAATTAACCTATTTCCGACACAATTGTCCAAGTGGTTCGAAGCTTCTTTCAAAGCTTCATTTTTGCCATCACTAGTTCAAGATGTACAGCTCCCAACCTGATCTCACCAGAATGCGTGACTCCACCACGACTCCTTAACACCACAATGCGTGGTGGAGTCACGAACTTTGTTACATTTACGTGTCGGCACCACGCAAAATACCCCAATGTAAAGTGAATGAGGCTCCTTTGTCGTGGTGCACACACACATTTCTACAACGTCCCGCAGTGAGCTTTTATTCTATACAACGTTTTTTAAATCTACTTTATAGCTTGTAGTAACTCACGGGAGGCTTATTTTATTTTATTTGTATTCATAATAATTTTAATTTATCGTCAGAATGTAAAAATTACATTAGTTACGAATTTGTGTTCTCAAAAAACAGTGCATTGTGTGTAATGCAACTGTGATTTTTATTAAATTAGTTAGTTTTTAAGGAGGCCAGAGCTTCAGCTGTGTCAAATAGATTGTTCCCTTTAGTTAACGTTATTTAAAAGATAATGATCATGTCCCCTGTATTGTATTACGAGCGTCCATTCCTATTGGATAAGGGAGAATTTTACACCCGGAAGTACGTAGCCTATTCTCCTTACTGTCGATTGATTTTACAGTGATATCTGCACTACTCATCGACTAACACCAGAGTGTCCTTGTTAATTACACAACATTGATTGGTTTGAATTGTGTGCAATGCTTTTGTATTTTCCCCCTTCGATTCGGAGAAACAAATATTTTTTCGGAGTTTTAGGATGGCCGAAGACACTACACTACCCAGAATCCTCAGCTATCGTTTGGGACTACACCATGTGCTTAGCTTGACAAACCCCGTGATCAGTCCTCAACCTCTGTGATTGGATGCGCAAAGTTTACACAGAGCGTCCAAAAGGACTTTGAAATGGAATGAAACCCATCGACGGCACACTATTCAAAACAGGAATCGAACGTGTCCTACCCCCTCCCCCCCTTAGGTCACAGGCTCCTCCAACAGTGCTACGCAATAAAACAGATACACAGAACAAATAGTGAAATAGTGCAATAAGAGTCTATATACAAGTGATTGGAATATGATATATTAGATACATAATTTCTAAGTAGCAGCCAGATGAATGTTATTTCTAAGTTCAGGTGTTTAATAATCGTATAGCCTGTGGGATGAAGCTGTCTCTGTGTCTGGTGGTTTTAGTCCGGATGCTGCGGTACCGCCTGCCAGACTGCAGCAGACAGAACAGTTTGTGGCTGGGGTGATGGTGGTCTTTTATAATCCTGAGGGCTTTCTTTAAGGTTAACCTGGTATTTTTACTCCACTACATTTATTTTAGTTACTTTACAGATTTGGATTAATGATGTGAAATATAAACAACCCTTAAATCAGACTTTAGTTACACCTGAACGAAATTCAGTGAAGGTGATTGTCAAGTGCCAACAATCAGGAGAGATATTTGATAGTTGGTGCTTGAGAAGACTAAATATTTATCTGCAGATCCGTTTAAAGCATATTCATTACTCGTTATTCTCTAATAGTTAATTAAAGACTGAATATAATTGCTATTTTGCACATCCCTTTCAAGATTTTCTAAGGTTTATTGACATATCATATACACAACAGTGTAGTTATGCAATGAATGAAAAACTTGGGTCACAGGTTCCTCAACAGTGCATTACAAGACATCTATCAATGTGTGTATACTTCCACCATTACACTGTCGTATTCTGCACATTTCTTTAAATAAAGCCTTATTAGTTAGCACATCCTCCTATCAGGCACTAAACTGTTTTACTCTAGATATCATTTGAGTATCTTCTTGATATTTTCTATTCTATATTTATATCATTGACCTTCTACTTTCCCACTATGTTGTATGTACTCTTAATATTTAACTGTTTTCATAAAATATAACACATTCAAAAGTGCTTTACAAAAATGAAAGACATTAAGAAAAAGGCATTTTAAACAGTCATTAAAAAGCAACACAATCTTCCTGCGTTGCAATTACTCTAAACGTGTAATAACGTGCTTTAACCAGTAGGTGGTTTGGGTTAAAAGCATAGGTTAAAAGGCTGTCAAGTTTACAGTGTTAACAAAATAAAATATACTGCTGTTTCCGGTTTAGTTTACGACGAATATTATTTTGTTATTGTTTTGATATTTGTAACACAAAAGCGATGGAAAAAACCCCATAGCAACACAGAAAAGATGGTCTTAACATGACCCAGCGTCTAGTAGTTAATAAAAAACAATAATATCAAAACAAAATATTACTACTAACTTTATTGTGAAATTAAAACAGAACGGTAAAAGAATAGTTTCCGGTCTATTCTAAGCCCGATCTCTGTAGATAAATAAAGAACTAAGACAGATGTGTAATATTTAATGCAGCCAAACCATTTATTACAATGCATTCATGTGATGACTTTCAAAGAGTAAAGCAAGCACTGCTGAATAAAGTATGATTTTCTCTTTTACGAAACGTTTTTTTTTCATATGGAATGCAGTTGGAGGTCAACCAATCAAAGAGCTTGAGGACTGATCACGGGGTTTGTCAAGCTAAGCACATGGTGTATTCCCAAACGATAGCTGAGGATTCTGGGTAGTTTAGTGTCTTCTGCCGTCCAAAAACTCAGAAAAAATATTTGTTTCTCCGAATCGAAGGGGGAAAATACAAAAGCATTGCACACAATTTAGACCAATCAATGTTGTGTAATTAACGAGGACACTCTGGTGTTAGTCGATGAGTAGTGCAGATATCACTGTAAAATCAATCGACAGTAAGGAGAATACTTACTTCCGGGTGTAAAATTCTCCGTTATCCAATGGGAATGGACGCTTGTAATACAATACAGGGGACATGATCATGATCTTTTAAATAACGTTAACTAAAGGGAACAATCTATTTGACACAGCTGAAGCTCTGGCCTTCCTTAAAAACTAATTAATTTAATAAAAATCACAGTTGCATTACCCACAATGCACTGTTTTTTGAGAACACAAATTCGTAACTAATGTAATTTTTACATTCTGACGAAAAATAAAAATTATTATGAATACAAATAAAATAAAAGAAGCCTCCCGGGAGTTACTACAAGCTATAAAGTAGATTTAAAAAACGTTGTATAGAATAAAAGCTCATTGTGGGACGTTGTAGAAATGCGTGTGTGCACCACGACAAAGGGCCTCATTCACTTTACATTGGGGTTGTTTGCGTGGTGACGACACGCAAATGTAACAAAGTTCGTGACTCCACCACGCATTGTGGTGTTAAGGAGTCGTGGTGGAGTCACGCATCCTGGTGAGATCAGGTTGGATTAATGAGTATTTCCTTTGTGCCAAGAGCTGATCTCGTATGTTGCATCAACGACCTTTTCAATTCATTTGGCAATTATTTTGTGTAATGAATAGGGTGTGAAACCAGGCAGAGTGAGTGACATGGTGTTCACTTCCACTAAGCCAAAGCAGTTTACAGTTGCTGACGGTGTAAGGTAATATATTGTCCTAAGTAATTAGTGCGAATGCTGTTTACAGCATTCCACTTTAGTACTTCAAAACGTTATTCTTCCCCTTAAACTTATTTCAGCCAATACTTTGGCTTTCCATAACTTCAGCTTATTTTCAACTACAGAAACCATTCAAATATTAAACTATTCAGCCTGTTCGGGAATCAATGGGAAACCTTCAACTTTTTCAAAATATTTCATACTTTTTGAAATATTCAGCTTTTTAAACTATTTTTTTAACATTGAAGTCAATGGGAAGAGCCTTCAAATCAGCCAATACTGTAGCTCTCCATAACTTCAGCTTACTTTCAGCTACAGAAACCATTCAAATATTAAACTATTCAGCCCTTTCAGCCATTGATAAGAAACCTTCAACTTTTTCAAAAATATTTCATACTTTTTGAAATATTCAGCTTTTTAAACAATTTTTTTAACATTGAAGTCAATGGGAGATGCCTCCAAATCCTGTTTTCCTACACTTTGTTCCAAATGCATCTCCTTCCACATCATTCCAGCCAGACCCTTCATTCCAACATTCAAATGACCACAAGACCTTCAGCTATTCAAACTTGACTTTTACTTTTGATATCTTTTAAACATTCTGAGATATATCGAATTTAGTTTGGAGCTTGGTAGAGAGGCATTTTTCAGATGTTTACATTAGAGTGGATGGAGCAGCTCGTTAACTCTAGAGTGCTTTGATCTCAAAACAGAGTGCAGGACAGCTCAAAATTCTCCCTCAAAAATGTTTTAAACTTGCCATACTTCCCAAACCCTACACTCCTCAGACATATTTGTTCATGGAAAACGTAGGAAAACCTTTCCTAGGTTGGAAAATAAAAATAAAATAAGAAAAAATATTAGACAAAACGCCTCTTGAGGGCATGAAGTGACAAAAACGTTCAACATTCCTCCATTGAAGCCCATTGTAATTTCAGGCAGATATTTCCTCACGGTAGCAGCGGCACACCTTTAGTTAAACTGCCAAAAAGGCCACATTATTAACCCGAAACTACACACAAATTACACTTCAGATACTCAACTTTGTTGACATGCTTCACGTTTTGAAATGTCACAGATATCTGTTACGGTTCTTCCACAAAACGTTCAGATGTAAGAGGTTCATCTCTCATTCAGAACAATGGAAACCTGTGATCTCTACAGAGCTCGTTAGCTCAACTATAAACACCTGTGTAATGGAACACGATGATGTCATCACTCCAGCTGACATGCAGCAGACTTCAACAGTCCAGCTGTGAAGACGATTCCGGACAGTCTTGAGATTTCCTCAAATGCCGTTGCCATGGCAACACAATGCTCGCCTTGAAACACGGTTTTCTCATAGCTTCAGTGAAAATACTCCAAACAGCCCAGAACTTCACAGGTTTGATAACGATGCAGCCATAACTGCATCTAAGCGAAGTATGGGGTGTCATCAAATGTCGTTGCCATGGCGACAGACCACTCGCCATGAAACACGATGAGGCTGTAAATCCAATCGACACTGTCCAATCGTCCCCCAATCTTCACTTGTATATCACTGGTCCATGCCTCAACAGCTCTACGACAAATCTGAGATCTCACCATATGGCGTTTCCATGGAAACGCATCCCTCACCATAAAATATGATGTCACTATAACTCCTATGCAAATATTCAAAGAGTGCTCAAACTTCACATGTGGGCTAACAGTCCAGCCGTGAAGACATCTCCAGGACAGTTGAGATTTCTTCAAATGCCGTTGCCATGGCAACACAATGCTCACCATGAAACACGGTTTTCTCATAACTTCAGTGAAAATACTCGAAATGGCCCAAAACTTCATAGGTTTGGTAACAATGCAGCCATCAACACATCTAAGAGTATTATGGGATGTCATCAAATGCCGTTGCCATGGCGACAGATCATTCACCATCAAGTTAGTTCAAAAGTGTGCAGTTCAAATATTCCTCTGCTTTCCCAAGCCTTTTTACTTTCTTTTCTCAACTTAATACAAATTCATTCACCACTACTTATATCTGATATTTAACTCCTTCAGCGTATTTTCAGCTGCAGAAACCATTCAACTATTACATTATTCAGCTATTTCAGGACATCAAGGCTATAAATGTTGTTGTTTATACCTTTTTTTAAACCTTTTCTTTGAAATATTAAGCTTTTTCTGCATTTGTTTAGCTGAAAGCAGCTACCATTCAGCCAATAACACATTCAGCTTTTTCTGCATTTTCAGCTAAATTCATCCATAAATGTTCACAGTTTACAGCATTCGCACGCATTTTCTGCAGGAAATGCATTTTCTTGTTGTGTGTAGCCTGCTACAACTTTGTGATTGTTGTCTGAGTGTAAAATTGTTCTTAAAGTCCTAATTATGAAATAAATGAAATCCTAAATCCGTTCATTCTTGCTCTTGGTGTCTATGTCAAAACAAACTGTCAAAACTCTGTACTCAAACCGGAAGTACTTGCCCTCACCCCCACCCGCCGGAGGTTGATAGACGCCATCTTGTGCACAGAGCGAGTTGGGAGCCAGCGAGGTCACAGTGGAGATGTCATACCTCTCCATAGGTTGAGGTGAGGACGTGTGTGTGTGTGTGTGCGCGTGCGCGTGTGTGCGTGTGCGTGTGTGCGTGCGTGCGCGGGGGGGAGCATGGCAGGGGGAAGGCTCACTTAATGTGATTATAAAAGTGTCTTTTGATGAATATTAAAAGTCATGAAATCACTATTTGTAAATGTAGACTAAACTTCCTGTTGGGTCGGTGGAGGCTGCTCTATAGCTGGACCTGTTTTCTATCATCAGACCTGTAGTGGTCCGCAGCAGCTGACCTTCACTGCTGCTCAGACACACAGACACTGGCTCCACATGTGAACATCGTCATGCTTCCTTCTTGCTTGCTTCACTCTGCTGGTGCAGTAAACACAGACCTATAAGTTCTCACACACGTGGTGCTCTATGGAGGATCCTTTGTTTCTGTTGAGCACACTGTGACAGAAGAAGCAGCTACTCTCTGCTACCTGCACAATGAGAAAGTGTGTATGAGGAAACCAAGCAATACTTTTAAAAAGGAAATGCTTTGCCTGTGGTGTCGGCTAAATAAATGAAGTTGATCTGAAGCGCGCTGTGGGCCAGCCGCATTACTCACACCGTGACTTTAACCCCAGGCGACCTCAGTAAAGGTGTCTCCTGCGTCCTTCCTCAGTGTTTACACCCTGGCCGAGAAGAGGAACTGAGCACGCAGCAACGCAGAGGGGATGCCAGAGGAACTAGCAGCACGTGGGCTGGAATCAGACGATGCTGTCTCTACTCTTTGACTTTAGGGTCTGTTATTTTACAAACTATGTATCGTTCTAAAACGTTTTGCAGCGCACCAAGGAATTCATGTCACTACACAAATATGAAAAACATAAATGAGTATGTATTTTTAGAATTGAGCCTAAGCAAAGCTGAGGATGAAACACTTTGGTGTGGAAGTGAGTTCTGCTGAGAGCCTCTGCGTGGTGGGGACCAGAGGAGGCTGGACGTGATTCCCACTCTGACCTAGGTTCATAAGATCCTCTCTGCACTTGATTCTAAGTGTCTGAAAAAGCCTCTGGATGTGAAGTGACATCCATGAGTCCAGCCGAGGAGCGCCCACCCAAGAGGCCTCCTCCCCGCTCCCCGCACATGAATATGCATGTTTCTCTGAAAGCAAGTAGGCTTCACCTCCACAGCGCCTCAGAGCCATTGGAGGCGTGGAGCGGAGCTCACCATGTATCTGCACACGTCACCACGCTCTGCTCAGACTGTCTTTGCCTTCTGCCCGGAGAAAGGGGGCTTGGCTTTGTTGTGTTCTCTTTGCAGTTATTCTGTGCAGACAGGCTGAAAGGTCGAAGCCTGCTACCGGATAGAATGATACATGGATGGCAACCTCTACTGAGTATAAATGCATGCAAGGTCGTAGTGAAGGCAGCCCGCCACGTGCAGCTGCGTATCAGCACGTCCTCTGCAGGGCAGGAACGGACCGGAGGACAGGGTGGTGCTGCGTACGAGTGATACGCAGAGAGGTCGCAGCAACTGGTACGAGCATGCATGTGTTCTGATGCGCAGCAAGGTAGCAGAACTCGGCCGACTTGTATATTATATATTATATTGTACAGTATTACCGTGGATTGGAGCTACAGGGCATCTACATATTTGTGTGTCTTGTTCTTTAAATAATATATCGTGAATACAGACTCTTGTCATGTAAAGAACAAGACACACATATTGAGATGTCGTGTAGCTCCAGTCCACGGTAACACTCCTGAGCGGGTGGAGCCGCTGTGCGCTGCAGCACACTCAGAAGCAAGCATCCTGACTTACAGCCTGGTAACTTTGACCAATATGTCAGTATGTACATGTGTGAATAATCCCAGTGTATACGTCAGTCTGTGCTGGGAACACACTTCCAGATCCACTCGTCACATTCCCAGGAAAGCAGTAGCATGGTTTAACATCTTTAAATAAGACAAGATATTTCAAAATACAAACATGTGCATGAATCTCTTAGAAGCATTATTATTGGTTCAAATACGTGTTGTGTTATATACATTCCTTAGCTGTGCCGTGCAGTGACTGCAGGCTGCTGAGGCCGTGTGCTGGACCCAAACAGATGCATGCTACGTTCCAAAGGGCCGAAGGACACGCACCCTTTCTAGGTGACGGGGAGGACAGAGCACTGCAAACACACTCTATAGAATAGATGCTTTTCTTAAACCAATGTTTTAACAACACTATGTTGTTGCTTTGATCTGTAGGGTGGAAGTAAGGCAGGGAGGTTGTTATTACGCAGAGGCAGAGCAGGCTGTGCCTCTCATATCGCTGTTTCACAAACGGAAGCAAACGTTTTTGAATATGATCTTGATGAAATGAAATCCTAGGGAGTGACATTTCTCAACCCATGGAGGAAAACAATTATCATTCTTGTTCTAATGTTTGGAGGCATGTGATTTCCACTGGACCGGAGGATTCACGCAGTACAGGTGATCCTCTCCTCCAGGCTCTTTGGATCCACCTACACTACACATGTCTGCTCTATGCCTGTTGAACCATGCCGTGCATCTACTTCCCCCTGAGCGATGAGAGCACGCCCTCAGCCCTCAGCCCTCAGCCCGTCAGCCCTCAGCCCTCAGCCCTCAGCCCCTCAGCCCTCAGCCCTCAGCCCCTCAGCCCCTCAGCCCTCAGCCCTCAGCCCCGTCAGCCCTCAGCCCTCAGCCCTCAGCCCTCAGCCCTCAGCCCCTCAGCCCTCAGCCCTCAGCCCTCAGCCCCTCAGCCCTCAGCCCTCAGCCCCTCAGCCCCTCAGCCCTCAGCCCACTCAGCCCCTCAGCCCCTCAGCCCTCAGCCCGTCAGCCCTCAGCCCTCAGCCCCTCAGCCCCTCAGCCCCTCAGCCCCTCAGCCCTCAGCCCTCAGCCCCTCAGCCCCTCAGCCCCTCAGCCCGTCAGCCCCTCAGCCCCTCAGCCCTCAGCCCCTCAGCCCCTCAGCCCTCAGCCCCTCAGCCCTCAGCCCTCAGCCCCTCAGCCCGTCAGCCCCTCAGCCCGTCAGCCCTCAGCCCCTCAGCCCTCAGCCCGTCAGGCGGCACCACGCTGCCAGCCTGGGACTATCTCCACGAGCAGACCCCTTTGTTCCCTCACTCTCTCCCCTCCCCTCACACTGTACTGGATGCTATGACTGGAGCACACTGCTGAAGGGGTGGGCACAGTGGGGGCTCTCTGGAGGAGTGCCGCATGCTGGGTGGAAGCATCCATGCACCCCACATGCTTTACACAGACACACTGAGGCTAAAGGGTGCAGCACGGAGTCAGGACTTACCGTGGCTGGACTTGGAGCTGTGGACCGGGGTGTAGTGGTTCTTGGATGAGGTTCTGACCGGCGTGTTGTCTTTGGGTGAGCCGTTCATTGCTGCAAAGTTCTCACAGTCATACTGCGAGATGGGGATGGGCCCCTGCTGCCGCAGGATGTCTGCCAGGGCCCTGGGAAACCAGTAGACAAGAATGAGTGTTACCGCTGCACCGTGTGTGTCTGTCTGTCAGTGCAGCTGAACCTGTTAGAGACCAAGAGATAGTGTGTGTCCTTTCATACAGAAGGATGCTAACTGTTCAGACACTTTGGTGCTGTCACGCTTCAGCACACTGCTGTGTGTCCTTCATTTCGTATTCTGGGAATACCACAACAGTTGGTGCATGAGTGTCTAATTGGGTTGCATGTGAATGTTTCCAGAGCGCACACCAGGTGCATGTGGAAGGGAGGAGGCCGGAGGGAGGAGAGTGGACGAGAGGGAGACGGGATCACCATGAGAGTGTGTTTGCTTTGGGGAAGGATGTGAACGAGTGTTCAGAGCTGTCTGTGTGACCTCCCATGACCTCTGCCTTTACCTCCACATGGTGCTGTTACTGCATCACCCCTGTGTCTTCCTGAGTGTGCAGTGATGCGTGCACGATGTCGCCCATACAGCTAACACTATCCATTATGCCCAGTCTGTAGATTGCTCGTGTGTTGAATTATACATCCAACACCAACAGCTATTCCCGAGGAGAGCCAGCTTCGGGAGCACATCCCACTCTGCAGACCCCCACTCGCACACAGCTGACTGTGATGGGGGGCTGACAGCTGGCTGCTTTGGCTTGGTTATATGCACCGAGTATATGGGCTAATGTGATTCAAGTATGCACGATGTTATTCTCTTGTCCTAGTGTCGGTCTGAATAATACATCGACTACAGCTAGGTTTACGGTACATTGGAAACGACTGCACTCCAAAGGACTCCATGCTTGTGTTGGTGCTCGAGACCTTTGTCTGCAAGGAGCTCGAGACGTCTGTCTCTATGTGCTTGTGACCGTACTAAGGAGAACATGCAGTGGAGTGAGTGTGCTTGAAACACATGCACGGATTGCACAGGTCATGCTCACGTTAAACTGCGCGTCCCACTCACCTGTGGATGTTCATCTCCTGGGGGGGCTCGGTGGCTTTGTCGTACGCCACTTTGACTGACAGCCCCAGCACTATGATGAAGGCTATGACCCCACAGGTGATGTACACCGCAGTGTTGGTCTGATCCATGCTCGGATCGTACGTTTCTCCGGTCGGCATGGGGGACGGGACCACCGTCTGCACCCACTTCGGGGTTTGGTAGTTCTTGCAGGCTTTCTGGTCCAGCCGGTCCTTCTTGTACTCGCAGCAGAAGCGCAGGTAGCACGTCCCGCAGCAGTACCGGTGGTTCGTGTTGTTGCACTCGAACATTTTGTCATACTGCCCGCTCACGTCGTAGTAGCCCAGGCATGTGTCGTGGTTGCTGGCGGGTGCCGGCGGCAGGGTGGTCAGCGGGACAGCTGTGGGCACCTCGGTGGCTTTGGGAGGCTTTCGGGGGGGGCGGCTGCTTGGTTTTCTTCCCGCCTGCAGCTGCGCCCAGCGCGCACAGAGGGTCCAGGTAAATGAGCAGCACCACAAGATGCCTTATCCCCATGGTGGATGAAGAAGTCGCGTGTTGGGCTGCGTTCTGGCAAAGAGCTAACTCTGGTTCACACGCACGGGCTTAGTCTCGCTTCGCCACCGAGTCTGCGGCCGATGGCTCAGTGTCCGTCATGCTGAAGCAACTCTGCGCAGTCTGCTGTCACGGGCATTCCTCCGCTGTCAGTGCGCCACGGACAAGCTACAGCTCGATGCAGCCTAGGGGGGCCGTGCCAGGGCAGCCCGTGTGCTCCTACCCGGCTCTGAGCCCTCCTGAGCGCGCGTGGGAGCCGCCGTGTGTCGCCGAGCTGCTGCTGCTTCAACGCGGTCCCTTCTGCTGGAGTGCGGCTGGAGAGACGGAGGATGCAAACGGCTCATTAGATATATTCTCACCTCAGTCGCACGTCATCATTAACAAGCAGGCTCTCCACGTCGACAGACGGGCTGGAGTCCTGCACAGGATGCTGTGTGAAGTGGTGAAGCAGTTTGCATGACGCACTCTACTTGATAACACCCACACACAGCAGACTCTTAATGAGTGTTCTCTCCGCGCTCAGCGCTACACCACCGTCTCTGCATCCAGATCAGCGCGCACACGGGACCCTCGCTCTGCAGGGCTCTATTCACACCGCTCTGAAATACTGCTTTCTGTCATGTTGAAAGAGTGGGAGAGAGAAAAGGCAGCTTACCTCGGTTCGAGACCCGCAGCGAGGAGCTCCGTCTGTGTCTCCGACAGCGAGAAGAATATCGGAGCAGTGAACCTCTCTCACTCCCCCCCCTCTCTCACTCCCCCCCTCTCCCCCTCTCTCACTCCCCCCCTCTCTCACTCCCCCCTCTCTCCCTCTCTCACTCCCCCCTCTCTCCCCTTTGCTCCGTGTGTCTCGTTTTTCTCCCTCCCTCCGCTTCTTACATCATTCCAGTCAAGTATTGGCAGCCACAGGCAGCTCTCCGCCTATGTACAACATCTCTTTAGGATGACATCACTCATCTGCTCTCTCAGCACACGCTCCATGTTCAGTTGAAGTTCAGATCACACCTGTCACCAAGTCATGGGGCAGGCAAACTACCACTGAGGTGAAGCGTAGCTGCTTAGCATACTCCTACACACCACTTAGTCCTGGTTGCACATGCCTGCTGTTATATCTACGGTCACCGTGTACACGTGTGTGTGTGTGTGTGTGTGTGTGTGTGTGTGTGTGTGTGTGTGTGTGTGTGTGTGTGTGTGTGTGTGTGTGTGTGTGTGTGTGTGTGTGTGTGTGTGTGTGTGTGTGTGTGTGTGTGTGTGCATGCTCATTCATCCCCATGGTTACGCATGCATCTGTAGGCAGCAGGGGGAGCAGCAGCAGCAGCTGTAGGGACTATTGGAATGGCACACTGCTCTCTGTGGAACTGTTGCAGAGAGCTGAGCCACAGAGCGGCACCGGATCTGCACCCGAAGCCTGGTGCCGTGCTGCACCCCCCCTGCACCAGACCCCGAAGCCGTGCTGCACCCCTCCCTGTAGCAACCAGGACCCCGAAGCCTGGTGCCGTGCTGCACCCCTCCCTGTAGCAACCAGGACCCCGAAGCCTGGTGCCGTGCTGCACCCCTCCCTGTAGCAACCAGGACCCCGAAGCCTGGGATGGCTTCGGGGTCCTGGTTGCTACAGGGAGGGGGGCAACACGGCACACACTGCGTCCGGCAGACAGCAGGCGCGTTGATGTGTCAAAGGACAGAGGGCGTTTCATGAGACCCGGAGAGATAGTCTGGAGGAAGGAAAAGGCTTTTCTCTTGACCATGTGCTAGCGCACTTAAGATGGGCAATGCTAACACAACCCTAACACAGGTGTTGAAGGAGTTCAGAGAGGATGCCAGACAGGTGTGTGGCAGCAAGGCTGCGAGAGAGTGTGTCGCCGCACATGTTGGAGGACTGGGGCCCTCTGATGGATTCAAATGGTGGAGCCGGAACACTCTCCTCTGGTCTGGGGAGATAATAACCACACCCAAATAACCCAAATAGCCGTCCTCAGAAGCATCCCACAGCACCACACGTGAGGCCTGTGAAGCCTGCTTGTGAGGACACATGATTGGCTATGTTTTGAATAATAAAACGGTAAAAAAAGACACTCAATACAGTTTGACTTCTTCCCAGAACGATCCCAAGTGGTTTCCCAGCAGACGGTGAGACTTGGGAGCTGCCTCAGAGCTACTGCTCGTGAACTCTCACTATGCATTTATTTTTCATTTCATTTCAAACCTTTATTTAACCAGATTGGTCCCATTGAGATCATAGATCTCTTTTTCAAGGGAGACCTGCAGCATATAGGTTCCACATGAAACAATAAAGGACATTATACATTATATTTATGGGATACATAGTTATAGACATTTACAAGAGCCCATTGTATCAGCAAGCATTTCATTTACCCAAGCTTTAAGAACATGCAGAGGAATGAGATCGCTCAGTTTCACTTCCTGCTGAAGATTGTTCCAGCAAGTGGAGCTGCGCACATAACAGCTGTCTCACCTGAGACAGTCCTTGCTCTTGGCTCATCTAACAAGACCACATCATGTGACCTCAGACAGTAGCTGCTTGCTGCTCTCAGTGTGATCAGAGAGCAGATATAATACGGGAGTTTACCCAACATAGCTTTACAGATAAACGTGTACCAGTGACTGAGCCTCCGTACAGAGAGAGATGGTAAACCTGCCTTGGTACACAGGGTGCAGTGATGAGTCAGCGCTTTACAATTTGTGACACATCTCAGAGCGCTGTGATACGCAGCATCCAATTTGCTCAGGTAATTGGCCGGTGCATTCATAAACAACAAATCCCCATAGTCCAGCACAGGTCAAAGGTCACAGAGCCTTTTCCTGGCCTCAAGCGAGAAGCAGGACTTGTTCCTGTAGAAGAAACCCTAGCCTAACCCTCAGCTCTCTAAGCAGGTTATTGACATGAAGTTTAAAAGAGAGACAATCATCAAGCCAGATACCCAGGTATTTGTAACAGGCAACAACTTCAAGTTTTGTTCCTTGCGTAGTTACAATATCTAAAACAGGCTCTGGTGTCTGTGTAGCTTTAGAAAAGAGCATTACCTTGGTTTGATCCACATCTAGAAGAAGCTTTAGTTCAGAGAGCTGAGTCTGAGTAGTGTTAAAAACAGCCTGTAATGTAACAACAGCCTCTTTAATGGAGGGACCTGCACAGTACATCACAGTATCATCCGTATAAAAATGTAAAGTAGCTTCATCCACATTTATGAAAGGCGAGCTCCACGACCTCCTGATGGTGTAGATCAGGGGTTCTCAAAGTGCGGCCCGCGGGCCAATGGCGGGCCTCGGAAATGTTTCTGGCGGCCCGCGATAGTTAACGTGACACGCTGAAATGCGTTATGTTTTAATCCTCCATGGTCGTATCTCGTCGGAATTAGAATGGTGAAACTGCGCCCCCTGGGCTGTCATTCCTAAATTATGAATGACAGCTTGTGGAAAGTTTGCTAGACTACTGGTTGCATGTCAACTAGGCATCTCGAGAGTTGCGGTAATTGGTTAGTACAATAAAGAAAGGATTTGTTTTGGAATTATTTTGTGTTCCGTTTTTTCTTCGGCGGCCCTCAATCCAATATTGGGTTCCTAAGCTGGCCCTCACTCATCAACACGTTGAGAACCCCTGGTGTAGATAGAAGGTCTCAGAAAGTAAGAAATGCTCAAAGGAGCTATCTCCATTGTTCATGTTCACCAAGTCACTTCTAAGGCGGCGTCCCGGTGGAACCTACAGACTGGTTCATGTTCACCAAGTCACTTCTAAGGCGGCGTCCCGGTAGAACCTACAGACTGGTTCATGTTCACCAAGTCACTTCTAAGGCGGCCTCCCGGTGGAACCTACAGACTGGTTCATGTTCACCAAGTCACTTCTAAGGCGGCGTCCCGGTGGAACCTACAGACTGGTTCATGTTCACCAAGTCACTTCTAAGGCGGCGTCCCGGTGGAACCTACAGACTGGTTCATGTTCACCAAGTCACTTCTAAGGCGGCGTCCCGGTGGAACCTACAGACTGGTTCATGTTCACCAAGTCACTTCTAAGGCGGCGTCCCGGTAGAACCTACAGACTGGTTCATGTTCACCAAGTCACTTCTAAGGCGGCGTCCCGGTGGAACCTACAGACTGGTTCATGTTCACCAAGTCACTTCTAAGGCGGCGTCCCGGTGGAACCTACAGACTGGTTCATGTTCACCAAGTCACTTCTAAGGCGGCGTCCCGGTGGAACCTACAGACTGGTTCATGTTCACCAAGTCACTTCTAAGGCGGCGTCCCGGTGGAACCTACAGACTGGTTCATGTTCACCAAGTCACTTCTAAGGCGGCGTCCCGGTGGAACCTACAGACTGGTTCATGTTCACCAAGTCACTTCTAAGGCGGCGTCCCGGTGGAACCTGAACAAACCAAATCCATAAATACTTTAAATGGGAAAGCTACAGCCCGTTGTGTGGTATGTTGAATTATGCTCCTCTCCATGAGCTATACTATCTGTTAGCATCCAGATCCAGCATCTCACAAAGACGGCTCAGAGACACACTCTCTGATGTCCTCAGAGGGACTCTCACTCTCTGATGTCCTCAGAGAGGGACTCTCACTCTCTGATGTCCTCAGAGGGAGACTCTCACTCTCTGATGTCCTCAGAGGGACTCTCACTCTCTGATGTCCTCAGAGGGACTCTCACTCTCTGATGTCCTCAGAGAGGGACTCTCACTCTCTGATGTCCTCAGAGGGACTCTCACTCTCTGATGTCCTCAGAGGGACTCTCACTCTCTGATGTCCTCAGAGAGGGACTCTCACTCTCTGATGTCCTCAGATATATGCATTGTAATATGTGCAGGCTCTGAAGCATCTTGAGAGTGACCATGGGAACATGTAAGTTCATATAAAGCTCCAGACCAGGGACCATGGACCATGGACCAGGGACCAGGGACCAGGGACCAGGGACCAGGGACCAGGTCCACCTTGTGCGAGGTGAGCTGCCGTGCTGATGTAAAGAGAAGGGCTGGCTTCTTCTCACTTATTGTACGTTGCATTCAATGAAGATAATAACACACATTAGGATGTATCCTTCATTGTGTGTGTGCCTCTTTTTCTCCTGTCCTCAGTGTTATGTTTGACTCAAGTCCACACACTCACACACTCACACACTCACACACTCACATGCTCACTAGATCACCGTATTTCAATGATTCAATGATTGTGACAGTATTTTAAAACCAAACCAAATATGTTAGCCCTCTTTTAATAGAATGCAATACATTTCCTTCATCTCTAAATATTTGAGCTAAAATACATTTATGTTCAAAATATTCAAAGTCAACTGTTCATTCTGAGCTGTGTTCATGGGCAGGAAAGGGTTAACTCCAGCATGTAGAGAGCGGCTGCAGATGGAGGTCACGCGCTGCCACGTGACATTCTTTATTAAACCGACACATCTGAAGCCCAAGTAGGACTCTTCCTGACGCTGGCACTTTTCCTGCTGGCATCCTCCCCGCTGCGCCTTGGAGGAGATGCTGAAGGAAGGAGGACCGCCAGCTTCCATTAGAGAAGGGGTTTCAGAAGCTGCCTGACAGGAACAGGAGGCGCACACGTGCTCAGCATAAGCATCCTTCTTATATCAGCAGTGGTGTGACTGGCAGCAGGCTCCGTACTGCAGAGACTAAGCCTTATCTATTAGACGTGCAGTACACCCTGAACCCCTTCAGTGCCTCAGGTGATCAGCTGACATTCTCCATCCAAAGAGCTGTTTATGAAATTACTATATATCAAATAAATCCATTCGATAAAGGTTGAGTCGACTGAGGTGCATGAGAGTGTGACCGTATGTGTGTATGAATCTCAAACCATCCACGTCTGATTGGCAGGCTGGGAGCAGTTGCTTGGTAACCACTTTTACCATGCCATCCATACTTGTTGTGATGAAAAAAAGTCCTCACTACTGAACTATTCTCTAGGACTCAACATGAGATAGAGACGTGCTCCGAGACGTATGGACCAGGCCGGGTGCCCAGCCTCACATACAGGCACACGTGGGCAACATGTAGAAACTAGAGTACGAACACGGAGCGGCTGAAATACATGTTTCAGCCGGAGTGTTCTACGTCTGTGAGCTGCAGTGTGTGGCCGACTGGGAGGATGTTCCATTAATGTTTCAGATCCATTTCTGTTCCTGCGATACACATGACAGAGCTGCCGCTCACCTCTCCCTGTTCTCTTCTCGCGGGTGTAACGTCACTGCTGGTATAATCGTATGGGTTAATACATATTTACGCTTTTGTAGTCGACCCTTTTATGTAGCAGATAAAAGGACAGTTACTACATCTGGTGTGAGTGAACGGAGGGACTTGATTTGAAATGATGTTGTGTTGCTGACCCCCTGTATGTCCCCTTCTGGCCTTCAGTGAGTTTGTTTTCTCGAGGCGTTGCAGAAATCTGTTAAAAAGCTTCTGCACTTCTGTTTGTGTCGTCATAACTGAGAGTAAAGAGCTTCCGTCACCAGCTGAGCAGAACAAATGCTTTTTAAACACATGCTTTGAGTGCCTCGGCTCTTTTTTTCCTTCTATAATGTCAACCCTGCGATTATGACCAGCCATGCAGAATAAAGGCTTCAGACACTTTTTCTAAGTGCCTTGGATTTTTCTTTTTCACATGACCACCAAAAGACCCTTTTCATCCAAAAAGGCTTTGAATGTCACAACCGCTGGGCGAGGAAGCCCTGACAGCTTCTGATTTGTTTCTGACCCAGGATCAGTGCACACCGGCTGCCCTGACACGATGCACGAGTCTAATGAGGTGCAGACACAAAAGCAAGCAGAGGAAATACCGTTTATTCAGCGGACGAGACCTTGCTGTTACGCCACTGAAGCATTGTTCTGCACTCCTCCTTCTCTCTCCAGGGGCCAGTCCTTTACACATGCCATTAGCATGACCCGTTTTCTTTTGAAAACAGTTTGTCTAAATTGCAAAAGGAGCCGAGGCTGGTACAAGAGCTTTTAAAAGAACCTGTCCCCTTGAGTGTAACTATGCGTGCTGCTGAGTCCTCACTGCTGAAAGTGCTTTTGTCAGGTATTTGTGATGATGCTCTGTCCTCTGCCCACAGTGCTTTGAGCTTCAGGCTCCTGGCTGGTGACCTGTCCAGCTGGGCAGGAGTTACAGCAAAGCAAACAATAACTGAATCCCAATGCAAGTCATGTATCCCTGCTTTTGTCTCGTATGCTTCCATACGAGTGAATGATACACAATGATCCTCTCTGTATGGTTTGCTTTTGTCAAATGAAACCAATTGTGTGAATTGTCACTCATTTGGAAATACCAAAACATTTAAGCCCTGTCGATATTCCTCTCAGCCGGTTGCCAGCTGCCTGCTCCGAATGAGCAGCATGGAAGGTCTGGAGTAACGCCACTTGCCAGCTTGCTGTCATCACTTCCCATAACTGTGTTGTTAGGCTACAGTTCTGTCCCTGGCACCAGCTCCGGCCCGTTCTAATGTCTCTCTAATTCACAGCCAGACTTACAACGGAATGAGCCTGTTTGATGTCCAGTGTTGGCTTTTGATCAGGGCCATATATTCACAGAGCTCAGTGGGCAGGGTTAGAAATGATCATTACTCTAAAGCTGCTTTGTAAAATATAATGAATGGGAGTTGGGTCGTGTGTGTGCCCAGGGATGGTGTCCTATTAATGAAAGCTTTCTGAAAGCTCGATCTCTTACATATTGAGCCAGAATTGTGTCAATATTCGAGCGCACAAAACTGGCTACTCACGAGCGAAACATTTGCTTTTACACACACATAAAATGACCCTGACGCGTAGATTAAACCCCCGCGAGCGGGACAGCCCTCTTGCTTGCGAGCGGGAGTGCCTCACTCGCTCGCGGAGTACTGTCTGCGCGCGTGAAATGTTTCTGACACTTTGGGGCAGAGCCAATGGACTTTGATTGACAGCTGCCAGGAAGCTCGGAGTTGCCAGGTTGGATCATTGCCATCGTCTCAGCTACGAAGAGGAGCGACAGCAGCAAGATTAGTTGGACGGGATTTAAAGGTCCCATGTCATGCTTTTCTGGTTATTACCCGTCCCCTTCCGTGTTATGTAGCTTTTTATTCATGTAAACGGTCTGCAGAGTCACACACACCCTGTAGCGAGTACAACTCTAACACTAGGGGGCAGGAGCTCCATCAAGGCGTTTAGGACAGAGTGAATACACATACTATACAGAGATGCTCTATGAGAAACCAATGTGAGTTTGGAAAGTTGCACAATTTAAATCTATTTTATTAGACCTCAACAATGGCATTATGATCAGTAGAAATGTGACCTTTAATAGTAAAGTTGTCCATAAAAAAAAACGATATTCATTAAGTGTACAGCTAATAAATATCAATTAATTTGATATAAAACAATATATTGTCTACAGCACTCGGATCCTAGGGTCACAGTGTGGAGAAGACGCAGAGAACGCTTTGCTGATTTCTGTACCGATAGAGTCGGAGTGGAGAGGCTCCTGACTGCAGTCCTGACCTCAACCTCATTGAACCCCATGTTGAGATCAACTTGGCCCTGCTGTCCGTGCCACACAACCACGCTGGCTGACTTGGGACAAATGCTGGTTGAAGAATAAGATGCCATCACACAGCAGAGTGTGAGCAGGCTGGTGACAGCATGAGGAGGAGAGGCTGTTGTGGCTGTGTTTGGTTCTTCCACACGCTACTGAGGCCGCTTATTAAATGAATCAATTGTTAATAAATCAATTGTTGCCAATATGTCTTTATTTATCAGACTTCCATCATCCAATCCACCAAACAGAGTCAACAGCAAAAGAAGCTGTTAAGCATTGGCAGAGGAGATTTGTCACATACTCAGCTCTGCTGCTCATCCCACAAATGCTTGTTCCTTTCAAACGTGGCAGCACTTGAAAGGTACGAAAACAGCCTTTCCAACGGTATAAGATGTATTGCCAAAAAGCATTGTTACAACGTAAAAATCATCTACGAAACACAAATTGCCTTACATTTCGTGTTAAGTTTATATAAAAAATATATTGTTTTATATACAATTAATTGATATATATTAACTGTACACTTTTCGAATATAATATTTTTTTATGAACAACTTTACCATTAAATCCTAACTAAAAAACTAATGTTGCTGCTGTCGCTCCTCTTGGTAGGCTAGTTGAGACGATGGCAATGATCCAACCTGGCAACTCCGGGCTTCCTGGCAGCTGTCAAAGTCCAATGGCTCCGCCCCAAATTGTCAGAAACTTTTCAGACGCGCACAAACAATACTCCGCGAGCGAGTGAGGCTGACCCCCGTATTCCACCGGGTCCGTCTGCGCCGTGGCCGCGTTACGGCTGCGCCGTGTACAGCGATCGCGGCCACTCTAGTCAATGCGGGTGTTTCCACCAGTCGCGCCACGTCGTGGCTCAGAAGTATCCCAGAAGCGTCTCGGCGCTGGGCTCCACTAAAATTACGCTGCTGGTCTATTGCTATTTTTTTTTACAAGTCTTTTTATTTCATTATAGTGTACAGTACTCTATGCCATTTCATTTATATTGTAATATCACAGTACCACAGTACACTCACTACACTCCCCCTCCCTCCACCCGCAAAAAAATGCTTTTCAAAATAACTTAAACAACAGAGCCATGAAAATAAACATAAAACGGAAACAAAAAAACAAAATAAAAAAAATAAAAAATAAATAAACCCACATCAAAGTAAAACAAACAAATAATTATACAATATAGACAATGACAACACAACTAGTATATCCGGCCATCAGGAAAAATAGCCACAGAGTGCACCATTCCCTCACTGGTCATATCTCAGATATATTTTCCATATAAGAAAACAATGGCAACCACAGAGCTTGAAAGATATGTCCACGATTATATTTTTCCAATGTCATTTTCTCCAGAGGTAAACAAATGTGTTATCTGATCAATGAAAAGTTTAAATGTTGGAGGACGTTCATTCTTCCAGAGTAAAAGTATACATTTCTTGGCAAAATATGTTATTGTGATAAGTATTAATGTTTGGGGTTCAGTTTAAAGTTTGGCATGTCATTTCACAGGAAAAAACAAGGATTTTGGCTCATTTCGATGCCTAAAACGGCTTTTGTGAGCGCATGAATCGAATCCCAGAAATGTTTCAAGAGATCACAGTCCCAAAACAGATGCATAAATGTTCCTTCTTTTACTTTACATCTCGGACATTTTGAAGAGTTTTTTTGGAAATGTTATGCATCTTTATGGGTGTGAGGTAAAATTTGTTGAGAAATTTAAAGTTTGCTTCTTTGATTTTATTGCTTGTGAATGGAAAATGTGTTCTTTCACAGATATTCAGCCAAGTAGTTTCATCTATCTGTATCCCTAAGTCCTAAGTTCCCAGATTCCCAGGGCGACGTTGAGGCGCATCTTAAACTGCTGGCTAAAAATAAACACAAATACGGTAGGATTGTTATTCACGTCGGTGGTAATGATGTTCGTTTACGCCAATCAGAATGCACCAAACTTAATGTGGAGTCGGTGTGTAGTTATGCTAAAACAATGTCGGACACCGTAATCTTCTCTGGTCCCCTCCCCAATCTGATCAATGATGACATGTATAGCCGCACGTCATCATTTCAGCGCTGGTTGTCTTGGTGGTGCCCAGCAAACAATGTGGGCTTCGTAAATAATTGGACAGCCTTCTGGGGAAAACCTGGTCTGATTAAGAGAGACGGCATTCTTCCTACTTTGAAAGGTGCAGATCTCATTTCGGCAAACATTTCAGGGCTTTGTGGACTTGATCCATGACAAACTGGAGTTGAGACCAGGAGGCGGAGTCGCAGTCTTACACGCTTCTCTGCACTCTCTCCTAGGCAGTCATCCATAGGAATCCCGAACCCAATAAAATACCCAATATTAGCGGTGTGTGTGTCTGCCCAAGGACAATTTAAGGTACAACCTAATAGAGGTGTCATACATAATAACCTAATAAAAGTAAATGTAACAACTACTACAGTGCAACAAAACAGGAAGATTAAATGCGGTCTCTTAAACATAAGATCTCTAGCATCTAAAGCAATATTGGTAAATGATTTAATATCAGATTATAATATTGATATATGCTGTCTCACTGAAACTTGGTTGAGACATGAAGAATATGTCAGCATAAATGAGGCCACTCCACCCAGCCATATCAACACTCATATTGCTCGAGGCACGGGCCGAGGAGGTGGAGTTGCAGCAATCTTTGACTCAAGTTTACTTATCAATACTAAACCAAAATTAAATTATACCTCCTTTGAAAGCCTCGTTTTTAGTCTTACGCATTCAACCTGGAAAACAGCCAATCTTATTTGTTACAGTGTATCGTGCACCAGGTCCTTATTCAGAATTCTTATCAGAATTCTCTGAGTTTTTATCAACTTTGGTTCTTAAAACAGACAAAGTAATTATCGTAGGTGACTTTAATATTCATGTTGACGATGATAAAAATAGCCTTACTGTTGCATTTAACTCTATATTAGATTCTGTTGGTTTCTGTCAGAGTGTAAATAAACCAACCCACTGCTATAATCACACTCTCGACCTGACTTATGGTATTGAAATTGAGCAACTATTAGTCGAACCGCATAATCCTGCTTTATCCGACCATTTCTTCGTAACTTCTGAAGTACTATTACGGGACTACAAAGCATTAGTCAAAAGCTCTTGCAGCAGAAACCTATCCGTTAGTGCTATAGCCACATTTAAGGAAGAGATTCCACGAATACTTAACTCGATAGCATGTCTGCATGTAGGGGAGGAAACTTATACAAAATGTACACCACCCCAAATTGATCATGTTGTTGATAGTGCTACAGATGCGCTGTGAATACAATTAGACTCTGTTGCTCCTTTGAAAAAGAAGAAGATAAAACAACACAGATTAGGTCCATGGCATAATGCCGAAACCCGCAAAATAAAGCAAAAGTCTAGACAACTTGAAAGGATATAACGTTCCACTAAACTTGAAGAATCTCGTTTAAATTGGCATATTACTCTCAATGAATATAAGAAAGCACTGCGTAAAGCGAGAGCAGCCTACTACTCTTCATTAATAGATGAGAATAAGAATAATGCAAGATTTATTTTCAGCACTGTAGCCAGGCTGACAGAGAGCCACAGCTACATTGAGCCTTCTATTCCCACAGCACTCAGTAGTAATGATTTTATGTGCTTTTTTAACGATAAAATTGTTACTCTTAGAAACAAAATTAATGACCTCTTGCCTTTGACCAGTATAGTGTTATCAACAGCTCCCGGAAACGTAAGTTCTAATATCACACTAGATAGTAAACTAGAATGCTTTTCAGCCATAAACCTTGAACAATTAAATGCAATGATTCTCTCTTCTAAACCATCAACGTGTATCTTAGACCCGATTCCAACTAAGCTGTTAAAGGAAGTGTTTCCATTAATTAGCACTTCTTTATTAAATATTATGAATATGTCTTTATTATCAGGCTATGTTCCACAATCATTCAAAGTAGCAGTGATAAAACCGCTTCTTAAAAAGCACAACCTCGATCCAGAGGTTTTAGCCAACTATAGACCTATTTCTAATCTTCCGTTCCTCTCAAACATTCTTGAGAAAGCGGTCGCAAAACAGTTGTGTGATTACTTAAAAAACAATGATTTATTTGAAGATTTTCAGTCTGGCTTTAGAACACATCATAGCACAGAGACAGCTCTGGTTAAAGTCACAAATGACATTCAAATAGCCTCAGACAAGGGACTTGTCTCTATTCTTGTTTTGCTCGATCTCAGTGCTGCATTTGATACTATCGACCATGATATCCTATTGCAAAGACTAGAGCACTTAGTTGGCATACAGGGAACTGCTTTAGGCTGGTTTAGGTCCTATCTATCTGAACGCTCTCAGTTTGTACGTGTCAACGATGAATCTTCCACGCAAACCAAAGTTAGCCATGGAGTGCCACAGGGCTCAGTGCTCGGACTTATTTTGTTCACATTATATATGCTTCCATTAGGCAATATTATAAGGAATCATTCTGTAAACTTTCATTGTTATGCGGATGATACTCAACTATATTTATCAATCAAGCCTGATGAAATGAATCATCTAAATAAAATTCAAGACTGACTTAAGGACTTAAAAACGTGGATGATCTTAAACTTTTTGATGTTAAACACGACCAAAACTGAAGTTATTGTACTTGGCCCGAAGAATCTACGAAACAAATTATCTAAAGATATACTAACTATGGATGGCATTAATTTGGCCTCCAGTGAGACTGTAAGGAATCTTGGTGTTATATTTGATCAGGATTTATCCTTTAACGTCCACATAAAATCAATTTCAAGGACCGCCTACTTCCATCTACGTAACATTGCAAAAATCAGGCATATCTTGCCTCAAAGCGATGCAGAGAAACTAGTCCATGCATTTGTTACTTCTAGGCTGGATTATTGTAACTCTGTATTATCAGGGAGTACCAAGAAGTCAGTCAAGTCGCTTCAGCTGATTCAAAATGCTGCGGCTCGTGTACTAACCAGAGTTAGGAAAAGGGACCACATTACTCCTGTTCTGGCTGCCTTACACTGGCTCCCTATAGAACACAGGATAGAATTTAAAATTCTTCTTCTCGCCTACAAAGCCCTTAATGGGCAGGCGCCATCTTACCTTAAAGAACTCATTATACCCTACTGTCCTACTAGGGCATTGCGTTCCAAGAATGCAGGGTTGTTGGTTGTTCCTAGAGTCTCTAAAAGTACAATGGGAGCCAGAGCCGTTTCTTATCAAGCTCCACATTTGTGGAATCAGCTTCCAGTTTGTGTTCCAGTTTGACCTTCCTTTTTGATGAAGCTTATAGTTAGGGCTGATTAGATTCAGCCCCTAGTTTTGCTGATATCTTACTTCTTCCTTCTCTCTGTCTGTACCTGTGTACTCTCATGTTCAGATTAACCCAGCTTCCCGACATTTCTTTCTTTTTGGTGTCTATATACGCCGGGATCCGGAGTTATGGATGATCCTGCGGTCCTGTGTCCTGGATCGCGAGCGCTCGATCTTGAGTCGTGGCTGTGGTCCTGGATCATCGGTCCTGGATGGATATCCTCGTGGATTCATCTTCCTATTACACACATGCATTTCCAAACATTTGGACTACCTATGTTGCAAATGTATTATCTTTTCAATTTACACACGGCATCTATTGCACGTCTGTTGTAAAGCGTGTATCTGCAGCAGCGGGTTGTAGCAGCGATGTTTGCAGTGAAGGACAGGTTGTTATCTAGGATCACGCCCAGATTCCTTGCAGTCTGAGTCGGGGAAACAACAGAGGTGCCAATGTTGATTGTTAGGTCAAGAGTGGAACAATCTTTTTCCGGAAGGAAAAGCAGTTCAGTCTTGTCAAGCTTGAGCTTGAGGTGATGAGCAGACATCCACTGAGAGATGCCAGCTAGACAAGCAAAGATGCGTGCAACAGGTTTGCAGACTGTTCCAATTTAGTGGAGCTGCACATCTAAAAGCTTTTTTCCCTCAGACAGTACTAGCACTTGGCACATTTAATAAAACAACATCATGAGATCTCAGGCAATACGTACTTTCAATTCGTTGAGATATCAGAGAGCAGATATAAAAAGGTAGTTTACCCAACATGGCTTTGTAAATGAACATGTACCAATGACTGAGCCTCCGTACAGTTAGTGAAGGCAGACCTGCCTTGGCATACAGGGTACAGTGATGAGTGAGTGCTTTACAGTTAGTAACAAATCTCAGAGCACTGTGATACGCAGCATCTAACTTTTCCAGGCAATGGGCAGGTGCATTCATATAGACCAGATCCCCATAGTCCAGCACAGGTAAAAAGGTCACAGTAACTAGCCTTTTCCTGGCTTCAAATGAGAAACAGGACTTGTTCCTGTAGAAGAAACCTAGCCTAACCCCTGTTAGCTCACTCATCCGACCACATCACCCCCATTCTCACTCAGCTACACTGGCTTCCTGTACGCTACCGTATTGACTACAAAAACATTCTACTCATATACAAAGCTGTCCATAACCTTGCCCCCATCTACATCTCTGACCTCCTTCAGGAGTACACCCCCTCCCGCATCCTCCGCTCTTCATCCGTAGGACTTCTCACCGTCCCAAGCTATCGCTTCAAAACCATGGGTGCTCGAGCTTTCAGCTGCTCGGCTCCTGACTCTGGAACACCCTGCCACTACACATCCGACAGTCTGATTCCATAACAACATTCAAAACCCAACTCAAAACCCACCTGTTCAAACTGGCATTTCTCCTATAATCTGTACCCTGTGTCCTTCTGTGTCCTTTTGTAGTCAATTTCCTGTTGTTTGTCTTGTCTTACCCCGGCTGATACTTCACTAAATCCACTGTTTTAATTTGTAAGGTAAAATTGTAAATGTAAATTGTAAATCTGTAACCCTGTAAGGTGTCCTTGGGTGTTATGAAAGGTGCCCCCCAAAATAAATGTATTATTATTATTAATAATAGACAGAGTCACCTGAATTAATTTTGTCTCCTGACCTTTTTATTTTTTTACATTTTGTAACAATCTTTAAACATTTGTAGAGAACAAACACTGTGGTTAAAATGAGTGTCTTTATGACTGTATTTTCCACAAAATTCATTTTAAAACACATCATCCTGATACAGAGATAACACATTTAGTTTTAAATGATCTGGTGAGGAGGGTGTGACATGTTATGTTGAGTGGGAGGCGGAGTCCTCTGCGAAAGTGAGATTATTTTTCACCAGTATAATGTCCATCGATGTCTGACTCTGTTTAAAAAGTTCTTTAAGCTTTGTAGCTTTTCCATCAATCATTTTCAGCCAAGCAGTCAGAGGCACCCGCAAGGATGTCTGAAAACCCCTGCATGTAGAGTTGAAATACTCAAAAACAAAATCATCAGAGGGGTCCTTCCCCAGCGTCACCAACCGGCTTGCGCGGTAATACCATCGCCCCGATGGTCTTCTTACTTCTGGCGGCGGGGGAATATCTCCTTCTTCTTCCTCCACATTGAGGGGCAGCGGTGCAAACTCTTCTTTGATCTCGCATGCTGTCTGCGTTTCTTTGCTTTTTACTGCAAATATCTAGTACACCGCTGGTTCCACGGTGGTTTCTTGATGCACTACTTCTTCCGATACATTGGTTGCGTGGAGATCTCTGGAAGAGACCAGAGTTAACACAGCCCAATCTGTTGAGGCCAGTGTCGCTTTAACACTACGGGGTCCATACGTTTCTCCATTCCTCAGATTGTAGAAATGCAGTTCATTCCATATGTGACCCGCTCTATCGAAATCAAGTCGGAAGTCGCAACAGCTCATTTCAGAATAAACGTGGATTTACGTAAAAAACTATTTTTTCAGGGTTCGGGTGTTTTGTTTGATTTTAAACAAACCAAGTCTTGGCTTTCAGAATATGAAACTTTTATTTCCAAAATCACACGATAAGTACATTTTTGCAGCTTGTGAAGGGACGAAGACAGGCACCTCTCCCTCCGGCTGACATTATGAACGTAAGAGTATAGCAATCATAGATAACACGGCAGGGTCCGTTACAGTTTGTTTTCATCTGATTTAAATTCAACAGAGTCTTGGCTTTCAGAATATTAAACTTGTTTCGGCAAATTAAGATAATAAATATAACTTTGAAGCTTGTAACGGCATAATTACAAGCGGAGAACGGAGTAATTTAACGCCACAGCAGGCACAACAACAGCCGGTGTTTCTCGTGAGGGTTTTCCCCGGGAAACACAATACACACGCAAAAATACCCAAACACACACACACACACACACACACATATACACACACACTCGCGAGCTTCCCCTCCAAACAAAAATATCTTCCCTCCGTAGTATTTTGATCATTTGCTCCACTAATAATCAATCAGATCGATGGATTCCAAAGAAGAGGAAACTTTAAAGGCCTTTTTCTCAAAATGAGGACTCAGTGACAGTCATTATATAATGTGACATATTTCGCTTAATATTTGGAGTACAAAAACAATGATAATGATATCATTAAAAAGCTAGGAATATCCTCTTTCCAACAGTGTATACAACTCAAAATGTGTCTTCGGGTCAATGCGACTGATTTCGATGGAGCAGGACACATATAGTTGAATACATAACCCCAAACATCGCCATTTTTCAGAGTCCATTCTTCATGAAGTTCTTCGGCTGGAGGCATCTGAACAAGGCACAGATACTGCATCCGTTTCTTGATTGGCACTCCGGACGGATGGCGGTAAGTTGTCACAGGCGTCTCGCTGATTAAACCCATATCGAGGTGTCTCTTGGCCATTTTCTTTTTTTGAAAGGTGACTTGGTGAGTGGAAATGACTGGCTTGTTATTTAGTTTGAGCGTATTTCTTTTTTTACCTAATTCCACCCCCCACTATCTGCTGGCCTCATATTGTGTGACAGGAAGGGGTGGATAAAGGGGGAGAGGCCTGGGCTGTGAGGGGGCGGGGGCTAGACAGTCTCACGCATAACTTCAAAGAGAAACCTAGATTAACATCAGAGGCTTATAATACACCGGTGTAAAATCACACCTGCCTGTTATAACACCTCAACCCTCACATCAAAGGGCAAACATCAAAGGCTAATTAGATTAGACAACAACGGGCTATGAGGGGACAGGGGCCAGACAGTCTCAAGCATAACTTCAAAGAGACTGCCTTAATCAACACCTAGATTAACATCAGAGGCTTATATCACACCTACCTGTTATAATACCTCACCCCTCACATCCAAGGATTAGACTACAAAGGGGTGTGAGGGGACAGGGGCCAGGCAGAATAACTTCAAAGAGACTGCCTTAATCAACACATCAAAGGATTAGACAACAAAGGCACTACCAGGGGGGCTTTTCACACCTACCTGTTATAACACCTCACCCCTCACATCAAAGGATCTCGAACAAAGGGAGGCGGGACTTAGCTCATTAACATAATTGTACCCCCACACATCAAAGGATCTCGAACAATGGGAGGCGGGACATAGCTCATTTGCATAATGGGGCGTGTCACTTGTCACTTTTCATGCATACTAATGTGGTTGAAACAGCATCTTTATTACTACTTTGGTTGATTGCCGAATTCATAATTATTTTGTCTGATAATATTCATTTGTGTTATGATTTCATTTGTTAAGTCAATATTTAATTTAGCTCTGGCTGTGTTTAATTGTTTCCATTTTTCATCTGTCGATGCGGATTTATGAAGTACTTCACATCTGTTTACTTCTCTTTCAAGTTCTTGTCTGAGCTTACATTTTTCACGTTTTTCAAAAGATGTGTATGAGATAATAAGTCCTCTTAAAGTAGCTTTTGCAGCTTCCCAAATAATCTATAGAGGGGTCATTGTTTTCTTTTATATAGTAAATTATCCACATTCGCATTTTTTATTTGAATTTTTCATCTCTAACTACGGAGTTATCAAATTTCCAGCGCCTGGATAACAATTCTCCACTCTCCAAGTGAATAGTTAAATAAACTCTTGCATGATCTGAAATATTAATGGAATCCATTTTACATTATTTTACCCTATGCATGTATTTTGAGGGAATACACAAATAATCTATTCTAGAATAAGAGTTGTGGACATTTGAAAAGAAAGTGTAATCTTTGATATCCTGATTTAGTTGACACCATACATCAGGGATCACCAACTACATTTGTCCAAGGGCCGAAATGTAACTAATAGACACTATCGCGGGCCAGCGATTTTTATGTAGCCCATAATTCTATAAATAGTATTCAGATTACTTTTGGAATACTTTCTTTTTCCATAACAGATGGGTATGTTTTGGTGAACAGGAGACACGTATTTTACTGTTCTAATGGCTTATCAAGAACTCAAACACAACATCTTGGTGTCATTCTGGACAGCTCTCTCATCTGCACCCCACATACAAAACATCACCCTGACTGCATTCTTTGTACTGTCTTAAAACCTTTCCTTGGAATATGTTATGCATTGTAAGGTGTCATTGGGTGCTTTGAAAGGCGCCTCTAAATAGAATGAATTATCATTATTATTTATTATCTGAAACGATGTAATAACTTTAAAAACTTGTTCCAGTCACTTTCCCCATGCATTCAGCAGCAGCAGGCCATTCACTTTGATTTGATCCCGTTATAAATGTCATCATCTCGACAATAAAGAAATGCTACATAAACGTTATCTTGCACATTTTATCTAACCATCTCCGTTTCAAACTTTCAATATATTTTAAAAGAGATCTCTCTCTCATCTGCGTGCGGGGGCGGGGACTCACAGACACGCTGCATCTCTCTCTCGCTCACAGACAAGCTGCAGCGCTGTGCAGTGTGCACACAGTTCTGCCGGTAATGAATATTACATTTTGTGAGGAAACTTTTCCACCAATAATTCCAATAAGTATTCCAAAATGTATTCACTTCAGGTTTACGAAAGTAACTGTAATCAGATTACTCGTTTCAAATGTAACGCCAGCTGAATACATAACGCCTACTTGATTTTTGTATTCTGATTACGTAACGCTGTTATGTTTTCCGTTACAACCCAACCCTGCTTCTTGGCTACTGTCCCGCAGCTCCAGCCTCTCTGTTGGACTCTGTCGCAGCGGGGCTACTGCTGTGGTGCAGACTCTTCACAACGAAGGATCACTTCTTCTTCAGGGTAGGGAAAGTTTCGCAGTACGCAGTCTACTGTCCCGCATTTGCTGCCTCTCTGTTGGACTCCGGTACTGCACCTTACTCACAAGACGTTGTAAACAAAGAAATGGGTGGGGGGCGAACGCAGTAACCACTAGGCCAACGCCACAGTCAGCCCCGTCGTGCGGGCCGGGTGAGAATGTCTGGCGGGCCGGATGTGGCCCGCGGCCCGCTAGTTGGTGGTCACTGCCATACATCAATAAGGCCGCATTCTGCACAAAGCCCTTGAACTACCTTTGAGGATTTAAGATTGTGGCTCTTGGATTAATTAGATTTATATAATGTAGGGTTAAGAGTGCAGTTAGAATCGCCGCCCATCAGTCCTAATCCTTTACAATTTGCATTGAAGAGCAGCACCATGTCTGAAATGACATTGGTTCATCTATATTGGGAGCATAGATATTTAAAAAAGTGATTGGGGTTCCAAAAATAGTACCAACAACCAAAACAAACCGACCATTTGGGTCTGTAACACATTTTTCTAATTCGAATGGGCAAGTTTTGTTTATCACAATAGTTGTCCCTCTACTATGGGTGAGAAATGATGAGAAATACACCTGACCTATCCAATCTCTTTTCAATTTAAGATGTTCAGTAAGAAGACCACATCAGCTTTGTCTTTTTTAAGAAGAGACAATACTTTATTCCTTTTTATGGGGTTTCCCAAGACTTTCATATTCCAAGAATATATTTTCATGTTTTGCATGGTGACTGCTACATATCTGTGGGATTATATTTAATACGTTGTATATTTTGGCACCATACACAAAAGGGATTGCCACTGCTTTTATTATTTAACATTAAAACTAATGTAACACAAACGCAAAACATAAAAAGAAAACAATATAACATCCCACCTAAACCAGAGTCTTCTGACCCTGGCAATTCATCTACCCAATTTGTTGTAACCCAGAGAGAAACAAACGTCAGAGAAATGTACATCTCAGATCTAACGAAATGTCCTCTTTGTGTTGGCAACTTGGAGTTCCCATCCTCAGTTTTCATTGAAAATAAATACATTTCTTCATAATTGTCCTCCTTAACAGGGGACGGGTAGATAGAAATCTGCATCCCAAATGTCATCATGGTATGTTCCATCTGATCATTTACATGTCAAACAATATATTGCCATAAAAAAACAAGACAAATCAAAAAAGAACGATCGGAGGAGTGTACATGGTGATATCTTAACTGTCAAAATAAAAGTGGAGGAGGAAGGTTGTATTTTAAACAGAACTGTATGTTACTGTTTTGTCAGACCCCCTCCACTACCTTCTTTGTTGGTGTGATCCATAACGTAATTCTTTGTTGCCGGAAGCAAAGACACTGGTAAGTATAACAAAATACAAATGAACCAGTTAGATCCTGGAAAATCCTCTGGAAACATTTTTTCCACACGTTTCCCCAAACCCAATGACAGTTAATTGAGAGAAGAGGAGAAACAAATAAAAAAATTATATTGTACATCTTAGGGTGCATTCACATCTAATAGTCCGTTTCCTGGTGGGCACCAGATGACAGTTTGTTACATTGTTTCATTTTTCAGAAGGTTCGGTTTGCGTTCACACGGGAAAAACTCAAACGGACTATAAACTTTAAACACAAGTCATGTGCACGGAAATGCTGTTCAACCATTGGTCAGACATTAAGGGGGTAAAAACGCAAATCCCGGCAATTTCTACCGAAGCCCCCGCCATGGAGCATCGGCACTTTCCACAGGTTATTCTCCTGCTGCTGTTAGTCTGGAGATCAACAGACACTAGCGGCCCGCGCATATGATTATATAATCGGACAACGTCCGTTAAAAAACATTATAACACGTATAATGAGAGACGTTCTGCAGTAAGGAGGAGGTTTCACAGACGACAGGTGTTCTTACTTTTATGTAGCTGTTCACTGTTCAACACTTCATTCTGCTTTACTCTTTAACTAAACAACCGTGGATGTCTTGAAAGACTCTTTCGCTGAAGATTTTGAAGACATCCGCGTTCTTGTGACAATAAATAACAGTAAATACTACGCTTCCTATGTTTTGGTGTGGACTGCGTTCACACCAGCAATGAACCGCTCCAGAGTTCGCACGCAAGCGTTCCGAGACCACCTATTTTAGCGGACCAGAGTCCGGTTGTTTCGTTCACTTCAGAGGTCTCGGACTGCGTTCACACCGACCCAAATGAACCGCAGCAAGCGGCTAAACGCACCAGGGTTAGATTCAACCGGACTATACAAGGCAGGTGTGAACGCACCCTTACCTCCACTCCGGTAGGTTAGAAAAATAGCGACTTACTACAGCTGCTTGACAAAGGTGCCGGCTTCTTTGGGGTCTTCAAAAAGCACAATCTTCTCTTTGTGAAGAATACGGAGCCGATGAGGATAAGCAAACCCTCTGAACATGCCTTTTTCGAGGAATTTTCGAGATCATCCGTCTTAGATTCCAGCGTCTTGAAGATTATATCACCTGATATATAAGAAGTGTGTTACATTTGAATGGCAGAAAGTCTTGTTGCAATTTCCCGATATTAAAAGAGGCCCCTTGAGTTTCTCTGTTAATTATCAATAGTCTGTGCAAATAACAGGGGAAGCCAAAGGGGGATTTTTCTCAGATATAATGCAGTTCAAATTCTTGTTGGTTAATGAGGCATGTCCTGTTGACCCATAAAAAGGCCTTGAGAATAGAGTCACACAGTTAAGGTCTGAATTATCAATGAATGTATTCATTATGCTGAACAATACCGGTGTTTGTATTTTATTGATTTCTTTCTGTTTTATTCCTTCAGTTTGTGAGTACTAAATGGCCACAACATTGTGAAGTAATTGGCTTAAATGTGCTTAAATTATTCTGTGTGAAATAAGGAGCAGGTTTGCATGACAGGAGACTAGAAATGATGGGGGAGGGGAACAGTGAGGGAAGTCTGAAGAATGTGTGTGTGTGAAAGCTGCAGTAATACGAGACAGCGAACACCAGATGTGTTTGTTTTGCTTCAAACTAACTCCTCCCGTTGTTCTTACAATATCTCCTGTTGAGTGCTTGTGTCCGGTCTCTTTTCCTCCGGCGGTCAAGATGATGATGTTGGGTGGGCCTACCCCTTTGAGAAGTGTATTGTATTCTTACCTTTTATCATTAAAACAGATTATTGTTTAACCCTTATCCTGGTTGGTTTGAGTTTTCCTTCTTTTAAAACAAACTCATATAGGAACGGCGCGGAGCAGAGGTTCTGCCCCAACAGTCTTTATCAACTTTTCGGCTCTGTGAAGGTCCTGTGCTGTAGTTTGTAAGATGTCCTCTAATGTCGAAATTCTTTGTTCAGCTTCGTCAATACGCTGAAGTTGATTCTCAAGGGCCTGGTTTGTTGTAGCTCGTGCTTCTTTCATTGTTGAGACTTGACTAGTCACAATCTCCAAACGATTATCAATTCCATCGAGACGAGTAATTACCTCAGAACGTTGAGATTTTAACTCGGACATTATCTCAGCAAACGAAGGATTTCTATCATCCTCTTGATACTCATCCTCCGGTTCTGGTAGGCCTTGGTTGCCTCGTGGGTTTTTTCTTGGCATCCTTCCTTCTTTTTCTTTCTTTTTGTAGAAAGTCTTTCCTTAGATGTCAACTCTTAACTATAGTCAATAATAGAGTGGAGGTAAACAATTAAATTAATCACTGAGGTTGTGCGGAGCTCTCAGCTCAGGCTGCCATCTTGTTGCTCTCTGGTCTATTTTTGAAGGAGACGCGAGGCATTGCATATAGTCACAGTCAATCCCCAAAATAAACTAATTTTGCAGGCCATGGGTGTTTCTCAATGTCGAGGACGCTTCCTTGGTAGGACATGTCCCTCGGAGTCAGGTCCTTCAGAAGTGAGGCAAGAATCCTTCCTAGCATCGGAATACGAAGAATGGTGGAAAAGGCTAACAGGTGTACAGATGTGCTACATATGCGAGGCCCGCCTTAAATGGAGCATGATTTCCGCCAAAGATTTGGAAATTGGTCCGTGCGCAAAGCATTGTGGGGATTTTAAGACCGCGTAGGATTCCCATGTGTAGCCTCGAAATTGTCCGCAACGAAAGATGCCGGCCTTGGTAGAATTACAAGTATCCTGGACATTGGAACAGTCCTTCGGCGGCACTCGATGCAGTAGTATCCTTGAAATAGTGGCACTGGAGCAGCTTTCCTCGACATTGAGAAACACCCTGTTACTCTGTTTTTACTGACATGTAACATTTTATTTGACCTTGCTCTATGTTTTTTAACGCACATTCAAAAACGGAAACATTGTCGGGAGATTCAACCGGGTACCGGCCACCGAAAACGGGGACTTTTCCCGGAAAACGGGGACGTTTTGGTCACCCATCCGATTGTGTTTACAGCTAAGCACTCACGCTAACATTAATTAAGACTACAAGCTCACTTGGGGTTGAGGCTTTTTTACATGTTTCTTGACTGCCTGCCCACATTGGGGGAAATACTTATTTTAAGTTATTTAATAATTGTGACATTTATTGTACTTTTTCATGGATGAATGATGCTCAAACAGAGTGTCCGCGGGGTCTTAAAAAAATATTAAATGTTGATCAATCAATTTAGCGAAAATTAAGGCTATTAAAAAGTATTAAAAAGTGTTAAACGGCATTTTGTAGCTTGTTTTCAATAAGTATATATATATTGTCCAAAGAGGTTGTATTCTACAGTGTGCCTGAATGTAATCATTACGTAGGTGTGTAGTGTGATTCTGTGTAGTTTATTTATGGCATCCTGTTGGATTTGACGTCCTCTGAACAGGACATTGCGCGCTCACTGCTTGATAGTGCGCGAATGTCCGTTTACGCCGGTTGTTAAACAACATTGTTATGGGGAAATGCAAGTCTGCGTCCAAATGGTTGGAAGATAAGGAGGAAGGACAATCAATACTGTATATAGTCAATGTGAGGTGAAGTGTGTCGCCAAGGCAACCGGTTAAAACTCGAAGTGGCGATGAGGCCTTAAAATGTATGGAAAGAGTCTTAAAAAAGGTCTTACATTTTACTTCAGGGTTCCTGCATATACCCTGTCAAAGTGAGGAGGCAAAGAATACAACTGAGGGGGCAATGCCCACTTTTGCCCCCTCGTGGCACTGGGCCCGAATGGGACGCTACTCAATATGGCGCAGACAGATCAACTTCCGGTGATACAGAGGAAATGAAAAATAATGTCTTCTGCGTTTTAAAATGACAAAACGGAGACGGCCAATCATAGCAGGGCATCAGCCAGCTCCAGCCAGGGTCCATCAACGACATGGCTCTGTTCCATCAACTCATGCTATTGCCTTTAAACATATTTTCCTTCACTAATATGCGTTGAAATGTGTTTTCCTTCTTTCAGAGCTCTTCACGTAATAATAAACTGAGCTTGCAGTTATAGAGAATACAAAATAAAAAGTAAAACCACAAACAAGTTCATCACATCAAAGACGTGTGGCCAGCGGACATTTGTCGATTCAGCTCCAGCTGAGCATCAGGGAACTTAAATGCTCCCCCTCACTCCTGAGGAGACACTTAAACAAGAGTTAAACATTATTCTGCGATTATTTATACATTGTGTGGTCTCACATGCCTCCTTACTGTATGGTACAGTATATTCCTCAGTTGCCTATGCAGGTCTACCTATGTGTTTCACCAATTAGTTCTGCATCTATCAATGCTCTGGAAAGGCACCTAGCAGAGTGCTCTACTACCAAAGTTCTGGGGAAAGCAGTGAACCCCCGCAAATCATGTCAATGCCTCCCAAAGGACGACTTTTCCAGATGCCTCTGTTTTCCTCTTCACTGATGCGTTACAGCTTGTGTAGGCGTATGTATGTGTGTTAAGCTCAAGTATAAATGTGTAAAAGTGGGTCACAGCTGCCAATATAAGACCATTTTTTCAAAGCGGATTTTCCTTGTGCAAAGAGGAGAATGAAATGAGTGCATTAACCTCGTCCTTCCCTCATCCTCACAGCCCCGTTTCCAACCATATGTTCTTCCACATGAAAGTGAGAGGAACAAGCAGAACCAAGTCTGACTGCTGTGTCCTTCCCTTTATCTTTCATAGGCCTTTCAACTATCCCTCCATCTCTCTTTGATATGTGCCCCGGGACCGGCGCCACGCTCACTTTGAGGATCATTCATCCATCAAAAAGTACAATAAATGTCACAATTATTAAACATCTTTAAATAATTATTTTCCCCAATACACATTACTATGTTTAGATCAGATCTAATAATATTAATAATAATAATAATAAATGTTATTTCTATAGCGCTTTTCTTGAACCCAAAGACGCTTTACATTTGGGAGGGAGGGTAGACAAACAAAACAAAAACAAAGCCAAAAAGAAACAAAACACAACAGAAAAGCAGTCAGGAGGAAGTTGATTGAGAGGGGGGGGGGCTTATGGATAGAGAGTTGAAGAGGTGGGTTTTGAGGCGGGACTGGAACAGGATGAGGGACTCAGACTCATGGAGGTCTTGGGGGAGGGAGTTCCAGAGCTTCTGGGCTGCCACAGAGAAGGCTCTATCCCGGAGCTCCGGAGTTTGGCCTTGGGGATGGAAAGCAAACCGGCTGAGGTGGATCTGAGGGACCGGGGTGGTTGGTAGAGGGTGAGGAGGTCAGTGAGGTAGGGGGGGGGCCAGATGGTGGAGGGCTTTGAAAGTGAGGACCAGGAGTTTGTAATGAATGCGGTGTGAAACAGGGAGTCAGTGGAGTTCTTTGAGGATTGGGGTGATATGATGCCATGATTTGGTGTGGGTGAGGAGTCTGGCAGCTGCGTTCTGGACACGCTGGAGTCTATTGAGGGATGTAGTGCTGATGCCGTAGAGGAGTGAGTTGCAATAGTCAAGGCGGGAAGAGATGAAGGCGATGATGGTGCTGAGGTAAATCTGTGTGTCGTCAGCGTAACAGTGAAAGTCCAGGTTGTATTGGCGGAGAATCTGACCAAGGGGGAAGATGTAGATGATGAAGAGGAGGGGGCCGAGTACTGAACCTTGGGGAAAACCTTGGGTGACTGAAGCTGTGGCAGAGGAGTGGTTGTTGAGGGAGCTGAAGTGGGATCTGTTGGAGAGGTAGGACTGGAGCCACCTGAGTGCAGTACCTTCGATACCGATACCCTGGAGTCGGGTGAGCAGGATGTTGTGGCTCACGGTATCAAAGGCTGCACTCAGGTCGATGAGGATGTTGAGGGAACCAGTGTCAGCAGAGGTGAGGAGGTCATTGAGGACTTTGATGAGGGCCGTTTCTGTGCTGTGGTGGGGACGAAATGGAGTTTGTAGGAGTCATGGTGAACTGTGAGGGATGATTTCATGGTTAGGCGTTCAAGCTGGCGGCCGGTTTGCTTCAGCTTACGGAGTGCAGGGGTGAACCAGGGTGAGGAGGTTTTAAATGTGACATGTTTCCTTTTGAGGGGGGCCAGGCTGTTGAGGGAGGCGAGTAGGGTGGAATTAAGGTGGTTGAGTTGTTCATCGGGGGGTGAGCTGAGGTTCGAGTCCAGGGGGAGAGTAGAGGACAGCAGGTCGGAGAGGTGCTGGGGATCGACAGAGCATAAATTACGGAAGGTGATGTTCCTGGATGGGGGGGGGGAGGCGATGGTGAACTGTATGAGTTTGTGGTCATAGAGGGGAAAGGGGCAGGGGTGGAGGTCGAGTACTGGGAAGTTGGTGGAGCAGACAAGGTCAAGGATGTGTCCTTTATCATGGGTGGGGAAGGTGACATGGTGGGTAATTGAGATGACATATCGAACCACCACACTAGAATATTTTAGATGAACCTTGTTAAAAAGTTCCAGAAAAATGCAACCCGACCATCATTTATAATGTGAGCGAATGTATGAATACTTTAAGCCATAATATACATATTATAATATAGTATACTGACTGAGGTCTGTATCAAGCCTCATTAGGACCCACCGAGATCAGATATCCTTGTTTATACAAGTATAAACGGGTATCAAATCGACTCGACATCATATTAATAACGATATATGATACAGATGTAAGACTGACAACAAGAATAGTTTGTAAAGGATTTATTGACGTTAGAATTATTAACAAAGCACTTATATACTAATAAAGGAATGGCTTATCTAAAGCCAGTTGAGTAGCACTTTAAATGTTTTGGCTCTATGAAACCTGATGTACTTTATGATTCTGTTTTCTTCAAGTTTGTATCTTCTTGGTCTTATGCACTTATTGTAAGTCGCTTTAGATAAACGTGTCAGGTAAATGCAATGTAATGTAATGTAATTGACGTGAGTGTTTTGAACACTGTTATTTTAATTTGGATTCTCTGAGACGTGTCGTGTTGATCTGTGGCGCACTCATAACGTGCAGGGCGGGAGTGACTTTTGCTGTTGGGACTCGGGTTTGAGTCCAGCATGAACTTTTTTGTTCTTTTCATGTCGATGGACACTGAATATTATGTAGTTTGAATAGAGGATTCCTAATATTGTTTGCCGAGACCAAGATTAATGACCCATCAGCATTTTAAAGTCTAAATATCCCTGCACATGCAGCAATGACATTTCTGCTGCTATCTTTGCAAAACGAGTTAACAGTCACATGTGATCTGGATGAGTGCTGCAGAATGCCATTTTTATAAGGGATGTATGTGTGTGTCTTTCATGTTCAACATGATCGCTGGTAGATAGCCACAGAAGATGTAACACAGTTTAATCTGGGCGGATCCCATTGTCCCTGGGCGAATCACAGTTTACCTGAGAGGGTCACAGCTTAACACAGCTGAAGACTTCTCCACGCTGCTTTCAAACTGTGAGTAAACAACGCACGCTTCACTGGGAGGCTGTCTGAAGGTGTACTCAGGTCTCAGGTGGACTTGGTATCACATTAGGAACGATATTCAGAAATAAGTCTGCCAACAATAGCTGGTTTAAATGATTTATTGGAGCTCGCAATGTTTTGAACAGACATCCCCAGTCAACTCGTTTTTCTTTTTGTAGTCCTCGCTGTTCGCGTCCGGATATCGCCATCGTAATCACAACCTCACACACTGGTACTGAATGTGCATCAAAGTATTCCTATCCAGCCAAATATACCAAAAAATGTATGTAAACGACAGAAGAAGCGATCAAAATGTGTATTTCAGACGAGGCCACGCCTCCACATCTGTCAACCAGTTGATCGGGGAACCAGTTTAACCGGAACACCGGCAACGGAGGCAGAAGTCTAACATAAGTTCAAATGAAAAACAATGTGCAGTGCAGTAAAGATGTGCAATGCAGGACAGCAGTCCAATTCGAAAGTTTTGCAAGAACGAATGGTAGCTGAGGGTGATGGAGGGTAACAGAATATATGTGGGCAGGCAGTCAAGCAACGTGTCAAAAAGCCTCAACCCCAAGTGATTTTAGTCTTAATGTTCTACTTCTTCTTATTTTTTGTCTTTAATGGCGAATCACTTCCACTTGGAGCATATATCGCCACCTACAGTTGATTTATTAAATGTTTATTTTAAATCCTTGTCCTCAGACCAGTGTTTTTGAGGAACTTGAAGATCAGCTTGTTTACTTCATTTCTTCATTTACTTTCGTATATTGACTTGAAATCCATGTTGTTTGACATCAACAAAAAAGAAGACAGACAACTACAGATAGCACCACACATGATGGTTACTTGTTATTATTTAGGGCTGCCTATATGGATCAGGTTTTTGCCAAAGTGAGCCCTTTTACTAGAATAATAATGTGTTATGTATTCTCTCAACCGTATTGGTACAATGAGCGACATCTAATGACGGATTTTGGAACATTGATTTGATTTTTCTCATGGCAGTTAGACTCTAGAGACAAACCAGCGGACTTTATTTTAATTTTTAATCTGTGTCTGTCCATTTGGTGTAGTGTTTGATCCAATATTACATTTGGTTTATATATTAGTCACTTTCTTATGAAATGCCAGGTTTTAGGCCTTGATTTGAACATTCAATCCTGAAAATAAAAAATCAACCAGATTAATCCTGACCTGACTAGAGGTAAATAAATATGTACAGGAAGACGAGTTAAGGGATAGACGAGAAAGGGTATGGTATAATTAAAGAGCCTGTCCATTTATAAATTGAGGAAATCAATGTTAGTCTGTTAACCAAAGTGCAGCCATCTATCTATCTACTATCAATTATTAAAGATCAGAGGAAAAGAACAGAACGAGAGGGGTAAATCCAGAATACAAATAAAGAAGCAAAGAGATTGTAGAGCAGTGAGAAGGAAAAAAGCTTGGTGTGTCAATTCATTACATTGCCAGTATTTTTTGCCCCCTCGGATTTTTTAACAGCCCCCTCAGTAATTTCATCCTGGAGCCAGGCCTGATGTGCCCTGTCTCCCACCCTGAGCACAGCTGGGTCTCACTGCCTTATATTTCACTTCCTGCATACTGAACATTGCTGGGCTGAAAGATTTTCTGAATATTCCACGTTGTGTGTTTTTCTACAAACAACCACATGTTTTAATAGGGGAGCAGACATGTTGTGTCTACATTTTAAAATGAAACATTATCAGCAAAAAACAAGTACCTACTTGTAATGGCCTAAATCCAACAGTTTGTCTTATAACTCCATATTTCAAAGGTTCTTTTTCCTGGCCACATGTAGAGCTTGGGGCTGGGAGGCAGTGTCAGACTCGCAGTAAAAAATCCACTGGACGTTTTGGTTGCTCTTGAACGTTTTATTTCCAGAAAAAACAAAACAAAATACAAAAAAAAGATCCCCTTGCAACGTAAACTTAAAATGCAGATCCTAATAATCTGTTTTTACTCAAAAATAAGGCTGCGTGTCAATGACGGTATTGCTGCTGCCCCCCGTCACACACCGCACCTCCAATTTAAGGATTTAGCCCCGCCCTCACCTGAGCAAAGCGCACCTCTCACTGAAACAGAAACCTTTATTAATAAAGGTTCCAAATAAATCAAAACAAAATAAACTTAAATGCGGCTCCTATACTACTTCTTTAGCTTGTTTTGTTTCAAGTTCTCCTATTATACTATATCTCCGCAATGGAGCGAACTTAAGTTTCGATTTCATGATATAGCCCAGCGCAACACCTTTATCGCACATGTTGCCACTTGTTTGTACCATTTTCAGGCGATTTGTAATCTGCTCTAGAAAAACGATGTGTTTTTGGATATTTGTGGAGTTAGGTGTTCCGCGAGTGTTGTTTTATTGGTTAAATGGTCCTTGGTATGAAAACGTTTGAGAAACACTAAATTAGACCTTTCTTAACTGTCAATGCTGCACAGTCCACTGTATCCCACATCGAATACTGTTTGACAAACTGGTCGTTTGCTTGTGCCACAAACCTGAAACCAATAGAACAGCTGTACGAGAGAGCTATTAAGGTGTTTGACAGAAAGCCAAATTCATACCACCACTGTACCATCCTTGAAAAACACAATTTCTTGAGTTTTGACCATTTTAAGTCGTTTAAAAGTATGTTTACATGGACTGCCCCCCCCCGCCCCCTTAGGGGAATTCATCCACAAAAAACGCACTGGACGCTGCACTTGGTCAGAAACCAGAGGAGACTGTGAGGTCCACCGTAGACGGACCGCTTTCGGTCAAAATGTACTTTCAATTAAGGGCAGCTCATTGTGGAAGAGCCTCCCAACTGAGACACGGGATTGTCTTTGAATAGTTTTAAAGGTCAACTAACAGAATGGTTGAGAAACAAACAAACGTGCAATCACCGCTAAATGCACTTTAACACAGGGGCATCTCCTCTCGCACCTTATGTAGCTCTTTTATCTTCATTTGCACTTTATATGTCGTAGCTGCTATATTGTACTGCCATGTGGTTAATACTTGTATATGCTGCTCATGCTCTTTCTGCATATCATGTATTTATTTTTACTATGTATATAAATGTCATGTTCTTAAATGTTGTATGTGAGGGACTACGGATGGAAATTAGCTAAAAGCTAAATTCCGGCATATTTACATTTTGAAGCATTTATTGTTGAAAATGTTCATTGTCCCTCTTCAAATAAACGATTCAATGAAAAATGAAATGAAAGAAAAATGAAATGTTAACTTTGTATTGCTCATTCAGGCTGTCCCACACACTGATCAAGCTGTGCGTTGTGACATGTCAATCAATCGCAGCTCGAGGTGGGACTTAACCAAACCACCTTTCCTGAGTGGCTGATCCCTCTCTACTTGTTTGAATTAGGCAGAATCATGTTGCCCTTTTTTTGTTACTGGGTTACATAACAAGAACAAGTTGACAACTTTCTCTTCACAATCCCACGACATCATGTATTGCATTTAAAAGGAATATTTGATGCAAAATGACACTGAACATTTTTAATGTATGTTTGAATAAGTAATCTGTAAATGTAAAAACCTTCTACAAGTGCAACAAAAAAATGTAAACTCACAAAAGCGTTATAAAAGTTAGATTGTTATAAAAGAGTACAGATCTTAAAACAAATGTCACAAATAAAAACAAAATAAGTGAATACATAACAATTGTTTTAGAAATAAATAAATAAACTTTTTTTGAATATCTTCGTGACATTTACAATACTGGAACAGACATTTGTGAATCAAAGGTTGACAAGTTGGACTCATCTCCATTACTGCAGCCTCTCAGTGTCTCTGCGGAGAAGCTGATTGGCTAGAACCTGCTGTCCCTCCAGCACCAGTACACCTTCACAAAAAATGCTACATTCACAAATTAATTGTTAGGGGCCATCTTTCAAAATAGTTTTGACACAGTTTGTAAGTAAGTAAGTACAACTTTATTTATATAGCACCCTTCTCAACACGGATGTACACAGTGCTTTACAGTACAGGACACAATTCAAAGTACAACTATAAAATATAGAATAAAAGGCATAACAGCAGCAGGTAACACATAGGATAAAACATACGACAAAACACCAATAAAAAAGACTGCCACTAACTCACCTCCTCCGACGACCCAAAGGCCTGTCGGAAGAGGTGGGTCTTTAACCTCCCCTTAAAAATCTCTATTGAGGCCGAGGTTTTTATTATTTGGGGGAGTTTGTTCCAAAGCCTCGGGGCCACCGCCTCAAAGGCACGGTCACCCTTAGTCTTTAGCCTGGTTCGGGGCACCCTTAGGAGGCCTTGCTCAGAGGACCTCAGGGCCCGGGTTGTGATGTGCGGGTGGATAAGGTCATTGATGTAGGCTGAGGCTTGGCCATGGACGGCTCTATATGTGAAGACCAGTACTTTGAATTGGGTTCTGAGATGGACAGGGAGCCCGTGCAGGGCAGAAAGGATCGGAGTGATGTGGCATGTTTTTTTGGACCGAGTCAGTAATCTGGCTGCAGCGTTTTGGACCTGTTGTAACCGGTGTATTGATGTTTTGTTGAGGCAGGAGAACAGAGCATTACAGTAATCAAGCCCGGATGAAATAAAGGCATGGATAGCCATCTCCATTTCTGCGTTGGATAGAACCCCCTGAGCTTGGCAATGTTCCTGAGATGGAAAAAGCAGGTACGGGTCAGAAGTGGTATGTGTTTGTCTCGTAGCATTGACTGATCGAAGGTTACACCAAGGTGTTTGATGTGTGCCCTTATGTTACCACTGAATGAACCCAGGTGGCTTGCTACCTTAGAGGCGATGTTATCAGCCGCCAAGATCAAGACTTCCGTTTTCGATGTATTGAGCTGTAGGAAGTTTTTTGACATCCACTCCTCAACTGCAGACAGACATGTGATGAGGGTGTTTACTTTTTCCATTTTGACGGTTTGAAGGAGAAGTATATCTGGATATCATCTGCGTAGCAGTGATACGAGACACCTTCAAATTGGCTAATTAAGTGGCCCAATGGGAGCATGTACAGGGCAAAAAGAAGGGGGGCTAAAACAGAACCCTGGGGCAGGCCGCAGGATAGGGGAGTGCTAAGTGATGAGAACGGGCCCAGCGCCACGGAGAAACTTCTCCACTGAGGGACGAGGCAAACCACTGGAGGGCAGACCCTGAGATGCCTACCCACTCCCTGAGTCTATCTAGCATGATGGCGTGGTCCACTGTGTCAAACGCTCAGGTCCAACAACACCAGAACTACGCAATCGCCTGCATCCGATGCCATCATGAGGTCATTGGGGACCCGGAGGAGAGCTGATTCTGTGGAGTGGTGTTTTCTGAAACCTGATTGGAATTTCTCATGGATTTTATTGTCATTCAGAAATGTATTGAGTTGATTAGCAACAACTTTTTCTAAAACTTTTGACACAAATGGGAGCTTTGAGATGGGCCTGTAATTATTCGGGAGGGAGGGATCTAGATTGGGTTTTTTGAGAAGGGGCTGAACAACCGCCTGCTTAAAAAATGATGGGACGGAGCCAGAGACAATGGAGATGTTTATAATGTGAAGCAGGGGTGGAGCGACACATGAAAAAACTGCTTTTAGCATTGACGTTGGTAAAGCATCCAGAGGGCTTGAGGAAGATTTCATAGTGCCCACTACAGAGGTCAGGTCGGCTATGGTGATGCAGGAGAAATGACTCAGCGTGGCCTGCCTAACTGGACAGATAGGGGGGGTGTAGGAGGGGGTGATGCTCGACCTCACATCAGCTACCTTGTTTATAAAAAAGGTGAGAAAACGGTCGCAGTCGTCGTTTGAATAAATAGGAACTGAGGGGGTGGACGGGTTTACAATGGTATTTATGGTTTTAAATAGTACTATTAGTTAGTTAGCTAACACTGAGAGCCAGCAGCCTGCTCTACAACACAAATAAGCCTCAGACCTTCACCTGTATCAGATGTAGCATTTAAAAACAATTAAAATCTTAACTGCAAATGTCAATACTGGTCAGTTTAAATAACAGCAATAACAGCACTGTTTGATCATTTAAACAGTGCTGTTTATGCATCAACTAGAGAATGCAATTCCTGAAGAAATTATTAGTGGGAATGCTTTATGCTGAAAAGCTGATGCTAAACTGATATACTGAAATGTAATGTGTAAGAAGAAAGTGAAGAATTGAGATTGAAATGATACATGAACACTGGGGGCTTGAATGTGTGATGAGAAAAGAAAGTAAAAAGGCTTGAAAAAGCAGCAGAATATTTGAACTGCAAACTTTTGAACTAACTTGATGGCGAATGATCTGTCGCCATGGCAACGGCATTTGATGACACCCTATAATACGCTTCGATGTGTTGTTGGCTGCATTGTTACCAAACATGTGAAGTTTTGGGCCTTTTGGAGCTTTTTTTTTACTGAAGTTATGAGAATACCGTGTTATTTCTCTCACAGGCTCCACCCTCTACTGGACTCTATGGGTACTACCTTATCATGCAAGCATTCACCAACTGAGACTTATATAGACGTAGCCGGCTCCGGGGCGGGCCTACCTGAATGCGTGCACATCACTCCGTATAAAAGGAGGCCTCGCCTCCTGATCGTCATCCCTTTCTCTTCAGCGAGGGGAAGTGATACTGAGCTGAAAGACGTATGAGAGAAAGTGATAGAAATTTAGAAATGGAACCACTCCTGGAGCACCGAAACTGTCCGACATGCCCTGGCCTGATTGCTGGGGCTGACCCGCACCGTCAGTGTTTCCAGTGCCTGGGGCCGAACCATGCCGAGGAGGGCCTCGGCCAGACGCCGGCCTGTATTGCTTGCCGCATGATCCCGCAGCTAAACTGCCAGCATCGTGGCGAGCATTTCCGGAGGAATCTCGGCCCGCAGGTGGAGGATCCGGACCTCGAGGTGGTCGATATGGACTATCTGGACGACGTGCCGTTCGAGTTTACCCTCCCGAGGGTGGTCGCCTTCGCGGAGGGGGAGGATGACGAGGACGCCTCGTTATCCGACGCCTTCGCGGAGGGGGAGGATGACGAGGACGCCTCGTTATCCGACACCTTCGGTTCCTGTGGCCAGGAGGGTCCAGTCTTTTACCCCATGGTTGGGCCAGGGAAGCTAAATGACACCTCCTCTGCCACACGGCTGCCCTTAGATGCACAGAACAGCCCTCTACTCAGGGGCACGGTCTGTCCTATACCGCTCGCTGAAGAGAGGTGTAGGATGACGGTCAGGAGGCGAGGCCTCCTTTTATACGGTGAGATGCGCGCGCATTCAGGTAGGCCCGCCCCGGGGCCGGCTACCTCTATAAAGTCTCAGTAGGTGAATGCTTGTATGATAAGGTAGTACCCATAGAGTCTGTGCTTATATGACAAGGGTTACAATACGTAACCCATCGTTTCATGGCGGGCATTGTATTGCCATGGCAACGGCATTTAGTGTTAACCATCATGTGATGTTTAGTTGCGTTCTGAGAATATCAGTTGGAGTTATGACATCATCGTGTTCCATGACACAGGTGTTTATGTTTAAGCACACAACACATTTAAGTATGTTTAACACATTTCAAGCTCTCCTCCACTCTAGCTGTGACATCACACACTCTAAGCCTTAACGAGCTGCGCAATACACACTCATGTTAAAATCTGAAGAAGGCCTCTTTACCAAGGTCTGAACAATGTTTAATATTTATAAAAGTTTGAATCTGATTTAAAAGTTGGAATGAGGTTTGTGAAAGTATGAAGGAGCAGTTGAAGTCGCATGAAGATTTTTCAAGTCTGAAGAGTTTCTCCATTGACTTCCATGTTACAAATTTGATGAATTATGGAATATATCTCTGGAATTATGAAAGTTATGAATGAGAAAAGTAGAAGCAATCGATTCCCGATCAAGCTGAACATTTTGATGTTTGAAAGGAGTTTCTGCGATGTGGAATGTGGGAGAAGAAGACGGACAAAATGACTCGGCGGAATACAGTGGGGCAAAAAAGTATTTAGTCAGCCACCAATTGTGCAAGTTCTCCCCCTTAAAAAGATGCCTGTAATTTTCATCCTTGGTACACTTCAACTATGAGAGACAGGATGGGGGGAAATAATCCAGGAAATCACATTGTAGGATTTTTTATGAATTAATTGGTAAATTCCTCGGTAAAATAAGTATTTGGTCACCGACAAACAAACAAGATTTATGGCTCTCACAGACCTGTAACCTCTTCTTTAAGAGCCTCCTCTGTCCTCCACTCGTTAACTGTATTAATGGAATCTGTTTGAACTCGTTATCAGTATAAAAGACACCGGTCCACGACCTCAAACAGTCACACTCCAAACTCCACTATGGCCAAGACCAAAGAGCTATCAAAGGACACCAGAAATAAAATTGTAGACCTGCACCAGGCTGGGAAGACTGAATCTGCAATAGGTAAGCAGCCAGTGGCGGCTGGTGGGGCTGTTGATATAGTGAGTAAAACACATTTTTTTGGGAGAAATGACCCCTTAAATTAGGACTTCTGGGGATGTAATGGCGCGTTTCCACTGCAGCGCGGAGCTCGCTTTAAGCGTGCCGAGCCATACGGGGCCCGTTTTTGGTTGCGTTTCCACTTGGCCTCGTACCGGCTAGCGGGTCCTAATTCACAGTTTTTCTGGTCCCATAAAATCATGGTTCTAGGGCCAGGAACAACCAGGCTGAGTCATGCTGAGTACGCTAAACTAGAGAGAGAATCGCTGGCAAGGGGGCTACAACTACAACAAGATGAACATATTTGACCGTGATTTAATTGTAATACACGTTTCAAAATGATGCCGAAGTAACAACATACTGATACCGGATAGTAAAAACCATGAATTAATGCTTTGACAAGTCTGCAGACAGACGGCAGGCGAAAAACCTTTTAAAATGCGTGTTTTCTAAATGGAGATTGGCTAAGCTAACGTTGTAAATGCTCCGACCGTCCACACTCACAACAACCACCTAACACAGTTTTAAACGATATTTTCTTGTAGATTATACATTTTACAGATACCAATTATATAATATTTACTTTGTTTATTAAAAATAAAAATATCTTTTTTTAAATATTTTTTATTTTTATTTTGTATGTGGGGAGAGGTGGGGCTGCGCCCCTAGCGCCCCTATGGGCCGGCCACCACTGTAAGCAGCTTGGTGTGAAGAAATCAACTGTGGGAGAAATTATTAGAAAATGGAAGACATACAAGACCACTGATAATCTCCCTCGATCTGGGGCTCCACGCAAGATCTCACCCCGTGGGGTCAAAATGATCACAAGAACGGTGAGCAAAAATCCTAGAACCACACGGGCATTTTTACTATGCACTGCACTCGGACATGCTGTGGAGTGAATCGTGGTCACCTCTGAAAGGGAGTTGGTTGACAGCTAAAAAAGCTATAATATCAACGACAGCTAACACATAATAACGGTTCCGTGCCAGCTGATCTGCACCAAAGTACTAATTTCCTTATTTGTTTCCTAGTGTATCTGTCTCTCTCTCCACAAACGCTCACATGAAATGTATTATTTTGATGCGGCATGTCTTAGCAGTCCTTTATCAGTCTGTAATGCGTGTTTCCAGTCGCAAAAACCTTTGACAGTAAAAGCCGCATCAGATGAAGACGTATTTACTTTAAACTGTCCACAGGGGAAACAAAAGACTGCGTCTGCTTTTAACGAATATTCAAGCCATGGTCTGTTGTTGAACCATGCAGCGGCACAAGTGTGCTTCTTTCCTGAAAACAATCTCCCTGGATAACGATCCAGTTTCACCTGGTTGGGTTTATTAACCCCAAGATCATCTGGGGCTGTTGGTCTTTGAGTCGTTGCTGGCCCAATAGTAGCCTACCTGTTGATGTGTTGCTAGGTAGCGTCTGTAGTGGAGGTACCGGCACAGAGGAGGAGGAGGATGCTGGCGGGTGTGGTACAGGGTGTGGCAACGCAGGTGGTGATGGGAGGGGCACAAGGAGCCGTGCCTCGGAGGACAGCGTTGGTGGCGGCCACCTTGATGAGTCAAGGCTTGGGCTTGCTAACTCAGCCCCAGGGTTTGCCGAGGTCAAGTTTGTGACATTAAGGCGCGCTGCTGCATCGGCTGCAGTTCTTTAATCGCTATTTCGGTTTAGACCTTTTAAGCCAATTTCTGATGTCAATTTTGTAATTCAAACAGAAATGGGAGTCTACAGAATGCACAATAAACAATTCCAGAATAGGCGGCAGAGTGTGACGCTGTGATTGGTCTAAATGTGGACAAATCACAAATCACAACAGACACATGCATTTATTTGACGTAGCCTGCAATTATTTGTTTTACTTTTTGCTACGATATATGTGATATACATCGTAGCATAAAAGTTCACAGTTTATTTATAATTAAAAAAATAAAATATATATATTTTTACATTTTTATAAATAATACAAAACGTGTTTTATTTTGGAAGGGCAGGAATGTCAAATGGGAGGGCCCTCCCACGGCGCCGGGCATGACACGGGGGGACCTAGTCAATGACCTGCAGAGAGCTGAGACCAAAGTAACAAAGGCTACCATCAGTAACACACTACGCCGCCAGGGACTCAAATCCTGCAGTGCCAGACGTGTCCCCCTGCTTAAGCCAGTACATGTCCAGGCCTGTCTAAAGAGCATTTAGATGATCCATAAGAGGATTGGGAGAATGTCAGATGGTCAGATGAAACCAAAAGAGAACTTTTTGGTAAAAACTCAACTAGACGTGTTTGGAGGAGAAAGAATGCTGAGTTGTATCCAAAGAACACCTACTGTGAAACATGGGGGTGGAAACATCATGCTTTGGGGCTGTTGTTCTGCAAAGGGACCAGGACGACTGATCCGTGTAAAGGAAATAATGAATGGGGCCATGTATCGTGATATTTTGAGTGACAACCTCCTTCCATCAGCAAGGCCTTGAAGATGAAACGTGGCTGGGTCTTTCAGCATGACAATGATCCCAAACACACCGCCCGGGCAACGAAGGAGTGGCTTCGTAAGAAGCATTTCAAGGTCCTAGAGTGGCCTAGCCAGTCTCCAGATCTCAACCCCATAGAAAATCTTTGGAGGAAGTTGAAAGTCCGTGTTGCCCAGCGACAGCCCCAAAACATCACGGCTCTAGAGGAGATCTGAATGGAGGAATGGGCCAAAGTACCAGCAACAGTGAAAACCTTGTGAAGACTTACAGAAAACGTTTGACCTCTGTCATTGCCAACAAAGGGTATATAACAAAGTATTGAGATGAACTTTTGTTATTGACTAAATACTTATTTTCCACCATCATTTGCAAATAAATTCTTTAAAAATCAGACAATGTGATTTTCTGGATTGTTTTCTTCTTCTCATTTTGTCTCTCATAGTTGAGGTATACCTAGGATGAACATTACAGGCCTCTCTCATCTTTTTAAGTGGGAGAACTTGCACAATTGGTGGCTGACTAAATACTTGTTTTGCCCCACTGTAATAATAAATAATTTTGTGCGTAGAAGAACAAGTATTGGTAATGCTGATACAGGATAAAGGAGGCACAGTTTTTATTGTGTGCTGATCTTCAGATCAGGGGAGCACTGGTTCCATCCCCCTGCAGTCAGCATGTCGTTGTTTCCCTGAAGACACTTCAGCCCAGATTGCTCCTGTTGGGACTGCCCACAGTACTGAATGTCGCTTTGGATAAAAGCGTCTAACAAGTGACATGTAATAATAATAAGAATTAGAATGATAAGATATTAATGCTAAACACATCTTAGACATGTGAATGCTACTGCCTAGTTGTATTTTAGTCAGACTTTAAAATGGGGGTTTCTTTAACGCTTGAGCTCTATATGTGATCTATATTTAACCATTAAGGAGGCAGAAGAAGAAGAGAGGCTGGGAAAAAGACAGAAAGAGAGGGACAGTGAGATCAAAAGGTGAACCCAACAGTAATGCTGGGAAATCAGCGCCTGGATGCTTCCATCAAAGGAGCCACAGCTGTGCGAGCCCACTGAGTGAAGCTGAGTCTGCACGCATGAGCGTCCATATTGGTATGTTTTTGGGAGTATTTATAATTGTGTGAGTGTGTGTCTCTCTGCATGTGTGATGTGTGTGTGTTTGTGTGAATGTGAGTGTGTGTTGTGTGATATGTGTGTCTCTGTGTGTGATATGTGTGTGTGTGTGTGTGTGCGAATTCACACAAGAATTTTGAGTGACCGGAAACTCTGGTGGTCATCCGGGACTCATATAACCGTAGTTACAGCCGTAACCATCCTTCTATTTCATCCCTAATGACCGCCAGAGGCAGTGCTTTAGCACTGGACCCTTGCTTACCTAGTTGGAAGCAGCGAAGCTCGGCAACAGGACCACGCCCAAAGGATGGGGAGTGGCGACATTGACCCGTTAGAACCTGGAGAATGTGCCAGACGATGACCACGACGCCGCAGCGCAGATGGTCTCCAGGGACACCCCTCTCAGGGCAACCCAAGATGTTGAGATGCTCCTTGTAGAGTGACATCTCACCCCTGATGGTGGGGGACGGCCACTGGCCCCATAGGCATGTGTGATTGTATCCACAACCCAGTGGGACAGCCGCTGTTTTGAGAGAGCACAGCCCCTTCTCGTGCCGCCATGGCAGATGAAGAGCTGCTCTGACTGTCGTATATGGGCCGTAGCACCAATATACGCCTCTAGGGCACGCACAGGGCACGCACAGGGCACAGCAACTCAGTTGTGCTGTTCTCCTGTGGGACATTAAAGCGTGCCAGCTGGATAGGCCGATTGGAGTGGTCTAGTGGAAGCACTTTGGGCAGGAACGCCACGTTCGGCCAGAGGGCAACACCCGAGCCATCAGAGTTCCACCTCAGGCATGTATCACTCACAGAGAGGGCATGTAGCTCTCCAACTCGTTTCCCTGAAGCCATGGCCAGCAGAAATGCTGCCTTCAGGGACAGCCACTTAAGCTCCACCTGGGCTAGGGGCTCGAAGGGAGGAGATGACAGGGCATTCAGCACTAGGGGCAAGTCCCAAGCTGGAGCCCTCGGGGTGCTAGGGTGACGATACCGTAAAGCCCCTCTCAGGAAGAGGGACAATAACCTGTGGCGCTCCACTGTGGCGCTGTCCACTCCCACATGACGGGCAGATATAGCAGCCGTATAGAGCTTCAAGGTGGAGTGAGAACGCCCACTGTCTAGAAGGGACTGCTGTCTGGGCAACAGCGTACCTGCTGTCCCAAGGAACACGCACATTCTTGCCCCCCAGTAGGGGTAGAAAGTGCGTGAGTGCAAGCTGCACAGCCCGAAGCTCTAGCACGTTGGCATGGCGTGCACCCTCCTGGGCAGGGGTGCCGCCAGGGATTTTGGGCCCCATGAAAATATATCACATTGGGCCCCACCACCAGGCACAGGCCACTTTGTTTATAAATTACCTCAAGGGCCGTACTAAATAGTCTAGCGGTCCGTATACGGCCCGGGGGCCGGAGGTTCCCCACCCCTGCTTTGATATAATAACATTAGTATTAATATCATAACCAAAATGTTGGTGATTAACATTTTGTTTACCTAATACAGACTGATCACTCAACGCTTCAAACTGTCCATCATCCAAATAGACTAAAAGCAGTTTTTTGTTGTATGTAGATCACTGGCTATGTGGGAAAAGCTGGTTCAGCTGGTTCAGGTTCAGCCTTATGGGGGGACAGGGCTGCTGAGCCTAAAGATGGATATGTTGGTCCTGGCATCAGGGGGAGGGACAACTGATTTAGTATGAATAGGCGCTAAAAATGTGCCTGCATTTATTAAAGGTAGGGAGGTAAGAATGGAGAAACCAGCTGGAGTGCGCTAGAATTTGAAAGTACATAACCAAAAAAAATCTGCCCCTTCCTTCAGACTTTCTTACAGAGCCCCTCCTCCAACACACACAAACGCGCACATGACCAATGAGGGCACGAGATTTGTGCACAGTTGAAAGGCTGACAGGCAGGTAGGCCATCCAATTATTTTTGGTCGTGCTTTTTACAGCACCACGGCTTCCACAGATGACATTTTTGTATGTATTTATTGTCAAAGCATTTAATGTATTCATTGCTATCGGGATGTTAAGAGCATTCCATGGAATATAACAACAAGTGTTTCTGAAGTGAATTACCTACCCCACCTTTAAATGTCAGCTAAAAGAGCAGTGAAATGAAAAACCTTGGAATTGTCTGTAAAGATATTAACAGTAGCCTACTTAATGTCAGCTTAGTAAAAAAAAACATTAGCTAACACAGACTAATTTCCACCACTCATGGACCACACCTTTTCTTTTGAAAAACTGGGTGACATGCTGTCACCCTTTAGTCCCTTTCTCTTGTCTTCCTCTCCTTTTCTTAGAGCCTGACTTTTTGAGTCGTTGAGACATGGTACAACCATGGTACAACACAAATACGTAGGCTAAGTACTAGCATCTCTCCTCACATGCTTTCACTCTCTGCAAGTGCTGGTGCCGCACAGCGTTTGGAGGCAGGACCAAACCATTACATGAAAATAGAAGGGGTGTACAGAGGCTTTGAGAAATTAACTTTTGGAAGAAAATAAGTTAAATGAATCGTAAGTTTAGTGAGTACTTTATCAATATAACGTTCTATTAATGTTAATTATTGAGGATTGATGAAAGGTTACTTACATTTTTTTTCTTAATGTTCTAAATATTTTGGGGCCCCCGTCAGTCACGGGCCCTTAGAACCGTCCTAACTTTTCACCCCCTTACGGCGCCCCTTCTCCTAGGCAGACTACTGACCCTGAATGGTCCTGCCCTGCCATACTGCACCCCACCCTGAGAGACCTGCACCTATGGTGACGGTCTCCTGGCGGGATGGGATGGCGCCCATGGGCACGCCCATCGGGAGATAGGCCCCTCCAGTGAGGCCCCTCCAGTGAGGCCCCTCCAGTGTGACCCCTCCCTGACTTCCCTGTGCCTGTGCCACTTGGTGTCCAAGTGAAGGCTGTTCAGCCACATCTGCATGGGGCGCAACGCCAGCGGGCCCAAGGGCACAATGGCAGAGGCAGCCTGCCCAAGGGCCGAAGGAACTGAATATAAGGCACCATGTTGCCCGGCCCACGTGGAAGTAGGCATCCCTCAATTCCACGGCTGTGCATGTGCTGTGGTCAGCATATAGAGTGGCAGCACCTTCAATAATCTGTATATTCCTCTGAGGTCCAAGATCAGGCGAAATCCGCCGACTTTCTTGCTCACGAGAAAGTATGCCGAGTAGGACCCCCTGGGCTAAGCAGAGGGTCTACTGGCTCGAATGCGTCCTTGGACAGAAGGACGGACAACTCTTGGGCCAGAGCTAGGGCCTCTACTGGATCGCTGACGACTGTCATTTTGGCCCGGCTGAAGGATAGGGGTCGGAACTGCGGTACGTACCCCTGGGTTAAGGTGGAAACCACCCAAGGGTCGGAAGTACAGACAGCCCAGTAACTGAGCTGTAACTGGGAAAGCAGCCTACAATGGTCGTAGGCCAGACCTGGCGACGAGTCTGCACCAATAAGGACATAACTCGTCCCCCTTCCCTAGACATTAGGGCAAAGGCTTACAGTGAAGCATCACTGAGGCCCAGCAAAGAAGGCTCAGCCGGCGCCTGCTGCAGGTAGAGAGGTAGAGAAAGCCAGTATTAGATGTGTGCAGCTGTGTCGTAGGCCCTACAAAGCAGCTCGTTTGTGACCCTGCACTGAGGTCGAGGGCACCTGGCATCAGGAACCCAAATCGGGGAGTTGATGATAGGCTCAATAGATGGCAAGCGACCCAGCCCCACCCTCGCCGGATCCTGCCTGGCAGCAGAGTGGGAGAGGGCCCTGGTGTCTCTCCAGCCTGCATGGAGGTCCCTCAGGTACTCCTCTGAAGGAGGAACAGTGGGAGTGAAAAGGGGCAGGGTTATGCCTGAAGAATGCGCTAGCCTGAGCCGAGTCGGCCTGCGTAACCTGAAGCTGCAAGCGTAACAAGCCCGCACAAAAAAAGGACGCCATGAAGGCGTCCTCCATGCTCTGCAGAGAGCTCTGAGCAGAGGCGTGGGAAGCCTCCTCTGGGGTGAGCTTGCCCGGAGCCGCTAGCGACATGGCATCCTCAAGTAGAGGTGTGGCAACCGAAGGAGGGCCAGGCGGCAAGCTAGTAGCCCCCGCACTGGCCCCTGGCTGAAGGGCCAACAGGAGCGACTTCGTCTGCTCCATGACGGCAGCTAACCGACCCACCTTAGAGGACAGCATGTTTCTAGCCCTCTACCTGGGGGTGAACCCATAGCCATCCCTCCATCAAGTCGCCGGGAACGGTCAGACTGAGCTGGAGGAAGTTGTGATGAGGAGAGGTGCCACCTCTGCGAATCTACAGCTCATGCAGGCACTTTGCGTGAGACCCTCCCTCAAATGCTCGAGGCCAAGGCAGAGGGGGGCAGCGGTCATGGCCGTCCTCGTGAATGAGCCAGTCTATAGGTAGCCAGATGCAGCGTAGCCTGGAGTGGGCACGAGAACACAGCCTTCCCCAGCTACCTGCTGAACGGAAAGAGTAGAGCAATGCTCCACTCGCCGAAAACAAAGAGGGATGTAACTTCTTTCTGTGGCTCTGTTTGGCCTTCACAACCTTGAAGGAGAGGGTAAGCAGGTTACTTGCAAAAAGACTTCCAATAAATTAGGTTTGAACAAACAATGACTTGGGTTTATTTGATCAAATGTGTGTTACCCTCAGTGTGCCTTTTACCATGCCCCTATGCCAACTGTGATGAAGGCTTCTTCACATTACCACCCTCCTCTCCTACATCAACGATGTTTGGCAGCCTTGACAGGTAGTCTGCGGTGACATTTTCCTTGCCTGCTTTGTGCCACACACAGAACTTGAATGGTTGTAATTCAAGATACCATCTAGTCACCCTCGCGTTCCGGTCCTTCATGGTCTGAATCCATGTCAAGGCTCTATGGTCCGTCTGTAGGTCGAATTCCCTCCCGAGTAAGTAGTACCTTAGGCTGTCCAATGCCCACTTGATTGCCAGACACTCCTTCTCGATGGTGGAGTACCGGGTTTCACGGGGCAGAAGTTTCCTGCTGAGATACAACACTGGACGTTCCTCTCCTGGTTCTCCCTGAGCCAGCACTGCACCGATGCCCACTCCAGAGGCATCCACCTGAACCAGGAAGCGTCTTTTGAAGTCAGGACTCTGCAGTACCGGAGACGAGCACAGTTTTTTCTTCAACTCCTGGAAAGCCCTTTCACACTCCTCATTCCATTCCACAGGATTCCGAGCAGCCTTGCACGTGAGGTTGGTCAATGGAACTGCTAGAGTGGCAAACTGAGGAATGAAGCGTCGATACCATCCAACCAGGCCAAGAAAGGACCGTACTTGTTTCTTGGTACGAGGTCTCGGACTGTTCAGGACGGCCTCAACTTTGTCTACCTGTGGCCTGACTTCACCGTTCCCCAGCTGATACCCAAGGTAACGAGTCTCCTGCTTAGCCCACTCACATTTCTGTAGATTGAGTGCGAGTCCTGCGGCATGGATTGCACCTAGGACCCGACGAAGGTGATCGAGATGTTGCTCCCAGGTCCTGCTGTAAATGACCACATCATCCAGGTAGGCAGCACTGCAGTCCTCGCACCCCAGAAGAACTTTGTCCATTAACCTCTGGAAGGTTGCTGGGGCACCATGTAGACCAAACGGCATCACAGTAAACTGGAAGAGGCCTAGTGGGCTTCTGAACGCGGTGAGGTGCCGGGACTGGCTTTCCAAGGGGACCTGCCAATACCCCTTGCAGAGGTCCAAGGTAGTGATGTAGTTGGCTCGACCAATCCTCTCCAGCAGGTCCTCAATCCGGGGCATTGGGTAGGCATCAAAGAAGGAGATGGCATTCAGCTTCCTGAAGTCAATGCAAATGCGGAGAGAGCCATCCTTCTTGGGTACAATGACAATAGGGCTACTACACTCACTGGTTGATGGTTAAATTACTCCCAGCTCGAGCATCAAGCAGATTTCTTCCTTCAACGCCTCCACTAAACGTTCCGGTACTCTGTAGCATGCCTGCCGAACTGTGTTCTGCCCCGGTTTTACTCGGATTACATGCTGCAACACACCTGTCCGGCCTGGTTTCTGTGTGAACAAGTGGGGAAGGGTATCGAAAATAACTTGCAAGTCAACTGGCTTCTTACCATCCAGGTGGGAGAGATCGACCTTCGCTGGCTGCTGATTCCAGGCACCAACTACCCCTTCGGAGTCATCCTCATCAACCACCCTGCGGGCCAGTAGTGAGGTGATGGGAGGAGGGCTGCTTCTTTCCTCCCATGTTTTAAGGAGATTGACATGATAAGTCTGCTTTGTTTTTCTTTTCTCCGGGTGCAAGATCTCATAAGTCGTAGGGCCCATCTTCCTTAACACTTCAAACGGTCCCTGCCATTTGGCCAGTAGCTTGCTAGAGGAAGAAGGCAAGAGTAACAAAACCTTTTGACCTGGTTTGAACTCACGGTTGCGTGATTGCTGGTCGTACCATCGTTTTTGAGTCTTCTGGGCATCCATTAGATTGAGCCTGGCCTCCTCTCGGTACTGATCCAACCTGTCCCTGATCTGGAGGACATACTGCAAAATACCCTGCCCTTCTGCCTTTTTGTCTGTTACCTTTTCCTCCCAGTTACGTTTCAACAGATCCAAGGGCCCTTGGACTGGCCAGCCGTAGAGTAGCTCGAACGGGGAAAATCCGGTGGACGCTTGAGGCACTTCCCTGTAGGCAAAGAGTAGAAAGGGTAACCACTTATCCCAGTCTTTTCCAGTATCAGATACAAACTTCTTTAGCATCCTCTTGAGGGTTTGGTTAAACCTTTCAACAAGTCCGTCAGTCTCTGGGTGGTAAGGAGTCGTCTTGATAGCTTTTATCCCCAACTCCTTATGCAGTTGACCCATCAGGCGTGATGTGAAGTTGGTTCCCTTGTCAGTCAGAATTTCCTTAGGGATTCCTACACGAGAAAACAGCTGAACAAGAGCACTGATCAACTTTAGGGTGGTTATAGACCGGAGAGGAAAAGCTTCAGGAAACCGAGTAGCATAGTCACATACCACAAGAATGTACTGGTATTCTGTTGAGCTTTTTTCCAGGGGCCCCACAATGTCCATGGCAATCCGCCTGAATGGGGTTGTTATCACCGGCATGGTTTGGAGGGGTGCTCGGTTTGATTTGTGGAGAGGACAAGTTTTCTGACACTCTGGGCATGTTTTACAATATTTCTGCACATCAGTGTACATTGAAGGCCAAAAGAACCTAGAGGAAAGTCTGAGATACGTTTTATAGTGACCTAGATGTCCTGCCCATGGAAGTGTGTGTGCAAGGTGTAGTACTAGGGATCTACAGCTACCTGGCACAACTAATCTCCTGCCATCTTGCTCTTCCCCCTCATAAAGCAGGTCATTGTGGAGAAAGTATGCTGCACCACCTACTAGAGCGGTTTGATTGGTTGAGTTTAACACCTTGGTTAGCAAAGACTTTAACAAGGGATCAGACTGTTGCAATATGGTCATATTCTCTGGTATTTCCCACTTTACATTTGACAAAGCATGGCCAGGCATTTCACCAGGTACAGGTGACCAAGCGTGTTTCTCTAAACGCCGTTCCCGACGTGTTTTCCTCGGTGCTTTTGTTCCAGCACTGCTCAGACTACCACATAAGTCTGGCAGAGGCTGGACACCAGGATTTGCTTGGGCTTTTGCCTGTGACCGTGTCACTACGAAACAAGAAACATGCATTTTCTGTCCTGACAAGGGTTCACAGACATGTTTAGTACTGCTAAGGAGATCATATAGAATAGGCAAATCCCTCCCCAACAGCATCTCAACAGGTAAACTTTCAATTACCCCCACGTTTAACAGATACCTTTGGCCTTCTACATCAACTGTAAGCTCTACCTGTGGTTCTGGCTTGCAATCACCATGTACACATAACACATCTGTCTGCTGGTTGTAGTCAATAGCACAAGGCACTTTTCCTAATGAATGACATGGAGCTTCCAGAGTCAAGGAGAGCAGTTATCATTTTACCATTAACTTTTACCGGGATCACTTTACACCCTCCTTCCCTGTCTTGACAGTCAATCTCCTCACCCTTTCTGGGCACATAACACAGTCCTGTCAGTTTTGGCTTCTTCAGGGGGCAATCTGATGCTTTGTGTCCCTGCTGCTGACAATGATAACATACAAAAGGTTTAGTCCCTGACTGAGCAGAGGGTCCCCTGTCATATGCCCCCCGGTTACCTTGACCAACCTTTGGAAAGTTGTCCCTCTGGTGGTTCCAGTCCCTGGTTTCATCCCGCGTTGGTCGTGATGTCGCCCCCTTTCTGGCATTCAGGAACTGCATGGCCAACTTGGATGCTATAAGACCATCCTCCGGTTCATGTTCTTTTACCCACGTACGAGTATCTGGAGGAAGCACCTGCAGCAGCTGCTCCAGGATGATAGTCTCCCCCATCTGTTCTTTACTCTTCTGCTCCGGTCGCATCCAGCGACGATAGAGCCCTTTCAACCGGTGGTATGATTCTGTCAGTGTCTCCCCCGGTGGCGATGAGGTGGCCCGGAACCGCTGACGATAGGTCTCTGGAGAGATGTCAAATTTGACCAACAGCGCCTCCCTCAGATCTGGGTAGCAGTTGGATATGTCTTCATCCATCGCGGTGTAGGCCTCCAGGGCTTTTCCAGTTAGCAAAGGGACAAGTCGACAGGCCCATTCCTCCCTTGGCCACTGCCATGTCTTTGCCATGCGTTCGAAGCGTAGAAGGTAATTTTCAATGTCTTCACCATTTTGATATACTGCCATTTTTGGCTCCTTACGATGAACTGCCGCTACACCCCCAGAAGGATTACCAAATCTGTCAGGAGAAGACATCAATGAAGGCCCAACGTCAACGTGTGGACCCCCCCGGTAGCGATGTACAGGCTGCTGGGAGGCCTCAACTGAGACCCGCAGGCCCCTGAGCTCCTCCTGTAGGATATCATCTCTCCTCTGCTGAGCCGCTATGAAGTCCCTGACAATATTTACAATGTCACCGGTTGAGGGACCCGCTCCTGGAGATGGCCCAGGTTGCCGCTGCTGGATTTTCGGTTTTGCCCCTTGGGTTTCAACACTAATTGATAGTCCTTCTTCCTCTGACGTCACAGCTGTGTCCCATTCCTCATCCTTCTTCAAAAAAGGTTTTTGCTCAGAGCGTAGTCCAGTTCGTGTTTTAACAACACGTCCCTTTTTGTAACTGGCCATCCCACTTCTGACACCATATGTTATAAAAAGGTTCGATGAAAAAAACTAGGAATTAAATAAGATGGCTCGAGTCACCAAAAATGTATCCTTAGGTGCTTTTATTAACACCAACGTACTGAAAAAACACAAAGTAACAAGGATTGTACAGGAAGAAATCAAAATCCTGCTATATACATACAGGTCGAGGACAGATAACTGGTACCTCTCTGCTCTACAGCCACAGTCAGACCCCCTCAAAACACTTGTGGCCAGGGTTTTATACATGTTAAGCCCCTCCCCATAGGATAATCCACTATTTATACCCCTAACCAATGTCATTCTAATCTACAAACACATTCACAATGCAAGACAAATTATCCAAACACACCACATCAAAATAGGTCAACATATTATCTCTTTGACCACAGAAGCCCCAAACAATAAGATTTTTATACTTTATAGAAAAGTGCCACCCGCGCCCATGCACTACATGGTATGCTCCAATTGCGCACAGGTGTTCCCACTGATTGAGCCTCTACTTAAGGCTGCTTCTTTCTGTGGCTCTGTTTGGCCTTCACAACCTTGAAGGAGAGGGTAAGCAGGTTACTTGCAAAAAGACTTCCAATAAATTAGGTTTGAACAAACAATGACTTGGGTTTATTTGATCAAATGTGTGTTACCCTCAGTGTGCCTTTTACCATGCCCCTATGCCAACTGTGATGAAGGCTTCTTTTTCACATACACCCACGTTACCGGCAGAGGGAGTGGGAGCGAGAGCACTGCCTTCACCTAGATGGATTAAATAAAGATAATAATAATTAATAATTCCTTACATTTATTATAGCGCTTTTACAGTGCTCAAAGCGCTTTACAGATACACATTACACATATTTTTTTATACATGCAATGGTCACTGTGGACAATACCCACAGGAATAAGTTCAGGTGAAGTGTCTTGCCCAAGGACACAACGGCTTTACAGATGCAGCAGCGGCGGGTTTAATAGGACAGCTTAGCCGGGCGGCTGCTGCTAGAATCAAGCAACACGTCTACCAGGAGCGGGGGCGAGAACACTGCCTTCACTGGTTGAGTTCATAACGAAAGCCAGGTGCAGCGTACCCGGGAGCGGGTGCAAGAACACAGCCTTCACTGGATGAGTTAAACAACGAAGCTCAACAGAACACGCCAGATGTTAACCAAGCGGCCGCTGCTAACAATCAGAGCAATACGTTTACCGGGAGTGGGAGTGAGAGCACTGCCTTCACCAACTGAGTTTAAATAAAGAAGCTTTAACAAAACATGCAAGATGTTAGCCGAGCGGATGGTGCTAACAATCAAAACAATACGTTACCGGGAGCGAGAGCACTGCCTTCACCAGCTGAGTTAATAATGAAGCTTAACAGTACACGCAAGACGTTAGCTAAGCGGCTGCTGCTAACAATCAAGCGAGATCAAGTCAACACAAATGTTTAAGACCAGACAACTAGCTTCTAAAGAAGAGAACAGCACAGAGCCGTAGTTACAGCAGTAACCATGGCCAGTGCTTACACGGCATAGAACCATAGTTACAGTAGTAACTATGGCCAGTATTTACACGGCTTAGAACCGTAGTTACAGTAGTAACTATGGACAGTACTTACACGGCTCAGAACCGTAGTTACAGTAGTAACTGTGGCCAGTACTTACGCAGCTTGGGACCGTAGTTACAGTAGTAACTATGGCCAGTACTTACACGGCTTAGGACCGTAGTTACAGTATTAACTGTGGCCGGCGTCTAAAAGTGTCAGCCAACGGCTGCACCCTAGATAATATAATATTGGGAGGATGAAATCCTCTTTAATGGCCACACATGCAGTTATCTGCATATCATCCTAGTACAGTGGTAGTAGACTAGAGTCTAGTACTAGGAGCAGTAAATACCACGATATAGCGCTACTGCAATCAAAACCATACATTACCGGGAGCGGGAGCGAGAGCACCGCCCTCACCGGCTGAGTTAAATTAATTCAGCCGGTGAGGGCAGTGCTCTCGCTCCCGCTCCCGCACCGGAAAAGCATGACATGTGACCTTTAAGCTTAATAGCTTAAAGGTCACATGTCATGCTTTTCCGGTTATTGCCCGTCCCCTTGTATGTTATGAAGGTTTTTATGCATGTAAACGATCTTCAGTGTCAAAACCATCAAAGTACACCATGTAGGGAGTAAAACTCTAAAACAGAAAATACCTCCCCAAAACGCCTCGTTGTAGATATGTCACTGTCCATTTGATTCTTCCGGGTACATCATGATGTCATGTCGTCCCCGGAACGAAATGGACCAATCCGTGGAGACGTTACGTTAAGCTCCCGCTGATTGGTCCAAATTGACCAATCCACGGACTTCCTCACACACTCAGTGCATGCAGCTCTGCTGATTTCTCCTCCCTGGCTGCAGGCTGATAACAGACAGTTGGGATCACGGCAAAATTCTCTCTGCAGACCCATTCTCTCTGCAGACCCATTCTCACAGCGTTTATCAACCTTTTTCTTACTCAATATCAAGCCACACTTATTATTTTTACTTCGGCTGTGACTTTGTGTGTGCTCAGGGTGAGTTTGGCTGTGTTTCGCTGTGTATCGCTAAACAAGGAAATCACACCTCCACGGAGCTTAGCGCGATTCACAACGTCCCGACCAATCAAAGCACACTGGGCTCACAGGGAGGGGGGGGCGAGAGCTGCAACAAGCTGTTTAGTGGAGAGAGTGAATACACATACTTTACAGAGATGCTGTATGCAAACCCAATGTGAGTTTGGAAAATTGCACAGTATAAATCTATTCTAGTAGACCTCAACAATGGAATTATGATCAGTGGAAATGGCCATGACATGTGACCTTTAACAGTACATGCAAGGTGTTAGCCAAGCGGCTGCCGCGAACAATCAAGCAACCAAGTCAAAACACAAAGACCAGATAATTAGCTTCTATGGAATAGAACAGACCGCATAAACCGTAGGCCATGGTCACAGTAGTAACCATGGCGAGTGCTTACATAGGACCGTATTTACAATAGTAACTATGGCCAGTACTTACCTTACTCTCTGCATCGAAACAAAAAACGGGCAAATTATGGCACACTTGGCTTTCCATACTAAATTGAATGAGAGACGCAGCTAAAGCTGGGACTCAAATGCTAATGATAGCTCGGGCACAACGCCACAAGCAGAACTCTCAAAAGAGCATAATAAGGGCAACTTTATGGGAGAGGAAGAGGGAACACTGTCGTCACCAGAAAGTCTAAGCCAAACAATAAGACAGCGTTATCTGTGTGTGATTATTCTAGCGTCCAGGACAGAAGTTTAAAAGGAGACTAAATGGAGTCTCTGAGAAGGTTCAAATTGGTACTTTAATTAATAAAAAGCGTGATAATGTCACAAACAGAATATTGTCCGAACAGGAGAGAAAGGCTGCAGCTCCCTCTCCCTTGGTGGCCGTGCAGAAGAGAGCTCATAAGCATTCGTCTTTCCCGCTTGCTCGCTGTTCGCTCCTCCTCTCTGGGAGCTGTAGTGACGCAGGGGACTTCCCCCCTCGTTCTCCTGTGTCCGATATCGCGTTAAACAGAGGATTTCAACATTTTACATTCATTGCTTACTTCCACATGCTTTTTCTCCTCCTTATCTCTTTTATAACATTATATGTAATACATGTTAACGGCGTCAATAGCCCCTTTAATGATACTAATGGGCGGTAGTAAAAGCTTAGTATTGAGAACTTCCGGGTTTTGCCAGAATAAAATAGCATTTAAACTGACGGTATGTTTAAGGTACATTATGCCATAAAACATTGATTTTAATTTCTAACAACAGCAATCAGGACAACTTGGCTGGGAGAGGGTGCGGGAACATAGCCATCACCAGCAACAAGTTGACACAAACCTGTCCGTGGAGGCTCTGCACAGCCGGCTGCTTGCAGAGAAATCCCTCAGATAAAACGTTCAAACCTGAACGCTGGAGGCTACAAGAATGTAGCCGCGGTACACTCGCGAAGCGAGAAGATGAAAAGGAACTGATCCACTAATGACGCCAGCCTATGTAGCCGTAGTCACGTGGGTCACAGGTGACTTTGTTGTTATTAGGTACTCGAACTGCGCATGCGTGCGATGGACATATCCAGTGCTAAAGCACCGCCTCTGGCGGTCATTAGGGACGAAATAGAACAGTATTTACTGTCTCTGCGTTTTCATAATAAAACCGAAAGTATCCCCCTGACTGTCAAATCTTTTTACAGTGATATTTGCAGTACTTATCAACTAAAAAACATCAGTTTTTCCTTTAATTATACAACATTAGCAGATACCCTGCTACACACACATACACTTCCTTCCACCAGCAGACACACATATTTCTTTGCTCACCTACACTCACTGACCAGAATCCTACGGTGGCCCTGGGAGGCCAGGGTGCTGCAAATAAAAGAACGCTGCAAATTAAAAAAAACGCTGCAAATAAAAAGAAACAGAAACGCCGCGCAAATAAAAAAGCCACAACGGAAGTGAATTACCGGGGACTATTATTGCTGATGCACATGCTGTTTTTTTATGCGAGAGAAGAAGAAGGCTGGGGGATCTCCAGGAAACATCTCATCAGTAAGTTTATAATGTTAAAGTTACACAGGATGTAGATAATATCTGTCGCTGCCGTATTTATGACTTTAAATGACGTTATTTTGTGTGTGGGAGCAGATTATGTGTGTAGTGTATAATGTTAGTAGAACATAGCTTTGATCAAAACTGCAGAAAGCTATTTTCAAGTTGTTTGCTTGTCTGTGAAAACTGTTTGATTCTGCTCGATTTATCCGTGCAGCTTGAACCGTTTTAAATCTAGACTACACACACACACACACACACACACACACACACACACACACACACACACACACACACACACACACACACACACACACACACACACACACACACACACACAGTCTTCTTGCGTGTTTAACTGCCTGAGGCTTGTCTTGCCCTTGTCAGTGGGGAATGTCGTGATTAAGACACACTTGCAATCCATGTTGGGATACTCCTTGTATTAAGCCAGCGTTGAAAGTAGTACTGATTAGTCTTTCCAAATGTGTTAGTGTTATTTAAAAACTAGTGCAGTGCCCGTACTAAGCGGACCGATTGTTTGGCTCCCATAAGTGCTGCTCGCGTACCCGATCGGAGCGCGTAGATTCGTCAAAAAATAAAGGTTTAGGGAAAATTAATCCCAACAAATTCTAAATGAAGGATGCACATCATCGTGCAATCCGCAAGCCATATCCGAAAGCTTAGGTTGATCTGACAAACAGTCAGAGAGATATGCGAGCCACAGACAGACACACACACACACACACACACACACACACACACACGCACACGCACAGACATGTCTTGATTTATAGATAGATAGATATATAGATAGATAGATGTTAATGCAATTGAAGCGCAAAGCAACCTAATGTTTTTTTGCAGGTCATAATGTATTGTCCTTTTTGTGGACAGCAGCAGGCTTCTAAATCAGCCTTTTGCTGTTCATGTGGCAAGGACATCACATTCCTGTGTGACGTTGATAAAACAGGCACAAGTGGAGGTCATTTTTATTTTTTTATTTTTTGAATTAGGCTTAGGCAATGTACACTATATTATGAGTGAGTGAGAACACTGTATGTCTCTCTGTTCTTTGTCATTGACGATTGATTGGACTCTTATTTCAAGCAGAGGCTACAGGAAAAAACACATGGAGTTATTTGGGACTTTCCGGAGTGTAAAAGAGGAGGAGAGACGAGCAGGTTTTAAGAACAAAAAAACACCATCAAAACACAACCTGTAGGTTGTGAAGGTAAATATTTTTTGCTGAGATATACTAATGATTTGCCGACAGTCCATTCTGTCATGTATTTATAGTGTCACTGAACTAGTTGAACATTCACCTATTTCATTGTTTCTCTGTAGATTTCAGTCGGCCTTATGAGGCTGAAAGATGGCGTACTGAAGACTGTAAGAGGAACAGGACTTCCCCTTTTGATACGACCAGAGTCGGATGTGGACGAATTGCAGAGAGCTGCTGAGCAAAAAATAAAGACCTTCGACAGAAATGTACATGGCGGTCCCTACGCACTGCTCTACCCTGACGGTACAAAGATAACCAATATACCAGGAACAGAAGTACCCTTCACTCTAAACGAGTACACAGAGGTAGTGGGGAAGGCCTACCAACGTATCACACTGTACATTTGTACAGCTGAAGATTTCTTTACATCTTGTAAGTAATTGTGAAATGAATTGCCAACCAAGAAGAGCTTTTTTAATGTATTTGTTTGTCAAGGAAAGCACTCTGTTGTTCTGAGTAGTCTAAAATCCAGCACAGCTCAGGAAACCAGCTCTGAATCCAACTCATGGGATTCAGAGCTGATCATCATGAGTCCAACGTCTGCAGAATTCAATGCAGCTGATACATTAGTGAGTACTACATTTGTTGTATCTTAGATCGCTTATATTGTAAATTCTATCTGGAAGTGAAAATGTTTCTAGATTTCACATAGACGGCATATTTTTACGATGAAAGATGTCCCAAAATAGCATTTTAAATTGCGGTAATTGTTGCAGCGTCCTGGCCTACACATATTTTACAAACTTAAGAAAACAACTTTATTGAGTGCAGATCGCTGCAAAATCACACCATAATAATTTGTATGTTTTTCACTGAAAGTGATAATGTAAGAAGGATCATTGCCCCTCTCGCAAATCACATACACTATCAGTCAGAATAATATAATTCAATATTTATGTTCAAATGTGTTAAGCTCTAGTTCTGTCAAATGTGAAGTGTCACACTGATATATTGTTTTTTACTTCCAGATGTGGGAACCTGCAGATGGAGAGCCAGGCACTGATTCAGCAGCTCCGCTAATTGTGGCTCTTAAACATTGTCTATTGTTCACATTTAGCCTTGTCGGAAAATATTGTCACTCAATTAATGTCTTAAACTACATGAAATGATGTGTCCCACTGACCCAGAGATCCACGTGTGTGTACATTAGAATAGTCTTTTCTTTCTAAATCAGCCCTCTGACAGCCATGATTTAAAATACTTCAACTCACCAGTCCTATCCCTGTTATGGTTTGTGATGCAGGTCTTATGTTCTGACTCACAAGAGGGCCCAGGAACATCAGGAGGTGTGCTGGAAACTGCGTGCTATAGGTATTATACTTTCCTTTCTACAATTCAAGTATGTTTTATATGAAAACATCAACAATGTAAACTTGTGTATGTCAATTTCTCAGCAAATATACTCAGCTGTATGCGCCCATTGTGATAGAGGATAAGGATGACTCAGACAGTGTTGAGTGCAGACATTCCAGAGGATACAAAGTAAGAGAGAAGTTACCCTTACTTCAACTGTGGTTGTTATTTTTCCCGATCAAAAATGTGTGCTATGGTGTACCGTTTCACATGGTCATAATCTATCTGATGACAGGGTGGCCCAGCAATCACTTTCTGAGATAACTGCAAACCTGGCCCTAGAGATTGACCATCGAGCTGTCAGCAGATTTAACATATGTCGCTCGAACATCTGGGATGGAGCAGTCAGAGGATTCAAAAGGGCAACATTCTCAGAAAAGAAAGACATCCTGGTGAAGTCCTCTGACGATGAAGGGCGGTTTGAGGAAGGTCTGGATACGGATGGCCCCAAGAGAGAATTCCTCTCCCTTCTCATGAAAGAGCTGAACAAACGGCCCATATGTGATGGACCTGTGGAGAGCCGCTACCTGGTCTACAATTCAACAGGTTCTGTTTTGTGTATTATGTTTTAAAAGAACCCATATTTCAACCTTGCAGTGTTTTCAAATGTGGAAACTGATTTAATATTTCTTTATTCTGCATTATCTTGGACAGCTATCAGAGAGGATGAGTATTATTTAGCAGGGAAGATGATTGCGGTGTCCATTGTGCATTGTGGACCTGGTCCTAATTTTCTGTCAGAGGATCTGGTCAGCTCCATCTCAGGGCAGAGCAGTTCAAGGCATCTGTCGGAGACATTACAGATGAGGAGATAGGGAAAGTCCTACAAGAGGTATGAGAAGGGTGTGACATTCTAGAATAGGTAAAGAGAGAGTTTTGTCCACTTAAACCATTCTTTCAAGATATACTTCTGGCATTACCATTTTTTATAATTACGTGTCATATTTGAAATGTATGGGACTCTGTTATCTCCTTTTAGATTCAGAATTCCCCCTCAGTGGAGATCCTTCAGGACTCGATGATACGGAACAGTGCCATGTTGCAGACTGCTGGGTGCTTCAGACATGTCAGGTCATGTGAAGAAAAAAAACGATTGTAGAGGATTACCTGAAGTGGTACATCATCCACAGGAACAACACTGTAATCGAAAGGTAGGTTTTTGTATTTCATTGTTATTGCTAAAATAATTATGAAAACGTGTTGCGGTTGTCCCAGTGTCTTGCTTACTTGCTTCTACATGATGCACATGTATCTTTGCATGCATCTTTTAATTGTATTTTAGATTCAAGGCTGGACTTGAAAGTTTGCAGTTTCTGACAGCTCTGCAGCAGCATCCGGCGGTCCTGACCCTGCTCTCCGTCATGCCGATGTGAAGCGGTCTGCTGCAGAGATGGAACATCTGTTCCAGTCAACAGGGAAGCAGCAGAAGGGCTCAGGAAGAGAACGCTATGAGTTACTGGGCAGACTATCTTCTCGATTTGAAGGTTAGTCAATTTGCTCTTGTCTGATTTGTATACACACAGATTATAAAAAGTTCCGGTGTTGATGTAGATAGATACTGTCAATTGATTCCAATGTTCTCGACTTTTTAGAAAATGACAGCTCAGTGACCCTGGAGGAGGTGTTAATGTTCGCTACAGGTGGTCCATGTGTGCCTCCTGCTGGTGTGAGTCCTCTGCCACGCCTTCAGTTCCGATGTTCTACAACGTCAACATTCCCAATGGCAAATACCTGTGCCAACATTTTAAAGCTTCCTCTTTTGGACACTTATGGTGCCTTCAAAGCCAACATGAACTTTTGCATTGATAATTCCCCCGGCTTTGGGTGCATTTAAACAATTAAATGACTTGTGGTAAAAGTTAATGTTGCCACACACAGTACACAGTCCATTGTTTTAATGTCTGGTCTGTCAGACCAACATCTTGTGACGTAAGAGAGATGAGTATTTTTCATGGCAGATTTGTCCTGTTTCATATCTAACATGTGAACAACACCACACATTTGTATTGTATTGTTATTGTATTCTCGTTAGGTAGGTAAGGTAGACCGTGGTTAAATCAAGAGTTCAGAACATGTGTTAAGATGTTTTACAAATATTTACATAAACAGTAAATAAAGACTGCAAAAGGCACCTTGTTATCATGTTTTACATGGACTTTGTGAAAGAGTAAAGCTGAATGACTCTTCATTAAATGGTTTAAAAGTGTTTCATTTTAACGTAAGGACTTGTTTTTCTACGTATGTTACACACTCACTACAAAGATGACACGGCTGTAGCTGGTTCACAAGATTTTATTCTCAGACCCACTGTGAAAACAGAAGTAACAGCAGCATATGTGACTGATGCAATGAATGTTATTGTTGATTCATCAACTTGTACACACACGGTTCTGGGGGTCTGGTGGGGCAACGTGTTCTACACATGTCTAGACATGTTTTTCATGGCCATGTAATTCTGAACAGCAGCTGTCCAGTTCCCTGGTGGAGCCAAGCCACTCCTTCTTTGCAAGTCCACACAATGCATCTCCAGATTCTCATCACCACACACAGTGTACTGAGATGATGTTTGCATGATGCCATCAAAGGGGTGTCGGGCTTCCCAGGACACTGGAAATCCACACTCCCTTCCGCCAAACCTAAGACCAGTCATACATTGAAACATAATGAGTCAAGTGATTACACATGGATCATGTAACCCCCCAAACATGCTAGATAAGCGTTATAACTAAGACTCCATTGAGTCAGTTCTTCGTTAATTAATTCCTAAACAAAGAGCTTTGACTTGAGAAGTTAATGTCAGGTTGACAGCAGCTCTTTCAGTCACATATGGTCATTCTACTCACTTTCTAACACAAGGTACTTTTTGGAATTGAGTAAGATAAATCGACAGAATAGCTTTGGACATTTTGTGATTTAGGTTTTGTGTTGGAATCCATTTTTAGTCGTTTAAGACTTGAAATCATTTTTAAATAATGAGTTTTCAGACTAAATGAATCACGTTATTTATCAAGTGACAAACTTGTCATATTGGGCTGATACACCAAATGATATGAAGTCAGATATATTTTAAAGTAATATTACCAAACAATTTCAATAGAAACCTGTGAGGCAGGTGGTACATGGCATCAGTTTGTGTGGTGGTTCCACAGCTGTCTGCACTCATCGAGGTCTTTTTGTATGATGCCCAGAAACACATATCGCAGCAGGCACTTGTGCTCATGGCTCCCACTGAAGAGGTGCCTCTCTCTAAGGTCACTGAAGAGCTCCATCCAGAACTGAGTCCTAATGGTGGAATTCAAAACTTTTGTATTTCATGAAAAAAAAGACAACGTCAAGTAAAAAGTCACAATATTTCTAGAAATGTTGTACATTTCTTGGTGTGCTCCTAAATTATTTCATTTGGGAGCACATAAACTCCCTTGGGAAAATGTTAGTGTATAGCTCTAATGTAATTTCACAATTTTTTTCATCCAGATAGATTTAAAGTATTTGGGCACCTCTGTACTATATACACACACACACACATTCTTGGACCTGACCTTAAAAGGCTATACCTTTGCTTTCTGAAGAAAGACCACCAACTCTCGATGCGCTGGTTTGCAGTTGAGGTACCATACATGTGACTGAGGGCTCCTGCAAAATCATCTGTGTGTTGAGATCGTAATGTGCAGTTAATGGCTGCCATAGTGCCGTTTTCAGTTCCACAGTCAGTGCGAAGGTGGGCTGGAAGTAGTCCAAACTCCGATACACACTGCAGGTAATACTGCGCAATGATGCCCGGATCGTTGTTAGTGCTGCCACTCCTGAGCCACATAACTTTCCTTGAAAAGCCGTCGATGCAGCCACTGATGGCAAGACCAAAGGGTTTAAGTTGATCATATCCATCAGCGTGCCACACTTGGTTTGGTCCTGCTGTGACGTATCCTCTTCGGACAAACCTTCGCCTAGTACGAAGTTGAACACCAGATGGATCCAGTCTGGAAATCATCTGTCTAACATCCTCCCTTTTTACTGTCAGGTGATACTTTTGTTGCAATGTCTGCCACATAGCTCTGTAACCCAACAGCCGACCCGAGCCTCTCAGTTCATGTGCAACAGTTTGGTGTACAGTGCCAATGGGAGTGTAGTCTGTCCTTCTTGTTAAGCCAGCGTTCTGTAGCCTCCTCTTTAAGGTCCTCAGACTAAGAAAAATGTTCAAGTATCACTTCATAAGCGTGTCCCTCCGTGAGGTACTTGTGGATGAGGCCTGCCTCGATTCCTTCATTAGATTCTGTGACTGAAGGGAAAAGACAACAGTGTCATTAGGAATGAAACTTAATAACAAAAAACCTATTAAGAAAAAAATGAAAATGTATCAGTAATGAGGAAAATACATGAACTGTTTGATGCATAAGTGTATGTTTTCAGTATGTTCAATGCGTGAACAATTCCAGACATGAGGAGCAACAAATAAGAGAAATAAACAGGCAAAGGACAAAATATTGGGATACTTACATAATTGCTAAGGATAAAAATACATATCAATCTAGAGGTAGCGTACAAAAAGGTACCCATTTAATGCCTGTATTTGTGCATAAACGCATCAGAAGGCTCAACCCTCAGCACACGAAGGAGCACATAATTGATCAACTTTGGTATTTCACCTGATTTTTTTTATTTGTTGGCATTTTTTTTTATCAGTAGTTCTAAATCATGTTGAAATTGCCATGACTGACAATAACATGTGTATAGCATATATTAAAATGGCAACAAATCATATACAAATAAGACATTATCACTGTACTGGTGAACTTCTTGACTTTTAAGGAGGAGCTTACCATCTTCGAGAAAGGGAGCCAAACATTCAATGTTGCTGCCACAGGAACCGCAAAACCTCCCAAAACACCCACCAGTCCCACAATATGGACAATACATTGTCTGTGGAAAAGGAGCAATGTGAATGTTATTCATTTGCAATGAAGTAACAGCTATTTGGTACGCTATTGCAGCAGGTAATGTTACCTGCAAACAGCTGACACTAATTTAACAGCAGATATCAGCTACAATCACTTAATATCTGAACCATGCATCCATCTACAATGTCAAAATACATTAAAAAAGAAAAAAGAAAGATTTAAAGCCAGCCAAAGGAAGCACGTCTTGGATAGGATAGAGACCCTTCTCTATCTCTAAGCAGGATAAGAGACCCTCATTTATCTCTAGACAGGCACATTTAGATGACTACAGGATGTTAATGAAGATCTATACTTGTAAGTATTCAATATAGGGCTGGCCAACGATTAAAAGTTGTAATCGTGTATCCTGCGATTAACGCGCTAATAACGCGTTAACTTGCCAAGCTCTAATTCAGTCAAAGTTGTTCATTCAGAGCATGTTGAGGAGAGGACCCGAGCTCGTCTGTTGAATAAAGGCATATTCAACTTACTTTGTGTGTCTTAGTCCCGTTCGGCTCAGATCCGTTTGGTTAGAAAACAGCTAACGTTAGCAGATAAAAGTAGCTATGTTCTACTAACATTATACACTACACACATAATCTGCTCCCACACACAAAATAACGTAATTTAAAGTCATAAATACGGCAGCGACAGATATTATCTACATCCTGTGTAACTTTAACATTATAAACTTACCCATGAGATGTTTCCTGGAGATCCCCCAGCCTTCTTCTTCTCTCGCATAAAAAACCGCATGTGCATCAGCAATAATAGTCTCCGGTAATTCACTTCCGTTGTGGCTTTTTTATTTGCATCACAGCATTTTTATTTGCGTGATGTTTCTTTTTATTTGCAGTGTTTTTTTTATTTGCAGCATTCTTTTATTTGCAGCACCCTGGCCTCTCAGGGCCACCTCAGAAAACCTGCCTACACACACATACACCTCCTCCCACCAGCACACACACATTCTTTTCAAGGTTCAATCTGGGCCAATATAATCCCAGGCACCAATATATCCGTGTATAATGTTTGATTGTTTAGGAAATAATAGAGTTTGTGTGAAATCTTCCTTGGGAAAGTAAAGGAGTGGACTCAGGTGCAAGATAACAAGTGACTGTCCTTGTTTACTTCCGAAGCTCTCACGCTCTGTTCAGAAGAAAAATACTTTTTCCCAGAACTCTGATTTGCTGTATTGGGCCCGACCCGAAGTGAATCCAACCAGTAAGAACACCTAGGGGAGTGAGCAACCAACACAACCCCTCCCTACGGCTCTCTGATTCGCTTAGGAGTAAAATGGGACGGAAGAGCCACACAACTCCGCCCCAAAAATGTCGATGTATACTGATTCATGCACAATGCCCCCTGTTTCTGACTGGCTGGTCCCGGTATCTGTATCGCACGGCAGTAGTAATTGTCAGATTATAGACAGTCCTACTCGCCCAAATATTAAGTCCCCAAATAAATCCTCCTTAATTGATCTAATTTTAACAAATGTTCCACATAAATACTCATCTGTGGGAGTATTTGCTAATGATGTGAGTGACCACTGTGTTGTAGCCACAATTAGGGACACTAAGGTCCAAAAGGTTAAACCATGTGTCATCACAAAGAGAGACAAAAAACACTTTGTGGAGCAGGGCTTTGCTCATGATCTGTTTGATTTTGATTGGGGTAGAATCAATGTGTGTGCTGATGTAGAAACTGCATGGTCTTATTTGTATCTTGGTTTTATGAGAATTATAGATAGACATGCACCTCTGCGTAAATTTAGAGTGAAGGGACGAAACAATCCCTGGTTTTCTGCTGAGCTGTCCAGTCTCCTTCATGAGAGAAATAATGCTTGGGCTAAGGCTAGGAGATCAGGCTCAGAGGTAGAGTGGCTGCGTTCAGGCAGCTAAGAAATAGCTTCACATCTCAAGTAAAAAGTGCTAAATCAAAGTACTATTTGTCGGTTACCACAGAAAACCTGAATAATCCTAGGACATTTTGGAAAGCCATAAAATCGATTTCCACTGGTGATATCCCAAATGAGCTACCTCCGTGCCTTACCACAGTATCTGACATTATATCAGACAGGGCTACTATGCTCAATTGCTTTAATGAGCATTTTGTGTCTTGTGGCTCTCTGTTTGGCTGTGTGGCTCCTGTGAACGCTCCAATCCTTGACTCTGAACAAAGTGGTCTGGAAAACCCTTTCAGTTTTATTCCTTTAACTGTTGGTATTGTTCATGAAGCATTATCCAAGTTAGATCCTAGGAAACCGGCTGGCCCGGACAACGTAGAACCTTTCTTTTTAAAGATGGCTGCAGATTTTATTGCTCCACCTCTTACTTCTCTTTTTAACCTCTCCCTCAGCACGAACACAATTCCAAAAGTATGGAAGTCTGCTTATGTCTTGCCTTTACTGAAGGCAGGGGAGGCAACTATTTTAAATAACTATAGGCCAATCTCTAAATTGTCAGTTCTGGCTAAGGTGCTCGAACGCCTTGTGAGTGAACAAGTAAAGGAGTTTTTATGTATAAATGATATCCTGTCTGAGCATCAGTCAGGATTCAGAAAGAAACACAGCACCATCACTGCCACGATGAAAGTGGTAAATGACATTACTACTATTTTAGATAATAAACAGAGTTGTGCAGCTCTGTTTATTGACCTTTCCAAAGCATTTGACACCGTTGATCATCGCATCTTAAAGCAGAGGCTACTCAGTATTGGCATATCCAGCAATGCAGTGGGTGGTTTGTGAACTACCTCTCTGAAAGGTCCCAATGTGTTCATTTTGATGGACTGTCTTCTGAATGGTTAAACACTTCTAATGGTGTACCACAAGGTTCTGTTTTAGGACCACTTTTATTCTCCATATATATTAACAGCGTAGGTGATAATGTGGATGAAGCTACTTTACATTTGTATGCGGATGATACTGTGATGTACTGTGCAGGTCCCTCCATTCAGGAGGCTGGTGTTAAATTACAGGCTGTTTTTAACACTATTCAGACTCAGCTCTCTGAACTAAAGCTTCTTTTAAATGTGGAGCAAACCAAGGTAATGCTCTTTTCAAAAGCTAAAAAGACACCAGAGCCTGTTTTAGATATTGTAACTACGCAAGGAACAAAACTTGAAGTTGTTGCCTGTTACAAATACCTGGGTATCTGGCTTGATGATTGTCTCTCTTTTAAACTTCATGTCAATAACCTGCTTAAAAAACTGAGGGTTAGGCTAGGTTTCTTCTACAGGAACAAGTCCTGTTTCTCGCTTGAGGCCAGGAAAAGGCTCTGTGACTTTTGACCCGTGCTGGACTATGGGGATTTGTTGTATATGAATGCACCGGCCAATTACCTGAACAAATTGGATGCTGCGTATCACAGTGCTCTGAGATTTGTCACAAATTGTAAAGCGCTTACACATCACTGTACACTGTATACCAAGGCAGGTTTACCATCTCTCTCTGTACGGAGGCTCAGTCACTGGTACACGTTTATCTATAAAGCTATGTTGGGTAAACTCCCGTATTATATCTGCTCTCTGATCACACAGAGAGTTGCAAGCAGCTATTGTCTGAGGTCACATGATGTGGTCTTGTTAGATGAGACAGCTTTTATGTGCACAGCTCCACTTGCTGGAACAATCTTCAGCAAGAATTGAAACTGAGCGATCTCATTCCTCTGCATGTTCTTAAAGCTAGGGTAAATGAAATGCTTGCTGATACAATGGGCTCTTGTAAATGTCTATAACTATGTATCCTGTAAATATAATGTATAATGTCCTTTATTGTTTTATGTTTCATGTGGAACCTATATGCTGCAGGTCTCCCTTGAAAAAGAGATCTATGATCTCAATGGGACCAATCTGGTTAAATAAAGGTTTGAAGTAGAACTGGGAGTCCAGAGTACTCTGTAACTTGTATTGGTGATTTTTACCATTAAAATCAGATTATTGTTATAACTTTTATTCCGGTGTTTTGAACTCCTTCTCTTATTAATCTGACCAGGCTCATCTAACGGACGGCGCGGAGCGGAGGTGGGCTTTAAGCCACCACCACTGTGTTTGCTCCTACAATGTCTTAGTCGCAATGCACGTTGGGATATGGTGTTGTTAGAGCCACAATGTACTAAACGTTATTATTTAGATTCATAATTGAATAAATTGATACATTAATTAATGATGGAATTATTGATTTATGGTGAATATCTTTTGATGTAATCATATGTTTATTTTAAATCGTAAATATGATCTGTTTTCTTGTACCTTCCGGTGTATATTTAAAGGGGCCCTATCATGCAAAATGCACTTTTGTACATCTTTTATACATGAATATGTGTCCCCGGTGTGTCAGGGAACTCACCAAGTGTCAGAAAACACAACCCTCTCTCTTTTCCTCTATACCCAGATCTCTAAAAACGGTGCTGCAACGGATCTGATACAGACTGATACAGATTTGATATTGTTCTGATGTCAGAAACGGGGTGCTCCGCCTATACAGATGTAGCACTCTAGAACAGACTCCAGCCAACAGCTTCCTGCCAAAGACCCAACGGATCCCAGCGGCTTGGCATGTTAAGCCCTCCCACTATTTCCCAAGAGGGCGTTGCCAGATTTGCAACTCTCCACCTATCAGGGGAATGAGAGGTTGCGTGGCATGGTAACAGCATGGTAACATGACGTTCGTGCCTCGCCCCCCTCCTTTGCAGGGGGGCGTGGTCAGCTGCAGCTCATTTGCCACAGAATCAGCCCTTGTGCAGACAGGGCTGGAATAGAACGAAATGAGGCATGGCTAAATTATCTGTTTGGTATTTTGAATAAAAAACTTCACAGACGTTTTATATAGGTATGGCCCTACAATATATTATTCAAATATAACATGACAGGTCCACTTTAAGTGAGGCAATCGAGAACAGCCGATGTGTATGAGACCTGATGAGACGGGGAGCGGAACAGTTTTTCGACCACAAATTGTCATTAGACATCAGTGTTGCAAGTTGGACTGCAAAGTATAATTTATATAAGAAAGTATAACGCCGAAATATACATTTGTTATTTTGAGACTATTTAAGTCAATACTTTTTTAAGTTTTTTAATTAAGAAGAGGCATGCATACATTTAAGATAAAAAAAAATGACAATTTATGAAACTACACATCCAGGTTGAACACAAATATAGTGTAAAAGAGGGGGACCCAAGTTCCCATCAGCAAAAACACGTGGGTTTGCTATCCTGGCTCCAAAATGGTGGAATGAGCTCCCATTGACATCAGGACAGCAGAAAGCTCACACACCTTCCGGCGCAGACTGAAAACTCATCTCTTTCGACTCCACTTCGAGCGATAGAACTATTAACAAAGCACTTGTATACTAATAAAGGACTGGCTTATCTAAAGCTAGTTGAGTAGCACTTGAAATGGTTTTGCTCTATGAAGCCTGATGTATTTTATGATTCTGTTTTCTTCAAGTTTGTATTTTGTTGGTCGAACGCACTTATTGTAAGTCGCTTTGGATAAAAGCGTCAGCTTTTTTACTCTTCTTTCCACACAGGTCTTTTGAAGTTGATATACCCCTGTGATACCCCTGTGATCTGCCATTATATCACCCAGCTCCCTCTCTCTCTCTCTCTCTCTCTCTCTCTCTCTCTCTCTCTCTCTCTCTCTCTCTCTCTCTCCTCTCTCTCTCTCTCTCTCTCTCTCTCTCTCTCTCTCTCTCACAGAGCTCCAGCGCAGAGCAGCCACAGAGCTCCAGCCAGAGCAGCCACAGAGCTCCAGCCAGATCAGCCACTGAGCTCCAGCCAGAGCAGCCACAGAGCTCCAGCCAGAGCAGCCACAGAGCTCCAGCCAGAGCAGCCACAGAGCTCCAGCACAGAGCAGCCACGGAGCTCCAGCGCTGAGCAGCCACAGAGCTCCAGCCAGAGCAGCCACAGAGCTCCAGCCAGAGCAGCAAGAGCAGCCACAGAGCAGCCACAGAGCTCCAGCCAGAGCAGCCACAGAGCTCCAGCCAGAGCAGCCACAGAGCTCCAGCGCAGAGCAGCCACTGAGCTCCAGCGCTGAGCAGCCACAGAGCTCCAGCCAGAGCAGCCACTGAGCTCCAGCCAGAGCAGCCACAGAGCTCCAGCCAGAGCAGCCACAGAGCTCCAGCGCAGAGCAGCCACAGAGCTCCAGCGCAGAGCAGCCACAGAGCTCCAGTGCAGAGCAGCCACAGAGCTCCAGCACAGAGCAGCCACTGAGCTCCAGCGCAGAGCAGCCACAGAGCTCCAGCGCAGAGCAGCCACAGAGCTCCAGCACAGAGCAGCCACTGAGCTCCAGCGCAGAGCAGCCACAGAGCTCCAGCGTAGAGCAGCCACAGAGCTCCAGCCAGAGCAGCCACTGAGCTCCAGTGCAGAGCAGCCACAGAGCTCCAGCGCAGAGCAGCCACAGAGCTCCAGCCAGAGCAGCCACTGAGCTCCAGCCAGAGCAGCCACAGAGCTCCAGCACAGAGCAGTCACTGAGCTCCAGCACAGAGCAGCCATTGAGCTCCAGCGCAGAGCAGCCACAGAGCTCCAGCCAGAGCAGCCACAGAGCTCCAGCGCAGCGCAGCCACTGAGCTCCAGCGCAGAGCAGCCACAGAGCTCCAGCGCAGAGCAGCCACTGAGCTCCAGCGCAGAGCAGCCAGAGTTCATTTTTCTGAATCTCATGACTTGTCCCACCTCGCCCTCTTCTTCTCCATCCTCAGCCTCAACAAACATGCCACCACCACAGACATCTTCACCCAAAAAGGAGGGGCCACAAAAAAAGAAAAAGAAAACAGTTGGTACGTTTTGCATTGGAAATATTACTGCACACACTATTATTACATTCGCTTCCTGACAAATTTGACTTGTACATATATCGGGTACTAAAACCAGTTTTCCTCACATCACCAGGTCTTTGAATTTGTAAGCCTGAACACAGATTGTTATTCTTGAGTTATTATTTGTATTCTTTAATAAATACATAAACAATAAACTTGACTTTGACCTATTTGGCGTTATTTTGGAACACCATGGTTAATGGCAACCCCTAACTTAACCTAAGAGGGTTGTGATGATTCCAGCACAGCACAATGTGTTGGACTCATATTTGATTCAGCCATCAAACATCACATTCATGACCTAATAAACGTGTTTTGTTTTTTTGTTATTTAAGGTTGCCGCAAATGTAACCTTCAGAAGGTCTTCCTCTTTGAGAAGATAATTGGAAGAAGAATGAATGGGGTAAGATATACAAGGCTTAATTGTATATATTTTCTCATTAACTCATTCAGGCCTTTACAAGAAATACTAAAAGTAATATAATAAGTAATATCCAGTAATTGCTTAAAATGATAAATGATTGTTCCCTGTGTGTTTTATGTGTTTGTGTAGGGAAAAGCAGAGTGTGAAATATGCTAGTTGCCTTGCTCTGTGTGGTAAGAAGTAGTAAATATTGCATTTATACATATTTGTATTGTTTTTAAACCTTTGAGGACAAAACTGCGTGTTGTTTTCTGCCCTCTAGAATCCATAGTGTTTGATTACGTAACCAAAGTATTACAAAAACGTCCCTATCTTTGTAGCATCAAAACCAAAGTAGCACACAGAAAGATATGTATTAGGTACAGTTCCTAAGTTGGGGACCCCCATGGCAGTTAAGTATGCTCCTATTTAAATCAATGATAAAGTGCTATTTGCCTGAGTTAAATAGGGTTGTGTTGGGATTTATTCCAGGAGCGCTAGCCGTGACGACAACACAACATTAAACTTGGCCGCTGTACAATAGCTGCCCACTGCTCCTAGTACTAGGATGTGTTAAATGTTATTTGTATACATGTTTGGGATATGGAAGTGTTTTATTTGTTGCAGTGTCATTTAGTATTTAAAAAAGAAATACTTATTGTTTAATCATGGGCTCTGTATTTATTGAGACAGTAAGCACAGCGAGTCACTCAATTGATTTTCTTGAAATACATATATATTTTACAATCCTATCTACAACCCTCTTGCTTTGCAAACCGGAAAACACTTTATACAAATACTATCTAACTAGCTTTGTTTTCTAGAAAAGGAAGTTGTAAATACTAAATAGACAGTGCAATTAATAGTATACATGTGGTTTAACATATCTGCACGATCAGGTTGTCAATATGTAATTGTCATATTGATGAAAAGTATAATTACATTAAGTATTTATATATATATATGTGATTATAATTAACATCATGATGATAGCTGTGGTTAAGAGCTCCCTATAACAGTTTGTCTCATGTTTGTAGCCCCTCTTATAGCAGAATTAGCCTTTAAACATGCACGGATGTCAAGGTTGAAAAGTCGATATTTCAAAGCAGGAGCCATGCAGGGTCTTCATACTGACATGTTACTCTGCAGGTCGAGGCCTTCCCAACAATGTATTTGGTGTTGCCCTACCCAAAAGTTTTAATTATCTCATATCACAGGCCAACCCTGTCTCGTCAAAATTACGTTCCGACAGAAATAAACTGCATTCCCAATTACGTTTAGGTAGAAACATATTTCTCCCACTTCACGTTTGTTTTGGACGTAACTCTACGTTTATTAACTATATAACTACGTCTGAAAGCAGAAGTCTAGGGCAAATAATTGAAAGCAAGTATTCAACAATTATACCAATTGTATTGAATATAACAATCTTTGCAAGCTCTTGCGGGCCACATAAAATGAGGTCGAGGGCCGGATTTGGCCCACGGGCCTTGAGTTTGACACCCCTGCTGTAAGTGATCTCTACAATAAAACAGTTTAGTGCCGGATGTACAAAGATATTAATAGGAGGATGTGCAAAACAGACAAACTAATGAACCTTTATTCTAACATTAAAGAATACTTTAAATTAAGGTCTTCTTTTAAATAAGAAAAACACGTTGGGAGTATCTACAGATGAATATTAAGCCTGACAAAGTACTTAAAGTCTAATATATTGTATAGTTTGTTGTTGGACTTGACAATCAACTTTCCTGCACTTATATTAAACCTTATGTTGTGTTCGGGGGTCCCGTGACCCGTTTCAAGTTAAAGTTATATCATAACTACGCTCTAGTTTGTTTATCGGAACAAGGCTTCATGATATCATCCACAGCAGCTATAGAAACACTACACCACTTATTTTTGACAATTTTAGCCAAGTCTGAAGGTCTCTAAAAAAAAAGTGGATAATTTGGTGTTTGGGTCTGGGGAGACCCATCGGAATTGTTGTGGGTGACTCGGGGGCAAATTTAGCCAAATCAAGATTCATCGTTGACTTTAGACACCCCCCACATTCATCCACTGTAACAATATTTTTTCGCAACATGCACCTGGTCTCCCCTCCCTCTGCCCCCCTCCCCCCACGGGAACTCCACCTTTCTCAAATAATATGCACACTCACACTTGAACCTGAACCCACACATGTGCAATATGTGGTGTAATGTGCTTTGGGGCATAACATTAAATGACAACAGGATTGTACGGTTATGAATGCATTATAAGTTATATATATATATATATATATATATATATATAGCAGAGTAATGGAGAATGGTATGCTAACTCACAGCTAGTTAGCAGCTACAAGGATTCCAAGGAACAGGAGGGCTGTGTACCGGGTCATAAATCTACAAGTGGTGGTCCTCCCTGGAACTCTCTGGGTGCAAAGCCTAAGAGTAAATCATTTTCATGGGATTTGGGAGGAAGGATAACGGGCAGAGCCCAACACTCTGAAATATGTGATGCGACCGGCTGGCCTGCATTGTTATCACCCAAGAGGAGCGCCTCTGCAACCCCTAAACAGCAGTGGACAGCTGCTAAAGGGAGAATTACACACAATCCTCCTAAACCACCAAGTGTGCCAATCCAGAACAGATACGCTCTGCTGACCGAGAGCCGGAGATCTCTTTCTGATGACCTGGATAACCCGTCCTCTTCACACAGCAGGGTAAGGACCAATAGCTACTCCAAAAGTAAAAGGCTAGAGGGAAAACTAACGACTGGGCCTGAAACTCTGATTGTGGGTGACTCTGCTGTAAGAGATGTAAAAGGTCTGTGTAGTAAGAACAACACCAAAGTACTCTGTTTTCCTAAGGATACAGTCTCTGACTTGGCTGAGAAGATCCTGCATATTGGGGCTGAACATCCGACTGTGAAGAATGTGGTACTACATATTGGAACAAATGATGTTGTGAAACAAGAGTCAGAAGTGCTGAAAAAAGACTTTAAATGTCTGTTGGAAACTGCCAGCTCTCTAAATGCAGAGGTGTTCATCAGTGGCCCTCTACCGCCAGTCAGAAGAGGAGTAGAGAGATTCAGCAGATTGTTTGCACTGAACACCTGGCTTTCAACTGTCTGTACTGACCATTCTGTGCATTTTATTGACAATTTTAACTTTTTCTGGGACTGCAGACATCTTTTCAAGGCAAATGGAGTTTGCCTGAACAAGTCAGGAGTGAAATTGTTTATCTCTAACATATTCAACTGCCTGCGTCATCAATCTGTTCCCTCTCAATCAATCAATCAATCAATGTTTATTTATATAGCCCAATATCACAAATGTTACATTTATCTCAGTGGTCTTCACAGTGTGTACAGAATATCATGACAATACGACACCCTCTGTCCTTAGACCCTCACATCGTACAAGGAAAAACTTCCAAAGAAAACCCAGTTTAAAGGGAAAAATGGGAGAAACCTCAGGGAGAGCAACAGAGGAGGGATCCCTCTCCCAGGACGGACAGACGTGCAATAGATGCCGTGTGTACATTGAAAAGATAATACATTTGCAACATAGGTAGTCCAAATGTTTGGAAATGCATGTGTGTAATAGGAAGATGAATCCACGAGGATATCCATCCAGGACCGATGATCCAGGACCACAGCCACGACTCAAGATCCAGCGCTCGCGATCCAGGACACAAGACCGCAGGATCATCCATGACTCCGGATCCCAGCGTATATAGACACCAAAAGGAAAGACATTTGGGGAAGCTGGGTTAATGGGAACATGAGAGTACACAGGTATAGACAGTGAGAAGGAAGAAGTAAGATGTCCCCCGACAAACTAAGCCTATATTAGCAAAACTAGGGGCTGAATCTAATCAGCCCTAACTATAAGCTTTATCAAAAAGGAAGGTCTTAAGCGCACTCTTAAAAACGGATAGGGTGTCTGCCGCCCGAACACAAACTGGAAGCTGATTCCACAAATGTGGAGCTTGATAAGAAAAGGCTCTGGCTCCCATTGTACTTTTAGAGACTCTAGGAACAACCAACAACCCTGCATTCTTGGAACGCAATGCCCTAGTAGGACAGTAGGGTATAATGAGTTCTTTAAGGTAAGATGGCGCCTGCCCATTAAGGGCTTTGTAGGCGAGAAGAAGAATTTTAAATTCTATCCTGTGTTCTATAGGGAGCCAGTGTAAGGCAGCCAGAACAGGAGTAATGTGGTCCCTTTTCCTAACTCTGGTTAGTACACGAGCCGCAGCATTTTGAATCAGCTGAAGCGAATTGATTGACTTCTTGGTACTCCCTGATAATAAAGAGTTACAATAATCCAGCCTAGAAGTAACAAATGCATGGACTAGTTTCTCTGCATCGCTTTGAGGCAAGATATGCCTGATTTTTGCAATGTTACGTAGATGGAAGTAGGCGGTCCTTGAAATTGATTTTATGTGGGCGTTAAAGGATAAATCCTGATCAAATATAACACCAAGATTCCTTATAGTCTCACTGGAGGCTAAATTAATGCCATCCATAGTTAGTATATCTTTAGATAATTTGTTTCGTAGATTCTTCGGGCCAAGTACAATAACTTCAGTTTTGGTCGTGTTTAACATCAAAAAGTTTAAGGTCATCCACGTTTTTAAGTCCTTAAGGCAGTCTTGAATTTTATTTAGATGATTCATTTCATCAGGCTTGATTGATAAATATAGTTGAGTATCATCCGCATAACAATGAAAGTTTACAGAATGATTCCTTATAATATTGCCTAACGGAAGCATATATAATGTGAACAAAATAGGTCCGAGCACTGAGCCCTGTGGCACTCCATGGCTAACTTTGGTTTGCGTTGAAGATTCATCGTTAACACGTACAAACTGAGAGCGTTCAGATAGATAGGACCTAAACCAGCCTAAAGCAGTTCCCTATATGCCAACTAAGTGCTCTAGTCTTTGCAATAGGATATCATGGTCGATAGTATCAAATGCAGCACTGAGATCGAGCAAAACAAGAATAGAGACAAGTCCCTTGTCTGAGGCTATTAGAATGTCATTTGTGACTTTAACCAGAGCTGTCTCTGTGCTATGATGTGTTCTAAAGCCAGACTGAAAATCTTCAAATAAATCATTGTTTTTTTAAGTAATCACACAACTGTTTTGCGACCGCTTTCTCAATAATTTTTGAGAGGAACGGAAGATTAGAAATAGGTCTATAGTTGGCTAAAACCTCTGGATCGAGGTTGTGCTTTTTAAGAAGCGGTTTTATCACTGCTACTTTGAATGATTGTGGAACATAGCCTGATAATAAAGACATATTCATAATATTTAATAAAGAAGTGCTAATTAATGGAAAAACTTCCTTCAACAGCTTAGTTGGAATTGGGTCTAACATGCTGCCAAGGACAAGCGGCAAGAGGAATCAAAACAGGAGATAGACACAACACATCGCGCAGAAAACCCTGAAGGAGTATCACTGCACCCGCCTGAGGAATGTTCTGATTATGGGAGACCTATGAAACACACGGAGGAGTCCCCACCGCCCATCACCCCCCCCCCTGTCAACGCCTTTGAGGATACTCCGTTCACCCTTTCGCCCTTGCCCACTCTCCTGGAGATCGTGGAACACAAGAAGGAGATACAGAGGGCTGGCACCGATTGCTTCCTGGATTTCAAAGACCAGACTAAGGCGATACGCAGGGCTGGCAGCATGTCCTTTACCCCCGCCCCTCAACGACGCCCACCAAAATCACCGAAGCAGAGATGCGCACCATCTCCCCCGGCTTCATCACCATGCCTACCACAATCATCCAAACCAAAACAATACAAGGAAGATGGAAGCATATTTCCAAACCCCCCTTCCTACAGTGTAGCCATCACCCTGCCCTCCTATGATGAGAGGAGCAGGGTGGTGGGTCCTCCCTCCCCTTCAAAGCCTGATAGGGATGTGTGTGTACAAAACGCTGCAAACTGATATCTGCTGGGTCCAGGCTCAAGGGCGTATGGCACTCTCAACTCTTTCCAGGACATGCCGGGGCCCTGCCTGCCTGTAGCTTTGCCGATATCTGTGTTGATAGGTAATAGATTAAGAGTGGTGAATGATCTTAGATACAGGAAGCGCTCAAACATTTGTGTGAGTTTATCTAATTTAGCAGTGATTCCATGTCAGCCATAGCTTGTTACAAAAAACATGACTGATAGTGTGTTTAACGAACTTAAACTAGCTTTATTAAATGTCAGGTCTTTGGCAGGAAAAACATTTTTAATCAATGATTTTATCACTGCGCACAATCTCGATGTTATGCTTTTAACAGAAACTTGGATTGAACACAATAACAGTGCAGCTGTTCTTATCGAATCAACCCACTCCCAACTTTAGTTTTATGAGTCAGGAAAGAATGCATAAGAAAGGGGGTGGAGTTGCTATTCTGTTCAATGATTCCATTCAATGCAGGAAGACATCGTATGGAAACTTTGATTCTTTTGAATATGTGGCCCTTCAGCTGAAATGCTCCTCTCAAGCTCTGTTCCTAAATATCTATAGGCCACCCAAATACTGTGCAAGCTTTTTTGATGACCTTACTGAACTGCTGTCTATAGTGTGTATTGACTTTGACCGTCTAGTCGTTGGTGATTTTAACATCCTTGTTGACAACCCCCAGGACAGAGGGGCTAAAGAACTTTTGTGTTCTTGATAGCTATGGACTGACTCAGCATGTGACGGAGCCCACGCACAATAAGGGGCACACTCTGGATTTAATTATCTCAAAGGGTCTGAATATCTCTAAGGTTGTGGTGACTGATGTTGCACTGTCTGACCATTCCTGTGTTTTCTTTGAGAGCTCTATTTCTGTTCACACAAGTGTTCAAAAAGAGGTAACCACAAAGCGATATTTAACTGAAAATACTAGGGAAATGTTTACTCAGAATTTTTCTTCCACACTTGCCCCTGCTAACATCTCAGTAAATGAGCTCGTAGATCATTTTAATTCAAAAATTAAAAATGTTATAGATGCCATTGCTCCAATTAAGGTAAAGGAAGTGACTGGGAAGAAAATATCTCCATGGAGAAAGGCCATGACCGTTAAAACAGAAAAAAGAGAATGTCGAAAAGCTGAACGCAGGTGGCGAAAAACAAATCTCCAGGTTCACTTTGAAATTTATAAAGAGAGACTTGGCCTTTATAATTTGGAATTGAAAAACGCACGACAATCATTCTTCTCTGACATCATTACCAAAAACAAAAACAACGCACGTGCCTTGTTTGCTACCGTCGACAGACTAACTAACCCCCCAGTGTCAGTAGCCTCTGAATTTCTATCCACCAGGGCGTGCAATGATTTTGCCTCCTTTTTCACTGACAAAATTCAGAAAATCAGACAAGCAGTCAGTGCCTCTGCATCACGAACAGCAAATGTGTTGTCTCTGTGTCCACTTAACATCAATTCAGACATCATGACACAATTCCATCAGATTAATGATAAAAACCTGGAGGACATTATACAACTTCTGAAGTCCTCCTCCTGCTGCCTTGATATTATTCCAACCGGATTTTTCAAAGATGTTTTGCCTTGCATGGCCTCATTACTACTTCATATAGAAAACAAATCTCTTCACTCAGGTATTTTTCCACAGGCCCTGAAAACTGCAGTCATTAAACCGCTCTTAAAAAAGAATAATCTAGATGCTTCAGTAATGAACAATTACAGGCCCATATCAAACCTGATATGGGCCTGTAAGTTGTTTTTCAATAGTTGAGTAATTTCTTGCATTTAAATGGTTGTTTCGATGTGTTCCAGTCAGGCTTTCGTCCAAACCACAGCACTGAGACTGCTCTTGTAAAGGTCTTTAACGACATCCACTTAAACACAGACAGTGGCAGAACTTCAGTGTTAGTATTATTAGATCTCAGTGCTGCGTTTGACACTGTTGACCACAGCATATTACTGGACCGACTGGAAAACTGGGTGGGACTTTCAGAAACAGTTCTACATTGGTTTAAATCCTACTTAAAGGACAGAAACAACTTTGTTTCTATCGGTAAATACACATCTGAGTTGACAAATATGACATGTGGGGTTCCTCAAGGCTCCATCTTGGGGCCTCTTCTCTTTAACATCTACATGCTACCACTGGCTCAGATAATGAAGAACAACAAAATAAGTTACCATTGCTATGCAGATGACACACACATTTACGTAACAATTTCACCAGAAGACTATGCTCCAATTCAAACACTGAGTAAGTGCATTGAACAAATCAATGACTGGATGTGTCAGAACTTTCTCCAATTAAACAAAGATAAAACTGAGGTAATGGTTTTTGGAGCCAAGGCAGAACGTTTAAAAGTTAGCGCTGAGCTTCAGTCTGCAATGTTCAAACCAACAGATAAAGCCAGAAATCTAGGTGTAGTCATGGACTCTGACCTGAGTTTCAACAGTCACATTAAAACAGTTACTAAATCAGCCTACTATCAACTAAAGAACATATCTAGGATTAAAAGACTAATGTCACAGCAGGATTTGGAAAAACTTGTCCATGCCTTTATCTTCAGTAGACTCGACTACTGCAATGGTGTCTTCACAGGTCTCACTAAAAAATCTATTAGAAAGCTGCAGCTGATTCAGAACGCCGCTGCTCGAGTCCTCACTAACACTAAGAAAGTGGATCACATCACTCCTGTTCTGAAGTCTTTACACTGGCTTCCTGTGTGTCAAAGAATACATTTCAAAATACTGCTGCTGGTTTATAAAGCACTGAATGGTTTAGGCCCAAAATACATTACTGACCTCCTGCTAAACTATGAACCATCCAGATCTCTCAGGTCTTCAGAGACTGGTCAGCTTTCTGTCCCCAGAGTCAGAACTAAACAGTAAAGCAGCGTTCAGTTATTATGCTCCAAATATCTGGAACAAACTCCCAGAAACCTGCAGGTCCGCTGCAACTCTGACTACTTTTAAATCCAGGCTGAAGACTTTTCTTTTTGTCGCTGCTTTTATTTGAACTATTCATATCTTAAACTGCACTGTAACTTTTATCCATGTACTTTTACTTGTAATGTTTAATTGAACTATTTATATTTTAGACTGCACTGTAACTTTTATCCATGTATTTTTTTCTTAATGTTTATTTGATTAGCTTTTATTTTTTAATGCTTAATGTCTTTCATTTTTATTTTTTTGTAAAGCACTTTGAATTGCCTTGCATTGAAAAGTGCTCTATAAATAAACTTGCCTTGCCTTGCCTATATATATATATATATAAGTTATGATGTAGTTAAAACAATATTGGATGATAGTCATTTTTGTTGTGTTTTTGGACTGAGATAAAGTGTTATACAAGTTCATTTGAATAACAGAAAAACTCCATCCATCCATCCATCTTCTCCCGCTTATCCATGGTCGGGTCGCGGAGGTAGCAGTTCCGAGCAGTTCCAGCAGACAGAAAGACTGTCAATCAAAATGCATCCTTGGCATCTCAGGAAAGTAGATCCCTTATTGTGAAAGTCATGTTTTAACCAACCCAGTCTCACAAAAAACGTGTAATAACTACGTTGGTCCACAACGTAGGACGTAGTATTTCTACAAAAACTCCTCTGAAATTGTAAGATCCCTACGTTTTTTTTCACCATTCATTCCAATGGCTGGCGTCTATGTCACGTGATCTTCACATTTCTCCCTGCAGAAAAAAAAACATGGCCGAACTTCGTTTTATTCACGGCGTAAAATGCCTATTTAAAGTTACTTTGGCGATTAAAATGCGTTTTGATGTCATTTGATGCGAGAAATATGAATTTTTATTTCAGATTATGTGTGCAGTGGATGTACATGATCTTTAGTTTGCTAGTTATTATGAAGATTACTTCAGGAAATGGTGTCTATACAACGTTTTCATAGTTATCAAGGTGGTTGCTGGGGACGCTGCTATCGATATTATTTCTGTTATGTTGTGTAACTGTTTAATGGTGTTATGTTTATTGCTACCCCTTCCCCGTCAAAGTATAGTGTTGGTCCACAGCGCAAACATATTAGTTTAACAAAATCCTGATCTAAAATGGTGCAGAAACGTTATTTTCCCCTGTGCAATTCCAGTCTCACATCTCACATCACATCGTCATAAACAAATACCAGAAACAGACCGAAAACACTTTATTCCGAGTGTGCTTGCTTTTCTCTTTGAAAGTCATCACATAACGGCATTGTAATACACGGTTTGGCTGCATTAAATGTTACATATCTGCCGTAGTTCGGTATTTATAGAGCCCTGTGAGAAGACTTCTAGACAAACATAAAGAACTACCGCCAACACTGGAAACGTGACGTGGATCATAAATATATCAGCCATTAAACAACATCTTACATTTATTTTCACACAATACGTCTCCTTGCAGTATCAACACTAATTCGGCTCACTTTTATATTTGATCCAATTGGTAGATAGGCTGTATTTACACCATAACGGTGCACAGCTGATATAAAGGGACACCTAGTGGTTAAAGCATGCTATTGAATTTCATTATTTTTATTATTAGATATTAATAGAATCCCTATAAGGTATGTTCATTACTCGTTATTCTCTAATAATAGTTAATTAAAGACTGAATATAATGACTATTTTGCACATCCCTTTCAAGATTTCAAGATTTTCTAAGGTTAACTTTGTGCATACCTCCAGCAATGTTAACTATGTTGAAGCACTTATTTTAACTGATATTATACATATGTATTCTACTGTTATAAGATGTAAGTAGATAGTATAAGAAATGTTCAGAATATGACAATTTAATGGTGGAGGTACACATATTGAAATATGTCTTGTGATGCACTGTTGAGGAACCTGCGACCCAAGTTTTTCATCTCCGGCCTTGTCAGGTATTGAACAATCAATAAATAAAGAACACATAATTATTAAATATAAAACACAGAATTTGTGTGACTATACTAAATGATTTACAAATATACACCACTGCATATTTACTAGTGCTGGAGCGACGCGTCGACGACGTCAACTTCAAAATATCGTCGACGACATATTTCCGCGTTGACGCGTCGCGACACACACGTGGGTGTGTAAACAAAGCAACAAGCCGTTCGCAATCGCACTTCAAACACAATGGAGACTGAAACGGCTACCACCTCCTCCTCACAGGATTGCGCACGAAGCCCTCAAACGAAAACATCTCGCCCTAGGTCTTCAAAAGCATGGGAATATTTTAAAGTTAGTCCAAAACGCAAAGATATTGTCATTTGCAGTCTTTACCAAATGGAGTTGGCATATCACACAAGCACAACGGCTATGTTGGAACATTTAAAGCGGCAGCCATTAGCAGCTAGCATTTGCTCTCCGATTTTTACATAAAAATGGAATTATGGATTATAAATTCAATCATTTTTTTAAACATAGACGTTAAAAACCTATGGATTAACCGATTCAGCCGCGTGTTTTCTCGTTTTAATGCCATTGAACACGTCTTTTGATCAGATTGACAGCTACGGTGGTGAGACGATCTCCCTAGAAGCTCTGTAAAGGTAGTGTTGTGATGACTGTATTTGCTTCCCCTGTCGCGAGTCCGGATCACTCAGTGATGATACTATATACCTACATAATCTGTGGAGTCTCAGCTTTAATCGAATATCTTGTATGTGCAGCTACGATAAGTAATAAGGGTACTTTTATCTTGAGTTCTGTGCCAATGTCCGTTAGCATTTTTGGCTCATGGGTCATTTAGATGCTTCTTATGAGACTTGTGTTTTGTTTTGGTAAACATGGTTTGTATCGTCAGTTAGCTGAGATTATTCCCGTTAATCTGGTATAACACATTAATAGTTTGTTAAATATTAAGATCCCCTGAGACACAGAATCGTGAAAAAAAATGTTTTACATTACGTTTTTTTTACATTACGTTTTTTATGAATTGAACAACAGAAAAATAATCGTTAGATTAGTCGACTAATCGATCAAATAATCGCCCGATTAATCGTTTTCGAAATAATCGTTTCCCCCCAGCACTAATATTTACAATTATACACATGCTGATGTAACGCAAATGTTTCCAACTTGGGATCAATAAAGTACATCTTATCTTAAGATGATCGATGGCTACTGCCATATTTGCACAATGTGCCTCTGAACCTTGACAAGTGCATGTTTCAGGCTCATCAATTAACAACAGGAGGGGTCACAGACATAAGACCAGCTGTTAAAATAAAGCTCTTCTGACCTTAGCTGGCATGTGTGTATATATATTAATGCTGCCCATTATGGGCACAAGCAATTTTCACCTATTTATTAATTATATGTTTTAAATGTGAGTGTTTCCTATCGCCTACACCTCCAGGGATGTACACAGTTTAATACTGGCAATTTGTAATTTATTATGGGAAATACGAAAACGTCTTTTAAAACTACAACTCCCAGTAGAGACGTGCCATAGATAGAGAACATGTTGCGAAACACAATAGCCAGCATGTGTAGTTCTGGGGACAGGATGGGGGAGGGGGGAACGTGGTCTAACTTGTACCTTTGATACCCCGCCTCCGACTCCCATCTCTCAGCGCCACACTATGCCACCATTTTAGATGCGGATTTTGTTAAACCAAAACGTTTGCGCTGTGGACCAACACTATACATTGACGGGGATGGGGGTAGCAATAAAGATAACACCATTTTACACAACCTAACAGAAATAATATCGATAGCAGCGTCCCTAGCAACCACCTTGGTAACAATGAAAACGTTGTATCGACACAATTTCTTGAAGTAATCTTCGTAATAACTAGCAAACTAAAGATCATGTACATCCACTGCACACATAATCTGAAATAACAACTCATATTTCTCTCATCAAATGACATCAAAACGCATTTTAATCGCCAAACTAACTTTAAAATAGGCATTTTCCACCGAGAATAAAACGAAGTTCGGCCATGTTTTTTTTTCTGCAGGGAGAAATGTGAAGATCACATGACATAGCGCCAGCCATTGGAATGAATGGTGAAAAAAAACGTAGGGATCTTACAATTTCAGAGGCGTTTTTGTAGAAATACTACGTCCTACTTTGTGAACCAACGTAGTTATTACACGTTTTTTTATGAGACTGGGTTGGTTTTAACTAACAGCTATAGCTAGCTATATTGACACTAATTATGTGTAGACATACAATATACTAACAAAGAAATACATTAATAACACCTGTACACAGATATATATCTATTTATTCCCAAACATACTAGGTGCGCTGTAAGACTGTTTCTTGATACTGTGCTTGGAGGAAGGAGGAACCTATTGCGGTGAGCACGTTGTAACTTCCGGTTGTTGTTGTCATCTCCTGGTATCCCGTGTTAACTTGAACTTAATCGATCGTTTTAAAACTCTTGATCACGGCAACTGCCTGACGTTGTAATCACACGTTACTACAGCTTAAGCACTCACAACTCTCCTTCTCTTAGCGACTGTAACTGTAACTCCACAGTTGCCTACACTCTTTTCGGGTTTGCTAACGGTAGCAACTTTAGCTTGATAGCTAGCCATGGCTCTTTCCCCACCCTCTGGTGCTATTTTCTGCTCTTCCTGTCTCATGTTTGGTTACTTCCCGGCCTCCCTTACTGGTAAGGATACATGTGTTAAATGTAGTATAGTTGTTAGGTTGGAGGCGGGAATCATAGCCATAGAAGCCCGGCTCCGCATCTTAGAAAGTAACTCAGCTAAAGTAAAGCCCATGTTAGCATGTGCGGACCGGCAAAAGGTAGCTCCTCTTAGCCGTCCCCCGGCAACTCCTGAGCAGCAGGGAGACTGGGTGACTGTTCAGAAGGGGCATAAAGCGAAACCCGCAGGTCCCCACCAACCCGTTCACGTATCTAACAGATATTCCCCACTCAGCGAGACACCCGCTGAGAAGCCAACTCTGGTTATTGGTAGCTCTATTATGAGACACGTGAATTTAGAGACCGAAGCCTCCACAGTCACATGCATTCCAGGGGCCAGAGCGGGCGACGTTGAGGCGCATCTTAAACTGCTGGCTAAAAATAAACACAAATACGGTAGGATTGTTATTCACGTCAGTGGTAATGATGTTCGTTTACGCCAATCAGAATGCACCAAACTTAATGTGGAGTCGGTGTGTAGTTATGCTAAAACAATGTCGGACACCGTAATCTTCTCTGGTCTCCTCCCCAATCTGATCAATGATGACATGTATAGCCGCATGTCATCATTTCAGCGCTGGTTGTCTAGGTGGTGCCCAGCAAACAATGTGGGCTTCGTAAACAATTGGACAGCCTTCTGGGGAAAACCTGGTCTGATTAAGAGAGACGGCATTCACCCTACTTTGAAAGGTGCAGATCTCATTTCGGCAAACATTTCAGGGCTTTGTGGACTTAATCCATGACAAACTGGAGTTGAGACCAGGAGGCAGAGTCACAGTCTTACACGCTTCTCTGCGCTCCCTCCTAGGCAGTCATCCATAGGAATCCCGAACCCAATAAAATACCCAATATTAGCGGTGTGTGTGTCTGCCCAAGGACAATTTAAGGTAAAACCTAATAGAGGTGTCATACATAATAACCTAATAAAAGTAAATGTAACAACTACTACAGTGCAACAAAACAGGAAGATTAAATGTGGTCTCTTAAACATAAGATCTCTAGCATCTAAAGCAATATTGGTAAATGATTTAATATCAGATTATAATATTGATATATGCTGTCTCACTGAAACTTGGTTGAGACATGAAGAATATGTCAGCATAAATGAGGCCACTCCACCCAGCCATGTCAACACTCATATTGCTCGAGGCACGGGCTGAGGAGGTGGAGTTGCAGCAATCTTTGACTCAAGTTTACTTATCAATACTAAACCAACATTAAATTATACCTCTTTTGAAAGCCTCGTTTTTAGTCTTACGCATCCGACCTGGAAAACTTTGCAGCCAATCTTATTTGTTACAGTGTATCGTGCACCAGGTCCTTATTCAGAATTCTTATCAGAATTCTCTGAGTTTTTATCAACTTTGGTTCTTAAAACAGACAAAGTAATTATCGTAGGTGACTTTAATATTCATGTTGACGATGATAAAAATAGCCTTACTGTTGCATTTAACTCTATATTAGATTCTGTTGGATTCTGTCAGAGCGTAAATAAACCAACCCACTGCTATAATCACACTCTCGACCTTGTTCTGACTTATGGTATTGAAATTGAGCAACTATTAGTCGAACCGCATAATCCTGCTTTATCCGACCATTTCTTAGTAACTTTTGAAGTACTATTACGAGACTACAAAGCATTAGTCAAAAGCTCTTGCAGCAGAAACCTATCTGTTAGTGCTATAGCCACATTTAAGGAAGAGATTCCACCAATACTTAACTTGATAGCATGTCTGCATGTAGGGGAGGAAACTTATACAAAATGTACACCACCCCAAATTGATCATGTTGTTGATAGTGCTATAGATGCGCTGCGAATAAAATTAGACTCTGTTGCTCCTTTGAAAAAGAAGAAAATAAAAAAACATAGATTAGCTCCATGGCATAATGCCGAAACCCGCAAAATAAAGCAAAAGTCTAGACAACTTGAAAGGATATGGCGTTCCACTAAACTTGAAGAATCTCGTTTAATCTGACATATTACTCTCAATGAATATAAGAAAGCACTGCGTAAAGCGAGAGCAGCCTACTACTCTTCATTAATAGATGAGAATTAGAATAATGCAAGATTTATTTTCAGCACTGTAGCCAGGCTGACAGAGAGCCACAGCTCCATTGAGCCTTCTATTCCCACAGCACTCAGTAGTAATGATTTTATGTGCTTTTTTAACGATAAAATTGTTACTCTTAGAAACAAAATTAATGACCTCTTGCCTTTGACCAGTATAGTGTTATCAACAGCTCCCGGAATTGTAAGTTCTAATATTACACTAGATAGTAAACTAGAATGCTTTTCAGCCATTAACCTTGGACAATTACATTCAATGATTCTCTCTTCTAAACCATCAACGTGCATGTTAGACCCAATTCCAACTAAGCTGTTGAAGGAAGTTTTTCCATTAATTTGCACTTCTTTATTAAATATCATGAATATTTCTTTATTATCAGGCTATGTTCCACAATCATTCAAAGTAGCAGTGATAAAACCGCTTCTTAAAAAGCACAACCTCGATCCAGAGATTTTAGCCAACTATAGACCTATTTCTAATCTTTCGTTCCTCTCAAAAATTCTTGAGAAAGCGGTCGCAAAACAGTTGTGTGATTACTTAAAAAACAATGATTTATTTGAAGATTTTCAGTCTGGCTTTAGAACACATCATAGCACAGAGACAGCTCTGGTTAAAGTCACAAATGATATTCTAATAGCCTCAGACAAGGGACTTGTCTCTATTCTTGTTTTGCTCGATCTCAGTGCTGCATTTGATACTATCGACCATGATATCCTATTGCAAAGACTAGAGCACTTAGTTGGCATACAGGGAACTGCTTTAGGCTGGTTTAGGTCCTATCTATCTGAACGCTCTCAGTTTGTACGTGTTAACGATGAATCTTCAACGCAAACCAAAGTTAGCCATGGAGTGCCACAGGGCTCAGTGCTCGGACCTATTTTGTTCACATTATATATGCTTCCGTTAGGCAATATTATAAGGAATCATTCCGTAAACTTTCATTGTTATGCGGATGATACTCAACTATATTTATCAATCAAGCCTGATGAAATTAATCATCTAAATACAATTCAAGACTGCCTTAAGGACTTAAAAACGTGGATGACCTTAAACTTTTTGATGTTAAACACAACCAAAACTGAAGTTATTTTACTTGGCCCGAAGAATCTACGAAACAAATTATCTAAAGATATACTAACTATGGATGGCATTAATTTGGCCTCCAGTGAGACTATAAGGAATCTTGGTGTTATATTTGATCAGGATTTATCCTTTAACGCCCACATAAAATCAATTTCAAGGACCGCCTACTTCCATCTACGTAACATTGCAAAAATCAGGCATATCTTGCCTCAAAACGATGCAGAGAAACTAGTCCATGCATTTGTTACTTCTAGGCTGGATTATTGTAACTCTTTATTATCAGGGAGAACCAAGAAGTCAATCAAGTCGCTTCAGCTGATTCAAAATGCTGCGGCTCGTGTACTAACCAGAGTTAGGAAAAGGGACCACATTACTCCTGTTCTGGCTGCCTTACACTGGCTCCCTATTGAACACAGGATAGAATTTAAAATTCTTCTTCTCGCCTACAAAGCCCTTAATGGGCAGGCGCCATCTTACCTTAAAGAACTCATTATACCCTACTGTCCTACTAGGGCATTGCGTTCCAAGAATGCAGGGTTGTTGGTTGTTCCTAGAGTCTCTAAAAGTACAATGGGAGCCAGAGCCTTTTCTTATCAAGCTCCACATTTGTGGAATCAGCTTCCAGTTTGTGTTCGGGCGGCAGACACCCTATCCGTTTTTAAGAGTGCGCTTAAGACCTTCCTTTTTGATAAAGCTTATAGTTAGGGCTGATTAGATTCAGCCCCTAGTTTTGCTGATATAGGCTTAGTTTGTCGGGGGACATCTTACTTCTTCCTTCTCGCTGTCTATACCTGTGTACTCTCATGTTCCGATTAACCCAGCTTCCCCAAATGTCTTTCCTTTTGGTGTCTAGATACGCTGGGATCCGGAGTCATGGATGATCCTGCGGTCTTGTGTCCTGGATCGCGAGCGCTGGATCGCGAGTCGTGGCTGTGGTCCTGGATCATCGGTCCTGGATGGATATCCTCGTGGATTCATCTTCCTATTACACACATGCATTTCCAAACATCTGGACTACCTATGTTGCAAATGTATTATCTTTTCAATTTACACACGGCATCTATTGCACGTCTGTCCGTGCTGGGAGAGGGATCCCTCCTCTGTTGCTCTCCCTGAGGTTTCTCCCATTTTTCCCTTTAAACTGGGTTTTCTTTGGAAGTTTTTCCTTGTACGATGTGAGGGTCTAAGGACAGAGGGTGTCGTATTGTCATACTGATATTCTGTACACACTGTGAAGACCACTGAGATAAATGTAACATTTGTGATATTGGGCTATATAAATAAACATTGATTGATTGATTGATACTTACACAAACATTGATGTGTCTGATCTAAACATTACAAATATTGCAAAGGATATTTATTTAGAAAGAACATGCAAGGATCAGATGAGTTTTCATAGTATATATATATATGTATAGATAATAGATATAGATATAATATGTATAAACAGTGTGGAGGATTTATATGGACAGTGATATCAGATATCAAATGATATATGAGTGATCTGTATTGCTACCAGAGTGGAAGCAGCTGGACCAGGTTTTGTCCAGTGTTCCTCAGATAATTGTGAATGAACGATGACAACGGTATATGTTGGTTGTCTATTTTAGATCCTGGGAAATAGTGAATATCAGTAGCCACAGAGTTGTTTCGATTCTTAGTGCAAGTAGGGCATACATGGGAACTGATAGTCTTGCAGAGTTAAGTTCATTGTCCAGTATGAGAAAGGTGTCAGTTTCTAATCAATTTTGGAATCAGAGTCACTGTCGAAATCCTCAGATGAAGCACTCTGCAAGAAGTTGATGTTTTCTGCTCCAGACAAAACTTGCAGGTAACACGCTCTGGTGTGCGTCTTCATCTCTCTGATGTTCTGCCTCGTCCTGAAGACAATGCTTTGGACCCCTTTCAACCCCTCGTCGCTTAGGCTCCAAGGCAGGTCTTAAATAGAAACAATAACAAAGAACATCTGTTAGTAATACAGTCATTATTGCATTGTATGTTAATTGGATTTAAAATAGGAATACATACTTTGTATCGGCTCACTGGGCAGAAGGCAATACAGCTCTTTCAGGGAATCAGCACGGGCTTTGAGAGCTTTCCAATGGTGGTCCATCTCTGTGACCACAATCTTCTTCTCCTCCTGAAGTCTCCTTATTGCCATGAGGATGTCAAATGCCTTTCTTTTAGTTTTCAGATCCACATAGTCTGGATTGCATTTATGAGAAATACTTAAGTCATGTGTATGTGAAATTAAAATGAATAGAGTCCTATGGGGTTACATATTGACATGTGACACATTATGGGTTATGTGTCAGATTTGTTGGAAGTAGTCAACAGACTAATATACCACTGTGTGGTTGCTGCCATGGCCAAGCTGTCTCGCCAGACAGAATGGTTTCCAAGCACAGAGTTTCTGTACTTACAACCATTTGGTTGTAAGTTTCCACAACATAAGTCAGGATCCCCTTCTCTGTCCTGATCTTGCGTCGGATCCTGGCACGACCTTTGCTGCCATCTGTATCTTTATAAAGATGCTTGGATCGTCTCTTGATACCAGAGGTGTGGACTCGAGTCACATGACTTGGACTCGAATCAGACTCTAGTCACCAATTTGATGACTTGAGACTCGACTTGACAAAATCACAAAACACTTGCGACTCGACTTGGACTTGAACACCAATGACTCAGGACTTAACTTGGACTTGAGCCTTCTGACTTGAGGTGACTTGATCATTTAATTCAGAGGTCTCCAACACGCCGATCGCGAGCTGCCGTTAGAAGAGCAGACTCCCGTCGGAGAGAGCAAAATCTTCAGCCGCTCCTTGCTGAGAATCCTTGCAGGCAGGGGGCGGATTTTATTTAGCTGGGCCACCATGCGGCCAATCATATGCAAGGACATTCTAGGATCATACCATTATGTGAAAGAAGGGTGGGGGGCACAGCAGGTGTAGTGGTACAGGCCAGCTGCACAGAGCGACGGAGAGACGGGGGAGACGGATTTAAATGCAAGCGCGTCGGAAAAAGTCAAGAAATGAGCAAAAACCGAAAAAAGAAGCAGCATCTGGCTGCATTTCAATGATACTGGAGAAAGCAAAGCTGAGTGCAGGATTTGTAAAATGAAAATAACCTTTTTTGGTTACCTTTATTTTGGTAACCACTCAGGATTTACTGTCAGAGGTGGGAGAAGTTCAGATCTTGTACTTGAGTAGAAAAGTACCAGAGTGTAGGAATACTCAGTTACAATAAAAAGTCCTGCATTCAAAATGTTACAAGTAAAAGTACAAAAGTATTAGCATCAAAATATACTTAAAGTACCACCTGCAGAGGGATCTAGATGCCGGTGTTCTCTTCCCCAGAGAGACCGCCTCGCTGCACATTATCCCTGGCATAAAGATAGATAGTGGGTCCCCTATAACATGTTGTACACAGTGATAAACATTATGTCACCTCAACATCAGGGATCTTATCCACTAAACTCCTTCTGAATCAAACCGTCACGGTAGCCTCACCTTATTGTTCCCTCTTAAAATAGAAAAAAACACGTTACTTTACCAGCAGAGAGAAAATTGATTATTAAATTATTAATGTGACAAATAAAGAGCAGTTTGATTATTAAGTATTATTCTGTTGATCGATGTCATTACATTTGATTAAAAGCACATAATGACTTGTTTATGACTTGTTTTGTCAAAGTTTAGGACTTGGACTTGACTTGAACTTGCCCATCCTGACTTGAGACTCGACTTGGACTTGAGCGCAAAGACTTGAGACTTGACTTGGACTTGCAAAACAATGACTTGGTCCCACCTCTGCTTGATACTAGCCACCAGCACCTCAATTCTGCTGGCCAAGGCATCAGCATCATTTGAGGTGGTTGTTGTTTTTGCGGCTAAGAAAGAAATAAGTGAGTTAATAAGATTTAATATTAGAACGTTTCTGAAATACCTCGACTTCAACCAAACTGGTCAAGGTATAGAGCCTCAATCAAATTTGCAGAAGGGCGTTACTTTTTCTAAAGTCATATATGTTAATAATTTCCTCAGTACATGACATGTCACTTGTTAGACACTTTTATCCAAAGTGACTTACATACTCAATACTGTGGAGAATCCCCACAGGAGCAATTTGGGGTGAAGTGTCTCAGGGTTTGGACCTGTGACCCCCTGATCCCAACACCAACGCACTAGGCCACTGCGCCATAGCCTCCCTTACCTTCTGCCCACTCCTTGACATCATTGACCCAGTCTTGCAATTTGCTCTCCGTCACTGCCATTTGCACTTTCATGGTCTCCAAGTTCTGCAACTGGTTTTGCAGAACTTTGGTGGTCTTCAATGACAAACAATCAGAGCCAACAAGAACAATTATTTCAGCCCACAGCTTCGAATAATGCCAAAACATATAGCATCTTAAAACACATTGCTGATGTCCTTACCTTCTGATATCGGTGACACTGTGAGGTTGCCACATTTCTGAATTGTTGCTGGTTCCAGCGCATGGCCATGAGAGTAAGCATGTCTGTGCGTCCTGCAAACACATACAATATGATTTTTACATTATTCCAATGACCTATTGTGCTTAGAATGTTATAAGAGCATCATGTCGTCGTCTCACCTGCTTTTGTCATGTGTTTGGTTGTTACAGCAATCCTAGAGAGAAAGGCATTGCTCTGTTCCACCTCCTCTCCGAGTGTTAAGCCAGCCCCCTCCTGATACACCCCACTCCATTTCACCTGGTTAAAAACAAATATATACTTTTCAAATCAACAAAAAAAAGGTTAGGTGTTCACATTTTTTTTTAGCAATTGGTAATGTTTCCTTACCTCGCATTTGAAATCATGGGCTTTGGCATGAAATACCGAGAGGAAGGGCCTCATCTGGAGAAGGTGCTGGAGCTCTGGGCAGCTCTTTGTAACTTTTTTAAGGGAGGGCCAAAATGTACATGTGACATCCATACAAAAAAAAAGTTATATTCCTGCTGGCCAGCTTTTCTTGCAAGTATAAGGGAGAGGCAAAGATTTCTCCCCTGTACATATTCAGTGCACAGAGCAGCACTCCATGGCGACACACCGCGAGCTCCAGGCCCTCCTCGTCTAATTTGCTGGTGGATCTTTGGGAAGTCTCTCTGGCTACGGACCACCACAATATTGAAAATGATTGATAAAAGTCCAAAGAATAATTTTAACATATTAAATAGAAGGCAACCTGTATATATATTTAAGAATAATTACGAATATAATTATTATAGTATGTCATTTTACATGTTTAGTTGTCCTGTGGATATGGTCCACAAATCTTGTCACTTCTTCATCCTTGGCAATGAAGACGCCTTCAAATGTGGCCTTTTCCTCGGATCTAAATACAACATAGGTTTTTGTCAGTGTTTAAAGGTGTCAGTATAGTTATATTACAGAGTTTTGTTTGTTATGAGTGAAACACGGAGATTAGAAACATTTCCGAGTACCTAGATGCATGCTTGAAGCGGTAGTGTTTACAGTTTCCATCCACTGAAACCGCAAGCATATCCGGGTTGCACGCAGGACAGATGAAGCTCTCCTCTTTGCAGATGTTTTCCACCTCAAATCGGACAGCCTCCCACTCAAAAAAACTTTGCTGAAAGTTGCCTGCTGAGATCTTCCCAGACTATTTCCAAAAAATAAATTAACCATTAATTCAGTGAAGAAAGTATGCAACTAACATATTTTAAATCCACAAAACCAACAGACGATAAATACTGTTGGATACAGTACATACATGTAGTACTCACACGGCCAAAGCGGAAAGTTCTTTGATCCAGCATTCTTAAAAATACCTGGCAGGAAAGTCCTGGTGCGGCCATCTTCATCTCTTCAAATGAATAAAACACATCTGTTTCATAAATTGTAGAGAAGTTAAGTGTTGCAGGCCAGTAGCCACTCTGGATAAGATTGTCCAATCCAGCAGCCCAAGTGGCATCACATGTGACAACTCAACGAAACGAAAACGCATCAATTGTAATGCAAAATGTAGCAAATAGTTGTATGTAAAATTCACAAACACATCTATGGCAACACTTGTGTGTTGTATAATTGTTAAATTTATATATTTTAGTAGTTTTCAAACAAAACAAATATTAACATATTTACCATTCATTGTGACCAGAGCAACAACCTTTCCTGGGTTGACCCTTAAAGACACTGTTGAGCATCCACAGATTTTCTCAGGCATTTCTACAGGCATAAGCCGAACTGAAAAATATCATACATATGAATTAAGACCATTTGTATCGATTCGGAAATATCACATTAATAATTTCAATTTCTACAGTGCCTTTCACGAAACCCAAGGACGCTTTGTGATGTGGAGATTTATCAAACCAGTGTTATGGAAATCTAGGAACCAAACACGGCTGGAGAGTACAAGTCAAAGTAAAAACAAATAAATGGTTAATCAAGAAAAGCTGTCTTTTGGTTATTTATTTGAAGCTTCAAATACACGATACAATAAGGTAAATATGTCACAGGTCTGACAGAGTATGGAAAGTCTGCCAGAGAGTGAACAGAACAAATGAAAAAGCAGAGATTATATAGCAAAACAGTGGGAATATTATAACTCTCGTGTTCACACGCCAAGATTGTTTATGAGACACCTTCTGGCCTTGAGCTGGCCTTGAGCAGGTTTAATGTGACTGTGTATGAGTCTACCAGTCTAAACCAGCTGTGGCCTTGCATAACCCATAAGAGAATATAACAGATGATAATGGTTAAAGCACAACAAGAGGAAATAAGGAGCACAACAAGAGGAAATAAGAAGCATTTGGTTTACGCATATGAAGGATATAGGAATAATGATATAATAAAAAATGTCCACTACATTCTCCCCTTTTGATCATACTAGATCAATAAAAAAAACAAATGACAGGATAGACTGATATAACACATCCATGAATACACTCCATCGCTGGTTTAAGTAAACACATCACAAATATATCATAGAAAACTGGCTGTTTTTGTGGAGGACAGACTCCAATATAATGTAAGCATAAGAGAGGAGATACACACATGATTATATTGATAAATCGGAATCAGACTCTTCTGATTCTAGCTGATCTATCTCACTGTTGCGCAAAGGATTGTCGTGTAATGGAATAGTAGTATACTGAACGAAAGCTGAGGATACCATACTGGAAACGCATTTATTCAGTATTGGGATAATCAAACAGGTCCAACTGATTAATAGGCCAAAAATGATCGCCAGGGGTGTAACTATACTAGCCACCCATGCTTTCCACCCGCCTGATGTAAGCCAGGCCCACCAGTCCCAGCCACCTGCGTTGGATATGTCATCAGCTTTCATGTCAGCTAACAGGTTGTTAAGATGCAGCACGGTGTCAGTGATGTTCTTGGTGGCGTCGGGAATGTAAGTGCAACAGGAGTCACCGATCACATGACACAGGCCACCCTTTGAGGCGAACAAAAGGTCAAGAGCAAATTGGTGCTGCATGAGCATGTTCCTAGAGGCTATTATGAATGGGGACAATGCCTGGAAGCCTTGCGTCGTCTCGTGAGTGAGGTTCTCTAGCCGGACGGTTCTCTTTACCTTGTGGTGGTCGGGGTGTTGGAACTCTGTGTAATGACGTGTCGTGTGCATTAAGGACGTGAGTACAGTGACTACTGGATTCAAATCCACTAGAGTGCATGTACCTATCCAGAGGGGAGCCAGAACTTGATAGAGCTTGTCGCCGCACAACCAAACGTAATCTTCTGGCGCGCTAAACCCAGCATCACTGGGCCACGCCAGTTGGAGGGAAATATGTTTAACATCAGGGAATGCTACGTTAGAAAAGATTCTTTCAGGGGCACCAGATATGTGACAATACGAGATTTTGTAAGCACCGTCACCGCATGTGTTCCGTAGGATGCGGGTACAACCAGTAGTAGTGCCTAGGAAAAAATAAGGTGGTGTAAGAGACGTTTTGTGGTAAACTCTCTGGACGCAGAGGCTGTGTTTCATCCCTCTCAAATGACTGGGGTGCACATGGCTGACGGGTTGGTACTTTGCGTATGTGGTGTCAAGCGTGGATGCACGCAAAGAGGAGTTAGACCGATTACTGCATGGTGGAGGAAGCTGCCTAGCATAACGCCACTCGGTTACGCTGTCTTCACCCTTGATGGGCCTTGTCAGAGCCATAAACGCGCAGAGGTGTTCAACCTGGGTCAGAGAGCGCGGACGAACTGGCACGGACATTGATGAGTCCTGGGGGAAAAGAGTGCATGCATAACATGACCCATTTTGTCCTGCGGCCTGCAAGAATGATCTCAGAGTGTGCCACCAGACGTTACCAGTGATCCCATTACTGGTCTGACCCACATCAATGTTGCTATGGTCGTTATCGCCTATGTATAGATTAAATGTAGATGTACCTATGGATGTCAACAGTTGCGTCAAAGGTTGCTTACGCTTTTCCGGGGTCTGAGTTTTGGGCGCTATGTCTATGTAAAATGTGCCACACGGGTCGGCGCCGGATATATACATACAGACAACAAAATAAAATAAATGTGGTTCGCCCTGCTTTCCCCATGTACGTCTTAGATACCTCGATTTTGGCTGACATGCTGTATGCTGAAATGGATACATAAAATATAGGACTAGTCCTAACACAACTATCATAGCAAGTATGCAGAGGAACCATTCTATGATTGTCCAGGCTCTCCAGTAGTATTCACATTGCTCACGGTTGCGTTGTCGTCTCTCCAGACGAGCCCTCATCACGAGGGGGAAATGTTCCATGGAGTGTGTGAGTGTATTCTCTCGGTCGATTTCGTGACACGGACCGTCAGACTTCGCACTCTGATAACACAAACGAGGAACCAGAGAGCATATGAAACCGCTCAACTGGCACTCGCTCGTGACACCTTGTGTGTAGTGTGTTTTGGTATATGTAGTGCAAGTGTGGTGCTGGTGGTGACTAGGGCACGTCACTTGTTGTCATCTGTTGGTGACTCGGACACGTCACTTGCTGTCATCTGTTGGTGACTCGGACACGTCACTTGCTGTCATCTGTTGGTGACTCGGACACGTCACTTGTTGTCATCTGTTGGTGACTTGGACACGTCACTTGTTGTCATCTTTGTTGGTGACTTGGACATGTCACTTGTTGTCGTCTGTTTCTATCGTTTCTCCTTTCCTGTGACTACGACCTTGCAGTGGCTGGCGTGGACCCACGTAGCTCTCTCGGCGACCTTGACCGCTGTCTGGGTGACGAGAAGAACCTGGTAGGGTCCTTGCCAACGATTGGATTTCCAGCTCTTTCTCCGGAAATCCTTGATCAGCACGAAGTCGCCGGGTTGAAGGCGGTGAAGCGGACCAGTGGCAGGAGTAGGCAAGGCTGCGGCTACCTGACGTCGGATGTCTGCTAAAGTGGATGATAGGTTAACACAATATGACAACATAGCATCCTCACACAAAGTTGTGGAGGGAAGAGGACATCCTGGAGCCTTGAGTCCAATCTGTGGAGGAGCCCCAAAAAGGATTTCAAATGGGCTGAGTTGACTCTGTGTTCTCTTCCGCATCCTCATGTAGATCAGCACAATGGGCAGAGCTTGTGTCCATGACAGACCTGTGTCTGCACAGCATTTTGCTAGTTTGTTTTTGATTGTGCCATTCTCTCTTTCCACCCCACCCCCACTCTGTGGATGATAAGCACAATGCTTTCTGATGTCCATGCCCATGTATTCTCCTATCTGCGTAATGGCCTCATTAGCAAAATGTGAACCGTTGTCCCTAGAAATGTTGTCTGGTAGTCCCCATCTAGGAATGATTTCCCTCAGTAGTGCCTTTTCCACAGCATTTGCTGTCTGTGCTTTTACTGGGAAAGCTTCTACCCATTTGGACCACATGTCCACCACCACTAGACAGTGCTTCTTACCCTCTGATGGGCTAAGCTCAATGAAGTCCAGCATTTGGTGCTCACATGGCCTGGTGGGAGGTGGATGTGCTCCGGGTCCTGTAACCTTTACTGGTCTACCAGAATTTTGCATAATGCAGATTAGGCATGCTTCACAGTGCTTTTGAGCTGTTACTGTGAATCCCCTTGTGAACCACTCCTGATTAATAGACTCTAACATCCCCCCTTTTGACACATGATCCCACCCATGTGTCAACTTAGCGAAATGAGGGAAAAAATGTCTGGGAAGACATGGATTGGAATTTGGGCCAACCCAGGTGCTGGATTTTGGGTCAAAAACCGCCCCAGCAGCCTTCCATTGAGCCTTCTCAACTGGCGTAGCTAGCTGCTGCATGGAAGTCAGTGATGACATGTTGTCAGTGAAGGAGGGGACAGGGATTTTAACAAATTAGTGTATGTGAGGTGCGAGAGGAATCAGGGCAGCTGCCTTTGCGGCTGAGTCAGCAGACGCATTTCCTAGGGAAACTGGGTCTGTACTGCTTGCGTGTGCGACACATTTACAGACTGCAACCTCAGATGGGAGCAGAATGGCGTCTAGTAAGCCTGCAACCAGTACATGGTTAAGCACTGGTTTGACATCAGATTTTAGGAATTGTCTACACTTCCAAATAGCCCCAAAATCGTGTACTACCCCGAAAGCATATCGTGAGTCAGTGTAAATAGTCACGGTTTTGCCTTCTGCAAACGTGCAGGCTTCAGTTAGTGCGATGAGCTCTGCTGCCTGTGCTGAGAGGTGACATGGAAGCGGTCCAGAACGGAGTACAGCAGAATCTGAAACAACAGAAAAACAAACCCACCCGATTAGTGCCCCCTTGGTCGCGAGAGGCAGACCCATCAACATACAAAATAAGGTCAGCGTTGGTCAGAGGAACGTCTTTTAAGTCCGAACAATAAAAACCTGTCTGTCTTTTAAGTCCAATCTAGGTGTGCACACAATGGAAAGTACGTCAACCGTCTTCAGGCAATGTTCAAACTAAATGAAGTCTCTCCTTTTGAAACATCATGTGTTGAAATAAACACCTGCAGTTCAAAAATAAAAAGTGAATTGCCTAATATTTTTGTTGTGGAATCAATTAATTTCTTTCCTTAAAGGCAAAAACATGAAAAAGCTAAGAGAAAAACCCTATTGAATACAATATTATTTGGAACAACTTAATTTATAAATGGTTGTCAACTTAAAAACATGTGTTCATGTTCAACATGCGGTAATTAAGTACATACAATTTAAGATTATATTTAAATCATACGGTAAAACAAGTTGGAACTTTTGGAGTAATCCCTTAAAAACTTGTGTTTATGCTACCAATTATTAAGTAAGTGGTAATTGAAAACACCTCTGATTGCAGAGGAAAAGCCTTCTCCCCTAACCCAATAACTTTGTTGCTTTAACAACATTTCAATCGAAGTTGTCTTAACTCAATAACCATCGATGCAACCTATTGCCTTGATTTTCTTTGTTAAGCCAAGACATTTGTTTTTAGAGTGTACGTAGACTGGGCCTCCCATATAACCTGTCTGAGCCGATATAAAAACCAATCAGCAAATAACTTTTCAATTCATTATTTATTACTATTTTTGAGGTATTTTTAGGTTGGAAGTGAACATAAGTCATAGGTACATGGTGTACTTTTCCTTCACTACATGTATGTAATACCTTTAGTTACCTCACAGATGTGGATGAATGATGTGAAATATAATCAAGTGTTGAATCAGACTTTAGTTCCACCTGGAGTAAATCCACCAGCTACCCTGCAGTCTACAAAGTACTTCAAACTAGCTGCACCTTCACCAGCTCTGAGAACACTTTCATGATCAATCATTATAAAACACATCATATATATTATTCTGAAATGGACCAATCTGCACAACGACTACTTTCACTGTCTTTACTTTCACTATATTCTGATAATACTTTTCTACTTTTACTTGAGGAACATTTTGAATGTAGGACTGTTACTGTAACACTCTGGTACTTCTACTTTTACTCAAGTACAATATCTGAGTACTTCTAATTTCACTACAATATCTGAGTACTTATTCCACTTCTGGTAGTGTATTAGTCTGAATTGTAGCTACAAAATCACAAAGAGCTGCATAAAAATAGAATAATATGTACACGTGTGTACAATGATTTGTAGGTAATTTTGACTACTCAAGACACCTCACTTATACATCTTCAAAGTATTGGCTTTCACAATATTAAACTTGTTTCGGCAAATTCAGATGATAAATACAACTTTGAAGCTTGTAACGGCATAATTACAAGCAGAGAACGGACTAATGTAACGTCACAGCAAGCATAACAACAGCCGTGTGTTATGAACACATACGCAAGAATGACATCATCTGTCGCTTAGTGACTTTTTTTACCATTTAGCCTTAACACAAACGTGTGAATGTGTAAGGTTTACCATTATATTGAAATGTGAACAGAAATTGACTGTCTTTGTGTACCGGAACACTGAAAAAAATGCATTTGAGACATCTATGGCAGTAAATATGTTGCAGAGGCTGGAACTTGGGAAATAATCAGATAAGGATTCCGGACGAGCGTGCATGCACAGCTGCATTTACATCGTAAATCCTGGACAAATCTCCACTCGTCAGGAGGTTTGTCTCTGATCTTTTTGACAGGAAACACTGGAGTGCGTTACACGGAATAATGACCCCTTGTTTAAGCAGAGAGGTAAACACTGGCCGAATGCCATCAACAGCTTCACGTTTCAATGGGTACGGAACGTGAACATTAACCCTACGTCATATCTGTGAGCTGCCCAGAGTGAGTATGGCATATCTGAAAGCGCGGCAGGAAGCTCAGAGATATGAGAATTACTTCATCATCCTCAACCAACAGGAATGTGCACAGAACGGCTACGTTCGTGCACATTTTCATTTGATACACGTCACGTGACATAGAGTACATTACATATTCTGTGTGTGTAGGTGCCCAATCAGTGACTGACTCCCAATCTTTAACGATTGGACCCAAATCCCTCCATCTATCAGTGGGCCCCCTGGCTAGTGAAATGTGTGGACCGCCCCTGGGATTTGACACAGCTGGTTGTGTCTTGTGTGTGAGCCTAACAGAGATAGCGCTACACAGCGAATTCCAATACATTTTTAAACATGAGCTCATCATTCACACATTTTAACAGAAAAACTCTCATCATAGCATTTACACAGATCTTTCAACCACGTTAGCAGTACAATGCAAAATGAGAAGCCTCCACACAGCAGGTGGAAAAACACGTTCAGTCAAACGCAACAACTCCTGAGAATCAGGATATGTCAGCAGCCCATTGATACACATTCACCAGTTCTTTATCATCAAATGACACTTTTTGAACCATCGTAGGAGATGGCTGTCAGACTTTAAGACCCTCATTTGTGGAAAAATGAGGTCCAAGCCGAACCGGAGAATCAGATCTCTGCCCAGTAAATGTGTTGGGCAGACAGATGATAAAATAACTGTTTTTTACTGATGTGGGAATGGATGACTGTCACCACCGTTATCTTTACCCTGAAGTGTTACAGAAACTTCTCCTCTACAGTTACCCAGCACATGAATAAATCTATCACTAAATTTGCATTCAGGCAAATCTGCCCTTTTTTACCACAGAATGTGTAGCCCCAGAATCAACCAAAAATGTGTGGGACATTTCTTAATGCAAACATTCACTGTCATATTTCAAATATGTACCCTCTTTAACCACAGAATGTGTCTTCTACATTGTGTGAGGTGTGAGGTGCGTGTGTGTGTGTGTCACTTCCCTGGTTAGATGCTGCTGGCTGAATTTCCATCTCGCTCGATTGGGCCCCTTCCTTGCTGTCCCCCTCTGCCTCCACTCCAGTGTTCTGTGAGCAGTCCCATAATCCAATGTTCAACACTTCCACACTTGGAAACATCTTTCTTCAAAGGAACGTCTTGCTTCTTGTCCTCTGCCTCTGAAAACCTCCTCTGCCTCTCCCTCGGTATTGTGAGCGGCCAGCATTTTGTTTAACTTGCGCTGTGTCTGTGAGTCCGTTGAGAAAGGCATTACTGAGGTTTGTCTCCCAAACACCTGCTTGGTCTCCTAGGGCATCGGGTTTGTTTATCCCGCTGTTGTCCCCATCTACTTGGGCCTGATGGGGGTGGACGAGCTTGGAGTTGACGCTGACTGCATGGCTGGGGCTTGCGGTGGAGGTGGTTGAGGTGTTCCAACCAGATTGCCAGGGTTGTACACCGGAGGAGGGAAGGATACCCAGTCGAGGAGAGGTCATTCAGGCCTGCAATGGAAGGACACAGAGATGTCTGGGGTTTACATGTCTTTTGGAAATAATGTATTTCTTTTCTTCACATTCATTTTCAACCTTAATATTTTATTTAATGCCCAAGGCCAACTGCCTTTTTTTTTACTCCCCAGTATTACAAACACTTTCTGTGAGTGTCCAGTTTTCTATAAGTCTTTTACTTTAACTTTATTCATTTATTTTTACCCTTCATTCCATCTTCATGTTCTTGTAATTTATTCTTTTTAGGTTCTTGATTTTTAATTTACTCAAAAAAACCTCCCTTAGGAAATCCGAACATTTCCATCCATATATTTATTTTAAACAGACTTTCTTCACCATATTTTGCTCGCATGACATCAACAATCGGACCCTCAGGAGGCTGTACAAACCCCCTCCCCTGCTTTGCTCCCATAACAAAGTCTTTAAAGTGTTACCAAAACACTCCGTTTTACCAAAACACTATTTTTCACCCGTCGGTGCCAGATATTCCAAATATCTCTACTTTCGAGCAGTCCCTCTCATAAATGTCATGGAGTTTTAATTCTGTTTAACTTTAAACAATTTAGACTTTGTACATCTCACCCGTATTGAAAGCCCTTTGAGTTCGTTGGATCTCGTGAAGTCAATCGGTTCCACCCCTCGCGTTGGTCCCCTCGTCCCGTACGGTTTATGTCGGGGTAGAGGAGGATCCAAAGATCCCGGAGCGCGCACCCACCAGCGTCCGGTGATGTCCCCGATCTAACCTACAGAGATCCTGCCGACAACGCCATCTGTTATGGAAATCTAGGACCCAAACACGACTGGAGAGTACAAGTCAAAGTAAAAACAAATAAATGGTGAATCGAGAAAAGCTGTCTTTTGGTTATTTATTTGAAGCTTCAAATACACGATACAATAAGGTAAATATGTCACAGGTCTGACAGAGTATGAAAAGTCTGCCAGAGAGTGAACAGAACAAATGAAAAAGCAGAGATTATATAGCAAAACAGTGGGAATATTATAACTCTCGTGTTCACACGCCAAGATTGTTTATGAGACACCTTCTGGCCTTGAGCTGGCCTTGAGCAGGTTTAATGTGACTGTGTATGAGTCTCCCAGTCTAAACCAGCTGTGGCCTTGCATAACCCATAAGAGAATATAACAGATGATAATGGTGAAAGCACAACAAGAGGAAATAAGAAGCACAACAAGAGGAAATAAGAAGCATTTGGTTTACGCATATGAAGGATATAGGAATAATGATATAATAAAAAATGTCCACTACACCAGACAATGAAGTACATTGCTGAAACAGTACTGAGGGACTAACTAATATTGAGTATACACAAGATTAAAAATAAAATAAAAGTTAATATGAGTCTGGGGCATTGTTTGAAATGTCTAATGACCAATGATCTCTAAAAGTTCAATAATGAAATTCATTTTAAACACTTACCACAATGGGAAAGGGCCTTGTCAGCAACAAAAGTTGTTGGAGGTAATGGCTGAAAGAATCCGGCTGTCATGGCATCTCTGTTGTGAAGTATATGTCTAGTGTGCATGCTAACATCACATTCAGCACAGAGGAAAGGGTGTAGTCGGCAGTCACGACAACGGACAGCAGCTGGATTGCTCCCACACTGTTGGCAGATACGGTTTGCAACATTTTCTTGTGCTGCTGTGCTCTTAATCAGACGGGGCCTCTCTGTCCTCCACCTCTCGGAAAAGAGACTTTTTCTTGTGCCCCAGTCTAAAGAAGCCATAGGAGGAGCTGTTGGAGCAGATGTTTCTAGCTCATCACCAGAGGCATCGCTTAGTGATAGCTGGAGATCTTGTAGAAAACACTCCGTTAAAAGATAAGGAATGAAACAAAAATGAAACAAAAAAATATTGTTTTATACTACATCAAAGTTTACTGTATGGAGTAGCTCTGGCTTGGAAATATTTAACAGCTATGTTTATAATTATGATAAATTGTTTTTAAAATTCAAACATGGAATTAACATTTCCAAATCAGTGCCACATCTCACAGAAACAAGTACAGACATATGGAGATACTGATTTAGGTTTACACAATACATTACATACCAACAGTCTCTGGAGCAAAGACCATCTCACAGTCAGTGTCAGGAGCATCAACACGAGGAGCTTTCCTTCGACTGGGACCAGCTCTACAAAACAAAAACCTTTACCATAAATACGATTCCAATGTCTTCATTACCCCTTAGATAGAATTAGATTTAGTCAAATAATAATAATTATATATATATATATTATATAAATAATAATTTAGCTATAATCATGTCAGATTACCTATCAAATGTAAACATATTTTGCCGTTGGTTTGATTGTTTTCCTTATACATCAATTAATGTAATGCTGTTGTTGTAATACTCATTATATAGTAAACATTCTAGTTCTTCAACATAAATGAAATGAAAATTAAATACTCACCCTGATTTGGCAGATTCCTGCTTGCTTTTGGTCTCTCAAAGATTTGGTTACCATCAACGTCTCTGTTTTTCCATTTGACGATTGGTTCAGGTGTCTTCACTGGTGCTGCTGCATCCTCATCCCGCTGCTTAGTTATCAAGTTATCAAGGCCTTGGAGCTCATTATTGAGTTCTTCTTGTTCTGCCTGTTCAACAAGACCATCTTGGGCAGGGGTGGGGAACCTTTTTCCTCTCAAGGGCCATTTCAATTTTTTCAACATCCTCCGAGGGCCGTACAAATTATTGACCTCTGCTTAAAAATCACAGCACATTCATTTGGCCTTTCTTTCATGCTGTACAAAGAAAAAGCAACCTCTTAATCCAGATATCTTGCCATGACTCACACATGAGTTCACGTGCACGGTTGTGGCATGACCACCAAACAGAAAGATATGGACACAAGATGTGTGCAAATGTATTTGCAAACAGAATCATAAAGTACATCAGGTTTCATAGAGCCAAACATTTCAAGTGCTAATCAATCAATCAATCAATCAATCAATCAATCAATCAATCAATCAATCAATCAATGTTTATTTATATAGCCCAATATCACAAATGTTACATTTGTCTCAGTGGTCTTCACAGTGTGTACAGAATATCAGTATGACAATATGACACCCTCTGTCCTTAGACCCTCACATCGTACAAGGAAAAACCTCCGGAGAAAACCCACAGTTTAAAGGGAAAAATGGGAGAAACCTCAGGGAGAGCAACAGAGGAGGGATCCCTCTCCCAGGGCTGACAGACGTGCAATAGATGCCGTGTGTAAATTGAAAAGATAATACATTTGCAACATAGGTAGTCCAGGTGTTTGGAAATGCATGTGTGTATAATAGGAAGATGAATCCATGAGGATATGCATCCATGACTTATGATCCAGGACCACAGCCACGACTCGCGATCCAGGGCTCGCAATCCAGGACACAGGACCGCAGGATCATCCATGACTCCGGATCCCGGCGTATATAGACACCAAAAAGAAAGACATTTGGGGAAGCTGGGTTAATCGGAACATGAGAGTACACAGGTACAGACAGAGAGAAGGAAGAAGTAAGATGTCCCCCGACAAACTAAGCCTATATCAGAAAAACTAGGGGCTGAATCTAATCAGCCCTAACTATAAGCTTTATCAAAAAGGAAGGTCTTAAGCGCACTCTTAAAAACGGATAGGGTGTCTGCCGCCCGAACACAAACTGGAAGCTGATTCCACAAATGTGGAGCTTGATAAGAAAAGGCTCTGGCTCCCATTGTACTTTTAGAGACTCTAGGAACAACCAACAACCCTGCATTCTTGGAACGCAATGCCCTAGTAGGACAGTAGGGTATAATGAGTTCTTTAAGTTAAGATGGCGCCTGCCCATTAAGGGCTTTGTAGGCGAGAAGAATAATTTTAAATTCTATCCTGTGTACTATAGGGAGCCAGTGTAAGGCAGCCAGAACAAGAGTAATGTGGTCCCTTTTCCTAACTCACAAGCTAACACGAGCCGCAGCATTTTGAATCAGCTGAAGAGACTTGACTGACTTCTTGGTACTCCCTGATAATAAGGAGTTACAATAATCCAGCCTAGAAGTAACACATGCATGGACTAGTTTCTCTGCATCGTTTTGAGGCAAGATATGCCTGATTTTTGCAATGTTACGTAGATGGAAGTAGGCAGTCCTTGAAATTGATTTTATGTGGGCGTTAAAGGATAAATCCTGATCAAATATAACACCAAGATTCCTTACAGTCTCACTGGAGGCCAAATTAATGCCATCCATAGTTAGTATATCTTTAGATAATTTGTTTCATAGATTCTTCGGGCCAAGTACAAAAACTTCAGTTTTGGTCGTGTTTAACATCAAAAAGTTTAAGGTCATCCACGTTTTTAAGTCCTTAAGGCAGTCTTGAATTTTATTTAGATGATTAATTTCATCAGGCTTGATTGATAAATATAGTTGAGTATCATCCGCATAACAATGAAAGTTTACAGAATGATTCCTTATAATATTGCCTAACGGAAGCATATATAATGTCAACAAAATAGGTCCGAGCACTGAGCCCTGTGGCACTCCATGGCTAAACCAGCCTAAAGCAGTTCCCTGTATGCCAACTAAGTGCTCTAGTCTTTGCAATAGGATATCATGGTCGATAGTATCAAATGCAGCACTGAGATCGAGCAAAACAAGAATAGAGACAAGTCCCTTGTCTGAGGCTATTATAATGTCATTTGTGACTTTAACCAGAGCTGTCTCTGTGCTATGATGTGTTCTAAAGCCAGACTGAAAATCTTCAAATAAAACATTGTTTTTTAAGTAATCACACAACTGTTTTGCGACCGCTTTCTCAATAATTTTTGAGAGGAACGGAAGATTAGAAATAGGTCTATAGTTGGCTAAAACCTCTGGATCGAGGTTGTGCTTTTTAAGAAGCGGTTTTATCACTGCTACTTTGAATGAATGTGGAACATAGCCTGATAATAAAGACATATTCATAATATTTAATAAAGAAGTGCGAATTAATGGAAACACTTCCTTTAACAGCTTAGTTGGAATCGGGTCTAAGATACACGTTGATGGTTTAGAAGAGAGAATCATTTAATTTAATTGTTCAAGGTTAATGCCTGAAAAGCATTCTAGTTTACAATCTAGTATAATATTACAGCTTACATTTCCGGGAGCTGTTGATAACACTATACTGGTCAAAGGCAAGAGGTCATTAATTTTGTTTCTAAGAGTAACAATTTTATCGTTAAAAAAGCACATCAAATCATTACTACTGAGTGCTATGGGAATAGAAGGCTCAATGGAGGTATGGCTCTCTGTCAGCCTGGCTACAGTGCTGAAAAGAAATCTTGCATTATTCTTATTCTCATCTATTAATGAAGAGTAGTAGGCTGCTCTCGCTTTACGCAGTGCTTTCTTATATTCATTGAGAGTAATATGCCAAATTAAACGAGATTCTTCAAGCTGTCTAGACTTTTACTTTATTTTGCGGGTTTTGGCATTATGCCATGGAGCTAATCTATGTTGTTTTATTTTCTTCTTTTTCAAAGGAGCAACAGAGTCTAATTTTATTCGCAGCGCATCTATAGCAATATCAACAAAATGATCAATTTGGGGTGGTGTACATTTTGTATAAGTTTCCTCCCCTACATGCAGACATGCTATCGAGTTAAGTATTGGTGGAATCTCTTCCTTAAATGTGGCTCCAGCACTAACAGATAGGTTTCTGCTGCAGGAGCTTTTGACTAATGCTTTGTAGTCTCGTAATAATACTTCAAAAGTTACTAAGAAATGGTCGGATAAAGCAGGATTATGCGGTTCGACTAATATTTGCTCAATTTCAATACCATAAGTCAGAACAAGGTCGAGAGTGTGATTATAGCAGTGGGTTGGTTTATTTACACTCTGACAGAAACCAACATAATCTAATATAGAGTTAAATGCAACAGTAAGGCTATTTTTATCATCGTCAACATGAATATTTAAGTCACCTACGATAATTACTTTATCTGTTTTAAGAACCAAAGTTGATAAAAACTCAGAGAATTCTGATAAGAATTCTGAATAAGGACCTGGTGCACAATACACTGTAACAAATAAGATTGGCTGCAAAGTTTTCCAGGTCGGATGCGTAAGACTAAAAACGAGGCTTTCAAAGGAGGTATAATTTAATTGTGGTTTAGTATTGATAAGTAAACTTGAGATTGCTGCAACTCCACCTCCTCGGCCCGTGCCTCGGGCAATATGAGTGTTGATATGGCTGGGTGGAGTGGCCTCATTTATGCTGACATATTCTTCATGTCTCAACCGAGTTTCAGTGAGACAGCATATATCAATATTATAATCTGATATTAAATAATTTACCAATATTGCTTTAGATGCTAGAGATCTTATGTTTAAGAGACCACATTTACTTGGGCCCCCCTCTTTTACACTATCTTTGTGTTCAACCTGGATGTGTAGTTTCATAAATTGTCATTTATTTGTGTTATCATAAATGTATGCATGCCTCTTCTTAATTAAAGTTAAATGTCTGTAAATGTCCCCTCTGTGGGATAAGTAAAGGTAAAGTATGATTATATTTGACAAATAAAAGTAACACTATATTTGAAGGGCTGTGCATAAGATACACATCGGTCATAAACATGTAGGAATAATCATTTGGACTGCTCTTATTGGGTGTCATCCAGTCAATTCACTCAGTCATACCCTATTAAAATGTAAAATTATACGAGCTAATAGCTAATGAATAAAAGCTAATGGCTAGTAGCTGTTAGCTAGCATAGTCCAGTCAGTTGTATTTTAAATTAATGTCTTTAAAGGATTCACAAACTCACAAATCGACTACCTTGCTCTTCTCTTCTTGTCCCAAAGACAAGAAAAACACCAACACAGACAAAACTACAAACGTGACATAACCTGAGAATCGTGATAGAATCGTGACACCCTGTGCGCAGATGCAACGCATCATATGACGTCACATGTTTGGCATGTGTCGATTGAAAATGCTTTATTTAAAACAAAAACAAGGACAACAAACAAAGCAGTTTTCAAAACGGCCAGACAAAATACTTTGAGCTGCCCTATAGCCAAAGCCTGAGACACTATTTAAAGCATAATAAAGACAATATAAGTAGTCTTACTAATGCCACTTCAATCTCATTAGTATGCAGAAAAAGTGACAGGTCGCCCCGCCCCTTTTTGGCTTATTTTACCGGAAGTCCCGCCTTATTCTACCGGATGTCCCGCCCCCACTTCCGGCGGATGTCCCGTCCCCGCTTCCGGTTTACAAAATAAAAATAAAAATAAAATAAAAATAAAATAAAACCACATCCGGCGGATGTCCCGCTTCCGGTTTACAAAATAAAATAAAATACAAATAAAACCACTTCCTGCGGATGTCCCGATTCCGGTTTACAAAATAAAATAAAATAAAAATTCAATAAAAATAAAAAAAATGAGAAAAATAAAATGCCGTTGTTTCAATCAATTAATATGTATAGGATATATGTCCCGCCTCCTAACCACTTCCTGTGTGGTTAATCCTGTATATAGTATTGAATGTAACTTACAAATACTTGCAAATAACATGAGATTAATTAAAGCATCTAAAAACAAACATATATATTTTTAAACCTCTCTGTTCTTGCTAACAGGACACGATGGGTAAAAACATATGGTGGAGGAGGGGGAACACACACACACACACACACACACACACACACACATTCCCCGCCCCTCACCCCATCTCGTCTAAAATAAAAAGCCAGCCTCACTGTTAAATATTTTTCAAGTGAGAGAAAATGGCCAAGAGACGTCTGGATATGAATTTAATCAGCGAGACACCGGTAACAACTTACAGCCATCCATTAGGGGCTCCAAATCAAAGTAAAACATATAAAAACAGATATTTTAAAAAGTCAGCCTTTTATGCTAAAGGATAAGGGAGGGGTAAAATCCCAGACCCCCTATGGAGAAAACCATAAACCCCCTATGGAGACAACCATGTGTTAAACAGAGGGAGGTAGGTAATATACTTAAATATATATAGAAAGTCAGAGAATATTTATCTGAGCAAGATACATACTGTTCTGTATAAGCAGGCACGGGTGCATTTTGTACGAAACAGAGTTTTCGTACTCAGACCGCTGCAACAATTTCAAGCAGATCTCTGCGATATGCAGTCGCTGTCTGAATATAATGATGGCTTTAATTATTTGTTAACAGTCGTAAAATGTATTTCGAAAAAAGCCTATGCTCAAGTATTCAAGAAAAAGATGGGTACTGAGGTTGCCAAAGCTTTTGATACAGTTTTAACACACAGTGAGATACCTAAAAGTTGCAAACAGACGCGGGGAAAGAATTCTTTAATAAAGTTTTTCAAAACTTGTTCAAGAAAAATAAGTATCGCACACTATACAACAGCCAGCGACATAAAGGCATGTGTGGTAGAAAGATTTAACCGTACGCTGAAAACTAAAATGTGGAGGTATTTTACAGCTAAAAACATTAAATAATTTGAACAGTAATTCACATCATCATCTCATAACAAAATAATCTAAGGGAACTACTTGCATTCAGTGACTTGATTTTTTAAATGAAAACCAGGGATATCTTTTGTTTTGCAGTCCATATCTCATTAAAAATATCTAATGTTAGTTACTATTAAAGAAAGAATGGGGACAATTCTGATTAAACCAGTTCAATACGCATTATTCTTATTCTTATCATTCTTTATGAGCGCAGTAACGGTAAGGTATCTAATTACTTATTTATCTACAGATGTAGCACTCCAGATCAGACTCAAATGGGTGTGTCCCAGTCAAAAACCCAGCGGATGCCAGTGGCTGGGGGTGTTGCCAAATTGCTAGAGGGCGTTGCCCAATTTCCCCATTTGTTCAATTACAGGATTTAACCATGAGATGGCGCTTCATTCACAAAATACACAATGGGCGTTGTAGAAAAATCAATATTTTAGATCAAATAAAGTATATAGTTTGCTTTATGCAGTATATTTCTTGTAATATTGTACAGTAGATTGAAGTAAATCAACTTATACATTAAGATAAGATAAGATGGACCTTTATTAATCCAGTGGGGAAATTCAGTTGTTCAAATAGCAACAGGGTGAGAGTGAAAAACAGGACAGCACAGATTCACACAGATTAATAAAATCAAAAATAAAATGAGCGATAAAAATAATAATAATGAGAAACTATGAAATAAGAAATGAATAAAACTCAAATGTAATTATCATATCATATATTATAATGTATTGTATTTAAGTAATATCATACATTAACCCCATTATAGCAGATGCCACATTAAATGGATGAACACATGTATGCATCAATAATTACAACAGAGTATTTCTAAATACAAGTTGTAAAAATACTTATATGTATTTAATATTAACCCTTTGGAGTCGACCGTCACGCCGGCGTGATCAGATCACATGACCTGTTCAAGCCGGTGCCGCATAAAAACAACAGTCCGGACAACATTGCCGTGTGTTTCTGTCGAAAGTACTGGCTTGAGACTATATACCAGTCTTTGTTTCATGCAAAAAGACCCAGTAAACACGGAGATACGATGATATAAAGTTAATACATTTCAAAAGTATAAAATATGGAAGCACATATTCGAATATCTTCGCCGTATTTGATAATTTTACGAAACGAAAATACTGGAAACTGTAGATCCTGCTCAACAGGATGTATGTGTATTTCTGTCGAAAGTACTGGCTTGAAACAACTATATGCCAGTCTTTGTTTCATGCAAAAATACCCAATAAACACGGACATACGATGATATAAAGTTAATACAGATATATTTCAGAAGTATGAATAATGGAAGCACATGTTTTAATATCTTTGCCGTATTTTATTATTTTACGAAACGGAAAATACTGGAAACTGTAGATCCTGCTCAACAGGATGTATATGTGTATTTCTGTCGAAAGTACTGGCTTGAAAACACCTATATGCCAGTCTTTGTTTCATGCAAAAATACCCAATAAAACACGGACATACGATGATATAAAGTTAATACAGATATATTTCAGAAGTATGAATAATGGAAGCACATGTTTTAATATCTTTGCCGTATTTTATCATTTTACGAAACGGAAAATACTGGAAACTGTAGATTCTGCTCAACAGGATGTATTTACCAGGGAGGGGGTGAGGTAATCAGTTAAACGGAGTGATACGAAACGAGACGAAACGAGACGAAGAGGGACGGCGGGAACCGAAGAGAGACGGCGGGAAATGGAGAGAGACGAAGATATACGAAGACAGGCGGCGGGAAATGGAGAGAGACGGCGGGAAATGGAGAGAGACGAAGATATACGAAGACAGGCTGCGGGAGACTGCGATTGAAGTAAAGTGACAGACAAACATTGATAATTTAGATATAGTTAGATAGATTTAGAGTTGTGAAGACTCAACTATGATGAAGAGAACTCTGAACGTGAGTCAAGCTTTAAGCTTGTTTTTTGACATGGAGGAGGAGGAATCTGTGATGTTGTCCTCTGTGTCGTAGTTGACAGAAACCGCTTTGAAGCGTGGCACAGATAAAGACAGAAAAAACAGATTGTTGTACATAATGTGTATATATATATTTGTATTATATTTATAATAACACTTTTGCCTTATCAGAATGAAATCCCATGCTACCTCAATCAAACTTTCACATTATCATAGTCACATCCCATGTATATATTTCCAGCTTTTAAATGGTTTCGTTGTGTATGTTTGTGTTATGAAAAATAAAATCATTTTCAAAATCTGTTTTTACGTTTTTTTTGTGATTTTGGGTCCAAAATGTTCATATAGTAGAAGATCACTGCTCTAAACAAAGTCAAAAATCCTACATCCAAACGAAATAAATATAATTAATTATGATGAATACGTTACATACATTTTCACTGTTACACACGGATATTCTCCTTTTGCTCTCATGAGAAATCTACTAAAACAAAGTATGTCATGTATATTTAGTTTTCGTTGATGAGACGAGACGGACTAAGGTGTTAATGATGGACTATCGGACATTCAAAATGCAGCATATTTCCCCCAAGTGTCTGTCAAAATGCATTTTACGTTTCTAACTTGCAATATCATTATTTCCGCTCTCTTCAGAAGAGCGATCTCCCATGTGTGCGGGGGAATCACAGGGAGGGGGGGAGGAGAGCTGTGGAATGTGACACACATTCCGATGGCCAATTAGTTTTAAACAAAGGGTCCCCAACATACATAGGCCACATGGGGGGGTTGGGCTGGTGAACGGGCAGCACATCACAGAGGCATTTAAAAAGTGAAGACAATACATTCTGGAAATGTTCACATCAGGCACCTTCAAGTTAAACAATACTACTGTACAGTAAACAATTAACACAGTAAATTATGTGGATTAAATCACATTTATTTCGTTAAAAATAAACTAAATGACTCGGTTTGCATTCATAAAGAATGCACAAACGTGTTTAATCGTTAATGTCAGATATGTACTAGTAAATAGCCTACATTAGTTCCTGCTCAAGATTAGATTAAACTTTATTGTTATTGCACAGATTACAGGTACTGAGACAACGAAATGCAGTTTAGCTGTTAACCAGGTGCAACAAGCAGTAAAGTGAAAAGTAATGTTCACAATCTACAGAATAAAATATAGAATGAATTGAATGATGAATAAACAGTGAGGGGTATGAATACACTAGATATCAGCCTGTGAGCAGTATGAACAGTGTGTTAATCGTTAATGTCAGATATGTACTAAGTAAATAGCCTACATTAATTTCATGATGGATTAAACCACATTTATTTCGTTAAAAATAAACAAAATGATTAAATGTAGGGTGAATTGCCCTAATGTGGAAACATTTTGCATTTCAGACTTCGGGAATATATTGCGACATGAAGCCGATACAATAAATCAAAATCGAGTAACATTCTGAAATCCCCAGGATGTGTCCTAATCAAACCAAAAGAGAACATGCAGATATTAAACTCATAAAATAAATGGTAGACATATTAGTACTCTTAGTGCCAAGTTGTCTCAGACAATCTGTTTTCCTAATGTGGGACAGTTCTGTGCAAAATGTGGGACACTGAAAAGTCTATATTAAAAAGCCTCAGTCACCTTCATTCATGTAATGAAAAAATCTCAGGCCAGTAACACTCAAAGCTACAGTAAATGTGCAATACCATGCTATGTTACTATTTATAATGTTATTGTTGTTACAACAGAAGATGTTTTTATTTAAATTGAAGTTAAATGCATCAATCTGGTGCACTGAGGGCAAAATTAGTAGATTTGTGGATACAGCTCTCAACACTCATATGAAACAGAACTGTTCTTACAATGTGTGTGATTGGAAGGTATTAAATTACTATGCATATGTTATTGTGTAAACACACAGCTGATCACCTGAGAGCTGCCGTTTCATTCGGAGCGTTTAAAAAAAACGACGGTCTGATTTCAACAACTCAATGTGTGATTATTATAGCAGTAATATTAGACACTAATAATACAGTAAACTATGAACACTGTACATATTATTGTTTGCCCGTGGATAGGGTGATCGGTGTGAGAGCCGCTGCAGTTTCCCCCGGTCGGATGTGATATAAAAACAAAGCGATTATTTTTGTTGTTGTAAACTCACGTGGATTAAATGTAGTGCATTCATTTCAACTCGCGAACATATGGTACATTAAATGATCGCGAGGATCACGATCGAACATCGTTTGTTTGACCCTGGATGCATTTCCTGATCTAAAAACATAGCGATGGTTTTGTACTTACGCCAACGTGAATTAAACATTATTTTGTGAAATAAAAACATGGTGATGTTTAGTAAATGATTACATGTCTCTTACTTAAGCACAGAATATGATCCTATCCGTGACATATATGGATTTAACAAATATCCGCTATATCAGATCCCTGTACATCAGCTGTTTATTTCACATGAGTTCCAGTGTGGCAGCTTTTCACGGCTCCCCCTGGTGGATCCATGATCCATTGCTGCTGGTTTCATTATAATTAAATGTATTTATCAAGGGGGCGTTTCAAGTCCTGCGGGGGGGTTTTCCTTTTCAGCAGGGGCCCACCCCGTGCCGATCACGGACCCGCCCGGGTAGGCGTCTGAAACGAAGCGCTACATCTGTAGTATTCCATCACATAATAACAGAGACATGGCAGAAATCCTACAATGAAGTGGGAACAGTGAAGGGGAAGTCTCTTTGAAGAGGGTAATAGTAGTTTAAAGATCTTAATGCCCCTTGATCATATCTTTTTTTTATTTTAAAAAGACTGTTTCTCTAAAAGGCAAGTTTTGTGATTTTTAAGACTTTTTTTACAGACACTCGGCAGATTTGTGTGTAATTCTCTCACAAAGGAAGTCTATGTAAGTCTCTTACTTTTTTTGATAGTGTTTTTTATGTATGACAACTTTACAACTGGTAGAAAGTTAAGTACTTTTTCTGAGCAGATTTTCTTTAAGACTGTGACTCTTAACAAACCAACCCCCCGAGAGACAGACATACTCACCCCCTTTTCAACGTTTTTTTTTGTAGGACTTCAAGATATGTTGCATGTCATGCATAAACACGGTGTCATCTTTCTTGAAACTAACGTGCTGTCCATTTTACAAACAAGTTATGTTTATGCTTCTTCATCCTCTGAATGTTCCTCCTATTGTGAAGAGGGACCTCTTCACAATAACAATCAAGGTGGATCTGTGAAATGAAACACCTCTTCCCAAAGCGTGACTACCCTATTGAGGGCATGTGTCTAGGGCAGTAGGGTCTAAATCGAGGGGCCAGATATACTAACATGCAGAATGTACGGTATGTTTGAAAAAGACTAACCATTTATCCAGTTCAAGCTGTCTTTAAGATGTGACATCACGCTCTGACTATTTCCCATAAAATCGTGACAAACTATTACTTGTTCTTACATTTGACCTCTTGCTGCTTGATTGAAAATGATAGATGAAAAAGAACTATTTTAAAAAGAGTCAAACCACAAATGTTTTAAGATTGTTACAAAATGTAAAAATAAAAAAGGTGTACGCAACACTTAACAAAGGGTATAATATGAAGTACTTGGTAAGGAAGGGGTTTTTCTTTAAGGGTGCAAAACTTTAGAACAGGGTAAAATATTCATTAAATTGTATTGAATTGAGTTTTCTTTTTTGATTTTCAACATACTATTTGTACACAATGACTTTTCCATATTTCTGATAAACTATACTTTTGACTTTTTTCCGTAAAATCATGACAAACTATGACTTATTCTTAAATTTCACCTATTGCTGGAGATGAGATGAAAAAGCGAAAACGCTTAAAGAACTTTTTTTTCGAAAAACTCTCAATTCTATAATTGACTCCTCCATTCAACGCAATGAGCCCCACCCTCCACTCAGCAAATCATCTAAAACGAAGGACCTCACTAAGACGATCGTTGTAAACTAGCCATGGAGCAGAGAAAAGCCAAGACTCCCCCCGCGAGTTGCAGTCAGGAACAGAGTCCACCAGCAACACCACCATGTGGGAAACCCGAATCTTGCAGTACTACTGCTGCTGATGCTACTCCTCGGGTCAAGAAGTCTCAGTTTAGGGACACAGTGAAATCGGAGTTGTTTCATATTCTGGAGATGGTGATGTATCGGTACAGAAAATAAATCTGCAAAGAATGCCGACGCAGTAACCCCGACCAGAGGCAACACGATTGTCGGAATGACATGCCCCATTTCTTCTTCAGAAACAATTACAAAGCGTTAATGAAAAGACTTTGGCTCGCCGACTTCGTTGCAGTGATTGACCAGAGTCTTATTGAAAAAGGCATTTGCGAGGATAAACTGAAGATAGGACGCGCGTCGGAAGCCTTTCTGCACAAGCTTGTAAAATGCAGATGCCTCAAGGAGAGACTTGAAATATCCATACAGAGTTGGATGGAGAAGAAGAAGAAGACTAACAAACAGCAGTCGGATGGAGAAGAAGCCAGAGACTTGTTCAATGCAGTGACTTTTTTCTTTAAGTAAAATAAAAATGGGAAACTACTATGCAAAACGCTCTGTATATATTGATCATAATGTAGTCCTTACCCGTTTAATAAATGTGATGATGGGGACGATTGAAAACAGAACGAGTAGTGACCCCCGTGTAAGCAGAATGGCTGAAGTTTGTAAACTGAAAGACATTTTGGATATCGTTCGTTCTGGCAGTACTATTCCGGGTCATTGGGAAACCATTGTAAACGAAACATTTAAAGTGGTCCTGGAATCTTCATTTTCAGAAACATTCTGTAACATTATCTCAGAAATGAAACAAACATCAAAAGTGTATCATGTGCTCTCATTGTATGCTATGTTTAAAAAAGTTAAAAGGTAAAAGTTTAAGGTTTTGCATACATACAAACGTGTATCTTACAGTTCCTTTGTGAGAGAATTACACACAAATCTGCCAAGTGTCAGGGAAAATTGTTAAAATCACAAACTTACCTTTTAGAGAAACAGTCTTTAAGAAAAAATCTAATCAGACTGTACTTCATTTTCTAGTTTTAAGGTTTTGCATCCCTCAAAGTGTGTCTAAAAGTATCTTGGCAAGAGAAAAAAAAGCCAAAATCTGCCTTTAAAAGAATCCGAATTCCTTATAAAGTACTTCATATTCAACCATTTTCAGTTTTCAGACACCAAACTGTATCTAAAAGTATCTTGGTAACACAAGAAAAAGAGTAAGTGTAATTTCTTCGGTAATGTTACAGAATGTTTCTGAAAAATGAAGATTCCAGGACCACTTTAAATGTTTCGTTTACAATAAAAATACTATATATGAAAGCAAAAATACCATTTTCATTTTGTAATGGTTGTTTAATTGAAAACAGTCCTTCGTTTTAGATGATTTGCTGAGCGGAGGGTGGGGCTTATTGCGTTGAATGGTGGTAGTCAGTTATAGAATTGAGAGTTTTTAGAAAAAAGTTCTTTAAGCGTTGTAGCTTTTTCATCTCATCTCCAGCAATAGGTCATCATTTAAGAACAAGTACTGTAATAGTTTTGTCAAGATTCTACAGAAAAAAGTCAAAAAATTATAGTACGTCAGAAATATGTAAAAGTCATATAGTATGTTGAAAATCAAAAAAAGAAAACTCAATTCAATACAAATTAATGAATATTTTACCCTGTTCTAAAGTTTTTTGCACCCTTAAAGAAAAACCCCTTCCTTACCAACTACTTCATATTATACCCTTTGTTAAGTGTTGCGTACACCTTTTTTATTTTTACATTTTGTAACAATCTTAAAACATTTGTGGTTTGACTCTTTTTAAAATAGTTCTTTTTCATCTATCATTTTCAATCAAGCAGCAAGAGGTCAAATGTAAGAACAAGTAATAGTTTGTCACGATTTTATGGGAAATAGTCAGAGCGTGATGTCACATCTTAAAGACAGCTTGAACTGGATAAATGGTTAGTCTTTTTCAAACATACCGTACGTTCTGCATGTTAGTATATCTGGCCCCTCGATTTAGACCCTACTGCCCTAGACACATGCCCTCAATAGGGTAGTCACGCTTTGGGAAGAGGTGTTTCATTTCACAGATCCACCTTGATTGTTATTGTGAAGAGGTCCCTCTTCACAATAGGAGGAACATTCAGAGGATGAAGAAGCATAAACATAACTTGTTTGTAAAACGGACAGCACGTTAGTTTCAAGAAAGATGACACCGTGTTTATGCATGACATGCAACATATCTTGAAGTCCTACAAAAAAAAACGTTTGAAAAGGGGGTGAGTATGTCTGTCTCTCGGGGGGTTGGTTTGTTAAGAGTCACAGTCTTAAAGAAAATCTGCTCAGAAAAAGTACTTAACTTTCTACCAGTTGTAAAGTTGTCATACATAAAAAACACTATCAAAAAAAGTAAGAGACTTACTGTTCCTTTGTGAGAGAATTACACACAAATCTGCCGAGTGTCTGTAAAAAAAGTCTTAAAAATCACAAAACTTGCCTTTTAGAGAAACAGTCTTTTTAAAATAAAAAAAAGATATGATCAAGGGGCATTAAGATCTTTAAACTACTATTACCCTCTTCAAAGAGACTTCCCCTTCACTGTTCCCACTTCATTGTAGGATTTCTGCCATGTCTCTACTTCAGTTTGACCATCTCTGTTATTATGTGATGGAATACTAGATAAATAAGTAATTAGATACCTTACCGTTACTGCGCTCATAAAGAATGATAAGAATAAGAATAATGCGTATTGAACTGGTTTAATCAGAATTGTCCCCATTCTTTCTTTAATAGTTACTAACATTAGATATTTTTAATGAGATATGGACTGCAAAACAAAAGATATCCCTGGTTTTCATTTAAAAAATCAAGTCACTGAATGCAAGTAGTTGCCTTAGATTATTTTGTTATGAGATGATGATGTGAATTACTGTTCAAATTATTTAATGTTTTTAGCTGTAAAATACCTCCACATTTTAGTTTTCAGCGTACGGTTAAATCTTTCTACCACACATGCCTTTATGTCGCTGGCTGTTGTATAGTGTGCGATACTTATTTTTCTTTAACAAGTTTTGAAAAACTTTATTAAAGAATTCTTTCCCCGCGTCTGTTTGCAACTTTTAGGTATCTCGCTGTGTGTTAAAACTGTATCAAAAGCTTTGGCAACCTCAGTACCCGTCTTTTTCTTTAATACTTGAGCATAGGCTTTTTTCGAAATACATTTTACGACTGTTAACAAATAATTAAAGCCATCATTATATTCAGACAGCGACTGCATATCGCAGAGATCTGCTTGAAATTGTTGCAGCGGTCTGAGTACGAAAACTCTGTTTCGTACAAAATGCACCCGTGCCGGCTTATACAGAAAAGTATGTATCTTGCTCAGATAAATATTCTCTGACTTTCTATATATATTTAAGTATATTACCTACCTCCCTCTGTTTAACACATGGTTGTCTCCATAGGGGGTTTATGGTTTTCTCCATAGGGGGTCTGGGGTTTTACCCCTCCCTTATCCTTTAGCATAAAAGGCTGACTTTTTAAAATATCTGTTTTTATATGTTTTACTTTGATTTGGAGCACCCAATGGATGGCTGTAAGTTGTTACCGGTGTCTCGCTGATTAAATTCATATCCAGACGTCTCTTGGGCCATTTTCTCTCACTTGAAAAATATTTAACAGTGAGGCTGGCTTTTTATTTTAGACGAGATGGGGTGAGGGGCGGGGAATGTGTGTGTGTGTGTGTGTGTGTGTGTTCCCCCTCCTCCACCATATGTTTTTACCCATCGTGTCCTGTTAGCAAGAACAGAGAGGTTTAAAAATATATATGTTTGTTTTTAGATGCTTTAATTAATCTCATGTTATTTGCAAGTATTTGTAAGTTACATTCAATACTATATACAGGATTAACCACACAGGAAGTGGTTAGGAGGTGGGACATATATCCTATACATATTAATTGATTGAAACAACGGCATTTTATTTTTCTCATTTTTTTTATTTTTATTTAATTTTTATTTTATTTTATTTTATTTTGTAAACCGGAATCGGGACATCCGCAGGAAGTGGTTTTATTTTTATTTTATTTTATTTTGTAAACCGGAAGCGGGACATCCGCCGGATGTGGTTTTATTTTATTTTTATTTTATTTTTATTTTGTAAACCGGAAGCGGGGCGACCTGTCACTTTTTCTGCATACTAATGAGATTGAAGTGGCATTAGTAAGACTACTAATATATAGAGAGCATAATGTTTTTAATGCAATGCAGTCTCGCAACGTATTCTTAGGCAGAGAATGGCCCGCGGCGGGTAGCATTCGCTCGCGATCTCAAGTCGTCTACAACATACGTTTAGGGAGCTATATAGAAGCATATGGACATCCCGGAAAGCTGAAAATGGATGCTAAGGGCCCCCCCCCTTGCGTTGAAAATGGACGCTAAGACCCCCTCCTTGCGTTGGAAAAAGCCGACACAGGGGACTTGACATAACGTCAACATAGGCCGACCTGGGAGTGAGGATGTGTTGGCTATCGCACCCCTGCAAAAGCAGGGCGTAAAGGTCCTGCCGTATCTAGACGACTGGCTGGTCTGCGCGCCATCCCGACCTCAAGTGGCCCAGGATACGGCGCGCCTCTTGTCTCACTTAGCCCGGTTGGGCCTGAGAGTGAACATCGAGAAGAGTTGTCTGGACCCTGCCCAACAGGTTATTTACCTTGGGATGGTCCTAGACTCGGTCACAATGAGGGCCTATCTGACACCTCGTCGTGTGGACGAAATGTCCCACCTTCTTCCCACCTTCAGGCTGGGCAAGATGGTGCCTTACATCCAGTTCCTCCGGCTCCTGGGCACACTGTCGGCTGCTTCAGCCCTTAGGCCTGTTGGCTTTGCGCCCCATACAGATGTGGCTGAACAGCCTCCACTTGGATGCCAAGTGGCACAGGCACAGGAGAGTCAGGGTGTCACAGCTGTGCCTCTGCTCTCTGTCATGCTGGGGGGACAGGGCCTATCTTCCAGGGGAGTGGAGGCTTCATCCAGAGGTGGTGGAGACAATTTGGAGCCTTTTTGGCAAGGCCAAGGTGGACTTTTTCGCTTCTGAAGAATCGAGGCACTGCCCCCTCTGGTTCTCCTGGTCGGAGGTGACCAGCCCGATGGGGCAGGATGCTCTGGCGCACGACTGGCCAGACAGTCTCCTGTATGCCTTCCCGCCACTGCCTCTGATATTGCAGACGCTTTACAGGGTTCTTACTCAGGGGCACAGGCTCCTTCTAGTCGCCCCCTGCTGGCCGGGGAGAGTCTGGTTCCCACTGCTGCGCAGTCTCTGCTGCAGCCCACCATGGTGTCTCTCCGACAGGAAGGACCTTCTGTCACAGCTCGGGGGTCGGATCTGGCATCCCGACCCTCACCGCCTTCAGCCCTGGACCTGGCCTCTGAGGGGCCAAACCCACTGTTGAGCGTTTTCACGGCATCTGTCAGGGAAACTATCCTGAAGGCCAGGGCACCATCCACTCGAGTACAGTACGAGTACAAATGGAAGCTTGTCTCCCACTGGTGTTCGGGTAAGGCCGAGAATCCGGAGCGTTGCTCGGTGGCCACCATTTTAGAGTTTCTGCAGTCCCTTCTAGATAGTGGTCGTTCTCACTCCACCTTGAAGGTCTATACGGCTGCTATATCTGCCCGTCATGTGGGAGTGGACGGCGCCACAGTGGGGCGCCACAGGTTATTGTCCCTCTTCCTGAGAGGGGCTTTATGGCAGCGTCCCCCTAGCACCCCGAGGGCTCCAGCTTGGGACTTGCCCCTAGTGCTGGATGCCCTGTCATCTCCTCCCTTCGAGCCCCTAGCCCAGGTGGAGCTTAACTGGCTGTCCCTGAAGGCAGCATTTCTGCTTGCTATGACCTCAGGGAAACGAGTTGGAGAGCTACATGCCCTCTCTGTGAGTGATACATGCCTGAGGTGGAACTCTGATGGCTCGGGTGTTGCCCTCTGGCCAAACGTGGCATTCCTGCCCAAAGTGCTTCCACTAGCCCACTCCAATCAGCCTATCCAGCTGGCGCGCTTTAAGGGATTCCAATTCATGTACAAATTTGGGGAAGATTTAATTTGTTACAATTAGTGCTGCGTACCAGTACGCATAACCGGTACCGAGCTTGTAAAAAGGAGGCGCTCTCTTCATCTCCCGTCAGCCCAGGTCAGCAGGTAGAAGAGATCAATTATTGGCTTGCTCTTCCTGTTGTCATCTGAGGTCTTCTCCTATTGGCCGACTTCGTCGGGGGGCGGGTCCAATGCAATTCCTGCCTTTTTCTGTGGTTATTTAAACATTCCCTAATAAACTGAATTCAGCGTCAATAAATGAGTGCTAATCCCAGTGTGCTCAGTGTACAACATCACATGTCATTTCACCTTTTCACATTTTGAAAACGTAGCATTTCGCACACATGCTAATGCTAACCGGAAGTGAATACTTTTTAGAATAAAAGTATTAAAGTTGGGGTAGGTAAGTTTGAGAAACCGGCTCGAGATACACATTTTGTTATATTCCATGGAATGCTCTTCACATCCCGATAGCAATGAATATCTGAAGTGCTTTGACAAAAAATCCATACAAAAATGTCATCTGTGGAAGCCGTGATACTGTAAAAAGCACGACCAATCATTTTAGCCGGCCGGCTAAAATAACTGGATGGCCTGCCTGCCTGTCAGCCTTCCATCTGTGCACACATTTATCTCGTGCCCTCATTGGTCATGTGCGCGTTCATGTGTGTTGGAGGAGGGGCTCTGTAAGGAAGTAGCAGATTTGTCCGGCTGTGTATTTTCAAATTCTAGCTCACTTGAGCTGATTTCTCCAAAATTACCTACTCCACCTTTAAGTTAATAGTGTGAACTTCCGTTTTTTTTAATTTAAATTAAACAGTGTATTTAATTCAAAATTACGCCATATCAACATTGATTTTTTCTAACAGTATGTATGTACATCACTATGTATGTAGTATGTACTGTATAATGTACACATGTAGAGTTGTAGAAAATACATGGTGCACAGACAGTACAGTACACTCTGACTGTACAGTCACTACAGTGTAGCCTATACTGTATAGTAGGTGTGTAACAGTGTAATGTGTATAGTCTACTCTACACTCTACCTTTCAGCAACGTTTTAGGGATTTAGGCTCAGTCAGCTCAGGGACTGTTTGGTTACTTTAGTTTGGTAAATGAAATAAATGTTTGAACTTTGTAGTAGTTCACTGTAGTTGCTGTCATAAGTCATTTGTAGACTAAGTGGCAAGTGTTTTTTTTACATTTGTACTTTGTAGAGAAATGTAGACACAAGTTGGAAGGGAGCACAATAAACCTGACGAGTTTTAATTTGAGTTGATTATTGTTCATTTTCAATTGATAATTAGCTCACAATAAGTTCACTTACTCACACAACTTGACACAAGCCATGGGTTCAGGTCCGAACTTATAAGTCCGGACCTGAACCTGAACCTCTGGACTTGAGTCCGGACCTGAACCTGAATGTGAGTCCAGGTACGCAGCACTAGTTACAATATAGATCTACAGTTTAAAGGGATAGTTTTAGTAACCACTCTATAAAAGTAGACAAATCTTTATTTGAATGGAAAATGTTAAATGTAGAGCTAGTACCAAGCCAAAGATAATACTCCAATCTAAAGTATTGATGTCTCCATTGTATTATGGTTATTACCACAGGAGAACTGTTAAGGTGTAAACAACATTTGTTTGTCGTCCAAGATGTAAAGTTTTTAAAAAAAGAAACTGGGCAAAGAGCGACCAGCACCAGAGTATGAGTTTTAAAAGACAAGTGCCACCACCTTCTAATGCTCATCCATTAATCAGTGATGACCTGACATTTAGAGACGTTATTTAAAGGAGAAACATATCTGCCATGAGTGAACATTCCTGAATTGAACTACAAACCATTAATGAAATTACTTCTGTTTTTAAAGTCCTTGTTAAAGGAGGGAGTAATTATCACATGCTCGGGCACTCAAGGTTCCACACACTGTTAAAGAGGTTAGCATGGTTCTTCAAGGAGACCAGAATTGAAGATAAATTAGTATAATGAGTTATTGATATTCCACCGGTTTTCACACCATTTCAGGGATTTTATCACATCATTAGAACAGACCACCCAAAGCTGCTGAAGTGGGAACTTTCAAGTGATGAAACTCTACAACTGTTGTAACTGACCAAAATCTTCTCCCAGAAATGACTGTCTAGAATGCCGTACCCCAGAGTAGCTGTTTGGTGGTATCATGGAACTAAAACCTTACAGTCAGTCTTGCCACAGGATTGGACTGGGACCTGTGCACTAGCACAGCCAGTGATGTTATTATGCAGTTAATCAATATGGCGAAACACCCCAAAGCCAGTAGGGCTAAGAGACCAGTCCCAGGGGGAGTTTAGGCTCCACAGTGCACAAGGATAGCATAGGGGGCCCAGGAGAGGCCCAGATGTTGCATTTCCATGTCCTAACGTACCGATTGATCACAACGGCCTATTCTAGAGAACATATTACTTTCATACCTTAAATGGTATGAAAGGAGGGAGGGTACATTTCTCATGAGGAGACAGTTACAAATGCTAGCAGAACAAGACGACCCACCCCCGTATACAGATGTTGATGAAAATGATGAGTTAGTTTAAATGATATGGATGTTCAGAGACAAGATTGTGCAATGCATGTCCAGCTGATGTGATACTTTAAATGATGAAATCATGTGAAGAAGTGAGCATGCTAAAATGGAGTGAATCCATTTCAATTTACTTCATACTAAACCAAGATAGTTTATTATATTTTTCAATTTACTTTACACTATTCCAAGATAGTTTATTTTATTCTTTATTCTTTTATACTATTCTAATATGGTAGATCTCATGTTTTATAAATCATTGCTATTCTAAAATGGTTTGTTTCTTTTCACTTTGTAAAAACAAGTGCCTTAACACAGAGCGTGGTATGGGAAAGGTTTCTGTGAAAGGAGGGAGGAAGAAATGTTCTGATACCAAGCCATTGCTGCTATTTTGAATAATGATATTGAATGTTAACACTAGAAGTTATGCACAAGGGAACACTTTTATGTTTAAGCACAGTCAAAATATTTTTTGTATTTTTGTAAAGTTAAGGCTATTGAACCATTCCATTTTGATTGTATGTTTTTGCTATGATTTGTGTACTATGCAAAGTTCAGATGAAGAACTCATTGATTTCAGTATTATACACACCTTTTAGGTGTGTAAGGAGGGACTGTTAGAAATGAAAATCAATGTTTTATGGCATAATGTACCTTAAACATACCGTCAGTTTAAATGCTATTTTATTCTGGAAAAAACCGGAAGTTCTCAATACCAAGCTTTTATTCTGAAACTCCTTCATGACGACATCCGGGACTACCATCCATTAGTATCATTAAAGTGGCTATTGACACCGTTAACATGTATTACATATACAGTTATGAAAGAGATAAGGAGGAGAAAAGGCATGTGGAAGTAAGCAATGAATGTAAAATGTCGAAACCTCTGTTTAACGCAATATCGGACACAGGAGAACGAGGGGGGAATTCCCCTACATCACTACAGCTCCCAGAGAGGAGGAGCCAACAGCCAGCAAGCGGGAAGGACGAAGGCTTGTGTGCTTTCTTCTCCACGGCGACTGAGAGAGAAAGCTGCAGTTTTCCTCCACTGACTGCTTTCTGTCTGATTCATTACGGCGCCATATTTTTAAATAAAGTAACCATTTGAAACTTATGCCAGAGACTCCATTGGTCTCATTTATCCTAAACTTCTCTCCTGGACGTGATAATAACGAATAAGCTAATAGAAGGCTCCGTAGCACATTACTCCAAGGATCGAGTTTCACATTTGTTATTTGTTATTTTTTAATCTGTTCGTAATAAAGACTGAAAGAAAGAAAGAGACATATAGGCTGTCTTGAACACTACCATCAGAGTAATGTGATCTAATCAATAAATAAAGATTTAGCAGATAACAGGAAAGCACATGGCTACTTAACATGCAGAATGACATCATTTTGCATGCTAAGTTGCCATGTGCTTTCTGGGGCTAAATCTTTATCAGTAAACCGATTTAACTAAAAGTTCCTTCAAAATAAGAGTCCCAATCTTATTACTATCAAAATAAAAGTGCAAAACGAAAACTTTACCATAGGAAAATATTGGCATACAAATATAATCACTTCTCTAAAAGATAACTCATTTTAAATATAGTTTACTTATATATAATAATAATATTAATATTAGTAATAAGCTTTATATTTGTATAGCACCTATTACAAGAATTGTAGCCAAACTCGCTTCACATCAGTTCAATAGACATATTAGTATAACACAGTGGCGAACCGTCAGGGCCTTCAAGGTATTCAGAGAATACCCTGGAACACTCAGATAAAACAAACACAAAATCGATTTAATTATATAAATAAAATGTATATGAAATGAATAAATGAGAATCGTATCCGTGTTGTTGATCTGTAATATCACAATGTTACGTTGATTTGTTTGTCCTTGTCGGACCATGCACTACGCATTTCAGTGGTCTTGTGTTTGAAAAGAAAGCAACCAATCAGATCTTGTTCTGGGTCTCTGGGTAGAATATCCTTCAACCAAGGTATTCTACATCCTTGATCGAATGCCCTGGCCGTTGCACTGAATGAGAGTGTACGTTTGGACTGACAGTTTGATCAACCAATCATATATTGATTAGTAGCCAATGGGCGTATTCTTTCAGAGTTTCCCTCGGTTCCAGGGTATTCTAGAAGGCCCGCTAGTTAACTGGCTCGAGACAGAGAATCTAGATGAATGCGACGAAGCAATTCATGCCGTTTTATTGTTTTTAACGTTGAAATGAAAAGTGCAACAGGTGAAGCTGAAGTTGTTGCAGAATTATTGTGAGTACCCTTTTCAAGACGACAATTCAGTGAAAAGATGGACATTATAATGCCGCGGAGGGGGGGGTGGTGTGTGTGTCTACAGAAGGTCCAGTTGGTATAACATGACAGGAAAAAAGCAATGTAGAGGAGCAGCTACATTTCAACACATATATCCACGAAGATTAATACATGAAGACTTGTGACTCAGACTTGACTTGGACTCTTCTTAGGTGACTTGGACTCGGACTCGAACACAGGTAATGATGACTCGGACTCGACTCAGACACTCCTTGGGTGACTCGCACTTGGACTCTAACGCGACTACAACTCTCCCTTGGTGACTCGGACTTGAACTCGGACTCGAAGAGTGGTGACTCGAGAGTGACTTGGACTCGTGAATTGGTGACTTGACTACAACACTGGTACTCACTGACACTGACTTTGATGTGCAGTAAACATGAACAACCACCAGGTGGTCTATAAGACACAGCACACATATCAAGATATAATTTGGCTCGACTTGTGTGCTTTTCTGTAGTGTTTGCTCCCTACACATCATTTCAGAAATGTAAAAGAATGGGCATCTCAATCAAAGGGTGTTTTCCAGCCAAAAAGTACTGCCAAAACTCACCTGTTCCTCCTGGGGGCGGAGGTAGTGGAACAGTGTATTAAAGCAATTCCAGCAACCTTTTCCTGGATGGAGTCAGTAAAAGTTGCTCGTCTCCTTTTGATGAGTCACATGGGTTTAGCTTCCCAGACATATTTGTTAACACCCCTACCTCTCTGCAGGGATGTGGTGTACTGCTATGTAGAAAACACCTACAGGTTCCAGATGGTTGAGAAACGTCATTGAATGGCTTACAATGTGTAAGAGACGTGTGAGATGGAGCTGCAGCGTGACCCTCCTCTAAATCAAGTCTGCCTGATCTGATCATGTCGGCACCTGCTGTTTAGATACAAGATCTAAATCTGGTTCAGTATTAAGCCTTGAGATGATGACAGTATTTTTCTTGGCAACAATTGACACCACTGAAAAACATGGCAACACTTTGCTTAGAGAAACAGAATCTCAGTGGTAGCTACAACTGTAGTTATGAAATTGGACACTTGTGGGTTAATGCAGGATGATTCACGCATGGGACTATTTTCACAGAGACGGCTCTCTGCTCATCACTTCAATAGAGATGTGTTGATTTCATGGCTCTAAGCTTTTTGTGTTGTTTCTCTTCTCATTTTGTAATGGAAGAACCATTAGAATTTCCCACAGATTGTACAAAATACACTCTACCTCTTGTCTGAATAAGTTGTGCGACATATTCACAGCAAATCAAGCCTCTTTTGAGGGGAGAGCCCCCCTCCCTTTTGCTTGTTAGCCAGCCAGTGATGTGACAGTGTTTAATTGATTACACTATGAATGCCTGGGAAGGCTCAGCTCCACCAAGAGCTGCAGAGCAAAGACATCATATGGATGGCAGGCAACAGCAGAGAGCACCTAATCTCTAAAATGACTCACAAGTGCAAGAGAATATGGTGTTGATTATATAATTGTGTGCATGCCTACTCCAGTAAGTCTCATTGACTCAGGCTTTCATGCCGCACTCCTATCGTGTGTGTGTGTGTGTGTGTGTGTGTGTGTGTGTGTGTGTGTGTGCGCGTGCGTGCATATGACTTGTCTTACTAACAACCGCCTTCGCATGGAACTTTTCAACACAGTCTCACTCCCTGATCGTCAAAGAGCGACGCTTGGTCAGGGTCCTTTGGCGTGCAGTTGTGACACACCGAGTCTCCTTCAGTGTGACCTTGCTTTCTTACAGTGCAGACGCTTTTCTGCTTGCTCTTGCCTCTGCTTAATTTTTTTATGCTGATTTTCCTATTTTTCTTTTCTGAAAACTTCGAGCTCCTGGATATTAACTTATCACTAGGATAGTTATTCTTCGTAAATAGACGGAGGGTTTCAGCCAAATTTCAATATTTTTATGACGACCCCTGTCTTACAGTAGTGTGGCCTAGCAACAGCTAAAGCCTGGTACTGCATGCTATTTAGCTTAAGCTAGTTAGCAACAAAATGCCTCCGTTCTCTACAGATGACTTCCACAAACTTCTACAAAAGATGGCTGTGATGGAAATGAAAATCCAATGGTTGGAAGTTAACGTGGAAGTGAATGGACTATGTGGGAATAACACCACTTTACCAGTGTTGCAAAATAATGGCATGCTAACTCAAAGCTAGTTAGCAGCTACAAGGATTCCAAGGAACAGGAGGGCTGTGTACCGGGTAATACATCTACAAGTGGTAGTCCTCCCTGGAAATGCCTGGGTGCAACAGGCATTTCCTGTTGAAAAAACACCTTTTTTTGTTTATTCCAACTTAATTTTTTGACCTAACATTTTTTATTTGAGTCAAGTAAAAAATATTGCTTCCATCTAAGATATATATTTACATTGACACAGAGTAATAAGATGATTCATTCTGAAGACCGCACAACATTTATTACTTTGTTATAACTTAATTTTTCCTTTTGGACTAACTTCATATGTATATTAGATCTAAGTAGAGTTTTTAAGTTTGTGAAAAAAAGTTTAAAAAAAATACTTCATTTTGTTGCAGGCAATATTTTTTATTATAGCTTAAAATATTTTCTTTTATTACAAAAAGCAAAAACGTTACAGTACATCAATACAATACTGTGTTTTGTTTACTGTAAACAAATTAAATGTTGACTTAAACTTATAACACTTTGTTTAGGTCTGTTCACAAAGATAGGAATATTCCCTTCAAAAGACCTTAACATTTATTGAGATGTCTCTTTATTGATATGCATCACCTATTCTGTTATAAAATACAAATAAATCAATAAATTAATACTATTAATTGAGTGAATTATGCAACCAATTTTCACTTAAAAAATAAATCAAAGTAAATCAAGATCACTCTCCTGTAGCCTTAACCAAATACATCACAAATATGCATATGAACATGTTACACTAGCTTGCTCTCCTTTCAAATGTAAATATGTAATGCGTTTAAACCTGGCTGCCTTTTAATAAAAGACTAGAACGTATGCATGACATCTTGTTTTTTACATTTTTAAACACTTCAACAATATTTTCTGCAGCTCTTAACCCTTTGGAGTCCAGGGCTAATTTGGCCGTTTTCGCATACTTTTGATTTGTCTTACTAAACCCCATTAAGAAATGTTTGGCATGTCAATGTTTGGTATCTTCTTTTTAAGGACAACCTCACCTATATAACCTGATAGTTATTTCTGTCATTTTGAGATACTATATGAACATTTTGGACCCACAATCACAAAATAAAAAACGTAAAAACAGATTTAGAAAATTATATTATTTTTCATATAGGTAACACAAACATACACATGAAACCATTTGAAAGCTAGAAATATATACATGGGATGTCACTATGATAATGTGAAAGTTTGATTGAGGTAGCATGAACCTATATACAAATGTTATGAACAAATAACAGGTGTATCCATAGGCTTTTTTTCCTCATTTCTCAAGTTCTGTCAACAGTGACACAGTAGGCACAACAACACATTTAAAAGCTTAAATGATGTACATCTGATTTAATTCTGATAAGGCAAAAGTGTTATTATAAATATAATACAAATATATATATAAACATTATGTACAAAAATCTGTTTTTTCTGTCTTTATCTGTGCCACGCTTCAAAGCAGTTTCTGTCAACTACGACACAGAGGGCAACATTACAGGTTCCTCCTCCATGTCAAAAAACAAGCTTAAAGCTTGACTCACGTTCAGAGTTCTCTTCATCATAGTTGAGTCTTCAAAACTCTAAATCTATCTAACTATATCTAAATTCTCAATGTGTGTCTGTCACTTTACTTCAATCGCAGTCTCCCGCCGTCTCTCTTCGTCTCCCGCCGCCTCTCTTCGTCTCCCGCCGCCTCTCTTCGTCTCTCTTCGTCTCCCGCCGCCTGTCTTCGTATATTTTCGTGTCTCTCCATTTCCCGCCGTCCCTCTTCGTCTCTTTTCGTCTCGTTTCGTATCACTCCGTTTACCTGATTACCTCACCACCTCCCTGGTAAATACATCCTGTTGAGCATAATCTACAGTTTCCAGTATTTTCCATTTCGTAAAATGATCAAATACGGCGAAGATATTAAAATATGTGCTTCCATTATTCATACTTCTGAAATGTATTAACTTTATATCATCGTATCTCCGTGTTTATTGGGTATTTTTGCATGAAACAAAGACTGGCATATAGTTTCAAGCCAGTACTTTCGACAGAAATACACATATACATACTGTTGAGCAGGATCTACAGTTTCCAGTATTTTCTGTTTCGTAAAATGATCAAATACGGCGAATATATTCAAATATGTGCTTCCATATTTCATACTTTTGAAATGTATTAACTTTATATCATCGTATCTCCGTGTTTACTGGGTATTTTTGCATGAAACAAAGACTGGCATATAGTTTCAAGCCAGTACTTTCTACAGAAACACTGTTGTCCGGACTGTTGTTTTTATGCGGCACCGGCTTGAACAGGTCATCACGCGTGACGGTCGACTCCAAAGGGTTAATTACAACTTCAGATAAAGATGTATTATGTACATGTATTAGCCATTAAGAAGGGTTTAATTAGCATTACTAGAATCTGTGAAGTCACATTCTTTTTTAACTTCAAATGAAACATACAGAGGCCAAAACAATTAAGCAACGGAAAATGCAGTTCAATCATTAGCATTGCAATCTTGGAACAAGGTTGGCCTTTTGTGTCAGTTCAATAATTTCAACCAGATACGAGTTCTTGTAGAGACTGAGCTGGAGGGTGTGGACAAGATGTCAGTATCGTCTGATTGAGCAGACACTGCTGCTCACAGACGGTAAATATGTATTCTTGGACACCATCATCAGGTATTTGGATGACCTTGATAGTTGTCAAATCGTCAAGGTCAGCCGTGGATGTCAGGTTGACTAGTGCATATCCAATGTCTCCGTCTTAATATAGCAAATTACTGCCACCAGTAGCTCTTGTTCAATAAACATACAGATGTGAGGATTGACTTTACATGCAACAATATTCATGAAGTGCAGTCTTGTATTTTTTATTTGCTTGTACAATACATACTTGTTCTCATTTAAAGGTGGGGTAGGTAATTTTGTAGAAACCAGCTCGAGTGCGCTAGAATTTGAAAATACTTTGAAAAAATCTGCCAATTCCTTACAGAGCCCCTCCTCCAACACACACGAACGCGCACATGACCAATGAGGGCACGAGATACGTTTGTGCACAGATGGAAGGCTGACAGGCAGGTAGGCCATACAGTTATTTTAGCTGGGCCGGCTCAGATGATTGGTCGTGCTTTTTACAGTACTACGGCTTCCAAAGATGACATTTGTTTTATGGATATTTTGTCAAAGCACTTAAGATATTCATTGCTATCGGGATGTTAAGAGCATTCCATGGAATATAACAAATGTATCTCGAGCCGGTTTCTCAAACTTACCTACCCCACCTTTAAACTTAACATTTTCAATGACCTTACTTAACATTTGGGTACCTAACTAGATATATTATCACTTGAGATTAGAGTAGAGTAACGCAGCGTCCACACGGCAGCGTGCGTTGAAGCTTGCCGGCGGGCGTGTCTGAAGCTCGACCAAAATTCAATCACATCAATCTCCCGCCCCGGACACACAAGCACGCTTCCGTCGAAGCTTGAAAAGTTGAACTTTTCTCAACTTTTGAAGCGAGCAACGGAGGCAAAGTGAAGCGACGGAAGCACAATGCAGTTCAGCAAAGCGTGACATCACCCCATTCAAAGTGAATGGGAAGCTGCGTTGAAGCTTCAACCAGGGTTCGAGTTCTAAACTGAGCTCCACACACACACACACACACACACACACACACACACACCAGCAGCCCTCTACTTGCTACACTACGCTCACAGGCATAGATTGCGCAACCTTGGAAGTGCAGTGCAGGCATATTGTCATTCAAGAGATGCGTAGTTCTTTTGGAAAACATGTTTTGAGTTTAGCCTATTTACCTCTTTAGCGTAAATAATATTCATTACATTGACACATGCATTATTTTTGATTAAAATAATGGTTGTTGGTAATGTATTAGCAACCCCCACAGATGTATGATTTCACTGCGTCTGTGGGAGCTCAGACCCCTGGCTTCAACGCACGCTACCGTGTGGACGGGCCGTAAGTCTCCATTTTGGGTTTTTCAATCCTTTTTAAACGTACATGAAAACTACTTGCAGTTCATTTTGGAACTTACCAAATCAGCATACATTGTGACCTTCAGTGGAAACAGCAAACCTGTAGAGATATAAATAAAAAAAATATTTTTTAAAACGATCTTAACCCAGCATAACTCACACACCCTCAAAGCATGGTCAACAAGACGGGCAGCATGTTACAAGGAGATTCGGGTTGTTTACCCCTCCCCACTGTTTACAGTCCCCTCTCCGGAGCGGCGTGGTCCGAGTGCGGGTTGCTGCAGAGCAGAGATACACCTTCAGCCACAAAACTATAGCGGTCCCGGAGCTTTAATAACGGCTTGCCAAAAGTATAAACATCTCTAACGCTGGCTGGGGTCTGTCTGGTTGTTAGTGTATTTAATATGCTGCAGTGTTTTTTATGAGCGGAGCACGCATTGAAAATGCATTTTTTAATGAAGACATGCGATGCTGATTAAGTTAGCGTTGTACTATGTGCTCTGTTTAGCCCCCGACGGCCCCAGCCCCTGTTCATAAACAAGCTTGAATTAAACACTCTCGTTTTTACGCCAAAGGCCCATGTCACTCACAGTTATATGCATTTCAGTCACCAAATTCATAAAATCACAACAGAAGTTCACCCCATGAATGATACATTTATGAAAATGACCTGGTTAGCTTGAAAACTAGCTAACACGTAGCTAAACTTGCTAAACCATAGCCCCATATAAAATATCTTATGTGAAACCAATATAACATTTGCAACAATTTAAACTTTTCACGAGTCAAACCGACTCAACAAAAAATCGCCACTTGCATGATAAATGTATGAAAACTATCTGGTTAAGCCATCCTTATAAGAAATGGTTACACGTGGTTAAACTTTGCTAACACATAGCCAAATACAAAGACAGATGGTAAATTAGTTGTTTATCTTGACACGACACTAAATGGATAAACATTTAAACATAGTTTAAAAAAAAACATTTAAAATCCTTACCTTATTAGGGCCCGAGCACGGAGCGCTAGGAACCTATTGTTATTGGTGGAATTACTATTTTTCTGCATTTCCTGTTATTGAGGCCTTTCGGACGCTTCCAAAGTTGTATAATTTTGCACAGACGCCGGGACTGCTGAAAAATACAATATTCTGGAGTCAATGGGTTAAATATTCCAACCTGCTCACTCGCACCACCTATGAAAAGCCCATTTTGGAATACATTTACAAAGTCGCACCGTAACTCCAAATGACCAGAAATGTTGCACACATATCCGGGTGGACCTGCTCTACAAATAATCCTCTTGGAACCCTAAGCTCCGTCTACCTTTTTTAAAATTTAAATTAGCATCATGTTCAAAACAGTTAAATATTCACTTACATTTTCAGTTGTTCAACACCAAACTTCGTATACAGCATAGGTGGAGGGTCAGACACATTACCGTCGAAAATGAGCATGTTAGGACGATAAATATTGCCGCCGTCAATCAAAACGTACTCGCAAAAAGGCGGGGCTTATAAATAAATGCTCATAACTCATTAACAATGTATCCAAACATCACAGATTTTGGTAGATAGGTCCAGTCTGTCACCAAAGCATTTTCATTTTGGACTATAGGGGGCGTCAAAAACACTACCAATTTATAACTCAAGAGCGGATGGACTAATATTTGATTTTTTTTTACACATGGTCACAGGGGTGACTACAAATCAGATTTAAAGTGTCACAACAGATTCAGAATGTGGGCGTGGCTTATCATTTTTTTTTATTGCGACACACACACATTACAATTTGATTAAGCTCCCCTTTTAGCACACACAACCACACCTACACATTGTACAACAAACACAAACAGCTCCTAAAGCATATACTAAATATCAGGCTACAGCAATATCAGGCTACAACATATAGTGCTATGTGAAGCACTATATGGTTTCATGACAAATATCTACTGTTTATTTGTAGATATCTCCTAAAGCCTACAAATAAAGTTTGAAATGTAGGCCTGTTACATATATTATTGAACGATATATATTATACACACTGTTCTGCTTTCTGCACTGACCTCAGCAGCTGTAAACATCGCCTCACAATGAAAGCATAACCTAACATCCAGGGGAGATGTGATTAGTGAGTAAACAAATAAACGGTAAAGGGCAGAGAGTCTGATGCACATTTGATCATCTTGAATAACTTATAATCACAACGGGAACGGTTTGCAGAGCTGTGCTTCGTTGACATAAGTCCAGCCATGCGTCACGCCTCTTTTAAACATCACTGTTGGCTGAAATAGTCTACGGAGAATACATCAGTGTACCCTCGGTTATAACTCCTCCAGAGAGACTCCTCTCTCCTCTGCATCAGTGGACCCTCGGTTATTGCTCCTCCAAAGACACTCCTCTCTCCTCTAAATCAGTGTATCCTCGGTTACAGCTTCTCCAGACAGCCTCCTCGATAATCGATCCTCAACGAGCCTTTAGAGAAATTTGTTTTCCTTCGAGACGGCACGCCGACATCCGTTTCCGGGTCGCTGACGGAGGACCTGGGAGTCTGGGACGCGAACATTTGAGAAATGACAAACGGCTCATTTCCGAGGACTCGCGCGCGTCTGCCTGACGCCGGGACGACCGGCTGCTCTCCCCGACAGGCGCACGGACACGAGGGCCCGCTCATGACTGCGTGCACAAGTGCGACCGCAGTTTTAATTTAAAAGTGTTTTTGGGTCAGACACTCTCACAGACAGCGTAGCGCTGTAATGGCGGCTGCAGCAAATCTTGAAGTCACCTTGCTTTGTACGTCGCGTGGTCATGTGACATGCTTTGAAGTGAAAATAACATTAATATTGTTTTTAAGTTATTTCAGGGGGGGGTGTGCTTCTGGGCAAACGGAAAAAATCATGTCAAAAACGGAAACCATGATTCTTAATTTGACCAATTTAAAAATGTACTTTGATTAAATTACACAGTCCTTGCACTTTTTTCAGTGCAGGAAGAGTGCCTCTTCAACCCCTATTCATACGAGGAAACAGCCGTGGACCGCTGCAAAAGGGAGAACTACAAACAATCCTCCTAAACCACCAAGTGTGCCAATCCAGAACAGATACGCTCCGCTGACCCAGAACCAGAGATCCCTTTCTGATGACCTGGATAACCCGTGCTCTTCACACAGGACCAATAGCTACTCCAAAAGTAACAGGCAAGAGGGAAAGCTAACGACTGGGCCTGAAACTCTGATTGTGGGTGACTCTGCTGTAAGAGATGTACAAAGTCTGTGTAGTAAGAACAACACCAAAGTACTCTGTTTTCCCAAGGATACGGTCTCTGACTTGGCTGAGAAGATCCTGCATATTGGGGCTGAACATCCGACTGAGAAGAATGTGGTACTACACATTGGAACAGATGATGTTGTGAAACAACAGTCAGAAGTGCTGAAAGAAGACTTTAAATGTTTGTTGGAAACTGTCAGCTCTCTAAATGTGGAGGGGTTCATCAGTGGCCCTCTACCGCCAGTCAGAAGAGGAGTGGAGAGATTCAGCAGATTGTTTGCACTGAACACGTGGCTTTCAACTGCATGTACTGACCGTTCTGCCCATTTTATTCACAATTTTAACTTTTTCTGGGACCGCAGACATCTTTTTAAAGCAGATGGACTTTGCCTGAACAAGTCAGGAGTAACATTGTTTATCTCTAACATATTCAACTGCCTGCGTCATCAATCTGTTCCCTCTGCCAAGGACAAGCGGCAAGACTGTTTCTACACAACATCCCAGAGTGTTGTGAATGTATCATCCTACGCTGTCACCACTCTTCTTACGCTGTCACTACTCTTTCTACGCTGTCATTGGAGGCAGTCACACTTTCTACAGGCTTGGACTTACCTGTTAGCATCTGGCATCTGTTAGCATCTAGCATCTGTTAGCATCTAGCTCTCCTGCTTACAAACTTTTAGCCATCCCTGCTTATACAAGTAGTAGTTTTAGTTGTCTGCGATCTGCGGAGGCCTACTCCCACCTGTCGAGTACGGCTGTACTGAGGTGTTTTTCCTCTGGAGACGTTGCGAAGAGACGGAGCGGCTCCACCGGTTGCTGCCTGCGATCTGCTGCTCCCACCTGTAGAATACGGCTGTACTGGAGAGGTTTTTACCCCGGAGTCGTCGCGGAGAGACCACATTAGTTTCCAAATCGAACAGTAAGCAATTTGAATTTTTAGCCATAAATATAGAAGTGGCAAAGGGTCAACAGGTCGTGGTAGTGAGTTGTTACAGACCCCCCTCAGCTGTCAAAGACTCCTTGTCTTCACTAGCAAATATTTTATCACAACTAGACTACAAGGAAATAGTGCTACTTGGAGATTTTAACTGGGACTGGTTAACTGCAGTGTCAGAGGATTTTAAAAACCTTTGTATCTCTTTAAATGTTACTCAGATTGTGGACAGTCCTACTCGCCCTAACATTACGTCCCCTAATAAATCCTCCCTAATTGATCTCATTCTAACTAATATTCCCTATAAATACTCATATGTGGGAGTATTTGCAAATGATCTGAGTGATCACTGTGTTGTAGACACAATTAGGGACACTAAGGTCCAAAAGGTTAAACCTCGCATTATCATTAAGAGAGACAACAAATATTTTGTGGAGCAGGGGTTTGTGCATGATCTGTTTGATTTTGATTGGGGTAAAATCGATCTGTGTGCTGATGTAGAAACTGCATGGTCTTATTTTTATCTTGGTTTTATGGAGATCATTTATAGACATGCACCCCTGCGTACATTTAGAGTAAAGGGACGAGACAATCCTTGGTTTTCTGCTGAGCTGTCTAGTCTCCTTCATGAGAGAAACAAGGCCTGGGCAAAGGCTAGGCAATCAGGCTCAGAGGTAGAATGGCTGCATTTTAGGCAGCTAAGAAATAGCTTCACTTCACATATCAAAAGTGCTAAATCAAAGTACTATCTGTCAGTAACCACAAAGAATCTAAATAATCCTGGAAAATGTTGGAAAGCCATTAAATCGTTATCCACCGGCGATATCCGTAATGAGCTACCTCCGTGCATTACCACAGCATCTGGCTCTATATCGGACAGGGCTGCTAAATTGCTTTATTGAGCATTTTGTGTCCTGTGGTTATCTATTTGATTATATCACTAACTCTGCTTCTGTGAACACTACAGTATGTGACTCGTGTGTTGGAAAACCCTTTTAGTTTTACCCCTTTTACTGTTGATGTTGTTCGTGAAGCTTTAACCAAGTTAGATCCTAAGAAACCGGCTGGCCCGGACAACGTAGAACCTTTCTTTTTAAAGATAGCTGCAGATGTTATTGCTCCACCTCTCACTACTCTTTTTAACCTCTCCCTCAGCTCAAACACAATTCCAAAATTGTGGAAGTCAGCATCCTTTCCTAAAAGGAGGGGAGGCCACCTTATTAAATAACTATAGGCCAATCTCTAAATTGTCAATTCTGGCTAAGGTTCTTGAACGCTTAGTGAGTGAACAGGTAAAGGTGTTTTTATGTACAAATGACATCCTGTCTAAACATCAGTCAGGCTTCAGAAAGCAACATAGTACCATCACTACCACGATGAAAGTGGTGAATGATGGTCCCACTGTGTTCACTTTGATGGGCTGTCTTCTGAATGGTTAAACATTGCTAATGGTGTTCCTCAAGGTTCTGTTTTAGGTCCACTTTTATTCTACATCAACAGTTTAGGGGAAAATGTGGATGAAGCTACTTTACATTTTTATGCGGATGATACTGTGATGTATTGTGCAGGTCCCTCGATTAAGGAGGCTGGTGTTAAATTACAGGCTGTTTTTAACATTATTCAGACTCAGCTCTCTGAACTTAAGCTTCTTTTAAATGTTGAGAAAACCAAGGTAATGCTATTTTCTAAAGCTAAAAAGATTCCAGTGCCTGTTTTAGATATTGTATCTACGCAAGGAATAACTTGAAGTGGTTACCTGTTACAAACTACCTTGGTATCTGGCTTGATGATTGTCTCACTTATAAACGTCATGTCAATAACCTGCTTAAAAAGCTGAGGGTTAGGCTAGGGTTCTTCTACAGGAACAAGTCCTGTTTCTCGCTTGAGGCCAGGAAAAGGCTAGTCACTGTGACCTTTGACCTGTGCTGGACTATGGGGATCTGGTCTATATGAATGCACCTGCCAATTGCCTGGTCAAGTTAGATGCTGCGTATCACAGTGCACTAAGATTTGTGAAAAACTGTAAAGCATTAACCCATCACTGTACCCTGTATGCAAGGGCTGGTTTGCTTTCACTAACTGTACGGAGGCTCAGTCACTGGTACATTTTTATATACAAAGCCATGTTAGGGAAACTTCCATCTTACATCTGCTCCCTGATCTCACGGAAAATTGTAATTGGCTACTGCCTGAGATCGAATGCTGTGGTTTTATTAAATGTGCCAACTGCTAGGACTGAATTATTATTATTAAAATATTTAATCGCGATAAATCGCATGATTGTCCATAGTTAATCGCGATTAATCGCAAATTAATCGGACATTTTTTATCTGTTCTAAATGTACCTTAGAGGAATGTTTTTCAAGTTTGTAATACTCTTATCAACATATGAGTGGACAAATATGCTTTATGCAAATGTTTATTATCATTTGAACAATGACAAATATTATCATGAATATTAAACACAACAACCTCTGAACATTACAAATATTCGCCTCAATTCAATCTGGAACCTCTCTCATGCAATAATACAATACAAAGTGTGTGTGTGTTCGTTGGAGCTATGTGCAACTCAAGGCATATGCTCGAACGGGAGCTGCCTAGACGCTACAATCATGTTACGCGCACTATCCGTGCTGAGTGTGCTGACTTTTCGTACAGTGTCCCACTGTCTGGCTTCCTGCATAAAGTCAAGTGCTCGGCGCAGTTGTCGGCGAAATGTCGCTCCTCTGTTTTAATTTAAACAGCTCCTTATATCCGTTAGCACAGCTAGCTAGCACCAGATGCTAACAACAACAATACACGTAAGGTCTCTCTTTCGCTCGAGCCACACATGCACACACCCTCCCGGTCCTCCCGATGGCCAGTCGGTGCCTGCCGGTGAGCGTGGAAGTGTGGTCTGCCGCAAGCAGGCAACAGGAGCGGGGCTGTCAGCATCAGCTTGCAGGTGGTATTTTAAACTCGATGCGCTCTGAAACTACGGGGAGGCCGAGGAAAGAAATACACATGCGTTAATCGCGTTAAAATAATTAGTGGCGTTAATTTTTTTTAACTTGACAGCCCTAGTTTTTATGTTTCATGTGGAACTACTTGAGCAGGTCTCCCTTGAAAAAGAGATCAATGATCTCAATGGGATTTATCTGTATATATAAAGGTTTGAAATTAAATGAAGAGGAAAAACAGGAGAAAGACACATCGCGCAGAAAACCTTGAAGAAGTATCACTGCACCCGCCTGAGGGATGTTTTGGGAGACCTATGACACAAATGGAGGAGTCTCCACTGCCCTTCTTCACCCCTATCAGCCAACCTGATCTCACCAGAATGCGTGACTCCACCACGACTCCTTAACACCGCATTGCGTGGTGGTGTCACGAACTTTGTTACATTTACATGTCGGCCCCACGCAAACAACCCCAATGTAAAGTGAATGAGGCCCTTTGTCGTGGTGCACACACGCATTTCTACAACGTCCCGCAGTGAGCTTTTATTCTATACAACGTTTTTCAAATCTACTTTATAGCTTGTAGTAACTCCCGGGAGGCTTCTTTTATTTTATTTGTATTCATAATCATTTAAATTTTTCGACAGAATGTATTATGGTGCATTAGTTACGAATTTTTGTTCTCAAAAAACAGTGCATTGTGTGTAATACAACTGTGATTTTTATTAAATTAGTTTGTTTTTAAGGAAGGCCAGAGCTTCAGCTGTGTCAAATAGATTGTTCCCTTTAGTTAACGTTTTTTAAAAGAACATTATATTCCAATTTGATCATGTCCCCTTTATTGTATTACGGAGAGCAATGTGAGCATCCATTCCCATTGGATAACGCAGGATTTTACACCCGGAAGTAAGCATTCTCTGTCGATTGATTTTACAGTGCTATCTGCACTACTCATCAACTAAACACACCAGATTATCCTTGTTGATTACACAACATTGATTGGTTTAAGTTATGTACAATGATTTTGTAATTTTCCCCTTCGATTCGGAGAAACAAACATTTGTTCAGTTTAGGATGGCCGAAGACACTACACTACCCAGAATCCTCAGCTATCGTTTGGGACTACACAATGTGCTTTGCTTGACAATGTTGAAATGTACGCTGAGCGACAAACAGCATTTTGAAATGGAATGAAACTGTTAGAAATTAAAATCAATGTTTTATGGCATAATGTACCTTAAACATACCGTCAGTTTAAATGCTATTTTATTCTGGAAAAACCCGGAAGTTCTCAATACTAAGCTTTTATTCTGAAAATCCGTCATGACGACATCCGGGACTACCGCCCTTTAGTATCATTAAAGGGGCTATTGACGCCGTTAACATGTATTACATATAATGTTATGAAAGAGATAGGGAGGAGAAAAGGCATGTGGAAGTAAGCAATGAATGTAAAATGTTGAAATCCTCTGTTTAACGCGATATCGGACACAGGAGAACGAGGGGGGAAGTCCCCTGCGTCATTACAGCTCCCAGAGAGGAGGAGCGAACAGCGAGCAAGCGGGAAAGACGAATGCTTGTGAGCTCTCTTCTGCACGGCCACCAAGGGAGAGGGAGCTGCAGCCTTACTCTCCTGTTCGGACAATATTCTGTTTGTGACATTATCACGCTTTTTATTAATTAAAGTACCAATTTGAACCTTCTCAGAGACTCCATTTAGTCTCCTTTTAAACTTCTGTCCTGGACGCTAGAATAATCACACACAGATAACAAAACCCATCGACGGCACAAAACAGGAATCGAACGTCTCCTCCCCTGCTAAATGAACCATTGTAGACCATGGTTCATTTAACCATGGTATAACCATGGTTGACCATGGTAGACCATGGTTGGGATATGGCACCACAGTCAACCATGGTAGAGCACTGATATAAACCATGGTCTACCATGGTCACCATAAACCATGGTCCACCAGTACCATGGACATAAACCATGGTCCACCAGACTGGAAATAATATAAATTAATACAAGCTTTTCAATAGTTTCAAGCATTTAATTTTAAAAATATTTGTATAGATCATGTTAATTGCACTTAATTTCATCTACAGTACACTGTCACTCTATAGTTACACACACACTCATGAAATGCTCATTAAACAGTTGGTGAACATGTACAGATTATTTTATATACATTCATCAGGTGACGGTGCCTGCATGCGCCTCATTAGAATGATTGTCGACCATGGTTTCTGTAGACCATGGTTTCTTGAGACCATGGTTCAAATATTCAAATGGTTGACCATGGTTTCTGGAGATGACATTGTGACCATGCAGGCTGACCATGGTTGACCATGGTAGACTGACCATGGTTTCTTCCCCATGGTACTGTGACCATCATGGTATTTTGTGGTCAACCATGGTATTACCATAGTTGGCAATGGAATACCATGGTGACCATGGTGACCAAAAAGTGAAATAGTGCAATAAGAGTCTATACAAGTGATTGGAATATGATATATTAGACAAATCATTTCTATGTAGCAGCCAGATGAATGTTATGGATGTTATTTCAAAGTTCAGGTGTGTAATAGTCTTATGGCCTGTGGGATGAAGCTGTCCCTGAGTCTGGTGGTTTTGGTCCGGATGTAAGAAGATAAGATAAGATGGTACTTTATTGATCCCAATTTGGGACATTGTTTTTGTTGCAGCAGCATAAAATACAAGGCATTTTACAATAAAACAAAACCACAAATAAACAAGAATAGAAAGAAAAGGAAATAGAAAATATACGTGTTGAAATATAAAATATACATGTAGATATTATATATGCAAATATACATATTCAAAGATATATGACAATGGAATATGGAATATCAAATATTGAACAGATGATATATGTGTACAATGTACAGCGAGGTTGTATTAGAGAAACTATGGAGCAGAGAGTTCTCTTCCAGCCAGAGGTGATTTGTTGTACAGAGTTATGGCAGTGGGCAGGAATGTGTTCCTGTATGGGTCCTTGTGACAGCGGAGCTGCAGCAGTCTGTTGGAGAAGTAGCTCCGTTGACTGTCCAGCTGCAGGTGGAGAGGATGGGTGGGTTATCCATCATGAACAACAGCCTGTTCAGTGTCCTCCTCTCCACCACAGCTTCAAAGGGGTCCAGCTTGATGCCAATGACAGACCCAGCTTTCCTGATCACTTTATTGATCCTGCTGGTGTCACCGGCACTGATGCCCCCCCCCCAGCAGACCGCAGCAAAGAAGAGTGCACTGGCCACAACAGACTAGAAGATCTCCAGCATCTTGCTGCACACGTGGAAGGATCTCAGCTTCCTCAGAAAATAGAGTCTGCTCATCCCCTTCTTGTACACAGCGTCAGTGTTGATCCTCCAGTTCAGCCCATAAGTGCACTCCCAGGTACTGTAGTCCTCCACAACAGCCACATCCTCTCCTAGAATGCGGCTGTTGTGCCAGATGGCAGCAGACAGAACAGTTTGTGGCTGGGGTGATGGGGGTCTTTTATAATCCTGAGGGCTTTCTTTAAGGTTAACCAGGTATTTTTACTCCACTACATTTATTTTAGTTACTTTACAAATTCTGATTAATGATGTGAAATATAAACAACCCTTAAAGCAGACTTTAGTTATCAGGGAAGGTGATTGTCAAGTGCCAACAATCAGGAGAGATATTTGATTGGAGGACTGGCTTATCTAAAGCCAGTTGAGTAGCACTTGAAATGTTTTGGCTCTATGAAACCTGATGTACTTTATGATTCTGTTTTCTTCAAGCTTGTATTTTGTTGGTCGAACGCACTTATTGTAAGTCGCTTTGGATAAAAGCGTCAGCTAAATGCAACGTAATGTAATGTAATGATTGTTGGTGCTTGAGAAGACTAAATATTTATCTGCAGATCCCTATAAAGTATATACATTACTCGTTATTCTCTACAAATAGTTAATTAAAAACTGTATATAATTGCTATTTCGGACATCCCTTTTCAAGATTTCAATATTACTCTAAACGTGTAATAACGTGCTTTAACCAGTAGGTGGTTTGGGTTAAAAGTCTGTCAAGTTTACAGTGTTAACAAAATAAAATATACTGCTGTTTCTGGTTGAGTTTACGGCGGATATATTCTGTTATTGTTTTGATATTTGTAACACAAAAGCGATGGAAAAACCCCACAGCAACACAGAAAAGATGGTCTTAACATGAGTAGTTAATAAAAAACAATAATATCAAAACAAATTATTACTACTAACTTTATTGTGAAATCAAAACAGAACGGTAAAAGAATAGTTTCCGGTCTATTCTGAGCTAGATCTCTGTCGATAAATACAAATACAGAACTATGACAGATGTGTAATATTACAATGCATTCATGTGATGACTTTCAAAGAGTAAAGCAAGCACTGCTGAATAAAGTATGATTTATCTTTTACGAAACGTTTTTTTCATATGGAATGCAGTCAACCAATCACAGAGCTTGAGGCATCGCAGACAATAGCTGAGGATTCTGGGTAGTGTAGTGTCTTCGGCCATCCTAAACTGAACAAATATTTGTTTCTCCGAATCGAAGGGGAAAATTACAAAAGCATTGTACACAATTTAAACCAATCAATGTTGTGTAATCAACAAGGATAATCTGGTGTTTTTGAGTCGATGAGTCGTGCAGATACAGATGTAGCGCTTCGTTTCAGAAGCCTACCCGTGCGGGTCCGTGATCGGCACGGGGTGGGCCCCTGCTGATAAGGAAAACCCCCCCGCAGGATTTGAAACGCCCCCTTGATAAATACATTTAATTATAATGAAACCAGCTGCAATGGATCATGGATCCACCAGGGGGAGCCGTGAAATGCTGCCACACTGGAACTCATGTGAAATAAACTGATCTACAGGTTTCTGATATAGCGGATATTTGTTAAAATCCATATATGTCACGGATAGGATCATATGCTGTGCTTAAGTAAGAGACATGTAATCATTTACTAAACATCACCATGTTTTTATTTCACAAAATAATGTTTAATTCACGTTGGCGTAAGTACAAAACCATCGCTATGTTTTTAGATCAGGAAATGCATCCAGGGTCAAACAAACGATTTTCGATCGTCATCCTCGCATTCATTTAATGTATCATATGTTCACGAGTTGAAATTAATGCACTACATTTAATCCACGTGAGTTTACAACATCGACAATAATCGCTTTGTTTTTATATCACATCCGACCGGGGGAAACTGCAGCGGCTCTCACAACCGATCACCCTATCCACGGGCAAACAATAATATGTACAGTGTTCATAGTTTACTGTATTATTAGTGTCTAATATTACTGCTATAATAATCACACATTGAGTTGTTGAAATCGGACCGTCGTTTTTTTTAAACGCTCTGAATGAAACGGCAGCTCTCAGGTGATCAGCTGTGTGTTTACACAATAACATATGCATAGTAATTGAATACCTTCCAACACACATTGTAAGAACAGTTCTGTTTCATATGAGTGTTGAGAGCTGTATCCACAAATCTACGAATTTTGCCCTCAGTGCACCAGATTGATACATTTAACTTCAATTTAAATAAAAACATCTTCTGTTGTAACAACAATAACATTATAAATAGTAACATAGCATGGTATTGCACATTTACTGTAGCTTTGAGTGTTACTGGCCTGAGATTTTTTTATTACATGAATGAAGGTGACTGAGGCTTTTTAATATAGACTTTTCAGTGTCCCACATTTTGCACAGCACTGTCCCACATTAGGAAAACAGATTGTCTGAGACAACTTGGCACTAAGAGTACTAATATGTCTACCATTTCTTGTATGAGTTTAATATCTGCATGTTCTCTTTTGGTTTGATTAGGACACATCCTGGGGATTTCAGAATGTTACTCGATTTTGATTTTTTGTATCGGCTTCATGTCGCAATATATTCCCGAAGTCTGAAATGCAAAATGTTTCCACATTAGGGCAATTTACCCTACATTTAATCATTTTGTTTATTTTTAACGAAATAAATGTGGTTTAATCCATCATGAAATTAATATAGGCTATTTACTTAGTATATATCTGACATTAACGATTAACACACTGTTCATACTGCTCACAGCTGATATCTAGTGTATTCATACCCCTCACTGTTTATTCATCATTCAATTCATTATATATTTTATTCTGTAGATTGTGTACATTACTTTTCACTTTACTGCTTGTTGCGCCTGGTTAGAAGCTAAACTGCATTTCGTTGTCTCAGTACCTGTAATCTGTGCAATAACAATACAGTTGAAGGCTATTTACTGAGTACATATCTGACATTAACGATTAAACACGTTTGTGCATTCTTTATGAATGCAAACCGAGTCATTTTGTTTATTTTTAACGAAATAAATGTGATTTAATCCACATAATTGACTGTGTTAATTGTTTACTGTACAGTAGTATTGTTTAACTTGAAGGTGCCTGATGTGAACATTTCCAGAATGTATTGTCTTCACTTTTTAAATGCCTCTGTGATGTGCTGCAGACCAACCCCAGCCCAACCTCCCATGTGTCCTATGTATGTTGGGGAGCCTTTGTTTAAAACTAATTGGCCATCGGAATGTGTGTCACATTCCACAGCTCTCCTCCCCCCTCCTGTGATCCCCCGCACACATGGGAGATCGCTCTTCTGAAGAGAGCGGAAATAATGATATTGCAAGTTAGGAACGTAAAATGCATTTTGACAGACACTTGGGGGAAATATGCTGCATTTTGAATGTCCGATAGTCCATCATTAACACCTTAGTCCGTCTCGTCTCATCAACGAAAACTAAATGACATACTTTGTTTTAGTAGATTTCTCATGAGAGCAAAAGGAGAATATCCGTGTGTAAGAGTGAAAATGTATGTAACATATTCATCATAATTAATTATATTTATTTCGTTTGGATGTAGGATTTTTGACTTTGTTTAGAGCAGTGATCATCTACTATATGAACATTTTGGACCCAAAATCACAAAAAAACGTAAAAACAGATTTTGAAAATGATTTTATTTTTCATAACACAAACATACACAACGAAACCATTTAAAAGCTGGAAATATATACATGGGATGTGACTATGATAATGTGAAAGTTTGATTGAGGTAGCATGGGATTTCATTCTGATAAGGCAAAAATGTTATTATAAATATAATACAAATATATATATACACATTATGTACAACAATCTGTTTTTTCTGTCTTTATCTGTGCCACGCTTCAAAGCGGTTTCTGTCAACTACGACACAGAGGGCAACATCACAGATTCCTCCTCCTCCATGTTAAAAAACAAGCTTAAAGCTTGACTCACGTTCAGAGTTCTCTTCATCATAGTTGAGTCTTCACAACTCTAAATCTATCTAACTATATCTAAAGTCTCAATGTTTGTCTGTCACTTTACTTCAATCGCAGTCTCCCGCAGCCTCTCTTCGTCTCCCGCCGCCTGTCTTTGTATATCTTCGTCTCTCTCCATTTCCCGCCGTCTCTCTTCGTCTCTCTTCGTCTCCCGCCACCTGTCTTCGTATATCTTCGGCTCTCTCCATTTCCCGCCGTCTCTCTTCGGTTCCCGCCGTCCCTCTTCGTCTCTTTTCGTCTCGTTTCATATCACTCCGTTTAACTGATTACCTCACCCCCTCCCTGGTAAATATATCCTGTTGAGCAGAATCTACAGTTTCCAGTATTTTCCGTTTTGTAAAATGATAAAATACGGCGAAGATATTAAAATATGTGCTTCCATTATTCATACTTCTGAAATATATCTGTATTAACTTTATATCATCGTATGTCCGTCTTTATTGGGTATTTTTGCATGAAACAAAGACTGGCATATAGTTTCAAGCCAGTACTTTCAACAGAAATACACATATACATCCTGTTGAGCCGGATCTACAGTTTCCAGTATTTTCCGTTTCATAAAATGATAAAATACGGCAAAGATATTAAAACATGTGCTTCCATATTTCATACTTTTGAAATGTATTAACTTTATAACATCGTATCTCCGTGTTTACTGGGTCTTTTTGCATGAAACAAAGACTGGTATATAGTCTCAAGCCAGTACTTTCGACAGAAACACACGGCAATGTTGTCCGGACTGTTGTTTTTATGCGGCACCGGCTTGAACAGGTCATGTGATCTGATCACGCCGGCGTGACGGTCGACTCCAAAGGGTTAATATTAAATACATATAAGTATTTTTACAACTTGTATTTAGAAATACTCTGTTGTAATTATTAATGCATACATGTGTTCATCCATTTAATGTGGCATCTGCTGTAATGGGGTTAATGTATGATATTACTTAATAATACAATACATTATAATATATGATATGATAATTACATTTTAGTTTTATTCATTTCTTATTTCATAGTTTCTCATTATTATTATTTTTATCGCTCATTTTTTTTTATTTTATTAATCTGTGTGAATCTGTGCTGTCCTGTTTTTCACTCTCACCCTGTTGCTGTTTGAACTACTGAATTTCCCCACGGGATTAATAAAGGTCCATCTTATCTTATCTTAATGTATAAGTTGATTTACTTCAATCTACTGTACAATATTACAAGAAATATACTGCATAAAGCAAACTATATACTTTATTTGATCTAAAATATTGATGTTTCTACAACGCCCATTGTGTATTTTGTGAATGGAGCGCCATCTCATGGTTAAATCCTGTAATTGAACAAATGGGGAAATCGGGCAACGCCCTCTAGCAATTTGGCAACACCCCCAGCCACTGGCATCCGCTGGGTTTTTGACTGGGACACACCCATTTGAGTCTGATCTGGAGTGCTACATCTGTAGCACTGTAAAATCAATCGACAGTAAAGAGTATACTTACTTCCGGGTGTAAAATCCTGCGTTATCCAATGGGAATGGATGCTCACATTGCTCTCCGTAATACAATAAAGGGGACATTATCAAATCGGAATATAATGCTCTTTTAAAAAACGTTAACAAAAGGGAACAATCTATTTGACACAGCTGAAGCTCTGGCCTTCCTTACAAACTAACTAATTTAATAAAAATCACAGTTGTATTACACACAATGCACTGTTTTTTGAGACCAAAAATTCGTAACTAATGCACCATAATACATTCTGACGAAAAATAAAAATGATTATGAATACAAATAAAATAAAAGAAGCCTCCCGTGAGTTACTACAAGCTATAAAGTAGATTTTAAAAACGTTTTATAGAATAAAAGCTCACTGCAGGACGTTGTAGAAATGCGTGTGTGCACCACGACAAAAGAGCCTCATTCACTTTACATTGGGGTTGTTTGCGTGGTGCCGACACGTAAATGTAACAAAGTTTCTGACTCCACCACGCATTGTGGTGTTAAGGTGTCTTGGTGGAGTCACGCATTCTCGTGAGATCAGGTTGCTATCAGCACCTTTGAGGATACTCTTCCTTCACCCCCCCAGCTCTCTCTACTCTCCGCTCACCCTTTCACCCTCACCCACCTTCCTGGAGTTCAATGACCACAAGAAGGAGATACACGGGGTTAGGTAGCATGTCCTTTACCCCGCCCCTCAACGACGCCCACCACAATCACCGAAGCAGAAGCGGACGATCTCCCCCGTCTTCATCAACATGCCTACGTCAACCCCCTCCCTTCAAGACAACATCTGCTGTCTCCGAAGCCTGATAAGAATGTGTGTGTACAAAACGCAACACACTCTAACTGATATGTGCTGGGTCAAAGCTCAAGGGCGTATGGCACTCTCAACTCTTTCCAGGACAAGCCGGGGGCCCTGCCTGCCAGTAGCTTTGCCGATATCTGTGTTGATAGGTAATATATTAAAAGCGGTGAATAAGCTTAGATACAGGAAGCGCTCAAACGTTTGTGTGAGTTTATCAAATTTAGCAGTGATTCCATATCAGCCACAGCTTGTTACAACAAATCTGACCTGATCTGATAGTGTATTAACCAAACTTAAACTAGCTTTATTAAATGGCAGATCTTTGGCAGGAAAAAAAATGTAATCAATGATTTTATCACTGAGCACAATCTTGATTTTATGTTTTTAACAGAAACTTGAATTGAACAAAATAACAGTGCAGCTGTTCTTATCGAATCAACCCCTCCCAACGTTGGTTTTATGAGTCAGGAAAGAATGCATAAGAAAGGAGGTGGAGTTGCTATTTTGTTCAATGATTCCCTTCAATGCAGGAAGACATCTTATGGGAACTTGGCTTTTTTTAATATGTGGCCTTTCAGCTGAAATGCTTCTCTCGAGCTCTGTTCCTAAATATCTATAGGCCACCCAAATACTGTGCAAGCTTTTTTTGATGACTTCACTGAACTGCGTTCTATGGTGTGTATTGATTTTAGTCATTGTTGGTGATTTTAACATCCATGTTGACAACCCCCAGGACAGAGGGGCTAAAGAACTGTTTTGTGTTCTTGATAGCTATGGACTGACTCAGCATGTGACTGAGCCCACGCACAATAAGGGGCACACTCTGGACTTAATTATCTCAAAGGGTCTGAATATCTATAAGGTTGTGGTGACTGATGTTGCACTCTGACCATTCCTGTGTTTTCTTTGAGAGCTCTATTTCTGTTCAAAAACATTTTCAAAAAGAGGTAACCCTCTCCTAAAGAAACCCACTCTCAACCCGTCTGATGTTATAAACTACAGGCCTGTCTCTCTCCTCCCGTTCCTGTCTAAAACACTTGAACGCGCTGTCTTTAACCTGTTAAACCCTGAGCCTGTTTTTCAGGTTTCCGGCTCGAAAATGACATTCCCAGAACAAATGACTATAACTTCACTTCTAAAAGATTTATATGAATAATTGTTGTTGTCAAAGCAAGGTTACATCTGTGAGTAAATTCAGATGGAACATAGCAAAAAAATGTAAATTCCTGTCTCCGCCTAAAGAAAACCCATTACTTATAGTGAAGACCAACCTTGAATGATGGGTTAGTAGCCTAAAAGCTTTAGGAATCCAAAGTATAACATATAATAAGTACCCTGTATCAAGATTGAGGCAAAACAAGTGACATTTGACCTTTTTAGAGAGGTTTATGTTAATAAAGTCCAGGCGGAATAAGCTTTGGGCACATTTGGGCACATTTGGTTACATCAGTACCATTTGACCTTTTTCAGGTAACAGACTATAACAATTATTGTATTCCATTGAATCATCACTATAGGTATTCATTCCACCTAAAACATCAAAACAAATATATTTCTTAAACAAATAAAAAAATGTTAAAACTATTTTTGTGGGTGTGTGTAAGTGTAGGTGTGTGGGTATGTAACTGTACCAACACACTATACAATACAATTACACTGTAGGTCATTGTGTGTAGATGTACTTGCACAATAAAAAAAACGGAAACATAGGGAACATTTGACTCCAACTGGGGCAGATTTATTTCAAACATTTTACCAACACACTATAGGTTTGTATAAACAACAAATATTTTACCAACACACAATACAATAAAATCACAATAGGTATATAAAAACAACAAGTATTTTTTTTAATAAACACTCGCAAAATGTTATACCTATTTGAACTGTATACCTACCTGAATGGTCCAGTATTTAGGTCGTGCCACTCCCTGAAACAGTTCCTTTTGACAGTGAAGCACAGAGGGACCTGGTACTTCCTGCAGTACACAGGTGTCTTCACCCTTTTGAGTCCAGCATCTAGGCACCTCCTGCAGTTCTTCCTGACCTTGGTGGCATATTCCCCATAGTACTCGGGCATGCATGTGAGTGGTGGAGGAGGGGGTGGTGGAGGTGCAGGGCCTTCAGCAGGGCCTTCAGCAAACTCCAACAATTCTGCAGCAAGCTGCTCCCTGAAAGTCTTCTGGGTGTGTGGCTTTGTCCTGCTGGGATCACACCTCATCTAACAAATGTGGAAAAACAAAGAGATTCGATTAATTCACTGGCTTATACTTATAGGATAATATTGGACTATAAATTAATAATATTACACCAAATAAATAAGTAAACACATGTATATTCATTCACTGGCCATTCATTTTGAAAATGTCACTCCAAAAAGACAAGTAACACTATTTAGCATTTTGGCTAATCATTCCTGTTGGCTAAGCTAATACTGTGATGCAGTTCCACCAAACACAACAGTAATATATAAAAAGGATAATATTGGACAATAAATGAATAATATTACACCAAATAAATAAGTAAACGCATATATATATATATATTCATTCACTGGCCATTCATTTAGAAAATGTCACTCCAAAAAGACAAGTAACACTATTTAGCATTTTGCCTAATCATTCCTGTAGCTTCTTGGCTAAGCTAGCACTGTGACGCAGTTTCACCAAACACATAAGTAATATATAAAAACAGAGAGATTACATACCTTTCCCGTGGTGGAAGTTCAACATCCGAGTCTCTACCGTCCGGATCCAGGTCTGGCTGGAGGAGATCTTCATCATCTGACGAAGAGTCATCTGGTATGATCATAGCTATCGTCAGCTAGCATCTCTAGCACCTGCTCTGTGGTAAAGCTCTCCCTTCTGGCTGCGTCATGCGTAATGGAGCCGGAGCGGGCGTAGTTTATACTACGCAGGATCATATCTTTTGAACCCATTGCTCGATTTGGGTGATTGACACCTTTTCTGAACCGTTAGAGCCAATAGAATCGAGTGACAGTTAGTAAGTCCCGCTAAACACTTACATCAGGTAGAGAGAGGTTTGTGTAAACATCACGTGAGAAAGCATTAGCTCAGGACTGCGAAACTTTATACCTACTCTGCTGCCATGAATGTAATGATAGATTAACAGGAACAATTCTAAAGTGACTAAGAGACATTGGATTAACTTTAAGCAGCATGTTATTCCCTTGAACACGAGCTTTGGTCACAAAACAGCAACGGTAAGACATAATTATTGTTATGGTTTTGAAAACTGTTGTTTTTTTTCTTCTCTGTTCTGGCTGCTAGCTCAGTAAGTTTGTGTTTTACAGTGATGATACTTATAACCAAATACTCTGTGGAGTATCAGCTTTCAGATGATATGTAGTTTGTGCAGAAAATATTAAGTTTTAAAGATCGTTTTTGTTAGTTAGCACCGGAAGTAGCATCTGCCCGTTTTAGCTAAGGGCTAATGCTAACGCTTCTTGTGAGACTTGTGTTTTGTTTCTGTAAAAATGGTTCGTATTGTCAGTTAGCTGAGCTTCTTCTCGTTAATCTGGTAAAACACATTAATAGTTTTTAAATATTAAGATGCCCTGAGACACAGTGTCGTGAAAAAAAAACAGGGTCCCCGCCGGCGGAGACCTTCGGGCTTAACAGGTTAAACAACTCTCCTGTTATCTCCATTAGAACAACCTTCTGGATCCACACCAGTCTGGTTTCAAGGCAGGTCACTCAACAGAAACTGCCCTCCTCGCTGTCTCTGAGGAACTACACATGACTAAAGCAGCCTCCCTCTCCTCTGTCATCATCCTTTTGGACCTGTCTGCTGCATTCGACACGGTGAACATTCAGATTCTCCTTCGCACTCTCCAAGAACTTGGATTTTCAGGCTCTGCACTTTCCCTCCTCACCGCATACCTCAAAGACCGTACCTACAGGGTAACTTGCAGAGGGTCCGAGTCCGACCCTTGTCAATTAACTACAGGGGTCCCTCAGGGCTCTGTTCTTGGTACCCTCCTCTTCTCCCTGTACACAAACTCGCTCGGATCTATCATTAGCCTGCATGGCTTTTCATACCACTGCTACGCTGATGATACCCAACTAATTCTGTTCTTTCCCCACTTAGAAACCCAGGTCGTCGCACGCATCTCTATTGTTTCCCCGACTCAGACTGCAAGGAATCTGGGTGTGACCCTAGATAACAAACTGTCCTTCACTGCAAACATCGCTGCTACAACCCGCTGCTGCAGATACACACTTTACAACATCAGGAGGATACGTCCCCTCCTGACCCAGAAAGCGACACAACTTCTGGCCCAGGCTCTCGTCATCTCATGCCTAGACTACTGCAACTTCCTCCTGGCTGGTCTACCTGCATGTGCCATCCGACCTCTGCAACTCATCCAGAATGCAGCGGCTCGTCTGGTCTTCAACCTTCCAAAATGTTCCCACACCACGCCGCTCCTCCGCTCCCTTCACTGGCTTCCAGTAACTGCTAGAATCCACTTCAAGACAATGGTACTTGCGTACCATGCTGTGAATGGATCTGGCCCTTCCTACATTCAGGACATGGTTAAACTGTACACCCCAGCACGTGTACTCCGCTCTGCATCGGCCAAACGGCTCGCTGCACCAGCACTGCGAGGGGGACCCATGTTCCCATCAGCAAAAAAAACGTGGATTTGCTATCCTGGCTCCAAAATTGTGGAATGAGCTCCCCATTGAAATCAGGACAGCAGAAAGCTTGCACATCTTCCGGCGCAGACTGAAAACTCATCTCTTTCGACTCCACTTCGAGTGATATAATTACTAACAAATAATTGCTAACAAAGCACTGATATAATAATAAAGGACTGGCTTATCTAAAACCAGTTGAGTAGCACTTCAAATGTTTTGGCTCTATGAAACCTAATGTACTTATATGATTCTGTCTTCTTCAAGTTTGTATCTTCTTGGTCGAATGCACTTATTGTAAGTTGCTTTGGATAAAGCGTCAGCTAAATGCAATGTAATGTGTAATGTACAGATGTAGCACTCCAGATAGGACACACATGGGTGTGTCCCAGTCAAAAGCCCAGCGGATCCCAGTGGCTGGGGGTGTTGCCAAATTGCTAGAGGGCGTTGCCAAATTTCCCCATTTGTTCAATTACAGGATTTAACCATGAGATGGCGCTTCATTCACAAATACACAAAGACAACTGGGTGTTGTAGAACTTAGTCTGTTTGCAATCTTTACAGCTCTGCAGTTGTGTTTGCTGAATACTGTAGCATTTAATCACTTATTTGTTATGGTTTTCACAGGCTACTATAATGAAAAAATATCAATGTTTTAGATCAAATAAAGTATATAGTTTGCTTTATGCAGTATATTTTTTGTAATATTGTTGGGGTGTTTTTACACAGTACAGTAGATTGAAGTAAATCAATTTATACATGAAGATACGATAAGATGGACCTTTATTAATCCCTGTGGGTAAATTCAGTAGTTCAAACAGCAACAGGGTAAGAGTGAAAAACAGGATAGCACAGATTAATAAAATCAAAAATAAGATGAGCGATAACAATAATAATAATGAGAAACTATGTAATAAGAAATGAATAAAACTAAAATATAATTATCATATCATATATTATAATGTATTGTATTATTTAGTAATATCATACATTCACCCCATTATAGCATGCCACATGTATGCATCAATAATTACAACAGAGTATTTCTAAATACAAGTTGTAAAAATACTTATATGTATTTAATATTAATAACAGAATGATTAATTTCAGATGATAATACTTTTCAGGGTTAGGTCCGGTCTGACAGCGCTTAGCTCTCTGCTGCAGAGAAGATCACTGCTCTAAACAAAGTCAAAAATCCTACATCCAAACGGAATAAATATAATTAATTATGATGAATACGTTAACACTTTTATTAAATGTTTGATATTACCGGCACAGACCCTTTCATACCGGCAATGCGCGATAGAAACAACAGAAAGTGCGACAGTGTAAATATGCCAGTGTTAATTTCGTCAACGAAAACTATGACGAAAAATGTTCATCAACAACCTTTTTTACATGACTAAAACGAGACGATGACGAGCTAAAAATAGATTCTTGATCACGAAAACTATGACGAAATGTATATTTAGTTTTCGTTGACGAGACGAGACGGGACTAAGGTGTTAATGGTGGACTATCGGACATTCAAAATGCAGCATATTTTCCCCCAAGTGTCCATCTTGTCTGTCAAAATGCATCTTATGTTTCTAATTTGCAATATCATTATTTCCGCTCTCTTCACTCCAGAAGAGCGATCTCCCTGTGTCTCTCTGTGTGCGGGGGCGGGGCCTAACAGACATGCTGCAGTGGACCATGCAGCGGACACAGAGATCTGCCGGGGACGGAGCGTTCAGAGCAGGGGTGTCAAACTCAATTTCATCGCGGGCCACATTCGCATAAAGGTTGCACTCAAAGGGCCGGTTGTAACTATACACATATATAATATATATATAAAATAATGTATTATATACATTATTGCCTCTGAATTTAATTATTATCGGATAGGATAATAACTTAGTAATTAACTACGTCTGAAAGCATTAGTGCAGGGCAAATAATTGCAAGTCAGTGGGCATGTCACAAAACAAGATGCATTGTGGGACATGTAGTTTATGGGCAACCTGCTTCTGTAAAGTGGCATGTAACCTATAATAAACGTATTATATTCTTTGCAAGCTCTTGCGGGGCCACATAAAATGAAGTCGCGGGCCGGATTTGGCCCTCGGGCCTTGAGTTTGAGACCCCTGGTTCAGAGAGTATAGACACATTTTGACTAAAAGTTGACTAAAATGTAATTTTTCATCGACTAAAAGTTGACTAAAACGTTTTGAGTTTTCGTCGACTAAAACTAGACTAACACGTTTTGAGTTTTCATTGACTAAAACTAGACTAAAACTACGAAGGATAGGAATGACTAAAATCTGACTAAAACTAATAACCATTTTCTTCTTAAGACTAAATCAAAAACAGCTGCCAAAATGAACACTGACATTTGCAAACACAAACCTACAGACTGGGGGTTGGGAGATCACAGGAGGGGGGGGAGCTGTGGAATGTGACCTTCCCCCTTTGGAGACTTACTCCACACATTCCGATGGCCAATTAGTTTTAAACAAAGAGTTTGCAGCATACAGCACAGGCAACATGGGGGGTGGGGGCTTCTCAAAATATTTTTGTTTGTTGTTGTTTTGTGTCAGTTTTACGTCACCACTTCCATTCACATTTTCATCATTGTTCCACAATGTGTATCATGAAATTAATATCCATATATGTTATACTATACTTGCACTGCTTACCGTTTTCATACTTTATATATCTTAGCATATTAATACTGCTCACAGGCTGCTCGTGTATTCATACCCAAGCTCACTGTTTATTCATCATTTAATTAATTCTATATTTTATTCTGTAGATTGTGTACATTACTTTTGACTTTACTGCTTGTTGCACCGTTAGAAGCTAAACTGCAATCTGTAATCTGTGCAATAACAATAAAGCAGGCATCTTTATTGTAGCCTCAACAATCAAGTTCTAAGTAGTGCAATATGAAATAAAAACTAAAACAATCTGTGCTGTTGTATTTGCTGTAAAGTGTCTCTACTGTAGGCTATTTTTATTATATGTACACCATTTTGGCTCGACCAAAGATCGTTTATAAATGTGCTATATAAATAAAACTTGATTTTATTTGAAAAACAACTACACTCTTTTGGCAGTGTTGTGGTGCCGAGAGATGGGAGTCGGAGGCGGGGTATCAAAGGTACAAGCTAGACTTTTATTTAGCATCTGAAAACCATTGTACACAACTTCATTCCCGGGAAGCGAAGACCGGCGGAAACAGGAAGTCCGGTTCACTAAAATGTCCGTGGAGAACAATACCCCAACCCATAGCTCCGTGGGTGAATAATGTCAATCGCCACAGTGTACACATTAACAACTACTTCACTATTTTGGCAGTGTAACAATTAAACAAGAACTACACTCTATTGGCAGTAACAATTAGATACATAATAAACTGTCAGACTGACACTGAAGACAAACAAACTATTTTCAGCAATCAATCTGTTTAGTTGACTCTGGGTGACTCTGGGTGACATGTGGTGAAAAATCGTGTTTTGGCTGTTTAGATGGTGTTGCTCCATCTGGGTCACTGCCGGTGGTTGAGACGGTGGGGTCTTTGGTGACTAGTTTTATAGCCTCATGTAGCTACATTAGTTAGGTGCTTCAGGAGATTGGCATTGCTGTTATTCGATGTAGACAATGCTTTTTGTCCTGCACACAGTTTACATTTGACCATAATATTTTGTGTGTCCTTTATCCCCACAAATTGAAAATAGTGGTTATATCTCCAAATTAAATGCGCTGCTGCTCTCGCTGATACTTGCATCTGCTATAGTGTGTGTGTGTGTGTGTGTGTGTGTGTGTGTGTGTGTGTGTGTGTGTGTGTGTGTGTTAGCAAGTGTTTGTGTGTCTGTGTATTTTCCCCATAAGGCAAGACCCGCCCAACTCTGTCTCTGATTGGCTTACCCTGAAATGTTACCCCGTGTTAACCAATCATCACTCCTCTCTGGTTACTTTCACTTTTCCATGGTGCTGTGAGAGGACATCGCTGTATTCGCCTCTAAGCTACATCCGCAGGGAGATTCGGTTCAGTTCCATCACATAATGTAACAGTACGGTAATGTAGAGTAATGCGTTGTGTTTGTAACACGTTCGTCCCAACACTGGTAAACACACACCTGGGGGGTATACTGCGAAGCAGGATTTTCGCTTAGCCGGCTAAATTCAGGGAAAACTCCGTCTTTCCGGTCATCCGAAGCTGGTTCTCTTTTTAGCAGGCTAGATCTCCATGGTAATATATGCTAAGCAGCTAACCTGGTCGGGACCAGGTTAGGTTGCAGGCTAAGAGCTCAACTCAGTGAAAACACCGCCTGCTGACCAATCAGAGCTCAGTGTGCGGAGTTTAAAGCGATCAAGTCATATTACAGGAGAAAGGAAATACAGAAAAACTGCCGATGCAGGAAAGACGGCCGGCAAAAATCACCGACTGTGTGAACGTGAACATTAAGAGAATATCACCTCCCATCTTCAGAGCAATCTGACTATTATAACATTAGCGTTAAGAAAGCTTACTTAAATATCGGCCACAACATAAGTGACCGGATCAGAGTACATTAAGTACAGTCCGCGGCATATCACATCATAGTGTTTGTCATATATCTGAGTCAGCTGAGCCGTATCTGGCCGTGCAACACTCACAGTGTCACATACTGTATACAGAAGTATTATTTGAAGCAACACATAAGTTGACGAAACACTCGAGACAAATGTAATGAAAGTCAGATCGTGTCTTAGACGGGGCAGTGATATCATAAACCTGTTATTGTACGCATTCAAACACTTGTTCTGTTACCAGCTGTATTCACCTTGCAGGTGCAGCTATGTGGCTTTTATCCTGGATGAAGTGTTTAAGTCATGGATGTTTAAAGTTGAACTTCTTCATTTTTGACTAGTATTAAAGTTCACTTTTCATTCAGGAAGTATGACGCAGCGCTGTCAGTATGCTTCTCCATGTTTGTGATTGGTCGAATGCTCCAAATACCACCCCTTTCATGTGAACGCGCACCTAACTAGATAGGAAACGGCTGGCTTGAGCGATCCACTTGATAACCAGCGTCGTAGTACAGTTTAGGGAGAGCGCGTATGTTTTGGATTAGGCCAACCGGCTAACTCAAACATATCCAGGTTAGGTTGAACCAGGTTCGTAGTATAGGCCCCTGATCACTTGAGAGCTGCCGTTTCATTCAGACTGTTTAATAAAAATAAACGGTCTGATTTTAACAACTCAATGTGTGATTGTTATAGCAGTAATATTAGACACTAATAATACAGTAAACTATTAACACTGTTCATATTATTGTTTACCCGTGGGATTAGGGTGATCGGTAGTGAGAGCCGTGCTGCATTTTCCTCCGGTCGGATGTGATATAAAAACAAAGCGATTATTTTTGTTGTTGTAAACTCACGTGGATTAAACATGTAACATGTATTAGTGCATTAATTTCAATTCGCGAACATATGATACATTAAATAATCGTGAGGATGATGATTGAAAATCGTTTGTTTGGGCCGGGCTGCATTTCCTGATGAAAAAACATAGCGATGGTTTTGTACTTACACCTACGTGAATTAACCAACATTATTTTGTGAAATAAAAACATGGTGATGTTTTGTAAATGATTACATGTCTCTTATTTAGCACAGAATATGATCCTATCCGTGACATATGGATCTTAACAAATATCCGATCAGATACCTGTAGATCTATCAGCTGTTTATTTCACATGAGTTTCAGTGTGGCAGCTTTTCACGGCTCCCCCTGGTGGATCCATGATCCATTGCAGCTGGTTTCATTAAAATTACATTTATTTATCAAGGGGGCGTATCAAGTCCTGCGGGGGGTTTTCCTTTTCAGTAGGGGCCCACCCCGTGCTGATCACGGACCCGCACAGGTAGGCGTCTGAAATGAAGCGCTACATCTGTAACCACAAAGCAATATTTAAATGAAAATACTAGGGAAATGTTTACTCAGAATTTTTCTTTCACACTTGCCCCTGCTAACATCTCAGTAAATGAGCTAGTACAGGGGTCGGCAACCTTTTTGATATGATGTGCCATTTAAAAAAAAATTATTATCAGCGTGCCTACGATCGAGAATTATCAACTGGGGGGGGGGTTGAGGAGCTTGACGCTCGTCAACTCTGCAGGAGGGCGGGGGAGCCTCGCTGCGGGGAAACCTCGCTGCGGGGAAACCTCGCTGCGGGGAAACCTCGCTGCGGGGAAGCCTCGCTGCGGGGAAGCCGTGTGTGGACCTGTCAGCGCAACATACATGATGCCAAATTTAACAAACACATTTAAATAATTGGTTTAAACGGCATAATAATAAGGACGATCGTCCGTTCTGTGATTCTCCAGAGCACACATGTTATGATATTAGGGTCATGCAGAGTGAGATGAGATCGCTGTCCCTTTAAGAGAGAGAGAGGGGTGCGGCTTATGCATGTGTGGATGGTAGAGCGACAGTGAGGGAACGTGTGTATGTTTCTGGAAGTGAAACGAGGAAGCAGAAAAACAGAGGTCTGTGATGTATTTTGTGAAACAAAAGAAAAGCTAAATAAATGCAACGGCCTCCCAAGAAGAGGTCGCCTCTCTCCAGTCATTTAAGCTAAAATGGGTTATTGAAGCTGAAGCTTGTTGCTTCTGCCCTCCTCGACTATGGTCTGGGAGCCGACAGGAAAGTTCAACACACATATGGCCAGTCCGCCCCTTTGTAGCATATTATTTCAATGAGCTTTCAACTAAATACACAGTGTTGGAGCACCACACAATGTGCGGTGGTGGAAGGTTCACCTCTGCTCCGCGCGTCCCTTGATGACTGATGAGCTAGACAAATTACAAAATAAGGAACTCAAAGCACCAGGATAAAGGTTAAACAATAATCTATTTTAATGGTAGAAAATAACAATACACCATACGGAGCACTCTGCAACAGTACTCCGGGCTCAATTCCTACCACCGTGTGATATATACGTACCACGACAGCCAGTCAGGAAGAGAGCACAGAGCATAAGAATGTTACAGTATTTATACACATAAGCGGAGAGGGGTTGTGCCGGTTCATCCTCCCCAACTGTTTGTTATTGGCGAGTTTACTTCTGGGCGAGCTAGCCAGTGAGTTGGCAGTTCTCCATTGGCCAGTTTCACAGTTTGATATTCTACCAGCTGGAGTTTTTACTCGTGACATTGTTGTGTTGATGTCAAACAATGCAACAACGTTTTTCCTGTGTTCGCAGCACAATTTTCTTCAGATGTTTAAATAAACAAATTATCAATACACTTTATTAATGTACTGCCCCTAGGAAACACAAAGCCTTACACATGTTTATGCAAGCATTCCTAAGTGAACCTGCGGATAACGGCCTTTTTAATTAATATTCCAAATTAATCAATAATAATAATAGTCCTTTTCATTAATTATTTTACCCTTAGAAGTGAACATATCTCATAATGTTACATCAGGATGTTAATTTAAGTTTTAGCCAAATCAACCATACCAAACCATCTTACAGTACCAGGCACTGCAGTAGATCATTATTACTGTATCAGATGTAACTGGTGATTGAACAAACAAAGCCTCTTTGTTTACGACATGCAGACCAATAGCACATGTTTTCCAAGTTCCGCATCAGCCTTCTTTACTCTAAAATTACTTTTTTAAAGAGGAATATTTAGAAATGGAACAAATATTCAGTCTTCAGAAATGTTCTTAACAAATGTCTATCTAGTGAATAGCCAACATATTTAAACAATGTCAGATGTATACAAATAAGCCTACATACTCATTTACTATCAAAGTCCAAATCTAGACCTAAGGTGAACAGTTTTGGTAATGGACAATTTAATCTAAAAACAAAACAAAATTGGACTTGTGTCCTTGTTATGTGTTCTTCAAAATACATTAGTAAATACCTTGTGAAGTATTCACAACATAACTAACCCTCTCTAGGATATGAAATCCATTAATCTTTAACCAGATACTATTTCCCTATTTATTTCTAGTTCATGATAATAATGGCATAACAACCACACGTGTTACTCATAGCTAGTTTATATGTCAAGATTATCCTGTGTGACTTAATAATCAGATGTCTTGTTTGCCAAACAAGGATATTAAACTTTAATCTTTTCAGTATTCCAAACCATCTTTTAAACAATCAGCCTCCCTTCTCAAACACTAAACCTAATATTGTACACCACCTTCTGGAAGATTCTTGCACAGTTATGCTGTAAAATCATTGCATAATTTCTTCAGAGTCTGAACAGTCTGAGACAAGCCTGTCTCAAAGTCTTGTCATAATGAGAACAGTCAGTGATGTGTTGTCTTCTGCAGCTGTAGTCAGTTGGATCAATGAAACTCTTGTGGCACTGGGATGTCCTGAGGGGGAAGGAACCTCTGGATCAATGTGCTACAATCAGCAGACACATGTTGTCCTCTGCACAGTCGGAATCCCCAAAAACTTGCAGTTCCTCTTCACACCACTGTTTCCTTGACAACGAGGCACAAGCAAAATGTCAAAACCTCCTCAGAGATGCGTTCTTTGCATTCTTGAGCAACTTTTCACTTAACACACTGATTCAGAGTACAACCCAACGGTGGTGCACAACTATCCAGTGCTGCTGTAATCACAGCAAATCAGCAACTGGAGAAAAACTCAATTTAAATCTCTCCCCTAAAGGGTTACAAAACAAAACGGCTGAGTGTCGATATGGTCAAGAATGCTGAAACATGTGAATATTAAAACAAACTAATGGTAGTAGTTTGCCCAGATTATTTACTTCATTAAAATTAGTAAAACCACATTGTAAAATCTCATTTGTCTAGTTGACGTCCTGCTTCTAAAATTCTAGTCAGGAAAATAAAATAAACTTTATCTTTAAAATCTTCTTTAATTTGAAACCAAAAAAGTCTTCATTCTCCACCAGGATCCTATTTCTACATCAAAGTCCATACAAACTGATGATTCATCTTTAGAAACCATGAGGAATGACAGTTCTCATAAAACACTATTCTTCCTTACTTCAGTTCTACAGTAAGTCAAATGAGCAAAACAGGAAAACCCCCCTTAACCACTATAGATTCATTTTTTATCTACTTGCTTATTCTATTCTTTTTCAAATTGTTTATCTAAGTTGTGTTACAAGCATGGTTAGGTTTGTAACAGAATACAAAACTAACTGTATTTAGCGCTATATTTGAAATACAAGTAATCTGTTTACAGTTAATGAATATATTTTTGGAACACTTAAAGGAATTATTACAAAATGTAATCTTCATTACTAAAGCTAAAAACTAAAGAAATCATCACGGAACAGTTTTCTGTCCTTATCACTTAATTGTTTCAATAAAAACTAAAAAGCATTGTGAAAACTCCCACTCTTGAGAACATTTCAACACTCTATTGACAGACCAGAAATGCCCTATTAATCCAAAACAGTGTTTAATGGTATCAATTGTGAACTTTCTTAATATGAATTGTGGATGCAACGTATGTTCTCTTTAGAACACAGATAGGATAGTAGCTGCTGAAACTGGTTAACAGCAGTGTTCTGTTAACCTAGATAAGCATGTTGTTCTTATATCTAGTAAATATATTTTTATTTCATGTTTACTCACAAAACAATGACATTTTCCAGACTAGTAGTGAACTTTATATAAGTTTTACTCTTTCTAATCTTTTCAAAAATCTTAATTCTCTCTCTCTCTCTCTCTGATTGTGAGTGGACCGGTGAGTATAGCGGAGAGCGATCGTTTAAAGTTTTACAACTTTTCAAACCAAAAGTGAGGCCTTAGCAGGAGGCGAGGGAAGTATTGACAGCTTGTTGTTACCTGGGGGCCTTGGTTGGAAACGGGCAGGGTTAAAGTACCTGGGTATTTATCTTGGTGATGACACATTTTGTTTGAAGAACTGGGACGGGCTTATAGAGAAAGTGGAAAGCCGGCTAAAGAAGTGGAAGTGGATCCTTCCCAAACTTTCTTTTAAAGGGAGAATCCTTATTTTAAACAACCTTGTTTCCTCCATGCTGGCTCACCGGCTGGCGTGCACCGACCCACCCGTAAACCTGCTGTCCAGGGTGCAGGCTCTCATGGTGGACTTCTTCTGGGACCGCATGCACTGGGTCCCTCAGAGCGTCCTGTTCCCGCCAAAGGATGAGGGAGGACATGGCCTAGTTCACCTGGCAAGCAGAGGGGCGGCCTTCAGGGTCCGGTTCGTCCAGAGGTTCCTGACTGGACCTGCTGACCTGGTCTGGAGACCCGTAGCTCGGGCCTTATTGGAGCGCTGTGGTGGGCTGGGTCTAGCTGAGTCGCTGTTCCTAATGGACCTGAAAGGATTACGCCTGAACAATCTCTCGGGGTTCTATGGAGGTCTCTTCAAGGTGTGGGGACTACTCAGAAGAGAGAGACCAGAGTGCTGTGGCTCACTGTTCTGGCTCCTCAGAGAGCCGGTGGTCCGTGGATCTCGTTTTGTGTGTGGAGTAGGGCCTTCTCTACAACAGAGACTCTGTGAGTAGAGGATCCTCACGCTGGGCCAGGTGGTGGAGGTGTGTGGGCCCCGTCTGGACAACGCTGCAGGCCTGGCCTCACGTCTGAGCCTCAGGTCAGTCCGGGTGGTCAGCCTCCTGCTGCAGAGCTGGAGACAGCAGCTCAGCCAGTCAGAGCTGGAAGCAGCAGCTCAGCCAGTCTGAGCTGGCGCTGATCGCTGCTCACTGTAACGGACTGAAGTCTCCAAATGACAATGACTCTTTTCCAGAGATGCGATGTTTTCCTGATCTCAGTTGTGAGGATTTTTTGTTAAAGTTGGACAATGTTACTGATTTTAAGTTTAGCACCATGTCCAACAAAACATTTTATTATTTGGTGACAAAGGTGCTGAATCACAGCAGACTCCAAGAGCGAGTGGACACGCGGTGGAGAGCCCACCTGGGCCTGACAGAGGCTCAGAGGCCTGAGTGGAGAGCGCTCTACAAGCCTCCGCTGACTAAGAGGGGTGGGGACCTCCAGTGGAGGGTCTCCAGTGGGGGGACCTCCAGTGGAGGATCCTCCACGCTGCGGTAGCTGTTAATGCTTTTGTTTCAGTGATCAACCTTACAGTGTCTGACGCCTGTCCTTTCTGTGAACAGAGGGAAACCATTTTTCATTGCTTTACAGAATGTGGTCGACTCCTTTGTCTTTTTCAGTTACTCACTCAGATGTTGTTTTTGTTTAATGTGTTTTTTTCTAAGTCAATGTTCATTTTGGGTTGTCGTACAGCCAGAAGCAAAAGTGCAAAAGTCAGCTTTTTAATTTTTTGTTGGGGCAGGCTAAAATGGCCATCTACCTCAGCAGGAGGAATAAGGTTGCGGGATCATTGGATACCGATGCAGTTTCTATTTTCAAGCGGATGGTTAAAGCAAGACTGAAAGCGGACGATGGTTACTTTTGCTTAAATGAGGCGAAGCCTGCGAGCTAGTTCAGGCAGTCAACTCGAGCACTTATGCTGCATTCATACATAACGCCCCCTTGCCGCTCTACAACCAACCAAACAGAGTCTCCTTAATATGCCGCTCTATTTAATCTGCCAGATCGCTCACCATGCATTGCTTGCTGCTGCTATTGATGCAGCTACGTCGCTGCTGCTTGCTGCGTTCATTTGCTATTGCTGCATTCATTTGCTATTGCTGCGTTCATGTTCGTGCTGCTGTGTTTCATGTTGCTGCTGCTTGCCTGCCGTTGCTGTCCTTGCAAATGTCTATTGCAATCTCCAACTCTGGAACCGAATCGTCATACGCAAGAAGCCGTAAGAAATGCCTCATTCCCGAAACACAGGCTAGCTCAGAGCATGGTTCAGACGCCGCTGGAACGAGCCACAGGTCCCGCACGACACGCATTCAGGTGTCCCTTCCGTCCTCATCTGGAGTAGCTTTTAATATCCTTTGGGCCAGAGGAAGTCCCGAGTTCTACGCCAGCTCCGGTAACAACCCCTCTCTTGTGTGTCAGCTAAGAGTCGCACTGTCTCTCGGTCGGTGGGTATTTAAACATCAAAAAAGCAGGAGCAAGCTGACTCCGGCATTCCCAAAGTGCCTGCCATCCTGTCCTACCATCTCGAAGTAAAATCAGCGCTTGAAGCCTTTAATTGCACGATATATTCCCGTGAACAAACTCGATTTCCTCTACCTGCAATGTAAACAAATGTTTCTACTTCCGCGTTCAACCACGTTGTGCCACTGACGTCACACTCCCGAGGATTCTGGGAATTGGAGTCCCAGATCCAGCCACGAGTTCTTGCTTCCTGACAGGTATATAATACTATTCTGCATAAGCAATGTTTTATTATGGAAATATTTGGCCTGCAGTAAGTCATATTTGAGGCAATTATACAGAAGTTGATTATATATAAGTACTTATACTAGGCCTACTATAAATCAATGAAATTAAAAACGGAAATAAATTAATAATTTCCATCACGTGAATATGAAGGGAAGCTCGATACATTTTTGACCATCATTTTAGACTTCAAAAACGTGCTCCTACAGTGTCTTTTCTATGAATACCATGAATCATTCTCTGCCAAGCGGCCATATACATTTAATCACCTACCAAAGAAGAGTTTTTCCTCACAGGAATTAAGCTCTACCTGCAATATCTGCCCCTCGCTGGGTGTGCCTCAGGAGGCTTCATGCTGCAAATCGTTTCCAAGCTCTTCCTAATCACAGATGTTCGTCAAATGACCTTATCACAGGCTTAAATCAAGGTTTCTTAGCAAGTTATGCTGGCTCCCAGGGACCCATGTCTGTTGAAACCTGCACTCAAGACTGAAGTTTGCACTGAAGGAGCCAGGAGTATTACACGTGCTGCTATTTAAACGTTTAAAAACACGACAGGCCCCTAGCCTAGTGCTAGGAGGAATTATTCTAGCAACGTTTCTTTATTGAGCCGTTCCTCACAATTATTCTGTTAAGACTTTATTAACTACTACAATTGTTCCTGTTTCTTTGCTCTGTAGATGACATGAAAGGGAAAGCAGACATCCCATATGCCTTCTGTGGCATATATATTTTAAGGTTTTACAATCAAATGTGCATTTGGTTGCCTGGTTAACCTTTGCAGGGGGTGCCCACTGCGGGTGGCAGAACAGACCTGAATCCAGTAGACTTCTCAGAATGACTAGAGATCTTCTCATAGTCCAAGACAGTTAACAGGCACAGCAAAATCCCGATATGGGCCATTTCCCCAGACCAGCACACAGTATCCGCGATGTTCCTGGAGCAAAATCAGCACAGCAGCAAAGGACAGGCGAAAAGAGCAGCGTGGAAGCGCTCCGGTCCCTCCGTGGTATCCCCGGGGTGAAAGCAGGCTCTGCAACAGCAGAACCAGGACAGGTGGAAAGCAGGCCCCAGCGGTGGTAAAATCCTCCTGCGTACAGCAGCACACGCCCGGTGGAAGCAGGCCAAGCCCGAAGCGTGGATCCACTCCGTCTCTCCGCGACGACTCCGAGGTAAAAACCTCTCCAGTACAGCCGTATTCTACAGGTGGGAGCAGGCCTCCGTAGATCGCAGGCAGCAACAGGTGGAGCCGCTCCGTCTCTTCGCTCCGTCTCCGGAGGTAAAACAGCTCAGTACAGCCGGCCTCGGCAGATCGCAGACAACTAAAACTACTACTTGTATAAGCAGGGATGGCTCAAAGTTTGTAAGCAGGAGAGCTAGATGCTAACATATGCCAGATGCTAACAGGTAGTGCGAGCCTGTAGAAATTGCGACTGCCTCCAATGACGTGATGACCTTAAGGCACCGTAGTCTTAGGTCACGTTCACACCTGCTTGGTTAGTACTATTGAATCGGTCCCTGTAGCGTTAACCCCTTGATGCGGTTCGTTGGATTGGTGTGGAAGCAGTCCGATACCTCTGCTCCGCCTAAAAGAGGTGGTCTCGGGTCGCTCGCGAGTAAACTCTGGAGAGGTTCATTGCTGGTGTCCGCATCAAAACATGGGAAACAACTATTTGCGCATCATCGCTTGTTTTGCTATCTATGCTGCGAACATACCTATAGGGTCATGCATTCATTCTGGTGACTGCTTACCTCACTGGTCCCCTGTGTACAGAGAAAAGGCAGTGGTACAATTTCATCAGAGCTACCTGTCATCGGTGAAACCTCCTCACTGCATAACGTCTCATTATGTGTTATAATGTTTTGAATGCACGTTGTCTGATTTATAATCCTATGCGCCGGCCGCAGAGTCTGTTGATGTGCTCTCCAGATTAACAGCAGTATGAAAATAACCTGCCAATGCTCCATGATGCAGGCTACTGTAGGAATTGCTGGGATCTGCATTTTATCCGCTTAATGTCCCGCCAATTGTTGAAAAAGCATCTCCGTACAATGACTTTAGTTTACAGTTCATAGTCTGTTTGAGGTTGCCTGGGTGAACGCAAACCCAACCTTCTGCAAATGAAACAATGTAATACACTTGCGTCTGGTGTAAAGACGCGGACTATTCAGCATGAATGCAATCTTAGAGATGGCTATTGCTCAGATCTTTGGTCTTAGCCCCTCTGCGATGAGTAGAAGGTGATGTTCATTCTTTTATAATGACCTTGCGGTGTCCTCAGATCCTCTCTAGTTACTTACAGATGCTGCGCCTTCTGCTGGTTCGGGGGATTTCACAATGAGTGGTTTGCCCCACCAGCTTGCCATGCCCTCGTTCAACCAAACGACTCTGGATCTACACGTCAAGCCCTCAAGGATTTCCCATATTCTGCCTCCAACCAAGAGCATGATTCAAAGCATACAATTCAGCTTGGTACTTTATCTTCTTCTGTCCCAACCTCCTCTGTGTACTTATGCAATAGATATAATAGTTGTTCATGCATTAATGGTATTTTCATTAGAATCCTGCAATCTTCAAGTGCTAAGTATTAAGCCACGCTAGAGTTCATTAATTTGCTCCTCAAGGGCCTTAAGAAGGCACGTCCTCCACGCAATGATAAAGACTGCCTCTTAACTTGGCACCCTCAGCATAATCTCTCCCTTACTGAATTAACTTTGGAGATCAAATATACACACTGTTTTGAAACATTCAATGTCTGACAGTTCTGATTGGGGAGTCAAGGAACCCCGAATAATCATTGCTAAAACTAACACTGTTTTCTTTGTCCTTTATCTTCCATGCTGAACTTCTCGCATCATTGCCCTCTGACACATGCGTTGGCACCCATGTGTATTCGATGGCTGCAAACCCTACGACGAGGGTTCTCCTCCAAGCTGCGTGATATCTGCCTAAGCTGCGACCTGCCCCAGATCGCTATTCCCACTGTTGAAGAATCTGCACAGCCACAACCGCAGCTCTATATCCGCCTACCTCAACCCTGAGTATCCTGGGCCGTCGGTCATCTTCTGCCCACCAGCGCTATATCATGCCTCACATGAATGAGATCCTTGCAGCACAAACAACCATGAGCTCTTGCACTACTCGATGATGAGTAACGTTCAAAGATGTATATCTGTAGAATCCTGTTATTGCATACCAGGTGGTTGCTGGGTTAGATTATATTTATTTCATTATAGTATATTCCCCTCATAGCTGCATGCTTGGGGGGGAAAGCTCATTGTCGCTGCCTCAAAGACCTAGACATGGCAGTCTTGATAGGTAGTATATTCCCCTCAAAGCCGCGGTGCTGAGGGGGGGGTCGGCACTGGTCACTTCCAGGCCTACACATAGCAGTCTCGCTAGGTAGTATATTCCCCTCAAAGCCGCGGTGCTTAAGGGGGATGGCTTTTCGGGCTGTTCCCGGGCCTTCACATAGCAGTTTCATTAGGTAGCATATATAGGTAGTATATTCCCCTCAAAGCCGCGGTGCTTAAGGGGGATGGCTTTTCGGGCTGTTCCCGGGCCTTCACATAGCAGTCACTAGGTAGTATATTCCCCTTAAAGCCGCGGTGCTTAAGGGGGATGGCTTTTCGGGCTGTTCCCGGGCCTTCACATAGCAGTCACTAGTAGTATATTCCCCTTAAAGCCCGGTGCTTAAGGGGGATGGCTTTTCGGGCTGTTCCCGGGCCTTCACATAGCAGTTTCATTAGGGCTATAGGTAGTATATTCCCCTCAAAGCCGCGTGCTTAAGGGGGATGGCTTTTCGGGCTGTTCCCGGGCCTTCACATAGCAGTCACTCGGTAGTATATTCCCCTTAAAGCCGCGGTGCTTAAGGGGGATGGCTTTTCGGGCTGTTCCCGGGCCTTCACATAGCAGTCACTAGGTAGTATATTCCCCTTAAAGCCGCGGTGCTTAAGGGGGATGGCTTTTCGGGCTGTTCCCGGGCCTTCACATAGCAGTCACTAGGTAGTATATTCCCCTTAAAGCCGCGGTGCTTAAGGGGGATGGCTTTTCGGGCTGTTCCCGGGCCTTCACATAGCAGTTTCATTAGGTAGCATATATAGGTAGTATATTCCCCTCAAAGCCGCGGTGCTTAAGGGGGATGGCTTTTCGGGCTGTTCCCGGGCCTTCACATAGCAGTCACTCGGTAGTATATTCCCCTTAAAGCCGCGGTGCTTAAGGGGGATGGCTTTTCGGGCTGTTCCCGGGCCTTCACATAGCAGTCACAAGGTAGTATATTCCCCTTAAAGCTGCGGTGCTTAAGGGGGATGGCTTTTCGGGCTGTTCCCGGGCCTTCACATAGCAGTTTCATTAGGTAGCATATATAGGTAGTATATTCCTCTCAAAGCCGCTGTGCTCAGGGAAGAATCGGCTCTGGGCTATTCCTCAGGCCTACACATAGCAGTCTCACTTAGTAGTATATTCCCCTTAAAGCCGCTGTGCTTAGGGGGAATGGCCACATGGCAGCTCGCCAGGCCCTCTACTTATCAGTCTCACATCACCAGCGTCAGGCTCGGGCTATGCAGTTTTGGGGGATAGTATCTAATCTCCATGCAGTTTTGGGGGTTAGTTATTTAATCATCACTCATCGTGCTATTTATATCTATGGAGTGATGATGCCCGAGCCTAGTCGCCAAACTCAACTATATGCTGCTTCTAATAAACATGTTAAAGGAACACGTGAGTTGTCTGACTGAAATGAGGCGAAGCCTGCGAGCTAGTTCAGGCAGTCAACTCGAGCACTTATGCTGCATTCATACATAACGCCCCCTTGCCGCTCTACAACCAACCAAACAGAGTCTCCTTAATATGCCGCTCTATTTAATCTGCCAGATCGCTCACCATGCATTGCTTGCTGCTGCTATTGATGCAGCTACGTCGCTGCTGCTTGCTGCGTTCATTTGCTATTGCTGCATTAATTTGCTATTGCTGCGTTCATGTTCGTGCTGCTGTGTTTCATGTTGCTGCTGCTTGCCTGCCCCACCACCACCCCAGCTTCCACCTGTAGGCTCGGGGGTTAGTTATTTAATCATCACTCATCGTGCTATTTATATCTATGGAGTGATGATGCCCGAGCCTAGTCGCCAAACTCAACTATATGCTGCTTCTAATAAACATGTTAAAGGAACACGTGAGTTGTCTGACTGAACAAAAAATGTGGGAGAATTTGAGGGCATGTAGTGCTTTAAAAATGCTTTGTGTTCTGTGGAGAATGAGGATCTTATTTTCAGTCGTTGTCTGAACTGACAATGTGTCTGTTTGTTTATTTGCTTTGTGAATAAAAGTGGTTTGAAAAATCAAAAAAAATCTCTCTCTCTCTCTCCCTGCCTGCCTGCTCCTGCACAAGCTTCTTTCATGAATCACCTCTTTGTGTTATCCAACATTGTGAGAGGGCTGGAGAAAACCTCGTTTATGCAGCACCTCTGTCATGCTTAACCATGAACAGATTCCTTCTGACTGACTAACTTATAAAAACCTCTTTTTACTTTCCCTCAAAGTTACTGGATGTAATTAAGTTCCTCTGAAATATAATTAACCCTCTGGAGTCGGTGGACGCGCCGGTGCGTCCAGGTGCGCATAACCAGGGCACAGCAGCCAATATGGCCGCTCAAAGCAGCTTGACTTTACACTGTGTGGGATTGGTGGATTTGTGTGTCCATCAAGGAAATCTCAGCCGGCAGACATCATGGTCTGAAATGACCAATGGACATTGAGAAATCAGGAAGGACCTACCCACCAAGTAAAAAAAAACATAAACCACGTGTCTCCCATCAGTTTAGGTCTGTTTGGAGAGAGAGAGAGAGAGAGAGAGAGAGAGAGAGAGAGAGAGAGAGAGAGAGAGAGAGAGAGAGAGAGAGAGAGAGAGAGAGAGAGAGAGAGAGAGAGAGAGAGAGAGAGAGAGAGAGAGAGAGAGAGAGAGAGAGAGAGAGAGAGAGAGAGAGAGAGAGAGAGAGAGAGAGAGAGAGAGAGAGAGAGAGAGAGAGAATGGCTAAAAAAAACTTTTGCCGACTTCGATAGATTGTTTTCGCTAGCAGCAGTGAAGATAGAGCCTCAGAACCTGAAGTCTTCGACTCTTCTGAAGAAGAAGAACACAAAGACAACAACAAGGATCTATTTGGACATGGGTGAGTGTAAATATTACAGTAATAGTGTACTGACAATGTGTGGGGAATACCGCAAAAATGAACAATAGGTTTATTGATATATATTTGTTATCGATAGTCATGAACTTTTTCTTGGGACAAAATAGACTCTCCATTAGCAAACGTTTACTCTGTGTTAACGTTATTTTGGTGTGTAAAAGTGAGATTACATGTGTAGATGATTAAATTAATCATTTATTCGTTCCACAACGGAAACATTTACAGTGACATGTTTTTGCCATCGATTATTTTATCATACTGTTCTGTACAGATGAGACTTTGTAATCAGATGTAGCCTATGTATATGTCTGTCTGTGATTTTCTACTGAAGTAAAGTAACTGGAAATGTGTGTGTGTGTGCGTATGCGTGCGTGCGTGCGTGTGTGTGATCGAGAGAGACTCCTTCTGCAACCTCCCAAACTTTCTTTTTATGTGTGCATTGTTATTTGTGCTTGAGCAACATTTTACTTGAACTTTATTTCAATGAAATTAGATGTAATTATTGTCCTACATTTTTATTTGTTTTACAGAGATGTTTCACAGCTGTCTGGGCCTAGTGGCCCACAGGCGGCGTTTATCCAGCAGCCACAACATCCATCTGTGCCGGCCCCCAGGTCAAGATCTACTGTGGCTCAAGGGCCTTCACCAGAGCCATCACCACCAAGGACCAGCAGACCAGCATCACTACAGCTGCCTCCACCTCCATCTGCGGCTGCCACCAGGTCAAGATCTACTGTGGCTCAAGGGCCTTCACTAGAGCCATCACCACCAAGGACCAGCAGACCAGCATCACTACAGCAGCCTCCACCTCCATCTGCGGCTGCCACCAGGTCAAGATACACCTCAGCACAAAGGCTCCACCACAGCCATCACCTTCAACCCAGCCAGCAAGGAGGTCCCGTGGAGGTCTCGTATAGCACTTGTACACCCCACCTACACAGCAGCCCATGCACCATCACCCCCACCTACACAGCAGCCAGACCCACTGTCTTGGAAGACAGACAAAGACCTTGACACTGTCTTGACATTTATAATGAATAGTTTGTTGAAAGTTCTGATGTTCAATTTTGTAAATGAGATTTTCCAGTTTCTTATATTTATATAAATAGTTGGTTGAAAAAAACATATTTATAATAAATTGTTGGTTGAAAAAAAAAGGTTGAATGCTCAATTTGTATTTGTACACATCACATGAACCTTGGTATGTAATATGAAGTCATTATTCAGTCCTAATGTATCTCAGTCCCTGCTGTGGTGAAAGTAGAGTGATAAACACCTGTTTTACTCCAAATTCGAATTACATTTTTTCCATTTTAGACATGAATTACACATTTATATACAGTGTAATTCAAATATTTCACTGATTTTGTTATCCTAAGACTTTGGTACCAAATCTCAAACACCAAAACAATTCGATCACATGAGTAAATGTGTGTTTTCACAAGAGTTTTGAAGATTTTCCGAAAATCCGATGTAACATTTTAAGCTTTTGAGCTACTTATCTCATCAAACAGTGCTCTAAGGTGAGTAATTTGCATATATAGCAATACCAGAGATTGTCCTGAATATTTTGATATTTAACACATGGGGTGCCATGTTAGAAGAAATACATTTAAAAAGGGGATTTAAGAAAACATCAACAATTCGAGAAAATACCCTTAGACTCCAGAGGGTTAAGTACAATTCTCAGTTAATGACAAACACCACGGAATTCACAATGCAATGCAATGGTAACAATCAGTTCTCAAAACTTCTCATACAAACCACAATGTGACGTAACTGTATCCTACAAAAACTATGCTAAAAACAACAAATTATAGTTTCTTATTTATTTCAATATATCTTACTACATCATTGATCTATACATTTTCAATGTATTTCAGTCCAACATGTTCACCTTTTATACTTTTTATTCACAGAAAATGATTCCCCGTACAGTCTATCCAGCTGTTATAGTGCGATGTATGTTTCCTTTATCGTCACGTTTATCTGGTTAGTTTTTAACTCGACAGATAGTGAGATCCGATCATTTCAAATGGCTTTTGAAATGTGCGTTTTCTCCTCTTGGAATTTTTACATATAACTCAACCTTGATTCTTATGAGCCTCGGAATTGTTATTCTGATTAGTTCTCTGGATGGAGTCTCTATCTAGACAACCACTGAACTTCCCCAACGATTTTTAGCCATATGATTCGGAAAAAGCTATGGGGCCTTTCTATTAAGATCTGTCTGCGTTGTGTTTTGTCTTGTTTAGATCTGTCTGTGGTTTTCTGTCTGCGTTGTGTTTTGTCTTGTTTTGATCTGTCTGTGGTTCGCTGTCGTTAGTTTCCCTGGTGTGTCTGATTACCCGATTTTGTTCACCTGTGGCCCCTGTGTTTTCTCCTCCCTCCTCACCTGTGTCTTGTTTGTGTGATTAGTCTTGTGTGTATTTAAGTTCTGGTTTTTCTGTCTTTCTTTGTCGGTTCGTCTTGTGGTATGACTTGGTACGGGAAAGTGGGAAAACAACGATATTTGGAATACAAATAAGTTGCTGTTTGTACGATCCTCTCCCCTAACAGCATTTATGTGGGGGGGGCCCTATTTGAGTGTTCGTGATGGCTGAAAGAGGAGAAATTACGAAGGGAATTGACATGCATTGTACGAGCAGAACCGAGTGTGAAGCGGCTGGGATGAGGATCAGCACCTCCAAATCTGAGGCCATGGTTCTCAGCAGGAAACCGATGGACTGTCCGCTCCAAGTAGGGAATGAGTCCTTACCCCAAGTGAAGGAGTTCAAGTATCTCGGGGTCTTGTTCTCGAGTGAGGGATCAATGGAGCGTGAGATGGGCCGGAGAATCGGAGCAGCGGGAGCGGTATTGCAGTCGCTTTACCGCACCGTTGTGACGAAAAGGGAGCTGACCCGGAAGGCAAAGCTCTCTGTCTACCGGGCCATGTTCGTTCCTACCCTCACCTATGGTCATGAAGGATGGGTCATGACCGAAAGAACGAGATCGCGGATACAAGCGGCCGAGATGTGTTTCCTCCGCCGGGTGGCTGGTGTCTCCCTTAGAGATAAGGTGAGAAGTTCGGTCATCAGGGAGGGACTCGGAGTTGAGCCGCTCCTCCTTCGCGTCGAAAGAAGCCAGTTGAGGTGGTTCGGGCACCTAGTTAGGATGCCACCTGGGCGCCTCCCTAGGGAGGTGTTCCAGGCACGTCCAGCTGGGAAGAGACCAAGGGGTAGACCTAGGACCAGGTGGAGGGATTATATCTCTTCGCTGGCCTGGGAGCGCCTTGGGATCCCCCAGTCAGAGCTGGTTGATGTTGCCAGGGAAAAGAAAGTTTGGGGCTCTCTGCTGGAACTGCTACCCCCGCGACCCGACCACGGATAAGCGGGAGAAGATGGATGGATGGATGTACGAGCAGACACAGTTGTGGTGGCTTAAAGCCCAACTCTGCTCCGCGCCGTCCGTTTAGATGAGCCTGGTCAGATTAATAAGAGAAGGAGTTCAAAACACCGGCATACAAGTTATAACAATAATCTGATTTTAATGGTAAAAAGACACAATACGAAAATACAGAGTGCCCTGTAACGGAGCACTCCGGGCTCCCGCTCCACTGCCGTGAGATACAGGTATCGGGACCGGCCAGTCAGCAACAGGGGGCCCCGTGCATGAATAAACAACAGTATATATGGACCTTTTTGGGGCGGAGAGTCACTTCTTATCTTCCATTGGATACTACTCCTTTAATTTCCCAGGCAAGGTTTCACACAAACTATTCTTCCTCAAACTATCAAACATTGTATTGGCCCCAAAATGAACCTTGAAAAGGACATGTGTGTGCGTTTGGTAAAGAGGAAGTGTAAGTGTGTGTGTGTGTTGATATCTTGGACAGGTAGTGTATGTGTGTCAGGATGTCAGGGAAAGTGTATGTGTGTTTGTGTGTTGGTATCTTGGTCAGGGAGTGTATGTGTGTCAGGGAAAGTGAATGTGTGTGTGTTGGTATCTTGGTCAGGGAGTGTATGTGTGTCAGGATGTCAAGGAAAGTGTATGTAAGAAGGTTTATATATATATATAGGATTACTTAAAAACAGTCCCAAATAATACATGTTCACTTCAATACAGTTCAAGATAATACCTGTTTACTTTAATACAGTTTAGAACAATATCTGTTTGCTTTAATCCCTCTTTTGATCTCACCTTCAGAGATCAACTTATACACAGCATTTGGAACATAACCACTGTCATTCTTTTCTACTGTCTGTCCCCCAAAATGTATATAAATCCATCAGAAGCTGGGATTTAGGGCACTTTAAACCTTTAGGAACAGTCCACCATAACAACTTATTATGACAGTGGAGGGAGACCAAAATATGTTAAAAAATGGTCCTTGTCGGCTGAGTCATGGTGCTCGTCCTCCTCTAACGGGTAAGCCAAAAAGGGCATTTGGTACGAAGGGAAAGTGGCAGCTTCTCCCTAAAAAAAATGGGTTATTAAACAAATTCCTCAAAAAATTGAGTATTGGAGCAAAGTTCCTCAAAAAATGGGGTATTGGAGCAAAGTTCCTCAAAAAAATGGGGTATTGAACAAACTCCACACCGGCTATATCCACCTGTTTCAGCGGAGAGTGGAGTCCCCTGGGCCGTCCTGGCTTGCCGTGTCTTTGTCCCCCCGATCCGCTGACGGTGGCTTCTGGGCTGCCTGCTAGAGAGATGTCTTTCGGATCCTCCTTCTCCGGCCCGTCGATGGCGCCTCCCGAGTCGACTGCTGGAGAGATGTCCTCACGATCCTCCTCCTTCGGTCCACTGATGGCTCCTTCCGAGTCCGTCCTGATTTCGTCCCTGGTCCTAGCAGGTGGTTTCCTCGCCGCACACTGGCACCAGCTGTCCCCCTTTCCTCCTATGCGGACGGCATGAGAGGTCCGCTGGGTCACTCGGTCGGGACCGGAGAGCCACTTTGTCCTGATGACCTTCAGCCAGACGAACTCTGCTGTGTCGGCCTCCTGGGTCCTCCTTTTGGCGCCAGCAACCTGTGTGGAGAAATCTGATACAAATCCCTCAAGCCTACGCTCAGGGCTCCTGGGCCCTCAGCTTTTTGATCCCCCACTGCGAATGAATACAGAATTCCAACAAACTATCATCAAATGTCTTTCTATTATGAATTTAGATGAAATGTATATCCCCATAATGACCAAAACAATAAAGTCTATGGCTTTTACTTATTTACCAGGCTAGTTACATGATGTTGTCTAAATTAAATTCTGTGTCATTACATTACTATGTGTTAGCTTAACTGTAATATGTTCTTTCTACATTTCAAACCTCAGTTACTTTAATACCTGTTGACATATTACAAAATTGCTTCATCATCACAGGTGAACTTCTTCAGTATTCCATTCAGGAGTTACATCTCTCACAGTAGCCCCTTGGCCACTGATTCTGCATCTGTGTTACCTGTTATAACTCAATCAATATTAGAGACATGTCAACATCCATCAAACAGTATCTTATCCCCAGATATGGTGCAGGTTCATTCTAAAACTGTTAATCAATGGTCAGATTGAACAATGTACATTGTGAAGTTTACACTCCCCCTTTTTACACATTAACTCATGTGTAACAAAATCCTGTATGGGAAGAAAACCTTCAGGTCATAATGGATTATAAGAAAATACCAAACATTATTCACAAATGTACATCCATCATTTTCCACAGTAAACACTTCAGTGAAATGAAGTGTTTCTCTCCATCTTTCAGTCCTAAAAGAAACAGAATCTTCATGTTTTTGTTTGAGTTTCACATTCTGCAAACTGCCACCTCCTGTGGGAGTGAAATATCATCAAGTAGATTAGAAACGGGTCACAAGTGCGGTTTTCCAATTCTGTGGAATTGTAGGAAACCTCTCATTTCCCACAGAGCCCCAGAATAATGTGTTAGTCCAAAAACATGCTTGATTAGTCATTATTTAAATCATGCAGTTGGACTGATCACATGCAGACATGCACTCACACTGTCAGGTTGTAAAGTCAAGTTTGGTCAGGTTCACCCCAGAGTCAGTCATTGTCAGTGCCTTCTCAAGTTACCCTGTCGGTCAGGGTCAAAGGTCAGTTGGTCTCAGTCTTTTTGGCCATGTGTCGTGCTCTGCAGAGACTTTGACATGTCAGCATAGGCCAGTATCCGTTGTCTACAAAAATCTGTCATATATGGAGCGCCATCATTAATTAATTCACGATAACGACTATACTTTTCAAGATATCTCTAACTTTTCATTGGGACAGCTGTTTCCCACATTCCCTGAAAAGTGTTAGCCAAAAAATGTCACTTCCTTATTGTACACTACTGCCGTTCATAAACACCTAATCTAAATTAAAATGTCTAATAGATCTATTTCAGAAACTTGTGCATATAATTATTTTCTTGAGTCAAAACATTATCAGGATCTGTAAAGCTCTGCTATGTATTTCATAACTCATTATATTAATTTATCTTCAATTCTGGTGCACTTAAAGAACAATGTTACCCTCTTTAACAATGCGTGGAACCTTGGGTGTCCGAACATGCAACAATTGCTCCCTACTTTATCAAGGATTTAAAAACAGAAGTCATTTCGTATGTCCATCCGAAAGTCCTCCTATGGTAATAACTATGCCACAATCGTGAAACCAGTACCTCAAATTGAAATACTATATTTTGTTTAGAACTAGCTTTCCCTTCAACATGACCTATATAAAGAAATATTTGTCTGATCTTATAGAGCTGTTACTAAAACTCTCCCTTTTAACTGATCAATACTGTAACAAATTAAAACACTACCAAATTCACACTTGAATAAAAACTCTAAAAGAATAATTTGTAAACATGATGAAAAGGGTTCTAGTCTGTACTCCTAACTCCCAAACACCCACTACTTAAAGTCTAGTGCATACCTCCATCATGCCCTCCCCCTCCTTTTTCAGTGTGTTTTAGGATGATTTTTCACTTCACTTTAATAGTTTTCTCTTTACCGCTATTTTTTATTTACCACTTGATTAATTCATGGTTAATACATCTTCTTATCTTCACTTATTTATCAAGTCAATTCAAGTTCTTTACAATACATTAGTAGATACCTTGTGGAGTATTCACAATAACTAATCCTCTCTAGGGTATGAAATCCGTTCATCTTTAAGCAGATACTATTTCCTTATTTATCTTTTGTTCATGATAACAATGGTATAACAACCACACGTTTTACCCATATCTAGTTTCTATAACAAGAGTATTATGTGTGACATAATACTCAGATGTCTTGTTTGCTAAACAAGAATATTAAACTTTAATCTTTTCAGTATTCCAGACTATCATTTAAACAAGCAGCCTCTTATCTAAACACTAAGCATTAAGGTTTCTACAACACCCCCTGGGAAACTCTTGCACAATGATGCTGTAAAATCATTGCATCATTCCTCCAGAACAATCTGAGACAAGCATGTCTCAAAATCTCGTCATAATGAGCACAGTCAGTGATGCAGCTGTAGTCAGTGGCAGGGTCCCCAAAAAGCTAGGACCGGCCCTGGTCAGTGGGCTCCACGGAAACTCTCCCTGGCATTGGGATGAGGGAAGGAATCACTTGACAGACACACGTTGTCGGCTGTACAGCAGAAATCCCCCAAAACCGCAGTACCTCTTCACACCACTGTTGCCTTGACAACGAGGCACAAGCATAATGTCAATATCACCTATGCGTTCTTTGCACACTTCTTCTGTTCGCAGTGAGCAACTCTTCACCAACACACTGATTCAGAGAACCCAAAAGGTGGTGCAGAACTATTCAATGCAGTTGTAATCACATCCAGCCACTGAGAAAAACTCAATTTAAATCTCTCTCCCAACGGGTTGCAAAATAAAACGGCTGAGGTCAGGAATGCTGAAACATGTGAGTGTTAAAACAAACTAATGATAGTAGTCTGCTTATTCTTTATTACTTCAGTTCTAAGTTAATAGGCAAAACAAAGACACCCTCCTTATTAACCACTATAGGTACTAATCTTTTATCTACTTGGTTAATTCTATTCATTTTCAAATTGTTTATCTAAGTTGTGTTACAAGCATGGTGAGGTTGAAACAGAATACACACAAATAACTGTATTCAATCCGCGCCGTATTTGAAAACTGTAATGAATTTAAATCAATATTTAAGGACGTAATATAAGTTAAATATATTGTTAAGCTAATTACCGTTTTATTGTGAAGGCATCTCTGGTGAACAGCGGCCTGTGGCTTTTATTTTGAAAGGCTGTTCCGGAAATATACTCCGTAATGTGAACACACAGTGAGTTTGACTTCTAGAAACACGGAAAGTTACGATAACAATCGTTCTAATGCATTAACTAAAGTCATGAAAGAGACAAGGAGGGGGAAAGGCGTGTGGAAGTAAACAATGAACTGAAAATGCCACCAATGCTCTGTTTTAACGTGAACCACTTTTTACTTTCCCCTTAACGTTACTGTATGTAATATAATTGTTTTCCTTGAAATATAATCAAGTACAATCCTTAGTTAATGACAAATACCATGACATTCACAATGTAATGCAATGGTACCAATCAGTTCTCAAAACCCCTCATAAAACCACAAAGTGAAGTAACTGTATCCTACAAAAACTATGCTAAAAACAGCAAATTATAGTTTCTTATTTATTTCAATATCTACTACTTGAGCTCCCACATTGATCTATTAATTTTCAATGTTATTCACTCCTTGTTTTGCTCTTTCTTCATGCATTTAAGAAGAGAGAAAACAGGAGAGAGAAAAAAGAAGGAGGGGGGTGTGGGTACTCTCACAAACACCCCGGCTGGAACAGGCATTCCAGGAGGAGGGGGGCTTCCTTGAAACAAGAATGACTTCGTATCTATTTATCTGACTAGGTTAATATGTGTTCATTGTATTTATTAATACACTGGACAAATCTTGTCGTTACTCTATGTCCTTATTCTTATTTATTTGAATGTCCTGTTAATTCAGACGTGCACACAGTCTGAATTCAGAGTTTTCAACGTGGAGCAACACATAATATTGAAGAACAAGGGGCAGCAGCTGACCACAAATGAGCTTCCTCTGTCTGATGAAGCTCCCAGCTTCTGCCAACCTTCTCCTGTCACTATGTTTCTGCTCTCTCTTCTCAATTATTACACAGATTCGACGTAAAATATCACACAGTTTATTCCAGAATTTTCCCAGCGAGTCAGCCGTGCAGGACTAGACTACCTCACGGAGACCTCGCTGGTTCACTTTACTCTCTTTTTAGTGAGCTAAGGTACTGGACTGCAATACCAGACTCTTACACACACTTAGTGCACTATAGGTCAGGACTGCTCTACCTGGCTCTTATAGACACACTTATCTACAGTATACTGTATTTTCACACACACACACACACACTTAGTGCACTATAGGTCCGGACTGCTCTACCCGACTCTTATAGCCACCTAGTGCTCCATAGGTCAGGACTGCTCTACCTGGCTCTTATCGACACACTTATCTACAGTATACTGTATTTTCACACACACACTTAGTGCACTATAGGTCCGGACTGCTCTACCCGACTCTTATAGCCACCTAGTGCTCCATAGGTCAGGACTGCTCTACCTGGCTCTTATAGACACACTTATCTACAGTATACTGTATTGTCACACACACACACTTAGTGCACTATAGGTCCGGACTGCTCTACCCGACTCTTATAGCCACCTAGTGCTCCATAGGTCAGGACTGCTCTACCTGGCTCTTACAGACACACTATCTACAGTATACTGTATTTTCACACACACACTTAGTGCACTATAGGTCCGGACTGCGCTACCCGACTCTTATAGCCACCTAGTGCTCTATAGGTCAGGACTGCTCTACCTGGCTCTTATAGACACACTTATCTACAGTATACTGTATTTTCACACACACACTTAGTGCACTATAGGTCCGGACTGCTCTACCCGACTCTTATAGCCACCTAGTGCTCCATAGGTCAGGACTGCTCTACCTGGCTCTTATAGACACACTTATCTACAGTATACTGTATTTTCACACACACACTTAGTGCACTATAGGTCCGGACTGCTCTACCCGACTCTTATAGCCACCTAGTGCTCCATAGGTCAGGACTGCTCTACCTGGCTCTTACAGACACACTATCTACAGTATACTGTATTTTCACACACACACTTAGTGCACTATAGGTCCGGACTGCTTTACCCGACTCTTATAGCCACCGAGTGCTCCATAGGTCAGGACTGCTCTACCTGGCTCTTACAGACACACTTATCAACAGTACTGTATTTTCACACACACACTTAGTGCACTATAGGTCCGGACTGCTCTACCCGACTCTTATAGCCACCTAGTGCTCCATAGGTCAGGACTGCTCTACCTGGCTCTTATAGACACACTTATCAGTACTGTATTTCTTTACCGTGACTAAGAACACTGAGAACGCCGCTGACAACTCTAAAATGTTTGTAGTATAGCCAATCACAGATGTTGGTAATCAACAGGTATCTGTTTTACCTTTGTATCATGTAGGACGCCCTGGTGTAGTTGTCAGTGGTGTCCAGGTGTCCTCCCCTGGACTGAATTCGTCCGCTAGCTGTCGGTGGTCCTCCTATAGACCAGCACTCATCACGTCGGGGTCACCAATTAGCATTCAGGAATGCAGGAAGCTGTGACAAAGAATGCGGAAGTGGAGCGGGAGACGGGGGAAATGGCGGTGGAGAAGTCTAATAACAAAACGAAAAGACGTGAGGGCGAAGGAGAGAAAGCAGCGAAGGACACAGAGGCTGGAGAGGATGTCGGAGCTGCATCTCTGGAAAGAGGGCCGGCTGGAGTGAAGACGGGAGTGACGGCTGCGAAAATGGCGGAGGTCCCGCGAGGCGGACGTGGAGTTGAGGGAGCGGAGGAGAATGGTCCAAACGACGGAGTGACCGGGGGAAACAGCAGAAGAACAAGTGAAGATGGAAATAGGAGCGAAAAAGAGGGAGTGAGCGACGAGGAAGAGGAAGAAAATGCGGAGGAGCGGGTGAGACCACGGGAGGGTGGGAGTGATGATGATGATGATGTGATGTTGAATGAATGGAATGATGATGCGGCCAATGTGGAGAAAGTGAGGTGGAGGTTGAGATGGAGGAGGGTGAGGGGGGGAGGAGGTGAAGAAGTAAGGGAGAAACGAAGCGGAGCCGGGGGGAAAAGATGGGGGGGATAGGATGGACGAAGAGGAGGAGCAGAGACAGAGAGAGGAGGAATTTATGAGAGTGAAGATATTAAGGCATAAAAAGGACGAAATTGAGTTAGAGGAGAGTAAGGGGAATAACGTTGTGGTGGTGAGGGAGTTGGAAGAGGAGGTGGGAGATAGTGAAGGACAATCGAGCGATGAGGGGAACATGAGTGATGTTTGGAATAGTGGGGATAGTGAGAGGGAGGAGAGTGGGACTGAGGAGCAGGAGGTGCAGAGACAGAAGAGAAAGGACCTTAGATTTGAGAGGGGGATACAAGAGGGAAAAGGAAAAGAAGCCATAAGAACGAGGAGGGAGAAGCAAGGGTTGGAAGCGAATATCAGTAAACATAGGGGAGGAAAATGAGGAAGGTGACTGGGTGGAGTGCGAGGAGAATGTACATCACCTCAGGGTTAGGCAAGGGGAGGGAGGGGGAAACCGTGGCGATATGGAGGGACATGTGGGAAAAGAGAAGATTAAAGGCGATAGCTATCACTCGGATGGACGTGGAGGAAGGGTATTGGGGATGGGGATATGAGGGGATAAAGATGTGATGCAAGGTACGGGTTGAGCAGGAGGAACAGGGAAGAGGGAGATAAGGGAAATGAATTGATGTGGAAGATGGGTCGGGTTGTAATTCTGGTCTGTTTTGATGTGGTGTTGATATGAGGGAAGGTGGAGGTGGAGAGCACTAATTAATGTGTGTAATAGAGAGATGGTGATGTGTATGCAGGAATAACATCTATGGAAAATGACATTCAGATGTAATTAAATTGGTAGGAAGCCTTGGGGTCCTTTCTTTTTGGGGATCAGTAAGATGGGTTATTATGTGTATATTTTTCTAATACAAAAAAAAAGTATTGACGTGGTCTGCGGTGAGTGTTCTGTTCTGTGTTTGTTAATAGTTAGCCTTGTAATAAAGGAGCTATTTTTTGACACATCAATCTGCATTTGGGTCCTGCTTCCTGCACACACCGTAACTTTCCGAACCGACCGAGAATGGACCCAGTGGACAGTTTGTACGAGGTGGAGTACAATTTGACATGTTTGAGGAATGACTTTAAATATGCCTCCAGTAGTGAGAGGCAGTCCGTTTTTTCTGCGGCACGCCAGGAGGTAACCTCAAGGCCCTGGTTGAGGGAGTTGCTACCCGAGTGGGTGGAGGACTTTGTTGGCAGCTTTGAGGTCAAGCCTGATTCCCGGCCTGCCCAGGCATGCTGTCTCCCAATTCCCAACCTGGCACCATACGCCTTGGTGGGTTCCGCCTGAAGTCAACCCGTGCTTCTGCCCCAGTTCCTGCTCCTGTCCAGGAGTTGTATTCCGGAACTCGTCTGGCGTATGGAGCTCCACGGAATAGTCGTCGCAAGGCCAGGCTAGCAGCCCACACAGCCATGTTTCCAGCTTCAGAACCGGACCTTACAGCCATGATTCTGGCTTCAATTCCGGCTCCAGAGCCGGCCCATTCAGCCATGTTTCCGGCTCCAGAACCGGATCTTACAGCCATGTTTCCGGCTCCAGAACCGGACCTTACAGCCATGTTTCCGGCTCCAGAACCGGACCTTACAGCCATGATTCTGGCTTGAATTCAGGCCCCCGCAGACCCAGCTCTTGCCCCAGCTGCCATAGTCCCTTCTCTGGTTCCCTCTCTAGTCTCTTCTCGAGTTTCCCCTCTAGTCCCTTCTCTAGTCCCTCCTCAGGTCACTTATCTAGTCCCATCTCCAGTTCCCTCTCGAGTTCCCTCTCGAGTCACCTCTCGAGTTTCCATCTCTAGTCCCTACTCAAGTCCCTCCTCTAGTCAATTCCCTAGTCCCAACTCTAGTCCCTCCTCTAGTCACTTATCGAGTCCCCTCTCCAGTTCCCTCTCGAGGTCCCTCTCCAGTTTCCTCTCGAGGTCCCTGCTCTAGTCCCTACTCGAGTCCCCTCTCTAGTTCCCCTCGCGAGTCCCCTCTCGAGTTCCCTCCTCTAGTCCCTCCTCTCTCCTCGAGTCCCCTCTCGAGTCCCCTCTCGAGTTCCCCTCTCGAGTCCCGTCTCGAGTTCCCCCTTGGTTCCCCTCTCGAGTCACGTCTCAAGTCCCTACCCATTGTCCTGGTCCGTTGGAGGTTCCGCTGGGGGTCGTGCCAACTCCATGTCCTGTCCCGTTGGAGGCCCCGTCGACTACTCCTCTGCCGGGGGTCCTGCCAATGGTATGTCTGTCCCATTGGAGGTCCCACCGTCTACTCTCCTGCCCTGCCAATCCTATGTCCTGTGCCGTTGGAGGCCCCGCCGACTACTCTCCTGCCGGGGGTCCTGCCGACCCTATGTCCTGTCCCGTTGGAAGTCCCGCCAACTGCTCTCCTGCCAGGGTTCCTGCCAATCCCTGGTCCTCTTCCGTGGGGGATCCTGCCGAGGCCGCTCCGACACCGGGTCCTGCCCGGCCTCCGGCGCTGGCTGGTCTTCGCCCTCGAGCCCGGCCCTCTGAGAGCCCGGCCCTCTGAGAGCCGCAGTCTTCACCCTCGATCCCAGCCCTCTGAGAGCCACGGCCCTCGAGCCCGGCCCCTTGACTTTCCCGGCTGCGGTCCTCGCCCTCGAGCCCGGCCCCCTGAGAGCCACGGCCCTCGAGCCCGGCCCCCTGAGAGCCGCGGTCTTCGCCCTCGAGCCCTGCCCCCAGAGAGCCGCGGTCTTCGCCCTCGAGCCCGGCCTCCAGAGAGCTACGGTCTTCGCCCTCGAGCCCTGCCCCCAGAGAGCCGCGGTCTTCGCCCTCGGGCCCGGCCCCCTGACTCTTCCTGCCACTGCCTTCGCCCCTCCATAACCCCCTTTTCAAACTCTGCCTTGCCCCCGGGCCGTCCGCCCGAGACCCCTTCTGGGTCCTCCACTGTGCCCCTGGGCTATCAGCCCAAGCCCGTCCTCCAGACCCCCTCCACCCACCCTGTTGGCTCTAGTTCTGTGTCCCTGACAACTCTAAAATGTGGTTAGAGTCAATCACAGATTTGTTTGTGTAACAGGTGTCTGCTCACCTTTCTGTTGTAGGGTACCCTGGTTTTAGTTGTCAGAGATTATTCTAGGTGTCCTCCCTGGACCATTCGTCCACTGGCTACTGGTGTTCCTTCCATGAGCCCACTCATCACGTCATCAAGTCATCATCTCATCACGTACGGGGTCACCATTTGTTGAAGCACCACACAATGTGCGGTGGTGGAAGGTTCACCTCTGCTCCGTGCGTCCCTTGATGACTGATGAGCTAGTCAAATTACAAAACATATTACTACACCGACTTGAAAACTGGGTGGGACTTTCGGCAACAGTCTTAAATTGGTTTGAATCGTACTTGACCTGTTCAGCCCTGAGCCTGTTTTTCAGGTCTCAGGCTCCAAAATGACATTTCCACAACAAATGACAATAACTTCACTTAAATAAATGAATAATCTTTTTTCTCAAAGCAATGATAAACCTGTGAGTTGGATGTAGAAAAGTCAGAATCAATATAGAATTGTTTTTATTTTAAATAAAATTCTGATTGAACATGGTAAAAACATGTAAATGATAGTGACCGCCCAAAAAAAATCATTACTTATAGTGAAAACCACCCTTGGATGATGGGATGGTAGACTAAAAGCTTTAAGAATCCAACGTACAACATATAAGTACCCTGTATCAAGATTGATGCAAAACAAGTGACTTTTTACATTTCTAGAGAGATTTAGCAACACAAAAAAAGCCACCTCTGGGGTCCTTTGGGCTGATCTGGGCGTATTTTCCGTTTCTCTGGAACCCATTGGTCGATTTTGATGATTGACATGTCTTTTGAACCGTTAGAGCCAATAGAATCGAAGGAGAAGTTCCACATACACACAGACGTTACCATTAAGAAGTGGGGACTATGCACAGGCAGTTTGCCCAAAGTCAAACTCTTATGCTCTGAAAACTGAAAGCTTGTTTTATTGCTGATGGATTATCAGATATAATTTCAAAGTGACACAGACGCATTGGATTAACCTATGGATTAACCTTCAACAGCGTTTTCATCATTTTAATGCCATTGAAGACAACTTTTGATCCGAATAACAGCTAAGGTAAGAAATGTGCCGTTTTTGCTACCTAATGCTTGTGTCGTGATGTCTGTTTTTGTTTCTCATGTCGCGAGTTTTGATCATGGAGTGATGATACTGATACCTATAGAATCTGTGTAATCTCACAATACTAATCGATGGGTGTGATGTGCAGTTACGATCAGTAATAAGGGTGTTTATACCGTGAGTTCTGTACTAACAGCGTTAGCATTTTTTCGCTCAGGGCTAATTCAGAGGTAAATGGACTGTACTTATATAGCACTTCATCCAGTCTTTACGACCCCTCAAAGCGCTTTACATACTACATGTCATTCACCCATTCATACAGAGCAGTACCACCTGCTCTAGAACCTAACATTTACATACATTCACACACCGTTGGCCATGCCATCAGGAGCAACTCAGGGTTAAGTATCTTGCCCAAGGATACGTCGACATGTTTGCTGCACGGGCTGAGATCGAACCCACAACTTTCTGGTTGAAAGACGACCACACTCCCTCGCAGCCACAGTCGCCCACTCAGCGTTAGTCTTGTGTTTTTTTTTGCTAAAAATTGTTCATATCATCAGTTAGCCGAGTTTCTTCCCATTACATGGATATGAAACATTCATAGTTTATTAAATCTTAAGAAGCCCTCAGACACTGTTGCTTGCAGATGTTGTGGTTTCGGCCCCTTTGACGGGTCCGTGGGGCTTAACAGGATAACACTTGTCATTTCTGTTAGGAAAGGACAAACCTTAAGGACAACTCCCTCACCGTTTTCTCCGAGGGGCAAGAAGAAAATGAAATGCTGATATGAGATTAAAGACCAATACAAGACATTCACTAAGAAACTACTCTTGTATTGTCAACACAAAGATCTGCACACTCAATTAAATTCAAAACCTTTATTTATCCAGGTAAAATCCCATTGAGATCAATGATCTCTTTTTCTAGGGAGACCTGCAGAATGTACTGAATGTGTAGTCAAACAGGACCATCATTTGTTTGACAGCTGTGCCCAGTATGGGCTCACAGATGTAGTTTGATGGTCTCTTCATCAGGCCTGGTCCTCCTCCCAGAGAAAGACCGCTCCACCTCAGTCCTCTCCAGCCAAACCCACAAACAGGACATCATCACGCTGAGGTTTCTCCCAAAGTCTCTGCATCTCTCTGGACACCACGGTGTCCCAATTGATCCACACTGTGAATATGAAGGGGGAACATGTGTGTAATAAATGCTTTAGACAATAAGAAATATGAAGTTAACTGTAAGGAGTGGCTCAGTTTTTTTAAATAAACAATACTATTACTGTATTTCAATATCTCACGTCTGAAAGTTTAATTTAAAAGAAGAAGAGGCACTTAAAATGAAGATTGTTATTTCAATGCATTTAGTTGATTTTGTCTTTTTAATTGTTTAAAGTAGATAGAACTGGTACTTAACCTGTTGAACAACGCATAATCTGCAGGAAACAGCATCTGAGGGCATCTTAATATTTAATAAACTATGAATGTTTTATATCCATGTAACGGGAAGAAACTCAGCTAACTTTTTTGCAAAGAAACCCCACAACGCTCAGCCTCTGAATTAGCCACGAGCGAAAAAATGCTAACAGCGTTTTGCACAGAAACTCACTCATAACACCCTTATTACTTATCGTAGCTGTGAGGGATTCATTTTGTCTTTACTCCTAAGTGTCAAAGAATAATTCTCCTTACTCCTAAGATATTTGACCTTTCGGCCTGTTGACGTTTTACGACCAAGCCGAAGTCTGTTATCTCTCTTAATAAATGGGAACGGTCAGCTGTGGCTGACCTTACCAGTTTTATTACCGGTCAACTCTCGGTCATAGGAGCCATAGAGTCAGATAAAGTGATTCAGTGCCCCCCAGGTGTTCACAGATGCTTTCCCCAATATGGGGGTTGACTGAGTGAAGCTAATTTAAGGTCTGCCAAGATGAGAAGAGATTCAGAATTGACATGGCAACCCACCCATGCAGTCAGAACTTTCTGACTGCTGTGACTTGTGATGTGAATTTCTCCGGCCGATGCTTGTATTAAACTACCAGTGTTTGACATCAGAACTCCTGCTCGTCCTGTGTCTCCTTCATGAGTCGGTGACTCCCACTGCATTGCTACACAGAAGTTTCCCTTACAGTAGCTGCACACCCAACCCATTGATTAGCATCGTGAGATGACACAGAATCGATACATCATCACTCTGTGATAAGAACTTGCGACTTTATAATCAAAAACAGACATCACAACACTTAGCTCGGTGTGTAGTTATGCTAAAACAATGTCGGACACCGTAATCTTCTCTGGTCCCCTCCCCAATCTGATCAATGATGACATGTATAGCCGCATGTCATCATTTCAGCGCTGGTTGTCTTGGTGGTGCCCAGCAAACAATGTGGGCTTCGTAAATAATTGGACAGCCTTCTGGGGAATACCTGGTCTGATTAAGAGAGACGGCATTCACCCTACTTTGAAAGGTGCAGATCTCATTTCGGCAAACATTGCAGGGCTTTGTGGACGTAATCCATGACAAACTGGAGTTGAGACCAGGAGGCAGAGTCGCAGTCTTACACGCTTCTCTGCGCTCTCTCCTAGGCAGTCACCCATAGGAATCCCGAACCCAATAAAATACCCAATATTAGCGGTGTGTGTGTCTGCCCAAGGACAATTTAAGGTAAAACCTAATAGAGGTGTCATACATAATAACCTAATAAAAGTAAATGTAACAACTACTACAGTGCAACAAAACAGGAAGATTAAATGTGGTCTCTTAAACATAAGATCTCTAGCATCTAAAGCAATATTGGTAAATGATTTAATATCAGATTATAATATTGATATATGCTGTCTCACTGAAACTTGGTTGAGACATGAAGAATATGTCAGCATAAATGAGGCCACTCCACCCAGCCATGTCAACACTCATATTGCTCGAGGCACGGGCCGAGGAGGTGGAGTTGCAGCAATCTTTGACTCAAGTTTACTGATCAATACTAAACCAAAATGTAATTATACCTCTTTTGAAAGCCTCGTTTTTAGTCTTACGAATCCGACCTGGAAAACTTTGCAGCCAATTTTATTTGTTACAGTGTATCGTGCACCAGGTCCTTATTCAGAATTCTTATCAGAATTCTCTGAGTTTTTATCAACTTTGGTTCTTAAAACAGACAAAGTAATTATCGTAGGTGACTTTAATATTCATGTTGACGATGATAAAAATAGCCTTACTGTTGCATTTAACTCTATATTAGATTCTGTTGGTTTCTGTCAGAGTGTAAATAAACCAACCCACTGCTATAATCACACTCTCGACCTTGTTCTGACTTATGGTATTGAAATTGAGCAACTATTAGTCGAACCGCATAATCCTGCTTTATCCGACCATTTCTTAGTAACTTTTGAAGTACTGTTACTAGACTACAAAGCATTAGTCAAAAGCTCTTGCAGCAGAAACCTATCCGTTAGTGCTATAGCCACATTTAAGGAAGAGATTCCACCAATACTTAACTCGATAGCATGTCTGCATGTAGTGGAGGAAACTTATACAAAATGTACACCACCCCAAATTGATCATGTTGTTGATAGTGCTATAGATGCGCTGCGAATAAAATTAGACTCTGTTGCTCCTTTGAAAAAGAAGAAAATAAAGCAACATAGATTAGCTCCATGGCATAATGCCGAAACCCGCAAAATAAAGCAAAAGTCTAGACAACTTGAAAGGATATGGCGTTCCACCAAACTTGAAGAATCTCGTTTAATTTGGCATATTACTCTCAATGAATATAAGAAAGCACTGCGTAAAGCGAGAGCAGCATACTACTCTTCATTAATAGATGAGAATAAGAATAATGCAAGATTTCTTTTCAGCACTGTAGCCAGGCTGACAGAGAGCCACAGCTCCATTGAGCCTTCTATTCCCACAGCACTCAGTAGTAATGATTTTATGTGCTTTTTTAACGATAAAATTGTTACTCTTAGAAACAAAATTAATGACCTCTTGCCTTCGACCAGTATAATGTTATCAACAGCTCCTGGAATCGTAAGTTCTAATATTACACGAGATAGTAAACTAGAATGCTTTTCAGCCATTAACCTTGAACAATTACATTCAATGATTCTCTCTTCTAAACCATCAACGTGCATGTTAGACCCAATTCCAACTAAGCTGTTGAAGGAAGTTTTTCCATTAATTAGCACTTCTTTATTAAATATTATGAATATGTCTTTATTATCAGGCTATGTTCCACAATCATTCAAAGTAGCAGTGATAAAACCGCTTCTTAAAAAGCACAACCTCGATCCAGAGGTTTTAGCCAACTATAGACCTATTTCTAATCTTCCGTTCCTCTCAAAGATTCTTGAGAAAGCGGTCGCAAAACAGTTGTGTGATTACTTAAAAAACAATGATTTATTTGAAGATTTTCAGTCTGGCTTTAGAACACATCATAGCACAGAGACAGCTCTGGTTAAAGTCACAAATGATATTCTAATAGCCTCAGACAAGGGACTTGTCTCTATTCTTGTTTTGCTCGATCTCAGTGCTGCATTTGATACTATCGACCATGATATCCTATTGCAAAGACTAGAGCACTTAGTTGGCATACAGGGAACTGCTTTAGGCTGGTTTAGGTCCTATCTATCTGAACGCTCTCAGTTTGTACGTGTCAACGATGAATCTTCCACGCAAACCAAAGTTAGCCATGGAGTGCCACAGGGCTCAGTGCTCGGACCTATTTTGTTCACATTATATATGCTTCCGTTAGGCAATATTATAAGGAATCATTCTGTAAACTTTCATTGTTATGCGGATGATACTCAACTATATTTATCAATTAAGCCTGATGAAATTAATCATCTAAATAAAATTCAAGACTGCCTTAAGGACTTAAAAACGTGGATGACCTTAAACTTTTTGATGTTAAACACGACCAAAACTGAAGTTATTGTACTTGGCCCGAAGAATCTACGAAACAAATTATCTAAAGATATACTAACTATGGATGGCATTAATTTGGCCTCCAGTGAGACTGTAAGGAATCTTGGTGTTATATTTGATCAGGATTTATCCTTTAACGCCCACATAAAATCAATTTCAAGGACCGCCTACTTCCATCTACGTAACATTGCAAAAATCAGGCATATCTTGCCTCAAAACGATGCAGAGAAACTAGTCCATGCATTTGTTACTTCTAGGCTGGATTATTGTAACTCTTTACTATCAGGGAGTACCAAAAAGTCAATCAAGTCGCTTCAGCTGATTCAAAATGCTGCGGCTCGTGTACTAACCAGAGTTAGGAGAAGGGACCACATTACTCCTGTTCTGGCTGCCTTACACTGGCTCCCTATAGAACACAGGATAGAATTTAAAATTCTTCTTCTCGTCTACAAAGCCCTTAATGGGCAGGCGCCATCTTACCTTAAAGAACTCATTATACCCTACTGTCCTACTAGGGCATTGCGTTCCAAGAATGCAGGGTTGTTGGTTGTTCCTAGAGTCTCTAAAAGTACAATGGGAGCCAGAGCCTTTTCTTATCAAGCTCCACATTTGTGGAATCAGCTTCCAGTTTGTGTTCGGGCGGCAGACACCCTATCCGTTTTTAAGAGTGCGCTTAAGACCTTCCTTTTTGATAAAGCTTATAGTTAGGGCTGATTAGATTCAGCCCCTAGTTTTGCTGATATAGGCTTAGTTTGTCGGGGGACATCTTACTTCTTCCTTCTCTCTGTCTATACCTGTGTACTCTCATGTTCCGATTAACCCAGCTTCCCCAAATGTCTTTCTTTTTGGGGTCTATATATGCTGGGATCCGGAGTCATGGATGATCCTGCGGTCTTGTGTCCTGGATCGCGAGCGCTGGATCTTGAGTCGTGGCTGTGGTCCTGGATCATCGGTCCTGGATGGATATCCTCGTGGATTCATCTTCCTATTATACACACATGCATTTCCAAACATTTGGACTACCTATGTTGCAAATGTATTATCTTTTCAATTTACACACGGCATCTATTGCACGTCTGTCCGTCCTGGGAGAGGGATCCCTCCTCTGTTGCTCTCCCTGAGGTTTCTCCCATTTTTCCCTTTAAACTGGGTTTTCTTTGGAAGTTTTTCCTTGTACGATGTGAGGGTCTAAGGACAGAGGGTGTCGTATTGTCATACTGATATTCTGTACACACTGTGAAGACCACTGAGACAAATGTAACATTTGTGATATTGGGCTATATAAATAAACATTGATTGATTGATTGATTAGCTCTAGGTAGCTAAAACGGCAATATATCTTACCTTCGTTGTTGTCTGATCAAAAGTTGCCTTCAATGGCATTAAAACAATAAAAACGCTGCTGAAGTTAATCCAAAGGTTAATCCAATGTGTCTGTGGCACTTTGAAATGATTTCTGATAAACCATCAGCAATAAAACTAGTTTTGAGTTTTCAGATGTCAGAGCTTGAGATAGGTTCGCTCTGAGCAAAACTACATGCGCGAAGCCCCCACTTTTTTTGAGAAAGTGGGTGTGTATGTGGAAATTCTCCTTCGATTCTATTGGCTCTAACGGTTAAAAAGAGATGTCAATCACCAAAATCGACCAATGGGTTCCAGAGAAACGGCAAAAACGCCCATTTCCACCCAAATCACCCCAGAGATGGAGTTTCTTTTGCTACATCTCTCTTAAAAAGGTCACATGTCACTTGTTTTGCATTAATCTTGATACAGGGTACTTATTTATATGTTGTACTTTGGATTCCTAAAGCTTTTAGTCTACCTTACCATCATCCAAGGGTAGTTTTCACTATAAGTAAAAACATAGTTTCACAGGTTTATCATTACTTTGAGAAAACAGATTATGAATTCAACCCTTTTTAGAAGGGAAGATATGGTCATTTGTTCTGGGAATGTCATTTTCGAGCCTGAGACCTGAAAAACAGGCTCAGGGCTTAACAGGTTAAGCGACGTAAAATGTGCAGACCGGGAGCAACAGATGTAGGTTAGCAGGCTAGCATCACATAACAGCACTGCTGAGCATGTTAGCTTAGCTTGGTAGCCTCAGCTAGCTCTGGAACTTCCAGCTCGGTGGCAGCAGGTCCCGCCTCGGCTCTGCCTCTTTGCCATTATTTGGAGCAGCCAGGAGTTAGACTCTGACATCACTGTTGAGTCGTTAGTGGCCGACACCGCCTACTTTAGGCTTCTCAGCAACTCTGCAGAATCCTACGTCCATTTATATATACAGTCTATGGTTAAAACCAAGCGGCAAACTCTGGGACAGAGCCGGGAGGCCAATAAGGAAGTGCCACAAATTGCAGGTCATCTATTGGCCGATAGGCGGTGACTGCAGAAAGGATGATTTCCATAGACCCCAATGTTAAAATGCCCAACTTTACAGCAGAAATAAACATGTTTCTGCCCTTGGATGCAATAGATTATTCGGGATATAGTTAGATTCTACCTTAATAATTATTAATTGTTGATTGAATTGTTTAAATAACGCGAGCCTTTTATTTATATTAGGTCTTAACGTTTTTGCATAAATTAGGGCATGGTCACTTTGATGGACAGGTACGTGCCTCACTGTCAGCTAACAGCAACGTGTCCACTCTGCTAGGCTACAACGTTAGCTAGTTGTAGTTACTGTACTCGACTCTTTAACCGTGTTCGTGGTGATTGTGCCTTTTAGGGAATGTTGTTACAACTACCAGACAATTCAAATGTTGTGCTGTGCAGTTGAATGTACTAACAGAACTTCCAAGAAGTCGAAAATGATAATATCATACATGTTAACCCTGTTAGCAAGTGTTTATGTGCTTGTTAGCTTAGCTTGTTATATAGCTAAGGACGTAACACTTTATACATGTGTATATATATACATATACAGTTTAGTTTATGATTCAGCCTTGGGTAAGACTTTTATAGTCTATGCATATGACACCCATAATGCTAAACGGGAGCAAATGTTAAAAAGGGACCCAATTATCCCAGTGGTGGATGCCGGCTGGATATAGCCCCCTGCGGCTCCGTTAGCTCCGGGCAGCGGAGTCCAGCGTTATAACTGGAGATCAAGGAATGCAGCGCAACTCAGACGTGGTTCGCCTGCAGCCCACTGTTGTCATGTCTCGGAAACTTATTATGAAAGTGTATTCTTTATATTAGTTTTGTGATGTCCCTTTGTTCTATGCCCTCTGTCTTATTGTGAAAAGTAATTCTCCCTCCCGTTCCATGGTCGTATCCCGTTTCTCAAGTTCCTGATTTTTGGATTTAGTTTTTCCTCGAAAGAGTGATTGTGTTTCTTGTTTTGTTACTGTGTTAGATCCAGTAAAGTCTTATTAAGCTGAACATCGCCACAATTGTTCTGCTATGTATCCGTACTAATTTTATAATTTTATAATAGCAAATGCTCTTGCAGATTGTCTCGTTTGATTATGAATGTAACGTTTGTTGGGGAATGTGCTCAGTCAGGACAGTATGAACAGATAAACTGGGTCAAAGTTATGGGTCTTGGAAAATATTTCCCCATCAACGTTTATATAGTGGAACTACACTGTTTTATCAAAACCAAAGTGCCACGCAGTAACTTGGTATGCATGTATTTCATGTTAGCTTAGCTTCTTAGCTTGAGCTAGCTCTGGAACTTCCAGCTCAGTGGCAGCAGGTCCCGCCTCCGCCTCTTTGCCCTTATTTGGATCAGGCTGGAGCAGGTGGGAGTTAGACTCTGACGTCACTGTTGAGCTGTTTGTGGCCGACTCCGCCTTCTAAGGGCTTCTCGGCAACTCAGCAGAATCCTATGGGTGACGTCGCGGACACTACGTCCATTTATATATACAGTCTATGGTTCAAACACAGTAAACCCCCATAAGCATATTATGCTTGGTGCTGCTAAAGACAACCAGATATGTTACAGTTCTCCTCAGAGCTACCTACAGGAGCCACTGCATTTTTTTTATTGTGGAAGAGAGAATCTGACCAGTGGAAGAAGGTCCGGCTGTTTACCACGTTTCTGTCTGAATGTAAAAACGGTCATTATTTTTTGACGAATTGAAAATAACTCTACCTGTTATGGCTCTCTAAATTAGGACCTTTTGACTTTGGATCGAAACCGGAGTTATCACAACTTAAGAGATAAGCGAGGATGAGTCACAATGCTGGTGTCAGCACTCTGCCCACATAAGTGTTTCCGGCATTCATGCAGTCCCAACTAATTGATATGTGTGAGAGTGGGATATGTTGATGTGCCAAAGTCATTAGCTGAAATGTGAGGAATAATCATTTTGTTTTAGGGCCATAGGCCAAAGCAAGAGAGAGAGGGGCCTCATTGTGATTCTCCAGCCAACGGAGCCACAAAATGAAGTAAGCTCACTTGGACCAGATCCAGGATCTGTGCTTGGAAGTCAAGATCCCCTCAGTTTATCAGAGACAGGCATCAATATCCGCCAGGCAGATTTAAATAGGTACACAGATCATTTAGCAAGCCCTCAGGACTCAGTGTGAGAACATTCTCTGAAATCTGCCCAGGTTTATCCTTTCAAAATGGATTTGGATTTAGTGGTTTCACATCCACGTGTTTGTGTTTCAGTTTTCCACTGTTAACTTTATTATCTCCACAGTTAGCTAGTATTTGCAGATCCATTGTTTTTCAGGTGATTCATTTTTCATGAAATAACGTGAATAGTACGTACAGTAGGCAACAGAAACCTGTGAAATACAGCCACTACACACTGTCAGAAATAAAAGGTACAGTACAGGTACATTTTTGTTTTTTAAGGTACAAAATATATAAATGTACCCTTAAAAGTACAACCCAGTCTCACGGCATTTCGTGTTCACCAACACGATTTTTAATCTATTGATTCGTGTTCACCAACACGATTTGCACCTTTTATTCGTGTTGCACAGCACGATTTTAAAAGCAATGTATTTCTACTGCCTGCAGCACGTCTTTTTCTCCGGTCGGGTCGTGGGAGACCGGAAGCTGTGTGGTTCATAAAAACATGTTCTTACTCAATATCAAGCCACAATTATTGCTTTTATTTTAAATCGTATAATTTCGGACTTTTGTTGCCGTCTGTGAGGAAAATAAATGGGGCTCAGAGCCTCAGAATACGGAAATCTGTATTTTGAAATATTTTTTCCTTCTAATTTGTTATTCTTTCCAAAATAACACACTGTTATTTACTCACCAATAACACACAATTATCCTTGCTTTTATTTATTGGTTTAATTCCATAATCTCGGGCTTTTTTGGTGTCCGTCAGGAACTGAATTTCAAAATAAAAATAACCGGAAACAGACATAGGCCTATAAGGGACATTTCGAGCATCATTGTGATTTTCAACATTTCTGAGTTTAGGATGGCCGAAGACACTACACTACCCATAATCCCCAGCTATCGTTTAGGACTACAGTTCCCGTAAGGTTACGCAGAGCGTCAAACAGCAGTGTGAAATGGAACGAAACCACGCCAGACTATCCAAAACTGGAATCAAACACCCACCCAGAACTGCACATGCTGTCTATTGTGTTTCGCAAAATGTTCTATGGGACGTCTCTACTGAACGTTTTTGTTTTTCCCACAATTAGAAGTTGCCAGTATTAAACACATTGGTGTTATCAAATGTAAAACATATAATTAATACATGGGTGAAAATCGCTTGTGTCCATAATGCGCAGCATTAATATATAGCATTAATATATACCCACATGACAGCTCATTGCTACTTTGTAATTCTACTCCACTACAATTCAGAGGTTAATCTGGTATTTTTACTCCACTGCATTTATTTGAGTTACTTTGCAGATTCTGATTAATTATGTGACATTTAAACAACCCTTAAATCAGACTTTAGTTACACCTGAGTAAAATTCAGGTAAGGTGATTGTCAAGTGCTAACAATCAGGAGAGATATTTGATAGTTGGTGCTTGAGAAGACTAAACATGTATCTGCAATTGACATGAATGGAAACGAGTAATAAAGTATATTCATTACTCGTTACTCTCTACTAATAGTTAATTAAAGACTGTATATTATGGCTATTTTTCACATCCCTTTCAAGATTTTCAAAGGTTTATTGACATATCATACACAACTACGGTGTAGTTATGCAATGAATGAAACACTTGGGTCACAGGTTCCTCAACAGTGCATTACAAGACATCTATCAACATGTGTGTACCTCCACCATTAAACATTCATATACTGCACATTTCTTATTCTATCTACATACATAAGAGTATAATTATTATGTAAAATGTGTATAATATCAGTTAAAATAAGTGCTTCAACATAGTTAACATTGCAGGAAAGCAAAATATTAGACGTTTAGTACTTTGTCAGGCATAATATTTATCTGTAGATAGATACCCCCAAAGTTATTTTCTTATTTAAAAGAAGACCTTAATCTGTTATTTAATGTTTAAATAAAGGTTAATTCGTTTTTCTGTTTTGCACCTCCTCCTATTAATATCTTTGTACATCCTGCACTAAACTGTTTTATTGTAGAGATCACTTATAGTATCTTCTTGATCTTTTATATTCTATATTTCTATCACAGACCATCTACTTCCCTCCTATGAAAGTATGTACTCTTCATATTTTTATTAAAATAATATTTGATGAAAAAAATATTAAGAGTACATTATTGTTTTTATGTGTTATATTATAACACATAAAAACAATAATTTAATAACGTGCTTTAACCACTAGGCGGTGCACACAAGGTACACAGTCATAATAACTTTGTATTATTAGTGTAGGACACATTTTATTCATGCTTTCACATAATTTTACAGCATATTGCTATACTATTTCAGACTCAGTATTTACATTCTTACATTCAAAGAAAATCAGTAATATCTTTAAAAACTACAGTCCTTTTCTATCAGCTGTGCACCGTTATGGTGTAAATATAACCTATCTATGAATTAGATCAAATGTAAAAGTCAGCCGAATTAGTATTGATACTGCAAGGAGACGTATTGTGTGAAGAGAAATTGAAGATGTTGTTTAATTGTTGAATATATTTATGATCCACGTCAAGTATTCAGTTTCGGCGGCATTTTCTCAGTTTTTCCAAAGGTCTTCTCATCAGAGCTCTATAAATAAAGAACAACGGCAGATCTGTAATATACAATGCAGCCGAACCGTGTATTACAATGCCGTTATGTGATGACTTTCAAAGAGAAAAGCAAGAGCACTCGGAATTAAGTATTATTGTATTCTTTTAAAATGTTTTCTGGATTTCATATCATATAAACACCAAATCCCAGCATGCATTGCGGCTAAAACATCCAATAAGCGAGCTTAAAACCATAGCTGAGGATCTTGGGTAATCGCTCGAAATGCCTATGTCTGTTTCCGGTTATTTTTATTTTGAAATTCAGTTCCTGACGGACGCCAAAAAAGCCAGAGATTATGGAATTATCTATATTTCCTGAATCCATATTGACTGTCGTCTAAAAGCTGATGTGTTTCCATGAAACTGTGCCGCGGAGAACTGTACAAATCCCGTTTCAATAATTCCCCTCTACTCTAAAGTCGCATTTAAAACGTGATCTGATCTAGCTGTGTATATTTTGCTATTTTTGATTGTTATATTAAATCTCACTAGCTACAGGCATGTTTGAAGCTTGTCAAGGGAAGATGACAGCTCTCGCCACTCTGCTGTTCCTCAGAGCCGCCCCCCCCTCCCTCCCGCTGAAATTATGAATGTAAGGTGTATAGTAATCATAGATAACACGGCAGGGTCCGTTACAGTTTGTTTTTATCTGATTTCAAATAAGCAAGGTCTTGGCTTTCAGAATATTAAACTTGTTTCAGCAAATTCAGATGATAAATACAACTTTGACGCTTCGGCATAATTACAAGCGGAGAACGGAATAGCTTAACGTCACAGCAGGCATAACAACAGCCGTTGTTTCTCGTGAGTGCAGTAATCCAAACGAAAATATCTTCCCTCCGTAGTATTTTGATCATTTGCTCCGCTAATAATCAATCATGATGATTGATGATGAGAAATGATGGATTCCAGTGAAGAGAAAACTTTAAAGGCCTTTTTCTCAAAATGATGACTCTGTAACAGTCATTATATAATGTGACATATTTTGCTTAATATTTGGAGTACAAAAACAATCCTGATATCATTAGAAAGCTTGGAATCAAAATGTGTCTTCGGGTCAATGCGACTGATTTCGATGGAGCAGGTCACTTTGCATTAGGTAAAATAAAACAGGCAGACATAACAGGAAGAATATGTACATTTTAACCCAATCAAATAGGACATTGTCACACCATTCAAATGTATCCATGTAAATTACAACCAATAAAAAAAGCTTAGATTTGTTTATTTGTTATGTTTACTTTATTTGTTACGTTGTTCTGTGTGTGTCAGCCGTTAACCTAGAAATAATATATACACTTGCAAACATGTCAGAAGAACCAGCGCAGAAGAAAAAACTAAATACAGTCAATCTAAACTTAAATTTAACAACTGGAAGGTCACATCCCTGACATCCACATCTCCGGAGCCTGCGGACCTTCATCAATCATAGAAACAGCGAAGCCAGATGAACCCAAAAGCAGCACCTCTACTGCCGCAGAAACTGTCAAAACCTCCGCCTCCGCCACCACCGTTGAACCGAAAACAGGCTGGTTCCGACTGCATGGAAGTTTGTTGTCGGGACATTGAAGCGGGTAAAGCTGTACAGATAACTATCGCAAAAAAAGAGACCGCTAGTAGATTATTTGAGCAAAGAGAAGGTACTTCAACGCAGAATGGTACAAAAACAGAGTGGTAATTATTTGCAAAATCACAAAACGATAGTGATAAATTGCGATGTTAACAACCTCATGATAACCTCATATTTTTTTAACTTAGGACAGGGGCGGACTGGCCATTGGGAATACCGGGAGTTTCCCCGGTGGGCCGGTGCTGTGTGTGGTGCTGTGCCTGAATCCTACCGGCCCACATTTGTAAGTGTTCCGGCCCAGCCCAGCGGGGTGTGGCCAGGGTTGGGTTGTAACGGAATACATGTAACGGTGTTACGTAATCAGAATACAAAAATCAAGTAACTGTATTCAGCTCGCGTTACATTTGAAAAACGAGTAATCTGATTACGGTTACTTTCGTAAACCTGAAGTGAATACATTTTTATTGGAATTATTGGTGGAAAGATTTCCTCACAACATTTAATATGCATTACTAAAGGTACAGCCGAATCATCACAGTGCACAAAACTGCGCAGATGGACCAAAGGAGAGCGTTTGAAAAACATGTGCGGGTCCGCTCTGTGAAACAACAATGTAACATGGAGGAATAAAAGTCTGCGTTTAAATCGTGTGTGTGTGTGTGTGTGTGTGTGTGTGTGTGTGGTTAAAACACATCAGCCACACCGCTCTTTAGCTTTTCTAAGGATTCTGAAGGTAAACACAGTGAAGGCGGTGCGTGAAAGGCGGTGCGTGAAAGGCGGTGCGTGAAAGGCAGTGCGTGAAAGGCAGTGCGCGCTCCTCTTCTCAGAGGCTGAGTTAACCCTCCCGCTGCCTCCTGGTGCTGCATAGATTTCATGAAGTGAATGAGATTTTCCTTCTATAAAACAGCCGAGGGCAGCAGATACTGAGAGAGTCACAGACATGAATACATGGATCAAGGCAGACTGGTGCACACACTCTCCTGTTTTGCCAATCAGGTGCTTAAACAAATATAGCTCTACACCCCTGGCCGAAATGTCCTTAAAATGAAGTCAGAGTTCGACATTTTAATTAATGTCCTGCCAACACTGGCAGGACAGAAGGCCCTTTCTAAGCCATGTCCTCACATCCCAAGCTGCATCCCCAAAAAGTGTATTATGAACAGGGTTCAGGGGGAGTGGCTATACGGCTGTACCCGTAGAAAAGGGGGAAGTGCTGTCTGACTCAGAGGTCGCGCGGCTGTGGAGAAAAACGTGTTGCCCACATTCTGTTACTGAGTTTAGGCTAGTTAGCTAGCAGGTTTATTGTTTTGGGTGCAGTCACTTTTGCCTCCACTTGCTGTTCAAATAAATGTTGAAAGAAAAAGTTAATCTGTTTACAGTTCTGGGTATATGTATACAATATGGGTGTTTGCTGCTTTTAACCCATCCTAGTAGGAGTCTAGTACTAGGAGCAGTACTAGCTATTGTACAGTGCCCGCGGAGCAATGGGAGTGAGGGGGGAAGGGGGATGTCTGGTGCCTTGCTCAAGGGCACCACGGGGGGAGGTTAACTCAGGTAATGTGATTATTATATGAATAATTATCCAAAATAACATAAAATGCATAGGGTTTTTTGTTAAGTAACATACTTTCGTCGCCGGCCGGCCGCCCGATACATGCCGCGCATTAAGTGGGCCTGTCTGTCAATTAATCCCCGGGCCACTTTTTCCCCCCAGTCCGCCCCTGATTTAGGATCATACCTGTGTTTAGTAAAAGGTAAATGTGTGCATTTTATTATAAAGTTGTGTATATTTACAGACTATTGTAAAAACTAAGAAGCTTATAAACATCAGGTTTAAAACTAAAAGAGCTTTACAAAAAAGTAACACAATTAAAGATGTTTGGAGTTTTATTTGAGTTATTCATTTCCATTTTTTGTCAAAGAGATGCTGATTTGAAACCGTAGTTAGGCCTACATACAGTTACGGCATTTCCTGTTTCTGCCGGAGAGAGGGGAGGCCGTCCCAAAGCTTGCTGCTGTATTTACTCCCTCCATCTGACAGGAGGGAGCCTCATGTGTCACTCCACGGAGTTCCGTCACGGAGGGGGAGTGTGTAGGTGTAGGGCATGGTTTGGGATTGGTCCATACACACGCACTTTTTGTGGCCCCCCCCCCACTTCTAAAATGAATCCGGCGTGCCTGCCGTCTGACGGACTCCCCTTCCTCCCCCCCCCACCCCCAAAACGAAAACTCTTCGGTTCTCCACGAATTACACAAGTCACCCAAATCAGCTTTAAAAAAACGGGAGGCGCCGAAACGCGCCTAATTTGCATCACTGATATACTGTTAGCTTAGCCTATCTCCATTTAGTAAACAAACATTTTAAAAGGCTTTTTGACTGCTGTCTGTCTGCAGACTTGTCAAAGCATTAATTCATGGTTTTTACTAACCGGCTCCTGGTATCGATGGCCGTCTTCGGAGAGTTTTACAAACCCTACTGGGACGTCTTGTCACATGACCTTTTAGACATTTTTAATGAAAGTCTGGCCTCTGGCTCTATGCCGATGTCCTGCAGGAGAGCGGTGATCACGCTGCTACTAAAAAAAGGAAACCTGCAGGAAATCAAAAACTGGCACCCTGTGTCTCTGCTGTGTGTGGATTACAAACTTCTGTCCAAGTCACCAGGCTGGGGAGGGCTGTGGAGCAGGTCATCCACCGGGACCAGACCTACGGTGTGCCCGGCAGGTCCATGGTGGACAATGTCCACCTATTTCGAGATGTTTTGGAGGTCTCCAGCTCATTGGGCATTAATACTGGCCTGATTTAAAGTTGATGACTTGGAGAACCGGCGCCAACGTTCTAACCTTCGCTTCATCCAGGAGTCCGCTGAAGGCAGTGATATTATCGGCTTCATGTCTCGGCTCATCCCGCAGCTCCCGGGGCCAGATGCCTTCCTACCCTGCCGATCATTGAGAGGGCACACCGCTCACCGACTGCCAGGCAAAACTCCCATGCCATCATGATCGAGTTGCTGAACTTCCAGGACAAAGTGAAAATCCTTCGTCTTGCCAGGGAGAAAAAGTCTCTGGACTACAACGGGAAACACATCAGCATATATCCCGATTTCAGTCCCGAGCTTACCAGAAGACGGCGGAGCTTCGATCCAGTCAAACGCAAGCTCCGTGAACTCAACATGAAGTACTTTCTCCTCTACCCGTGCACCAGAGTCCTGCATCGGGGGTACCCGACCCGATGCAGGACTCTGGTGCAAACAAAAAAGGTGATTCGCGGGTGGTATCTTTTCAAACGCTTTTTTCCGGGTTCGGTTTTGGGTAAAACAAAGATGATGCGGGTCGGGTCGCGGGTATTGCATAATAAATATATTAAAATAATAATAATTTAGTTTACTGTTTAAATCCTCAGACATCTCCCCCGCGGGACCGCGCATGATCATAGCCTCTGCAGCGCATCAATCTGCTGCTGTGCGCGCCACATTCGAAATGGCTGGGGTGAAGCTCTCTAGCGGAGAATACAGCATTTTCAATAATACTTCCTCAAGAGCGAAATCTAACGTCTGGGAGGCTTTAGGTGTCATCCTAAATGGAGAAAATAACCAACATCCCACGCTTTATGAGACAAATATGCAACTGCGTGTGTTAATTGCACGTTTTCACTGCTCATATATATGCGGGTTCGGGTCGGGTTGCGGATCTTGTGCCGACGGGTCGGGTTGCGGAACTAATTGGCAATATGTACGGGTAGCGGGGCAGGTTCGGTATTGCACGTCGCGGGTGCGGGGCGGGGCTGTTTACGTGACGTGTCATGACTGCTGAGATGTTGTTGACACTCTCTTTTGTGTTTATTATAACCTTATATAACAGATGGGCACCCGTCTGGCTCTTTCAGTTGTGTTGTTTGTTACATTTTACAGTGACCTCACTTCTTCTTCTTTGGCACGTTAGAGCCCACTACTACTATTGCAATACTGCCCCGAGTGGCTGTTATTGTTAAATAATGTTTGTGTTAGTTCGGATAAATTTCTTTGAGCTATGACTTCTTTATCCTCTTCGTAATGCAGACTGAGCTCTGTGTAATTATTTATTATGTTTAAGTTTACTCATGGCAATGCTCTGGGATTTGGTGTCCAGGGCTGCTTGGCCTTCTTAAAGGTTGTTTTGTGTTTTTCTGTATTTTTATTTTTGTGTTTGAATGTTTTGTATGTCTGTTTTACATTAATGGTTGAATCTAGCAATCTTTACAATCATGAATCGCATGTATGCGTAACAAGTGACAGGAACATTATTTGCTATTCATTCCAGACTGGATGAATTAAAGGGTATACCAATCATTCATTTGAATATCAGGAGTCTATTGCCCAAAATTGATTTACTTCGGATATAGGTTGTTCTAAATAAACCTAAAATCATCACACTCTCTGAAACTTGGCTTAGTAGTAACATTTCCGATAGTGAACTACAAATCACATATTATTTGCTTTACAGATCTGATAGATGCAGCAGGGGTGGAGGTGTGGCTATGTATGTCTACTCTGACCTTGTGACTGAACTAATTGCTACTTCTATAGAGCCTCTACATTTTGAATGCATTTTTCTTAAAATTATTTTTCATGAAAATAAATGCTTAACTATTGGAAGCATCTATAGGCCACCTTATTCACCTGCAGAGTCTTTTCACCACATAATTGACACTGTCAACTCCATTTCCTGCGGAAATGAAATAATCTTGCTTGGTGATTTCAACAAAAATTGGTGGATAAATCATCTGATAGAGAGAAAATACTTTTCAGTATCTAAATGTGAAACAGCTAATTAATGAGCCAACTCGTATCACTCTTAGAACCCAATCTCTGCTTGACTGGATATTGGTGTCACATCCTGACAGAATCTTAAAAGCTGGTGTCATGTCGGATTGCTTCAGTGATCATTCAATTGTTTATTGCGTATAGAAAATCTAATTCATGAAACTACCTCCAAAACTAGTCAAAATCAGACAATATAAAAAATTGAATGTTGATTTATTTATTAATGATGTTGTTGCCCTTAATTGGGACAGATTTCAACTAATACCTTTTGTACAAGATGCTTGGGATTTGACTGATGTCATGAACAAACACGCATCTGTGAGAACATTACATTACATTGCATTTAGCTGACGCTTTTATCCAAAGCGACGTACATTAAGTGCGTTCGACCAACAAAATACAAACTTGAAGAAAACAGAATCATATAAGTACATCAGGTTTCATAGAGCAAAACCATTTCAAGTGCTACTCAACTGGCGGAAAGCACTCTAGTGCCCAGCCGTACAATTCTCCCATAGGGATTTAGCAGCGCCGTCCGTATATTTGGGCCAAGGGATGGTCCAGCGGATTTGCAAGCCCGTCGCCACTATGTGTGCTGCACGTTCTTGGACCCTAGGTGGCGGTGTTCTACTCGGGTTGTACTTGTACTCATGGGGGGGTGGCAGAAAGTCAATAGGAGGCCCGCTCACCATATATTTAAACAAATATTTACGTACTGTGTGTACTTATACTTATGGGGGGGGGTGGCAGAAATGAAATATGGGTCCCAGTTAGCATATATTTTGTAATGGTGCGTGGGGGGGGGGCGTATGACAAATATTTTGTAATGGTGTGTGGGGGGGGGGTGGCAGAAATGAAATATGGGTCCCAGTTAGCATATATTTTGTAATGGTGCGTGCGTATGACAAATATTTTGTAATGGTGTGTGGTGTACGACAAACCAATGTGGGTCCCGCTTTATATTTTTACCATGTACTTATGTGTCTGAAGTATGGAAACTTAAACTCACCCATAATTTTTTTACCATGTACTTATGGGGGGGGGTGTCTGGGAATCTGAAGTATGGAAACTTAAACTCACCCATAATTTTTTTCTCAATAACATGAAATATTTCTCACATAATTCTGATTTACGTGAATAGTCTGAGAGGCTAGTGCTGGAGAAGAATGAGAAAATTGAAAAAAAATCCAAAAATGTGCTTGGCACTCCGAGCCTTTGAGAGTGTGTTGTTTAGCTTGTGTGGAACCCGCTTGCAAAATATGGGGACCCTGCGACCTCGGACAAGGTCAAAACCGAGGTCAGAGGTCACATTCGCAATGCCGACAGTACTCTCGACGGCGCAAAGGAAGGTCCGACCGCTTTGAGCTTGCTCTCATTGGAACCGGCTCGAAGAGTACATGCAGATTGATGCCTCCCTGTCAGTCGGCTTGATTTACAGCTCCAAAGGTCAAAGGTCACGCTTTCATGCCGTACGGTGCCCTTTACAGCACAAAGGAAGGTCTGACCGCTTTGAGCTTGATGTCATTTTAACCGTCTCGGAGAGCAGATGCAAATGGATGCCTCTGGTGCGACTAAATGTCAAAGGTTACGGCTTAAAATGTAACAAAACCTTCCATTGCGGCCTTTTGACTAGCCGCAGTGCTCCGTGACTGTTTAAAGTACTTTGAAAAGGGCTAAAGAGATAATTTTTTCACAGGGGGCCTCTAAATAAGGCCCAGATCAGGAATCTGAAATATGGGCACCCTGGCCCACCCAGAACCTTTTTTCAATAAAATGTCAATCTTTGAGCAAAATGCTGTCTGGAGCTTCGCATATGACGGGCTTGTGTTGGCTGATTGGGAAGAAAATTAAAAAAATTGAAAAAATGTGGTTGGCGCTCCGAAACTCCGAGAGTGTGTTGTTGCACTTGTGTGGAACCCGCTTGCAAAATATGGGGACCCTGCGACCTCGGACAAGGTCAAAACCGAGGTCAGAGGTCACATTCGCAATGCCGACAGTACTCTCGACGGCGCAAAGGAAGGTCCGACCGCTTTGAGCTTGCTCTCATTGGAACCGGCTCGAAGAGTACATGCAGATTGATGCCTCCGCTGCTCCTAATGTCAAAGGTTACGGCTTGAATTGTAACAAAGCTCCAAAGGTCAAAGGTCACGCTTTCATGCCGTACGGTGCCCTTTACAGCACAAAGGAAGGTCTGACCGCTTTGAGCTTGATGTCATTTTAACCGTCTCGGAGAGCAGATGCAAATGGATGCCTCTGGTGCGACTAAATGTCAAAGGTTACGGCTTAAAATGTAACAAAACCTTCCGTTTGCGGCCTTTTGACTAGCCGCAGTGCTCCGTGACTGTTTAAAGTACTTTGAAAAGGGCTAAAGAGATAATTTTTTCACAGGGGGCCTCTAAATAAGGCCCAGATCAGGAATCTGAAATATGGGCACCCTGGCCCACGCAGAACCTTTTTTACAATCAAATGCCATCGTGCATTACTGCCATTAGCGTCTGACTGCCCTAGCTCCGCCCCCTGAAGTCCTAGAGACTCAAGGAGGGTACCATTGGATGCGGGAATAATCAGAGATGGGGAATAGCCATTGAGCCCGAACCGATCAGACGTTGTTATCAAAAGATATGAATTAGTAGCCTTTTTGGACAAATTAGCTTTTAATTGGAATAATATTGATATAAAATCAAGCATTTGAGTGACGCAATTGATATTCACAGCAAATGTTCCCCGCTATATGTAGTACACTGGTGTAGCATTTCAGGGATCCAGCTGCTATAGATTCGTCAATAGAGTAACGAGACATTTAGCTTTGTTTTCCACCAGTAAAATGTACAAACGACTCATATATCACACAATGGTGTGATGTGAAAAGCCATTGCTACGTTTTCAAACTTGTAAATACGCTAGGAGTCTGAAAGTGGTTTCATTAGCTTCGTATTGATTTGTAGATGTGATTTGATGTGTTATTTGTCAAGTTTGATCGCCAAAACGATAGAGAAATGTCTTTTTATGCCATAGTGGAGTCTATATATTACTTTTAGCGCCACTCCTTGCTGTGCGAGAGCGGGGTTCGCAACCCGGCCTTGGCATCAAATCTTGAGTTCGTGATTTATTATTATAATTGACCCAAGTCAATATGGGTGCATATTTAATAGTTATAACAACTATAATTATTATTATTTTGGAATTATTAATAATATTGCCTGCCGTTGCTACGTTAGTTCAAACAGTAACAACGGACTATTTTTCACAGGTGTGCAGAAGCAGCAGCAGCAGGAGCAGGGACGCACTCTCTGTGGTGCTGAACGGAGAACATGAGGCATGAGGTTCTGGTTCAGGCTCCCACTGTATAAATATAACGGCCTTGGCATCAATTCTTGAGTTTGTTGAATTTATTATTATGTGACCCAAGTCAATATGGGTGCATATTTAATAGTTATAACAACTATAATTAATTATTTTGGAATTATTAATAATATTGAGAAGTGGGCTTACATATATATGTGGGACATCGGGACAATCACCATAGGTATATATAGATAACTTTTAAAATGCTAACCGCTAGCAGTAAAGCTAGCATCACAGACACTGACCTGTTTGCGGATACTTTGCACACGTTTTTCACACGCTAGAAGTCTGGGAGTACTTCGGTTAGCTTCGTCTTGGTCTGTAGATGTCAATCGATGTTTCGTTTGTCAATTTTGATGGTGTGAAAGACCACTGTCTGCACGAAATAGGAAACCGGAAGTCGGTTTTTGAAAGGACTGCACGGCTGCCTCACTTCATGGAGGAAAAGTTGACTTAGACTTTTTCCGACTCTGGAGGAATGAAGGGTAGATGTCAGGGGACTCTACCCGCATATGAGGGACTATTTTCGGATACATTTTTTCCATTTTCACCCGTTTTTTATGGTTCTGGAAGTTGACTTAGACTTTTTCCGACTCTGGAGGAATGAAGGGTAGATGTCAGGGGACTCTACCCGCATATGAGGCACTATTTTCGTATACATTTTTTCCATTTTCACCCCTTTTCTATGGTTCTCCAAAAAAAAGTACTTAAACTTTATTATATTATATATGACTTATTTTTTAAATATGGTGGGGATAGTGGCATTATTAGTGACAATAAAATCCTTATTTTTGCACCTTTTCTGTACCCTGGTCCTTCACAAACAATCATTGGGAACATTTAAAAACATTCATTACATCATATTACTCATAAATATGCACCCATATAACAATAATTCAACGAACTCAAGATATGATGCCAAGGCCGGGTCGCGAACCCCGCCGGTAGGAAGGAGGGAGTCTTTATCCATTGCTCCACAAGTGGCGCTAAAAGCTTATGGAACAAATGTGTCATATATAGACTCCACTATGGCATAAAAATACATTTCTCTATCGTTTTGGCGATCAAACTTGACAAAAAAAACACATCAAATCACATCTACAAATCAATACGAAGCTAATGAAACCACTTTCAGATTCCTAGCGTGTTTACAAGTTTGTTTAGCAATGGCTTTTCACAACACACACACACACACACATCAATTAATGATAACTATGGAGCTTGCTAACGGCAAGGCACAAGGCTACTTCACTCATTTAGCTAGCTAATGTAAGATACAAATGCTGTCGAGCCCTCACTGCTTGTAAAATAAAGAGCACAAACTGACTACTTACCCCACTGTTCTCCGTCATTTTTCTCCCGGGTTGTTGTGATCACATGACTGACAAATATGTGCTCTGATAGGCCAGAAGTCGGTTTGATTGCATTAGGGCTCGATTGTTTATCCTGTCTGAGTAGCCCAGATGATGCTGCATCGCAATTTTGGACATCGAATTTTATACACCGAATTTTTTGGGATTTTTGGGATCTGAATTTGAACATTCAAATGTTTTTCACTTGAATTTTTACTTCACATAAGCAAAAAACATTCAGATACATGATTTTTAAAGTGATTATTTTCAATGTTATAAATTCGGTGTCTAATAAAATTCAAATACTTCTGTCTCTTGTTTGCTTCCATACTTCAGCTGATATTTAAATGAATTTATCTTAACTATCCCCCTTATTTAAAGCAGTATTTTGTACCCTACTCACCAATTCATCAAGTTAGACATTCTGTTCAGATTTATTTCTCTGTCCCCTCTGCAAAAAAATGGATTGGCAGAAGAGCGTTCATGTTTAAAGTCCCAACTGACTGGAATACTTTATGTTAAGCTCCGTGATCGCTTTTCAGGACTGAACCCACAATACAAACACGGACAGAAAAACATTAGTTTGTAGCAAAAGGTTTATTCTCTAATCGTGACAGGGGATATTAACTGTGTAATATAGTCCAGGAAAGGGGATACAAAAACTAGGGAATGGAGATCCTCAGCCGAGGCTCCGGAGTGAGCTGGGGATATCGCCAGGCAGATGAGAGGTGGCTTGAGCCTGAGTCTGTACGCTCCCGAGAGCGAGTAGGTTAGAGTAAGAGTTAGTGTTGTCCTACCAGACAGGAGTGTGGCGAGCAGGGGTTTCAGAGCCGAGGGGAGCGAGCAGGCTGGAGCAGGTAGCGTGGAGAGCGGATGAATCCGACGAGGAAGTGGCTGGACGTGGCTAGCGGAGGAGGTGATGATGGGTTCTGGATAAAGAGACAAACAGGTAAGACAACAACTTATTCCAGAGTTGTGTCAGGCTAAGCTAGAAAGCAATACGTTTACCAGTGTAATCTTGACGACGAACTGGTGAAGACTGGATGAGGAGACCGGGTTAATAAGCAGGTGTGGATGAGTAGATGATCAGGATGAATGAGAAGCAGCTGTGGAGATGAATTGGCAGGAACCAGAAGTAGGTCAGCCACGCCCAGCCCGGGAGACAAACACAGACAGACAGACAACAAACAAAAAGGGAAGCAGAAGGAATGGAGTACTGCAAATCCTTACACTTTACCTGCTACTATTAGATCTCTTGCATCATTGGGTATATTTAAACATGCATTGTTATCTCACTTTCAACTGGTCTGTACTTGTTATAACTGATATTGATGAAACTGATTTGCTTGACAGTCTCACATTGTAATGATTGTGTGCATTGCTTGAATATCACTTAACAGTCTGTTAAGTGAAATTCAAGCAATGCACACAATCATTACAATTTGTATGTGGTTTGTATGTGGTTTGTCTTGTGTGTCATGTTTTGCATTTTGTCTTGTTGTTTATGTATGTCTGTAAGTTGTTGCTATTGTCGGGACCCCCTTGAAAACGAGATGGTGCATCTCAAGGGGTTTATCCCAATGAATACATTTATATATATTTCTCTAGATCAGGAAAAAGCTTTCGACTTCTTTGAGCACAGCTTCCTCTGGAAAGTAATGGAGAAGTTTGGGTTCAGAGCTGGTTTCATAGCCAAGATCAAGGTGTTGTACAATAAGATTGAGTGTTAAGATCTCTGTTAAGATCTCTGTTAAGATCGCAGAAAAGGTAGGACCCAAATGCAGACTATAAAAAAGGTAAAAGGTCTAGAAACAAAAGCGAGCTTTACTTAAAAGCTCGCTTTTAAACATGGCACGAAAAAAATAAGTAGCACAAGGTAGCATTAACAAACAAAACTGACCGTGACCAACATGGAGGGAGACAGGAAAGACAAACAATGAACTGACAGGGGAACAGAGGGAAAGACAAGACTAAATACAGAGAGGGGTAATCACGGGACAAGAAACAGCTGGGTAAAGGAGGTGTGAGGTATTAATTTTATCTTTACTTAAGATATTTGACCTTTCGGCCTGTTGACATTTACGACGAAGTCTGTTATCTGTCTTAAGGAATGGGAAGTCTCAGCTATTGCTGACATTATCAGTTTTATGACCGGTCAACTCTCGGTCACAAGAGCCATAGAGTCAGATAAAATGATTCAGTGTCTCCAGGTGTTCACGTATACCTTCCCCCAATATGCTGATTAGCTCTCGGTAAACTGGTTAAAGGGTCTACCAAGATGTGAGGCTGATCAGAATTGACATGGCAACCCACCCGTGCAGTCAGAATATTTGACTGTGTGACTTGTGATGTGAAATTCTCCGGCCGATGCTTGTATTAAATCCCAGTGTTTGACATCAGAACTCCTGCTCGTCCTGTGTCTCTCTGAGTCCTGACTCTCCATTGAATCAGAAGTTTCCCTTACAAAGTTGGTGTTTTCGGCAGGATACCAACATATCATCAGAGACTGGTACGTGTAATTTCAAATCCACATTTGGACATTGCCTTACCATAATCTGTGATTGACGGTATCCTAAAATTACCTGTGAAACTGAGCGGTTGTGTTTCATTTTTGGTTAATGAACATTTGGCTGATTGCCTCTGTGCATGCTGCTTGGGACGAAATTACCATACAAGCATGCACAGCTTATGTTCAGAGTAACCTTAAAGAAATACATCAGTAAAGTGGAGCTTCTGCATGAAAGCAATGTAAAGATTTGTATTGGACAAATCGCCGAATTCTGGGGGTTTCAGCGGCCAACACAGCAGTTAAAAATAAGCAGCCAGAGATATTCCCCCTATCGCCTCTGTGAGCACGGCTCCAGCAGCAGCCGCGGGTGTGTGTGTAAACATCCCCCCGTGTCTGGGTGGCTGCAGCCGTGCAGCTGAGAGGAAGAAAGTCACAGCTTTTGTCTATAAGCTTTAACTCACACCACCGCCGTCTCTATTAAAAACGAGATGGTCTAAAAGCACTCGTTGTCTGTGACCATCTTCTGCATTGCTGGTAAGACCGGGGCAGCGCAAGGTGCGTGCATCACCCGATGCGCCACAGCTCTCTACTCTGCTGGAGGAACATTTCCTACGTTGCTTGGAAGCGTTCCCTACTTCGCTGGACCAGCTGGTGGCGATCCGGGGTGCATACATACAATTATAGGCTAATTGATCACGGGTGGGCAGTGGCAAGCAAGCGTAGAAACAAAACTGTGTTTCATCGTTGTGATGAACTCGATGGCGGGTGTATAGGCTGTTCGTGTAGGACAACAGTTAACTGTGCTGTTTTTGGAGAGAAAGGGTAGCGGAAAAAAGTCTATGTTCTCCTGGTCGGGGGATCATAGCGCCACTAGAATAGAGTAGTGGTTGTCGCAAGAGGATAAGCTAGTTATCGCTTTTGGACGGTCTTCAGGCACGATCTTAGCACTTGTACAAGGGTGGATGCACAAGTAGGTGCTCCATTTCAATAATTCCCTACCCCCTCTGAAAACCTCCTAATTCGGACTAAATTGAGCTGAATGATCTTTGCTGTCACGCTGGTGTTTATTGCGAGTTCATGTTTGTTTGTCTAATTGTTTCTATATTGGTTTGCCTACCCGCCGCCTAGTGTATGCTTTGTAACAACTAATAAGGAATCAGTCCATAGCCAGGGTAAAATGAACTAAACTTTAGTTATCTCACCAAAAGTAAATGACTTGAGAAAAATAAATAATGTAAAGATGTAAAGCAAAATTATACATTGTAGTATAAATGTGCTGCACATGTGCTGCAAAAGGAAAATAAATAGCAAAAGAGTTTTTCTATGTCCTGCATCTGTCTTACACCCTGAGACCCTCAGAGGCATCACTGCTAGTCATAAATACCGGCCTGAGGAGATCAGGGTTGCAAAATAATATGTCTGCTCAAATAGGTCAATGTTGTATTATTTGTTTCGTTTATTCTTAATCTATGTATTGTATGGTAATAATGAATTAAAAAAAAACGTAATGTATTGAACACATTCCGAAACAAAGCAGATAAGATAGAACTAGACTCAGACATAATACTAATTGTGGTAGAAACCTTTCGCGCTGTTGCTGCAAAATGAAAACTTTGTTGATTGTCTGTTCCAACTGGCCACTGGAATCAGATAATTGATATAAGTTGAAGTTCAATTACAGTTTTAAATATAGTTTAACATTCTTTATTAAACCGTTTCAAATTATTTCTAGTACAATTGGTCTACAGACATTACTACAATTCTAATAGTTGTTAAATTACTGAGCTTATGAACAAAGGAGTAAATGTCGCTGGTTAAGCCAGGATCAATATATTTGTTGAGGTTTTTATTGTGTGCATAATAAATGTGTTAAAATGAATTGAGCAATTTTTAAAGGAGTATAATGTTGCAATCTCTTTAAGATAAATAATTGCAGTTCCAAGATAGATGTTGTTTTCCCTGGGCCTCTCCTTCACAGGCCCACACAATAAATCATGAGACTTCCAAATCCGAACAGACAGAGATCAGTATCACAAATCCATGAAGGGGTTCTAGTTGGCCCAATTTAAATACCATAAAGAGAGTATTCACCCAGCTGTTTTCATTTCTTAATTCCAGTCTAGTTTCCTTCGAGTTCAGTCTAAGCTACAAATTGTTTCTTATAAACATTCACACTGCTGGTTTTAAACCTTGAGCAGACAAGCTGCTCGCACACACACACACACACACACACACACACTTTGGATGAGTATTTGCCTTATCCACTTGTTGCCTTCTTTAGAGTTATTAGTAATTCAAGATTAATTATTGAATTAAATGTGCTATATAAGATAAAATACTGAAGCTTTGACTTGATCATTTCGTTCACAACATTAGACCTTGTCCTCTCATCTCTACTAAAATAAGATACGTGTGCATGTTTGGGTGTTTTAACAGTCCTGTAATGTACCTAGTCTTGTCAGGGATGCAAACTCATCTACATGTATTTAATACCTTTTAGTTACTTTACAAATCTGGATGAATGATGTGAAATATAATCAAGTGTTAAATCAGACTTTAGTTCTACATGGAGTAAATCCACAAGCTACCCTGCAGTATACAAAGTCATTCTAACTAGTTGCACCTTCACCAGCTTTGAGAACACTTTCATGATCAATCATTATAAAACATATCATATATATTATTCTGAAATAAACCAATCTGCACAACGACTGCTTTTACTGTCGCTATTTCCACTATATTTTGATGAGAATACTTTTATACTTTTTCTTGAGTAACATTTTCAATGCAGTACTTTTACTGTAACATAGTATTCCTACACTCTGGTACTTCTACTTTTACTCAAGTACAAGATCTGAGTACTAAAGCTAACATTAGCTAGCTCAACGATTCCTTAAATAATACTGCGACAGAAAAAAAATTCAGTTCACATCACGCTCTGCCGCTCCGACAGGGAGCTCTGCTCTGAACACGCCGTTCTAACAGCTGTTCACCAGCGGTCCAGTCTATGCCACAGTGACTCCGGACCACACAGTTAATATTAACGAACGCACCCGTAGGTAATGTAGCTGCTGAAGCTAGACCATCTTCGCGGAATTATACATCCAAAAGCAGAGCCGACAGGTAGGAAGACTCGAGCATTCATTATAATATATAAAAAAAGAACAGCATGCGTGTCATGATGGCACATAACAGCTTGCGGCCGCAGATTACTCCGGGTCCCAGACCCCCCCCATACCCACATTTTTTTATTGCAGATCTACATGAATCACACAAACGACCTATTTTGGATTCAAAACGGCGACTTTCACCGAAAGGTGACAAGTTTGCATCCCTGCTTGTTATCCTTTCATCACAGAGCTGGGAAAATGGCGTATTGAATATATTCTGATCCGTGCAAGTCCCATTGTAACTGACTTTAGTTCTAATGTTAATGTTAATTTGATTTCAACCCATAAGTAATTATTTAAATTAACTCAACAATTCACATGATGGATTAGTGTTCCACATTTTTCCCAACAATTTGTTTTATGATTACGCCAATGGTAAAGAGAGACATTGATGACCCTGTGTCCTTTGTGTTAGTACGTGGTTCCATTTTGTCTCTGGCCTTGGACGGCTTCACTAAGAGTCACCCAGTTCTGCCCTGCTACAGTCCGGCTGAGTGCAGTCACAGAGATGCTATGGCTGCTCTCCATGACATTAATGGTCTGGTCCGAGAATGGACACCATTTCCTGCTCTCAGAGAATGACGCTCCTCAAACTGAACATTACAGCCGTTGATTCTGTCTCATGTGGGTATGCTCCCCCCCATCGAACCATGAACTGAAAGCTTGACATCTGCTTTGAACACTTGGAACTGTCACACCAGCACCAACCCTTGGGTCAGTCAGATGAGACTAACAGCTTCACTTAGGGCATATGGGTCAGAAATATGACTCTCGTTGGGTTGTTTGTTTTTTTAAGGCTATTCATACTGCTATGCAGAGGATGCCTGTAAGTTGGCAAGCTGTTAAAAGCCCCTACAATTTTTAGTATAGGCCTAATGTCAGGGGCCTCTTACTGTCTACTTCTGCATGTATTCACATTGTGTGGACCATGTTTCCACCTGGTAAAACTAGAGGATGCACGGAATTCAGGCTACAATACAACCATTCTGTTCTGTTCTGACGATTCAATTGATAGATTCCACATCAAAACAGTTCGTTTTTATTGTTTCCAATGACAACGTCACCTTAAGTGGAGGAATGCAAACCTGTTTTCAAATGTAAGGTTTTGAATTTGTTTGACATTTCTCAGTCATGACACCTTCAGACGCCCACTATCATTCATGCTATGCCTTCAGTGGTAACTCAGATGTTAAGGGGGTTGAAGCTTTTCCTCCCAAATCGGCTAAGCTTTTCTTTTTTTTTAACAAAGGTATGCATTTCCTGCATAATATATGTTTCTCACAATTGTTTTTTGTTAGCTGCGCACAGGTGATACTGAGTCTTCTCGAGGAATGGATTATGATCTAAACCATGCTTACATGGACTCGTATGTTTTATTTCATATCTAACAGAAGTGGGAAGAAAGACATGGGAAAGTGAGAAGAGAAAGACATGGGAAAGTGAGAAGAAAGACAGGGGGAAGTGAGGAAAGAGGGAGATAAGGAAGAGAGAGTGATGAGGAAGAGAGAGGGATGAGGGAGAGAGAATAGTGAGAGATGTGGAAGAGAGAATAGAGAAGAGAGGGATAGGAAAGAGAGAAGAGATATTTGCGAATTGCATACTGATACTGAGTTTTCTCGATTAATAGCTTATAGACAATACCATGTTTAAATAGACTCCGACGTTGTTATTACATATGTGACATATGTAAGAAAATGGAGGAGAGAGTCAATTATATTGAGTAATGTATTTCATATTGGAACATTTATTTCAAATGTATTTCTGATAAACTAATCTTTTATCAAACGGTAAATGTTGAATTAATATAACATTTAGAATAATTGAGAAGGGGTTATATCCACAGAGACTGGCTCACATTTAACTTAAAATAACATTTATCTGCTTTGGACTGATGAGTATATGATTCTTGCATGTTAAATGACTAACACAAACCTTATATTTGTGCATGTGTCAGGAAGGCTGCCAAATAATTCTGAGGGGCCTAGCCTATTTTTGTAATTGAATGATAATGTGCTAATCCCTTACCTTGAGTTGTCTTCACTCAGGAACACATCCCTATTAAGTGTTAACCCAATAACTAGGACAGCTCTGAAGGACAAGGGTCAGAGAGAGAGGATCACACTCTCCGGCTGCAGAGAGCACCCCAGCCACGGGCAAGGAGGCACGAGGTCGTTCGAGATGAGAGGATTCTAATCTTCAACTTTCTGATGAGATGGGATGCTTCTTCATCTTTCTGCACGGGGGGGCTCAAACAGACAACTCCGCAGGACGAGCGATGGCTTCTATAATACAAGGTTCCATGTTTCTTGGAGGAGCAGATGTCTTCCTAACCTCTCCCATCACGGGGGGGCATCTGGATGTGCCACTTAGAATAGGCTCTGCTCTCAAGAATATAGCAGAAGGAATGTAGGCAGATGAGCCTCCATTTCACTGGGGGATCATACAGTGCCCACTGAATGATCAAAAAAAAGCAGAGCAATTGGGGGGTTGAAATATGGCGCTCTGATGAAGAAGAGTTTTGAGCCAATCAGCACCTCAGTGCTAATCTACAGTATCAGGATGCTTTTACACACCAGACATTCTGTGTCATAAAGAGAGGAGGAGGACGAGTCAGGAGGACATGTTCTTCCAGCTCTTGTACAAAGATAACATTTTAATTGAATGACCAGATGTTTACAGATGTACAATTCATGATTGTTTTTTATATTTCCGATGAAAAGATATGTGTTAAATAGTGGTGATAAATATATTTTGTCAGATCAGATTGCACTTTCAAACTAAACAAAATAAATTAATTGATATGTTCAGATTATAAGGTATTGAACAATAATATATTTCTAATATTATAACTAGGGCTGTCAAGTTAACGCGTTAACGCAAAAAAGAAATCACGCCACTAATTATTTGAACACGATTAACGCATGTGTATTTTTTGTCCTCGGCCGCCCCGTAGTTTCAGAGCGCATCGAGTTTAAAATACCATCTACAAGCTGATGCTGACAGCCCCGCTCCTGCCGCCCGCTTGTGGCAGACCACACTTCCATGCTCACCGGCAGGCACCGACTGGCTATTGGGAGGACCGGGAGGGAGTGTGTATGTGTGGCCCGAGCGATCAAGAGAGACCTTACGTGTATTGTCGTTGTTAGCATCTGGTGCTAGCTAGCTGCGCTAACGGATATAAGGAGCTGTTTAAATGAAAACAGAGGAGCGACATTTCGCCACAACTGCGCCGAGCACTTGACTTTATGCAGGAAGCCAGACAGTGGGACAGTGTACGAAAAGTCAGCACACTCAGCACGGATAGTGCAACATGATTGCAGCGTCCAGGCAGCTCCCGTTCCAGTATATGCCTTGAGTTGCACATAGCTCCAGCAATGCACCACACACACACACACACACCATTTGTATTGTATTATTGTATGAGAGAGGTTCCAGGTTGATTTGAGCAAATATTTGTAATTAGGGGTGTAACGGTTCACAGAAGTCACGGTTCGGTTCATACCTCGGTTTGGAGGTCACGGTGCGGTACGGTTCGGTACCACAACAAAAAAGCAAAAAAAAGTCCCAAATGCAGAATTCCAGGTTTGTTGTTATTTATGTTTGAACAGTAGTGCAAGTTTCAGTTTAAAAATAAAGAACTCTGACATTTTGAATAATTAACTGTATTAAACAGTTAAAAACAAACCATACACAGTACACTCAGATGGCCATATTATCTATAATGGCTGATGTCAAACAAGAAGATGTCATCAAGCTGTAAAACTAAAAAGGATGTCTTGAAAATATTACATCATAAATAATAAGAAAGTGTTTCAAGAGCGCAAAGTCGTTTAAAAACATATGCCAAAAGCTTCCGTTATTTATATTTGGTCTCTCGGCTCTCATGTCTATTGGCTTCTTAAAAACAGCGGGGATCAGCGGTTGAACAGCTGTTGTCTTTTGCCGGGCTCCGGTGATTGGCAAATCTGGGTGATGCCTTCTGATATGATTTAGCATGTTTGGCGTGTGTTCCCATTAGCAAACTGCACCGCTGTAGAACAACGCCGACACACCGCCCTCGTCCGATCCACCACTCGCACACCTCATCGTTATTGTAGTCCACAGGGAACCCGAAATGTTCCCACACAGCTGATTTAAAAGAAGCAGGTGGGTTCTAGCTCCTGTGTGTTATCTGAACTCACCATACTAACTTTTCTTCTTCTTGTATTTTGTTCGTTTTGTTGTTGTGTTTCTTCTTGTTCTTCATTTGTTGTTTAAGAGCGGCTGGCAAACAGCTTTTAGGCGCAATACCGCCCCCTGGATTATATATAGTGTAGTAGATACTACCCTGAATTACTTTTCTCCCACTCGTAAAATAAAGGCTCATCCGCCATGTGACTGCATGTGCCGAACCGTGACGGTACGGGACGAATACGGATGTTGTTACACCCCTATTTGTAATGGTCAGAGGTTGTTGTGTTTAATATTGTTGTGTTTAATATTCATGAGAATATTTGTCATTGTTCAAATGATAATAAACATTTGCATCAAGCATTTGTGTTCACTCATATATTGATAAGAGTATTACAAACTTGAAAAATATTCCTCTAAGGTACATTTAGAACAGATCAAAAATGTGCGATTAATTTGCGATTAATCGCGATTAACTATGGACAATCATGCGATTAATCGCGATTAAATATTTTAATCCACTGACAGCCATAATTATAACAGATAATGTTACTATCCTTAATTGTCCAGCAATCAGGCTTAACACTACTCTTCAATGTATTATCCATGCACAGAAAGACCTACAATCATGTTTCAAGTTTGAAATGTTTAAACCTTCCTTTTCAGGTTTTTACAAAAGTCTTTGAATATTTGCCTAACTTTTCCTTTTCAAATTGTTAAACGTTTTGAGAATTGTTTAATTTTCCTTTCAGATTTTGAACAATGTACTTGATTAAAATGAAGGTATTGCTTTCATTAAAACTGAGTGCCTTACCCTTGATTTAATATGTAATGAAGTAAACGTAAAGTAATCCTAAATTGAAGACACTGTAACTTTGCAGATTACAAATTGATCAAATCACCACAAGTGAAATTTGATCTTTTTAGAGAGGTTTAGAAAAATAAAGTCCAAGCGGACTCACCTCTGGGTAATTTGGGAACCATCAGTTCCATTTGAACTGTTTCACTGTAAAAATCATTTTATTACTTTGAATTATCACTATAGGTATTCATTCCATCCAAATACAACTGTTGTGAAAGAAAAAAATGGAAAAAAAACAAAAACATAGGCCTACTCTGTTATCATCTTACAGTGAGCCTCTGAATTAGCCCCGAGCGAAAAATGCTAACCTATTACTGCACCGGAAATCACTCCTAGCTCCCTTATTACTTATCCTAGCTAAACATCCAACACATTGTTTATGATCATAAAGACACAGAATCTAATGGTGCCCACCTAAACACTGAAAGATACAAACTCGAGACGTTATCAACAAAAACGTACATCAAAACAAGTGGCGCTGGCGCTAATGCGCTAGGCTAACATGGCTCACCTTCCTCTTTGTCTGGTCTAAACTGGTCTTCAATGGCATTAAAACGATAAAAACGATGATGTAGTTAATCCATAGGTTAATATGCAATGTGGCTGTGTCCCTTTTGAAATGTTCTGATAATCTATAAGCAATAAAACTGCAATTCCGTTATCTGCTGTCCGGTCTGTGCTCCATGCGCTCTGGGTCCTGCAATTCCTGCTTTCTTACGTAATAAACAATAAGTAAAGTCTCCTTCGTAATGTACTTAAGCTGGCTGGCATTCTTTATACTTTACGCAGGACCATATCTCTGGAACCCATTGGTCGATTTGGGTGATTTACACCTTTTTCTTAACCATTACATCCAATAGAATCGATGGGGAGTTCCCAAATCCACGTAAACATTACCATTGCGGACGTAATAGAGAAGCAAACGAAACATATCTGAAAGTACAAGCCTGGAGGGCAAAACTTTATACCCAGTATATTGCCATAAATATGATGATGGATTATCAGTACAAATATCTACGTGACACAAAGACATTGGATTAACCTTGACAGGCGTTTTTATTCCATTGAACACAACTTTTGATCACAAATCAAAAAAGGTAAGACGTAATTATTGTAATATTTTTGAAACCGGATGTTGTTTACTTTCTCTTTTCTGGCTGATAGTTCCATGAATATGAGGTCGTACAGTGATGACATTACATGTGTGGAATCTGTGGAGTCTCAGCTTTAAATCGTATATCTTGTTTGTGCAGTTAAGATAGTAATAAGGGCATTTCTACCGTGAGTTCTGTGTAAAAAAGCGTTAGCAATAGTTAGCATTTTTTCGCTCAATGCTAATTCAAAGGGTTGGTATTACTCGTGTTTTTTTTAGCTAACACTTTTTCTTATTGTCAGTTAGCGGAGTTTCTTACCTTTAAAAGGGTATGAAACATTAATAGTTTCATAAATGTTAAGAAGCCCTGAGACAGTCTCGTAAGAAAACGGTGGGAGGGGTCCACTGGGGGAACCTTCGGGCTTAAGAGGTTAACTCTGATGTTATACCTCACCTGGATCTTTTATGATCCTATGTTTTAAATACATTTGACTAGTGATTGTCTTAAACTAAATCTTTAAACTGCAAGCTGGTATTGATTTTATAGTTTGATAAGTGAGATCAGCTAATGGTTACATGTTAAAACATATTATTTTAAAGAAGATGTTTTTGCTATTATGCGTCTGTGTTTTATGTGCGTTCATTATTGTGCTTTTGACAACAGATGATCCAAACATTGATGAGAGATAATTTTCTATTGTGATTGTTTGTGTCAATCATTGTGGTTGAATGTTTCAGTCTTATCCTACTTTGTGATGAAAATTGATGTATGGTGGGACCACACTCAAATCTGAAGACGCCCATTGATTTAAGTATTGACCAAATTATTATTAGACGAATGTTTTCAGGTTATCAAAGATGATAAAAAGAGTGGGCTGTTAGGGATTAATTTTTTCTTTACTTAAGATATTTGACCTTTCGGCCTGTTGACATTTACGACGAAGCCTTACGGCCGGTCTTCACTACAGGTATCGAAAAATGCTTTCAACGCTTTGCCCATTCATTTGAATGGGGTGACGTAGAAGATTTTGAATCTTCGCCGAACTGCATTGTGGGGAGCGGCGTATGGCTTTGCAAGGATCGTGAGCATCAAAAGTTGAGCAATGTTTAACTTTTGATGCTCCCGATGCTTTTGAAGCTGGCATCAGCCAATCAAATCCCACCAGTACAAGCGCTAACCAATCAAACTGCGTGCAAGCTGGGAGAGCCAGAGTGAGTTCCTTGAATATGAGTTCATTTCCTCATATTCCAAACGAGAAATTACGGTAGCAAATCACCCGGTTCTTTACGACCAGAACTATTTACCGGGATACAAACCGGAGGAACCAGGCATGGAGGGAGGTGGCAGAGACAGTGGGTGAAACTGGTAGGTTTTCGCCTGTTTGGGGATTTTATATCCAGTTTACTTCGTTTTAACATTGCTATTGCTTTGTATGTCGGGGGCGGGAGATTCATGTGATTGGTTGTTGGTCGCGTTGCTCGCAAAAAATCGCCAAACTTCAGCCACGCCCAGCATCAAGATTTGTTGATGCCTGTAGTGTAGACGGGCCGTAAGTCTGTTATCTGTCTTAAGGAATGGGAAGTCTCAGCTATTGCTGACATTATCAGTTTTATGACCGGTCAACTCTCGGTCACAAGAGCCATAGAGTCAGATAAAGTGATTCAGTGTCTCCAGGTCTTCACGTATACCTTCCCCCAATATGCTGATTAGCTCTCGGTAAACTAGTTAAAGGGTCTACCAAGATGCGAGGCTGATCAGAATTGACATGGCAACCCACCCGTGCAGTCAGAATCTTTGACTGTGTGACTTGTGATGTGAAATTCTCCGGCCGATGCTTGTATTAAATCCCAGTGTTTGACATCAGAACTCCTGCTCGACCCGTGTCTCTCTGAGTCCTGACTCTCCATTGAAGCAGAAGTTTCCCTTACAGGAGGGAGAAACACAAGGGCAACAGGTGAATACAATGAGACAATCAGACACACCAGGGAAACTAACGACAGGAAGGCACACACAGGAAGTAGGACTAGACAAGACACAAGGAGGAAAACATGAGACAGAGATCAGCAAAATAAACCCAAAACTTAACACATGAAACTCAAATCATTGAGTTTCATGTCCCCTCAAGGGACGGATTCAAGACGACCCTACACAAAGTCCAACATTTCAAAAAGGGTGGGTGGTTGGAGGGGGTCCAGAGGACGGGTCTGGATCGACAGCCCAGAGGCAAGGCAGAGGAACAAGAGGTGGTCTCGGGCGGACGGCCCGGGGGCAAGGCAGAGTTCATAGAGGGGGTCTCAAAGACTGACTCTCTGTACTGGTTGTTGAAAGATCCTCTGATTCACAAAGCCAGGTTGGACGTCAGCAGCAGCGAAACACCCGGCCTGGCGGTGGCGCTGTGCCGATCCAAGACCCTGTGCCTAAAGCAGTTGGTGGATGCAGTGGGGCCGGAGTTGAGCGCATGCAGAGGCTAACAACAGCTAGCTCTAACGCCATTGAATATGACATATATTTACCTTCTTTCTCCTACAGAATCCACGTTGAAGTTGATGATTGTAAAGAACTTTTGAATGTAGCATGTAACGACTGTAAAGTTGGTAGTAAAGTTGTCCCATTTCGTTTCAACTGAGCAAAACCAAAACGAATAGCGCTTCAATGCAATCGGCCGTTGTTGTTGTCGATATGAGGGGGTTCCGCGCGGTTTGGCTTTATGAAGCAGGCACGCAAATGGTTACGTTATGACTCAAACGATGACGCAATGACGCAGCACCAGTCGAGCTCTGAGCGGCGTGAACAGAGTGGGAACTGAACCGAAGAACCGGTTCCGAACCAGAAAAGCTCTAGCAAGGAGATAGAACGGGAAAAGGTGGTGTGACAGGGGCATATGAAGCTGATGATGTTACGGTGTGTTCAGGAAGCAGGACCCAAATGCAGATTAATGTGACAAAAAATAGCTCCTTTATTACAAGGCTAACTATTAACAAACACAGAACAGAACACTCAACGCAGACCACGTCAATACACAAGATGAACCGACAAAGACAGACAGAAAATCCAGAACTTAAATACACACAAGACTAATCACACAAACAAGACACAGGTGAGGAGGGAGGAGAAAACACCGGAGGAGGGACACAGAACAAGGGCCAACAGGGTGGATGGAGGGGGTCTGGAGGACGGGCTTGGGCTGACGGCACTCAGGGGCCCGGGCTCGAGGGCGAAGACCGCGGCTTTCAGGGGGCCGGGCTCGAGGGCGAAGACCGTGGCTCTCAGGGGGCCAGGCTCTCAGAGGGCCGGGCTTGAGGGCGAAGACCAGCCAGCTCCGAAGGCCGGGCAGGAATAATAATAATAATATATTTAATTTATATAGCGCTTCTCATCTCCCAAGACAAATCTCGAAGTGCTGACGGGACAGCGCCGGAGGCCTGGCAGGACCCGGTGTCGGAGCTGGTGGGACAGGCCTCGGCAGGATCCCCCACGGAAGAGGACCAGGACATGGGATTGGCAGGAACCCTGGCAGGAGAGCAGTTGGTGGGACCTCCAACGTGACAGGACATAATGTTGGCAGGACCCCCGGCAGGAGAGTAGTCGGCGGGGCCTCCAACGGCACAAGACATAGGATTGGCAGGACCCTCGGTAAGAGAGTAGACGGCGGGACCTCCAACGAGACAGGACAAAGGGTTGACAGGACCCCCGGCAGGAGAGTAGTCGGCGGGGCCTCCAACGGCACAGGACATAGGATTGGCAGGACCCCCGGCAGGAGAGTAGACGGCGGGACCTCCAACAAGACAGGACAAGGGGCTGGCAGGACCCCCGGCAGGAGAGTAGATGGCGGGACCTCCAACGAGACAGGACAAGGAGCTGGCAGGACCCCCGGCAGGAGAGTAGACAGCGGGACCTCCAACGGGACAGACATACGATTGGTAGGACCCCCGGCAGAGGAGTAGTCGACGGGGCCTCCAACGGGACAGGACATGGAGTTGGCAGGACCCCCAGCGGAACCTCCAACGGACCAGGACATTGGGTAGGGACTTGAGACGTGACTCGAGAGGGGAACTAGAGAGGGAACTCCAGAGGGGACTAGAGGAGAGACTAGAGGAGGAACTAGAGAAGGGATCTCCAGAGGGGAACTAGAGAGGGGACTCGAGGAGGGACTAGAGAAGGGGCTTGGGAAGGGACCAGAGGAGGGACTAGAGAGGGGACTAGAAAGGTGACTAAAGGGGGAACTGGAGAAGGGACTAGGGAAGTGACTAGAGGAGGGACTAGGGAAGGGATTAGAGAAGGGACGAGAGGAGGGACTAGAGGGGGGACTATGGCTGCTGGGGCCAGAACTGAGTCTGGGACCATGGCTGCTGGGACCAGAACTGAGTCTGGGACCATGGCTGCTGGGGCTAGAACTAGGTCTGGAACCATGGCTGCTGGAGCCAGAACTGGGGCCGGGACCATGGCTGCTCGGCCCAGAACTGGGGCTGAAACCATGGCTGCTGGGGCCTGTACTGGGGCTGTACCATGGCTGCTTGGGGCTGAACTGGTTCTGGAACCATGGCCTTTTGGGCTCGTGCTGCTAACCTGGCCTTGCGACTCCTCTTAGGAGCCGTTTGGAGGCTCCGTGGATCTCCAAAAGCCAGACGAGTACCAGCGAATGGCTCCTGGACTGTAGCAAACACTGGGTGAGAAGCAGGGGCTGACACCAGACGGACCACACCGATGCGTGTGGTATCAAAAAGGGAATCTGGAGACCTGGGTCTATCAGGATCGGGAAAACAAACCGCGAGGTAATCCAAAAGCCAGGCCGGTAAGAATTTAACCAAATCTTGATTCCACATCGTAAGGTGGACTGCATCTGCCAGAGCAGCATCTCGCTGCTGAACCCTGATCGCTCCTATCCATTGATGAGCGCAGTCAGACAAAGAAAAGGTATAATCCACTAGTTCCTGCTCAAACGGATCTGCTGGGCCCATATCGTAGGTCGGTTCGTAATGTTACGGTGTGTGTAGGAATCAGGACCCAAATGCAGATTAATGTGACAAAAAATAGCTCCTTTATTACAAGGCTAACTATTACCAAACACAGAACAGAACACTCACCGCAGACCACGTCAATACACAAGACGAACCGACAAAGACAGACAGAAAAAACTGAATTTAAATACACACAAGACTAATCACACACACAAGACACAGGTGAGGAGGGAGGAGAAAACACAGGGGCCACAGGTGAACACAATCGGGTAATCAGACACTCCAGGGAAACTAACGACAGGGAACCACAGACAGATCTAAACAAGACAAAACACAACGCAGACAGAAAACCACAGACAGATCAAGACAAGACAAAACACCAACACAGACAGATCTTAACAGATGAAGGTGCCTGATATCTGGAAGACCTCCTACATTGTCCCGGTGCCCAAAAAGACACGCCCCAGCACTCCAGGAAACTACAGGCTTGTAGCTCTAACTTCACACGTCATGAAGATCTTTGTGAGACTGATCCTGACTGACCCATCGCCTGTGACTCCCTGGACCCTCTACAGTTTGCCTACCAGGAAAACATTGGTGTAGACCAGTGGTTCTCAAACTTTTTCTGGCCTTTTCAAGCCCCACCTGTCCCTCATCGCTCCAATAAAATGGTAGGCCAAGCTTAAAATTGTCAAATGTATCGTTCTATAACAGGGGTGGGGAACATTTTTCCTCGCAAGGGCCATTTAAATGTTTCAACATCCTCCGAGGGCCATACAAATTATTGACCTGCTTAAAAATACTAAAATCACAGCCCAATCATTTCGATTTTATTTCATGCTGTGCAAAGAAAAAGCAACCTCTTAATCTCTTAAGCCTGAAGGTCCCCCCAGTGGACCCCTCCCACCGTTTTCTTACGAGACTATGTCTCAGGGCTTCTATTTATGTTTCATACCCTTTTAAAGATAAGAAACTCCGCTAACAGACAATAAGAACAATTGTTAGCTAAAAAAATAATACCAAGCCTTTGAATTAGCATTGAGCGAAACAATGCTAACTAATGCTAACGCTTTTTTACACAGAACTCACGGTAGAAATGCCCTTATTATGATCTTAACTGCACAAACAAGATATACGATTTAAAGCTGAGACTCCGCAGATTCCACACATGTAATGTCATCACTGTACAACCTGGAATTCCTGGAGCTATCAGCCAGAAAAGAGAAAGTAATCAACATCCGGTTTCAAAAATATTACAATAATTACGTCTTACCTTTTTTGACTCGTGATCAAAAGTTGTGTTCAATGGAATAAAAACGCCGCTCAAGGTTAATCCAATGTCTTTGTGTCACGTAGAAATTTGTACTGATAATCCATTATCATATTTATGGCAATATACTGGGTATAAAGTTTTGCCGTCCAGGCTTGTACTTTCAGATATGTTTCGTTTGCTTCTCTATTACGTTCGCAATAGAGAGGCGAAGTCACGCCCATCTACTTCCGGTCCATGGGATCCCGGAAGCGAAAAATTATACATTGAATTCAATGGAGAGATAAAACGTATCTTTTGATCCCGTTGTGCCACAAACTACACATATGATGTTGGTCAATCTTAAACAATAATTTCCATTTCCATTTGCAAGACTATGAAAAATACGCGACTACAAAGACTACAAATCCCATTCTGGGTCGCGTAAGTGATGTCACAGGCGATAATGCTCCACGTGGTTGGTTCACTTTTACAAGATGCCTGTGTGCTTTGTACCAGGTTGTAATCACATAAGTGATCATACCACTTCGCTTCCCGTCTGATGAAAGGACCAGGAGTCGCTGGATCAGACATATCAGGTAATATCATAGGTAATATACATGTTGTGCATGGAACATAGTCAAATTAGCTACCTAGCTAGTAGCGACGAGTAGCGAGCACGTTAGTCAGCATTACATTACTTAGCCTTGTCACTTTTAGTAGCCTTACCATGAAGTTACTATTTTATTACATGAAGTAAACCAAAATGTTAAACAGTAAGAGTAGTCATGATGGTAAGTGTGATGGCCACAGCCACACAGGGTAAACCAACTACACTGCATCCTCGTCTTCAGTAGTTTTGCTTTAGTGCAGCTACAATAAAACATGCCAATAACACCACACATTTGCTCTACATGGTAAACTCCTTATTTGATTGTAAGCTGACATTACTTCAAACATTTTAGAGCAGCTAAAACACAAGTATTTGTTTGTATTAATTACCTTCTTTGTCTCTTGAGTTACCATGTCCATTGGGGGAGGTTACTTCCTGGTTCAGCAAAGGGCGTGGCCGAGCGCTGAGGGCTCATAAATACTGCAAGGAGCCAATTGGGACAAACCACCTGCTTCCATGTCAAGGGGGGGATTTGGGTTTTGTCAGTGTCCTGTGTTTTCTGTTACTATTAATTATCCCTTGGGTTCAACTTGGTTTGGCCAAGCCACTATATAGGTTCCTTGGTTTTTCATTGTAGGAGGTCCGTTTGTTGAGTTAACACCTGTTATGTTTCTTTGAGGTATTTTCTGTTGACCTCTTTTATAGGCCTTGCTATTTATATGATGTGTTGTGGATTTTTGGGTAAATAAAAACCCTAGTTTATTTAAACCACTCCTGTGTCCTGTTATCTTACTGCTTGGTCCCTGACAATTGGTGGCAGTGGTGGGATCATTCAGTGGAAGACACGGGTGGTTTTTTTTCACCTTTTGTTTTTTATAAAAAAAAACAAAAAAAAAGAGCATGCGGGACGTGGAGGGAGAATTACAAGGAAACCGGGAGGACCGACAAGCCTTTCAAATGTCCAGGAGAAGCAAGCCAGTAGTGAAGAGGAGGACAATGGGGCCTCTGGAGTGGTAGAAAGCACTGAGGGTGAAGGTAAGGAGCCATCCATGTCGGACCTGGTGGCCCTGCTTCAGGCTCATATGGGGCAGACGGAGGCTCAAGCGGCAAAGCAGAGCGAGATAACTACAAGACAGGAACAGCGGTTTGAAACAATGCGACAGCAGTTTCAGCTTTTGCAGTTAGAAGTTCAGGCCAGAACATCTCCAGTACCAGATTCTCTGTCCGCAGACCCTGATCCATCAGAGGTGGAAGTCTTACCATCCACCAGCAACCATCCTCAGGTGCAAGCGGAGTTTTTTACCATGGCTGCCCATCCAAACCTTGCAGGTCAGCCTCGCACACACCATGAGCCCAGAATGGAAAGATTAACGGACAATGATGACATTGAACACTTTCTGATTACATTTGAACGGATTGCTATAGCATGCCGGTGGCAGAAAGTAGATTGGGTTTTCCACTTGTTACCATTGCTTACTGGCAAAGCTAGAGGTGCTTATGTGCATATGGACATTGATGATTCCCTTGACTATGACCAAGTGAAATCTGCTATTCTTTCTAAGTATGACATCAACCCTGAGACCTACAGGCAAAGATTTCGTTCCTTGGAGTTTAACCCTGACGAGAGCCCCAAGGAGTTGTATGTACGACTCAAGGAACTGTATGGGAAATGGATCCAACCAAAAGGTAAATCCATACATGAAATTGGTGAAATAATCATACTAGAGCAATATTTGAGAATGTTGTCCCCTGAGCTTCAAGTCTGGATCCGAGAGCGTGACCCAGGATCGGCGATGGAGGCTGCTGGACTGGCTGACGTCTTTGTTGCTGCCCGTAATAAAGGACAGCAATGGAGCTATAACTCATGGAGTTCAAAGGATCGACACAAACCAGCTCGACAGTACGATCAGGAGGCACCCTCCGGTGTGGGTAAGCCTCCCATGTGGGGAAAGCAGTCAGCTAGCAGCCCATTTAAACCTCTTGGTAAAAAGCCAATTTGTTATCTCTGTGGAATAGAAGGCCATATAAAACCTGTGCCCCCAAAATGCAGCCAAAATGACACAAATGTGCTATGTGCCTCGCCCTCATATTGAGCATGTGCGTAAGGATGACCAGTCTATTAAGATGACACTCATAGAAGTTAATGGACAGATTATCAAGGCCTTGCTGGATTCTGGGAGCAGTCAGACTCTTGTACACCGGAAGTTTGTACCACCCAACATTATTAGCACAAGAGACACGATCCCAATCTGTTGTGTGCATGGAGATGAGAAAAGCTATTCAACAGCTGACATGTACATAAAAGTAGAGGGTCAAACTTACCTCTTGAACATTGGGGTTGCTGATAACTTACCTTATCCAGCGGTGCTGGGGCGAGATCTTCCAGTGCTATTTGATTTGTTGGAAGGGAAGCAAAGCCAACAATGTAATGTTGTAGTTACTAGAGCACAGGCAACATCACCAAATGAGCACTTTGAGACTCTTAGTGCTTTACCTTTTTTCAATCAGGAGCTAGACGCAACATCTGGGAGACCTCGGAAAACTCGCAGACAGAAGAGGCAGGAAAAGTTCCAACACACAGTTGTGAACCCACCATCCAGCACTGAGCCAGATGTAACCTTACAGTTTCAAATGCCAGCCAATATCATGGAAATGCAGAAAGCTGATCTATCCCTAGTTTCTCTTTTTCAGACGGCGAAGGAAAAAGAGCCAGGGGCTGAGCTGGACTTCAACGAAGACGAGTATGTTCTGCAAAATGGCATTCTCTATCGTCAGCAGGGGTCGGTGTTGCAGCTAGTGGTTCCCCAAGCAGTTAGAGACAACATTCTCTCTTTGGGGCACTCTATTCCCTGGGCTGGCCACCTGGGTAAGCATAAAACCATAGCTCGCATCCAACGCTATTTTCACTGGCCTGGCCTGCGAAGAGAGGTCACTCAATTCTGCAGAAGTTGTCCTCAGTGCCAAATAACATCTGCTAGAACCCCCTCCAGAGCTCCCCTCCAGCCTTTACCCATCATTGGCACCCCATTTGAGCGCCTTGGGATGGACATTGTTGGTACTGTGGAGAGGAGCAAGGGGGGAAACCGGTACATGCTGGTCATAACAGATTACGCCACAAAGTACCCAGAAGTTTTTCCATTAAAATCCATAAAAGCAAAATCAGTTGCTTTCTGTTTGGTTCAGTTCTTTTCAAGAGTAGGTTTCCCTCATGAAATATTAACTGATCAGGGAACTAACTTCATGTCCACTCTGCTGAAACAGGTGTATCACTTGCTGGGTATTCGGAGCCTGAGGACCACACCATATCACCCCCAAACTGATGGATTGACGGAGCGTTTCAACCAAACCCTGAAGCAGATGCTACGGAAGTTTGTCAACAACAGTGGCACAGACTGGGACCAGTGGCTGCCATACCTCCTCTTTGCTTATAGGGAAGTACCCCAAGCCTCCACTGGTTTCTCTCCATTTGAACTTCTGTATGGACATGAAGTACGAGGACCTCTCTCACTGTTGAGGGAGATTTGGGAGGGAAACAAGGCGAGGGAGGGTTCTGTTAACATTGTATCCTATGTTGGTCAGATGAGAGATCGATTGGAGAAAATGAGTCAGCTTGCCCAATCTCACATGGCAGTGGCCCAGCAACAGCGGAAGTCCTGGTATGATCGGTCAGCTCGGCAAAGATCCTTCAACTCAGGACAAAAGGTACTTGTTCTCCTCCCAAGTGATAACAGCAAGCTGTTGGCAAAGTGGCAGGGACCATTTAAGATCAAGAAGCAACTCGGGCCCACAACATATGAGGTATCGACCCCTGGGAAGCCACGCTCCAGTAGAGTACTACATATAAATCTCTTGAAAGAGTGGGTGCCGCGACCTGAACAAGAAGCAAGAGTGATGCTCATCAGGGATGTGCAAGAGGAAGAGGAAGTGGAGCAGCAATACCTATCTCCAGGGGGGGCTACGGTGAGCCATGACCTCAGCCACCTCTCAGAAGACAAACAGCTTCAGGTGAGAACAATCTGTAGGTCAGAATTATTTCAGGAGAATCCTGGGAGAACAGATATTGTTGAGCATGACATTGTGGTTAGAGAAGGTGCTTCTGTGAGACGGCTGAGTTACAGGATTCCGGAACGCCTGCTGGCGTCACTGAAAAAGGAGGTTGATCTCATGCTGTCCCTGGGGATCATTGAGATTTCGAAAAGCGAGTGGTGCAACCCAGTGGTCCTTGTGCCAAAGAAGGATGGCAGTCTTAGGTTTTGTATTGATTTTAGGTACCTGAACTCAATTTCTTTGTTTGATTCTTATCCAACACCAAGAATCGATGAACTGCTTGAACGGCTTGGAAAAGCCAAATACTTAACCACATTAGATCTTTCCAAGGGTTACTGGCAGGTTCCACTGACTGAGCGGTCTAGGGAGCTAGACAGCCTTTAGGACACCATTGGGTCTTTTCCAGTTCACGGTCATGCCATTTGGGCTGCATGGTGCTCCAGCGACCTTCCAGAGGCTTATGGATCAGGTACTTTGTGATTTATCTTGTTTTGCTGCAGCATATCTGGATGACATTGTCATTTACAGCTCCACCTGGGAGGAGCACATGGAACATCTGCACACTGTCTTGGATCGCCTCTACTCTGCGGGGCTGACTATCAATCCATCGAAGTGTGTCTTTGCCGCTGCAGAGACGGAGTACCTGGGCCACATCATTGGACGCGGGGTAATACGGCCACGGGTCAGCAAGATTCAGGCCATCGAGTCATGTCCTGTGCCACAAACAAGGAAGCAGCTCCGATCTTTTCTGGGCATGGCAGGCTTCTACCACCGCTTTGTACCACAATTCTCTGCCAGGGCAGCTCTACTCACAGACCAGACTGGATCCCGGTCTTCAAATCAGATACAGTGGACAGAGGAGTCCATGGCAGCTTTTCACGACATCCAGGGATCATTGAGTAAGAAACCTGTTCTTTACAGTCCAAACTTTGATGAACATTTTATCTTGCAGACAGATGCTTCTGATAGGGGTCTGGGCGCTGTGCTTCTCCAGGGGTCATCAGACAACCGCCATCCAGTGGCCTACATCAGCCGGAAACTGTTCCCCAGGGAGGTCAGGTATTCAACCGTGGAAAAGGAGGCACTGGCTATCAAATGGGCCCTCGACTCTCTCCGGTATTACCTCCTGGGTAGAGAATTCACCCTGGAGACTGATCATAAAGCGCTTCAGTGGATGGGAAGGATGAAGGATACCAATGGAAGGATTACCCGGTGGTACCTGGCACTGCAACCATTCCGCTTTAACATTCAGCACATCCCAGGCAAGGACAATGTCACAGCTGACTACCTCTCTCGCTGTTTCAGCGAGAGTCTTGAAGGGGGGGGAGTGTGTGATGGCCACAGCCACACAGGGTAAACCAACTACACTGCATCCTCATCTTCAGTAGTTTTGCTTTAGTGCAGCTACAATAAAACATACCAATAACACCACACATTTGCTCTACATGGTAAACTCCTTATTTGATTGTAAGCTGACATTACTTCAAACATTTTAGAGCAGCTAAAACACAAGTATTTGTTTGTATTAATTACCTTCTTTGTCTCTTGAGTTACCATGTCCAATGGGGGAGGTTACTTCCTGGTTCAGCAAAGGGCGTGCCCGAGCGCTGAGGGCTCATAAATACTGCAAGGAGCCAATTGGGACAAACCACCTGCTTCCATGTCAAGGGGGGGATTTGGGTTTTGTCAGTGTCCTGTGTTTTCTGTTACTATTAATTATCCCTTGGGTTCAACTTGGTTTGGCCAAGCCACTATATAGGTTCCTTGGTTTTTCATTGTAGGAGGTCCGTTTGTTGAGTTAACACCTGTTATGTTTCTTTGAGGTATTTTCTGTTGACCTCTTTTATAGGCCTTGCTATTTATATGATGTGTTGTGGATTTTTGGGTAAATAAAAACCCTAGTTTATTTAAACCACTCCTGTGTCCTGTTGTCTTACTGCTTGGTCCCTGACAGTAAGTATTTCGTGAAACATTTGAAGAGTAGCCTACTGCGCCCTCCACCGGGTGCAAAGGAAGCAGTTCAGGGAGAGTCAAAGGAAGGCAGGGAGCTTTGCATGACATTCTTCTGGACGTGTTTCATTGTGATGACAGTGAGGGTGAGTCAATCTGTTTGTTGGAAAGACAGTAGTTGAGTGATTACTGAGAGAAAATTATTAGAAGAGATCATTATTCAAAGTGTTGTTACTGACTTTTTTCTCTTTTATTTTCTTTACCTCAACTGTAACTGCTGAGACGTTGAGGAACATGCATACTGGACTGACCTGCTCTGGCAACCTGATTTCCACTGTACGTAATAGTATTTGGTTATGTTATTTATATACATCAAAGGCACAATGCACCCCCCAGAGACACACATGTATTGAGTGTGATATTTTGCATAGGTCATGTGAAATCATCGTTACATACTAGAAAACTGTAGGAGTGGCAACTTGTTTTGAAATTGAATTTGTAATATCCGATAATAAAGTTGATCAGTTTTCTTTATTCTTCTCTCTTCCCAGCTCCATCCATCACTGTGCTCTGTTCCTGCAGGTCCTGCTTGCTAATCAATGCTTTATTTTTTGACACAATTACAAATAAAGTCAATGTATTGTATGACATGAAGTTGTGCTTTATTCTGAGTCAATAATAAATTGATTCTGCTGTAGTACAGTACAGGGGAGCACATAACTGTTACGCAGGTTATGTGCGTAATACTTTTTTGAAGTCCCGGCCCGGAGCGGCGTTCTGGTGCTCTCCTGCAGATCTGCACCCCTGTCAGACGAGACATACCACGTGATGACACGATAGGCTCGTGTTGTGTTCAAGGACCCTGACCTAACCCAGGAAAAACAGGCACTACAGATGTAGCGCTTCATTTCAGACGCCTACCCGTGCGGGTCCGTGATCTGCTGAAAAGGAAAACCCCCCGCAGGACTTGAAATGCCCCCTTGATACATACATTTAATTATAATGAAACCAGCTGCAATGTCTACTATTACTGGGGATTTCAGAATGGTACTGGATTTTGATTTATTGTATCGGCTTCATATCGCAATATATTCCCGAAGTCTGAAATGCAAAAATGTCCCACATTAGGGCAATTCACCCTACATTTAATCATTCAAACAAAATCATATTTAGTTTATTTTTAACTAAATAAATGTGGTTTAATCCACATAATTTACAGTGTTAATTGTTTACTGTAGTATTGTTTAACTTGAAGGTGCCTGATGTGAACATTTCCAGAAGAACTCTAACTTGAATGGCCTTTGTATGTATACAGTAGATCTACAGTATAGCCCAACCATTTACACATTCCTTTTTTCCCATCCAAAGTTTGAATTGGATAAAGGTAATGGTTATCGATGGTGCTTTTATAGCCTATTGTATAATAACTGTGTGATTTATATTGCTTTTAAAATGCATATGGCCACCCATGTACACTGCTCTTCCCGTCAAGAATATGAATAGAACTTAAATAGATCACTTTACATTTCTGCAAATACATTTTTAATCACACACGTCTCCCCGTCCCGAAAATAATAAATAAAATAAAAAGAGGAAACAATTTTCAAGTTCAGTTTTCAACATTTGATTTAAAATAACTCACATAACAGACACCATAATGTAGGCCTATCTGCTGCGGAAACCAGGACGAGCTATTTCAGGATCTGTTTTTCGGGGGCTCCTCAGTCTCTCATTTACCCGGCTCCTGATCTTATGCCACTGGTCAATGTTCAGATTTGGGAACCAATTGGAAACATAGGACTCAATCTTTTTCAACCTCTTGATGGGGAAAAAGGAAGGTGTTACTGGTTGAATGATGAATAAACAGTGAGGAGGGGTACAGTGAATACACTAGATCAGCGATACTCAACCCGCGGCTCGCGAGCCGCATGTGGCTCCTTTAAGACTAGTTGCGGCTCTTTTAAGTCCCACTTAAACAAAAAATAAATAAAATAAAAATAAAAACATTGTCAGCAGAATTCATCAACATTTCATTATCACTCACAAGTCACACATCAGTCATCACACACATCAGTCTATTGAGCCGCCCCATCCATCCCTCTGAACAACCAATCACAAATTATTTCAGGTTTCGCGCTCTGATTGCAGGTGCAATTGCTCCGTCACACTGGGAAAACTAGCTTACAGCACTATGCAAAAATGGTAAAGGAATATAGGAAACGAAAATATGAAGAGGAATATCGAACATTTAAAGAGGACTGGGAACTCGAGTTTTTCTTCGTCTCCACCGGTTCGGGAAAATGCATCTGCCTGCTTTGTGACAAAGTCATTTCACAATTTAAAAGGTCCAATTTGCAGCGCCTCACGACACAAAACACCCGAAGTTCAGTACCGACTTTCCGAAAGGTGGAGAGTTGAGGGTGGAAAAGCTGGCGAGACTCAAACAGCTAAAAAAAAACGTATTCCACACTAATACGAGTGAAAGAGCGACAGAGGCATCCTGTGATGATCAGTAAACATGCTGTCTGTTATCTGTTGTTATGGGCAGTCAGCAATGTGTGTTTTGTGGTTGCAGTGAAAATAATAAATCACAGTTATTGCACTGTACATTATGCTTTTCATTCCTTAGTAACATATTACTATTATCCATATTCTCAAATGCATAATGGTGTCAGGGAGGAAAGGAGCGTTTTTGGATTGTGGCTCTTGCAAAAATATTTTTTCGTCAATGTGGCTCCTGATTAGGACAAGGTTGAGTACCACTCCACTAGATATACACAGCAGCCCAGCCTGTGAGCAGTATGAACACCAATGAGCGCTCAGCTTGAGATACCAGCGAGTCGAGAGAGAGAATGATATCTGCATTTTCTCTTTTGGTTTGATTAGGACACATCCTGGGGATTGTGTTTACAAACATTGACCAGACCGTTCACCAGCCCCCACCCCACATGTTGCCTATGCTGTCCTGTTTTGCGAACTCTTTGTTTAAAACGAATTGGCCATCGGAATGTTTGGAGGAATTCTCCCAAGGTTCACATTCCACAGCTCTCTCCCCCGACTCCTGTGATCTCCCAACCCCCAGTCTGTAGGTTTGTGTTCGCATATTCCTATGCCGTAATTCATACTGGTCCTCTCACGCACATACATTCTCCTTACAGTATACATACATAGGCTATATGAGTCCGTGTATCTACGGACCATTTGTTTTTCTTCGGAAGAGCGTCTGAGAGGCGTTTTTGCCCTTTTGCTTTTTACCTTACTAAATGGTCTAATGGTCAGTGGAGCAAGGGGGAGGCCCGCGAAACTCGCGGAAGTGATTTCAAAACAAAAAGCACTCGTTTGCTTGGAACAAAGAAAACAGCCAAGACACACATTGAGTCCAGAAAATGTATGTTATTAAGGGCTGTAAATATAATAAGCCTGTATCTAAAATTTACAACAGGCTTATTATATTTACAGCCCTTAAGATACACTTTTGTGTGCTGACCACTACCATGACATACTTTGTTTTAGTAGATTTCGCATGAGAGAAAAATATATAAATATGAGCATTAAAATATATGAATATGAGAACAAAATGCATGAATGTGTGAGTGACAATATATGAATGTGTGCATTGAAATATGATAATATGAGAGCAACATGTATGAATGTGTGAGTGTAAATATATACGTGTGAGAGTGAAAATGTATGTATGTAAAAGGAGAATAAATGTGTGTAAAAGTGAAAATGTATGTATGTAAAAGGAGAATATATGTGTGTAAGAGTGAAAATATGCTGCATTTTGAATGTCCGATAGTCCACCATTTCCACCGGAAATATCAAACATTTAATACAAGTGAAAACCAATGAACAAGACTTAACGTATTCATCATAATTAATTATATGTATTCCGTTTGGATGTAGGATTTTTGACTTTGTTATCAGTGATCTTCTCTGCAGCAGAGAGCTAAGCGCTGTCAGACCGGACCTAACCCTGAAAAGTATTATCATCTGAAATTAATCATTATGTTATTAATATTAAATACATATAAGTATTGTTACAACTTGTATTTAGAAATACTCTGTTGTAATTATTGATGCATACATGTGTTCATCCATTCAATGTGGCATCTGCTATAATGGGGTTAATGTATGATATTACTTAATAATACAATACATTAGAATATATGATAATTACATTTTAGTTGTATTCATTTCTTATTTCATAGTTTCTCATTATTTTTATTTGTATCGCTCATCTTATTTTTGATTTTATTAATCTGTGCTATCCTGTTTTTCACTCTCACTACTGTGTAAAAACACCCCAACAATATTACAAAAAATATACTGCATAAACCAAACTATATACTTTATTTGATCTAAAACATTGATGTTTTTTCATTATAGTAGCCTGTAAAAACCATAACAAATAAGTGATTAAATGCTACAGTATTCAGCAAACACAACTGCAGAGCTGCAAACATTGCAAACAGACTAAGTTCTACAACACCCAGTTGTCTTTGTGTATTTTGTGAATGAAGCGCCATCTCATGGTTAAAGCCTGTAATTGAACAAATGGAGAACTTTGGTAACGCCCTCTAGCAATTTGGCAACACCCCCGGCCACTGGGATCCGTTGGGGTTTTGACTGGGACACACCCATGTGAGTCCTATCTGGAGTGCGACATCTGTAGCTTGTTTAATTTTTTTGCGGTCTAGATTTCTTTAATTGTTTTCTTTTTTGCGTGTGTTTATAACACATCCGTATACGGCCCGGGGGCCAGAGATTCCACACTATAGCAATATAACAATATATCTATAACATCAGTTCAAAAACAGAGAAAAACAAATAACAGTTCAGAAATAGAGAAAATAAAAGTGCAATGGTGTCAATCCTTGCTGAGTTCCAAAAATATAGAAAAAGGGCCTACTCTGCAATTGTGTTATCAATGGTAGGCAAAGCTTAAAATTGTCAAATGTATTTAAATAACGTCAATTTCTACAGTTTATGACAAATAACATCAATAAAAAATAACATCAGTTCAAAATAGAGAAAATCAATAACAAATCAATACATTCATACATTCAGGAAATACATTCAGCAATGCAAATGACCAATTGAATGCATGAGTCTCATCACTGGATTATTAGTGACTACAATGAGCCTGTTTTGCACCACACATCTTTTAAAAACGCGGTTGTACGTATGATTTCTTCATAGCAATTTTCCTTTATACTTTCTTGCCGTGAAATAGGTCTTAAATCCTATTCAAAGTGGTCTTAAAAAGGTCTTACATTTGAGTTGGTGAAACCTGCAGGAACCCTGAAGGAAGTTTAATTTAACTAACCTATTAAACATAATCTTTGTTGAGCTTTGTCAAATGCATAAGTGCTCCTGAGCATAATCAGAATGTATGTCCCACTGAAGTGTGTGTTTATACTGAAGAGGCTTGTGACTGCACTGCTTATGAGGATGTGAAGAAAGCCCTCACAGTTTGTCACTGAGATAATGTCTCAACAGAGAGAGGTTGTCTCATGCAGCTTATACACAATGCGGGATAACACACGGTGAAATAGAGCGATGAAAGAGCAAAATGCACAGCTTTTCTGCTTTGATTTCAGATTAAAAGAGATCCTGAGACATGGACTCTATGATTTGTTCATGCAATTTACTCTGGGCCTTTGCAAAAATCCTGGACCTCTTTTTATAATTTCTCATCACATCTTTTTTTATTGTGATCAGTGACAGCTGGTGAATACTTATTTCTGTTTCTTCTTCACCTCAAAGGTCACCCTGAAGGTCCAGCTCCAAAAAGGTCCCCATTATCTGCAGCTGACTGCATTACCGGGACCCAGTAGCCCCCTGCTGAGAGCCCCCTGACCCTGCTGACGGAAGAGTTCTGCAGATAAGGAGGTAACATCCTCAGACGAGGACAGACTCTCGGCTTTTCAAAGATTAGCACTGCACTGAAAACTCAAACGTTTGAAGAGCATATCTTTTTTTCATAGGTTAAATATTCTTACTTTTATTAATTTTGCTCAACAGCCAAAGATTTGTTTGCTTCTTTTGATGAAGCAGATTTATCTATATGGTTTACTTCCATTAAACTGTTCAAAAGTATTACATTTCAATGCCAATCACAAAATAAACAGCGGTGTTCCAGATATATTGTCAGAAGAAAAGGAAGTAGCCCTGCAGCCATTATTGTCACACTGAAACCAAACAGTGTTAATTATCTCATGCCCCGATTCACACACACAAGGGCACAAGCTGCTCTGGAAACCAGTGGGTTTTGTGAAATCCCCTTTGCTTTTAATCATATAGGTTACTGAGTGGACAGTTGGGTTGCTACTTAATCCTCAACATAAAGTGTGCAGTAGGCTTTGCTCTCCATAACAGCTGTGATTAATGGCCTAAATGAAACACAGTTTGGATGTGATGGAAAGTGATTTATCTCACAGCCTGTCTCAAAAAGAGATGCCATGTATTGTCCCCCCCCCCTCCTATTATGTCCTTTCTGTCTCTTTCACTCTTCATCATTCTCTTCTTTCATATCATTTATGATTTTGAACGTCCCTGCTCCCATCAATGCATTTTTGTTCTTCTGATTTTCTCTCTCTTTACTCAGCCATTAGTCTATATTTCACTCACTGCCTGTTTTTACTGTCTGACTCCATATCTGTCTCTAATTTCAATTCTCAGCCTGTCCCAACCTATTCACTCTCATACTGTCTTCATTCACACTGCTCCGTTTACTCCCAGCAGTCATTTACATTCTCTGATGTAATGTCTCTTGGCGTGTCACTTAATGTGTTGTTGCCCTGAATGTTCAGGCTTATATTCCTCTACACACACATAAGTGTTAAGATTTTAGCAAATATTTGTATTAACACATATTAATCATATTTAATATTAATAGTATTATCAATATACATAACATCATAAATATGTGTTGATATTAACTGACACTACAATTAAACAGGTGCATTAGCTCAAAACTATATGGCTTTCAGAAAAATAATAATCATTGTATGTACAGTATACACTTTATATACACTGAACAAATTGATACTTTGGACTAACTTAAAAATGTTTCGTTAATTTATTACAGCACATTTTTTACAGCAAATTTGTTTTGTTTTTTCCAACTGAATTTTTTGACCAAAAAAATTATTTGAGTCAAGTAAAAAATATTGCTACCGTCTAAGATATATATTTACATTCGCACAACGTAATAAGATGATTCATTCTGAAGACCGCACAACATGTTTGTTGTAACTTAATTTTCTCTTTTGGACTAAGCTCATATTTATATTAGATCTACGTAGAGTTTTTAAGTTTGTAAAAAAAAATACTTCATTTTGTTTCAAGCAATATTTTTCATTATGGCTTAAAATATTTTCTTTTAGTACAAAGCAAACACTTTAATGTACATCAATACAATACTGTGTTTTGTTTACTGTAAACAAATTACATTTTGACTTAAACTTATAACACTTTGTCAATCAATCAATCAATCAATGTTTATTTATATAGCCCAATATCACAAATGTTACATTTGTCTCAGTGGTCTTCACAGTGTGTACAGAATATCAGTATGACAATACGACACCCTCTGTCCTTAGACCCTCACATCGTACGAGGAAAAACTTCCAAAGAAAACCCAGTTTAAAGGGAAGAATGGGAGAAACCTCAGGGAGAGCAACAGAGGAGGGATCCCTCTCCCAGGACGGACAGACGTGCAATAGATGCCGTGTGTAAATTGAAAAGACAATACATTTGCAACATAGGTAGTCCAAATGTTTGGAAATGCATGTGTGTATAATAGGAAGATGAATCCACGAGGATATCCATCCAGGACCTATGATCCAGGACCACAGCCACGACTAAAGATCCAGCGCTCGCGATCCAGGACACAGGACCGCAGGATCATCCATGACTCCGGATCCCAGCATATATAGACCCCAAAAAGAAAGACATTTGGGGAAGCTGGGTTAATCGGAACATGAGAGTACACGGGTATAGACAGAGAGAAGGAAGAAGTCCCCCGACAAACTAAGCCTATATCAGCAAAACTAGGGGCTGAATCTAATCAGCCCTAACTATAAGCTTTATCAAAAAGGAAGGTCTTAAGCGCACTCTTAAAAACGGATAGGGTGTCTGCCGCCCGAACACAAACTGGAAGCTGATTCCACAAATGTGGAGCTTGATAAGAAAAGGCTCTGGCTCCCATTGTACTTTTAGAGACTCTAGGAACAACCAACAACCCTGCATTCTTGGAACGCAATGCCCTAGTAGGACAGTAGGGTATAATGAGTTATTTAAGGTAAGATGGCGCCTGCCCATTAAGGGCTTTGTAGGCGAGAAGAAGAATTTTAAATTCTATCCTGTGTTCTATAGGGAGCCAGTGTAAGGCAGCCAGAACAGGAGTAATGTGGTCCCTTTTCCTAACTCTGGTTAGTACACGAGCCGCAGCATTTTGAATCAGCTGAAGCGACTTGATTGACTTCTTGGTACTCCCTGATAGTAAAGAGTTACAATAATCCAGCCTAGAAGTAACAAATGCATGGACTAGTTTCTCTGCATCGTTTTGAGGCAAGATATGCCTGATTTTTGCAATGTTACGTAGAAGGAAGTAGGCGGTCCTTGAAATTGATTTTATGTGGGAGTTAAAGGATAAATCCTGATCAAATATAACACCAAGATTCTTTACAGTCTCACTGGAGGCCAAATTAATGCCATCCATAGTTAGTATATTTTTAGATAATTTGTTTCGTAGATTCTTCGGGCCAAGTACAATAACTTCAGTTTTGGTCGTGTTTAACATCAAAAAGTTTAAGGTCATCCACGTTTTTAAGTCCTTAAGGCAGTCTTGAATTTTATTTAGATGATTAATTTCATCAGGCTTAATTGATAAATATAGTTGAGTATCATCCGCATAACAATGAAAGTTTACAGAATGATTCCTTATAATATGACGGAAGCATATATAATGTGAACAAAATAGGTCCGAGCACTGAGCCCTGTGGCACTCCATGGCTAACTTTGGTTTGCGTGGAAGATTCATTGTTGACACGTACAAACTGAGAGCGTTCAGATAGATAGGACCTAAACCAGCCTAAAGCAGTTCCCTGTATGCCAACCAAGTGCTCTAGACTTTGCAATAGGATATCATGGTCGATAGTATCAAATGCAGCACTGAGATCGAGCAAAACAAGAATAGAGACAAGTCCCTTGTCTGAGGCTATTAGAATATCATTTGTGACTTTAACCAGAGCTGTCTCTGTGCTATGATGTGTTCTAAAGCCAGACTGAAAATCTTCAAATAAATCATTGTTTTTTAAGTAATCACACAACTGTTTTGCGACCGCTTTCTCAAGAATTTTTGAGAGGAACGGAAGATTAGAAATAGGTCTATAGTTGGCTAAAACCTCTGGATCGAGGTTGTGCTTTTTAAGAAGCGGTTTTATCACTGCTACTTTGAATGATTGTGGAACATAGCCTGATAATAAAGACATATTCATAATATTTAATAAAGAAGTGCTAATTAATGGAAAAACTTCCTTCAACAGCTTAGTTGGAATTGGGTCTAACATGCACGTTGATGGTTTAGAAGAGAGAATCATTGAATGTAATTGTTCAAGCTTAATGGCTGAAAATCATTCTAGTTTACTATCTAGTGTAATATTAGAACTTACGATTCCGGGAGCTGTTGATAACACTATACTGGTCGAAGGCAAGAGGTCATTAATTTTGTTTCTAAGAGTAACAATTTTATCGTTAAAAAGGCACATAAAATCATTACTACTGAGTGCTATGGGAATAGAAGGCTCAATGGAGCTGTGGCTCTCTGTCAGCCTGGCTACAGTGCTGAAAAGAAATCTTGCATTATTCTTATTCTCATATATTAATGAACAGTAGTATGCTGCTCTCGCTTTACGCAGTGCTTTCTTATATTCATTGAGAGTAATATGCCAAATTAAACGAGATTCTTCAAGTTTAGTTGAAGGCCATATCCTTTCAAGTTGTCTAGACTTTTGCTTTATTTTGCGGGTTTCGGCATTATGCCATGGAGCTAATCTATGTTGCTTTATTTCTTCTTTTTCAAAGGAGCAACAGAGTCTAATTTTATTCGCAGCGCATCTATAGCACTATCAACAACATGATCAATTTGGGGTGGTGTACATTTTGTATACGTTTCCTCCCTTACATGCAGACATGCTATCGAGTTAAGTGTTGGTGGAATCTCTTCCTTAAATGTGGCTATAGCACTAACGGATAGGTTTCTGCTCCAAGAGCTTTTGACTAATGCTTTGTAGTCTAGTAACAGTACTTCAAAAGTTACTAAGAAATGGTCGGATAAAGCAGGATTATGCGGTTCGACTAATAGTTGCTCAATTTCAATACCATAAGTCAGAACAAGGTCGAGAATGTGATTATAACAGTGGGTTGGTTTATTTACACTCTGACAGAAACCAACAGAATCTAATATAGAGTTAAATGCAACAGTAAGGCTATTTTTATCATCGTCAACATGAATATTAAAGTCACCTACGATAATTACTTTGTCTGTTTTAAGAACCAAAGTTGATAAAAACTCAGAGAATTCTGATAAGAATTCTGAATAAGGACCTGGTGCACGATACACTGTAACAAATAAGATTGGCTGCAAAGTTTTCCAGGTAGGATGCGTAAGACTAAAAACGAGGCTTTCAAAAGAGGTATAATTACATTTTGGTTTAGTATTGATAAGTAAACTTGAGTCAAAGATTGCTGCAACTCCACCTCCTCAGCCCGTGCCTCGAGCAATATGAGTGTTGACATGGCTGGGTGGAGTGGCCTCATTTATGCTGACATATTCTTCATGTCTCAACCAAGTTTCAGTGAGACAGCATATATCAATATTATAATCTGATATTAAATCATTTACCAATATTGCTTTAGATGCTAGAGATCTTATGTTTAAGAGACCACATTTAATCTTCCTGTTTTGTTGCACTGTAGTAGTTGTTACATTTACTTTTATTAGGTTATTATGTATGACACCTCTATTAGGTTTTACCTTAAATTGTCCTTGGGCAGACACACACACCGCTAATGTTGGGTATTTTATTGGGTTCGGGATTCCTATGGGTGACTGCCTAGGAGAGAGCGCAGAGAAGCGTGTAAGACTGCGACTCTGCCTCCTGGTCCAGTTTGTCATGGATTACGTCCACAAAGCCCTGAAATGTTTGCCGAAATGAGATCTGCACCTTTCAAAGTAGGGTGAATGCCGTCTCTCTTAATCAGACCAGGTTTTCCCCAGAAGGCTGTCCAATTATTTACGAAGCCCACATTGTTTGCTGGGCACCACCAAGACAACCAGCGCTGAAATGATGACATGCCATACATGTCATCATTGATCAGATTGGGGAGGGGACCAGAGAAGATTACGGTGTCCGACATTGTTTTAGCATAACTACACACCGACTCCACATTAAGTTTGGTGCATTCTGATTGGCGTAAACGAACATCATTACCACCGACGTGAATAACAATCCTACCGTATTTGTGTTTATTTTTAGCCAGCAGTTTAAGATGCGCCTCAACGTCGCCCGCTCTGGCCCCCGGAATGCATGTGACTGTGGAGGCTTCGGTCTCTAAATTCACGTGTCTCATAATAGAGCTACCAATAACCAGAGTTGGCTTCTCAGCGGGTGTCTCGCTGAGTGGGGAATATCTGTTAGATACGTGAACGGGTTGGTGGGGACCTGCGGGTTTCGCTTTATGCCCCTTCTGAACAGTCATCCAGTCTCCCTGCTGCTCGGGAGTTGCCGGGGGACGGCTAAGAGGAGCTACCTTTGGCCGGTCCGCACTGGCTAACATGGGCTTTACTTTAGCTGAGTTACTTTCTAAGATGCGGAGCCGGGCTTCTATGGCTATGATTCCCGCCTCCAACCTAACAACTATACTACATTTAACACATGTATCCTTACCAGTAAGGGAGGCCGGGAAGTAACCAAACATGAGACAGGAAGAGCAGGAAATAGCACCAGAGGGTGGAGAAAGAGCCATGGCTAGCTATCAAGCTAAAGTAGCTACCGTTAGCAAACCCGAAAAGAGTGTAGGCAACTGTGGAGTTACAGTCGCTAAGAGAAGGAGAGTTGTGAGTGCTTAAGCTGTAGTAACGTGTGATTACAACGTCAGGCAGTTGCCGTGATCAAGAGTTTTAAAACGATCGATTAAGTTTAAGTTAATAAGCTATCAGCAACAGAACAGACACACGGGATACCCGGAGATGACAACAACAACCGGAAGTTACAACGTGCAACGTGCTCACCGCAATAGGTTCCTCCTTCAGGAAGGAACAAGGATTGGACTGGACTCCCGCTTGCTTTGCCAATACCAGCTGTGAATGTTTGCTTTGTTTAGCTCAGTTCACAAAGACAGGAATATTCTCTTCAAAAGACCTTAACATTTATTGTCTTTAAAATATGCATCACCTATTCTGTTTTATAAAATACAATATTTTTTAAACTAAAAATAAATACATCAATAAATTAATACAATTAATTGAGTAAATTATGCAACCAATTTGCACTTATGTAATAAATAAATAAAAGTAAATCAAGATCACTTTGACTTGTTTTTTTTTACAAAACTCTCCTGTAGCCTTAACCAATTACTTCACAAATATGCTTATGAACATGTTAAACTAGCTTGCATATCTCTCCTTTCAAATGTAAATATGTAATGCGTTTAAACCTGGCAGCCTTTTTTTTTAACTGTTTTAATGTGACTGTTGAAACTCAGGTCAGAGTCCATGACTACACCTAGATTTCTGGCTTTATCTGTTGTTTTGAACATTGCAGACTGGAGCTCAGCGCTAATTTGATACCTTCTGCCTTGGCTCCAAAAACCATTACCTCAGTTTTATCTTTGTTTAATTGGAGAAAGTTCTGACACATCCAGTCGTTGATTTGTTCAATGCACTTACTCAGTGTTTGAATTGGAGCATAGTCTCCTGGATACATTTTTACGTAAATGTGTGTGTCATCTGCATAGCTATGGTAACTTATTTTGTTGTTCTTCATTATCTGAGCCAGTGGTAGCATGTAGACGTTAGAGAGAAGAGGCCCCAAGATAGAGCCTTGATGTCATATCTGTCAACTCAGATGTGTATTTACCGATAGAAACAACGTTTTTTCTGTCCTTTAAGTAGGATTCAAACCAATTTAGAACTGTTTCAGAAAGTCCCACCCAGTTTTCCAGTCGGTCTTGTAATATGTTGTGGTCAACAGTGTCAAACGCAGCACTGAGATCTAATAATACTAACACTGAAGTTCTGCCACTGTCTGTGTTTAAGTGGATGTCATTGAAGACCTTTACAAGAGCAGTCTCAGTGCTGTGGTTTGGACGAAAGCCTGACTGGAACACATTGAAACAGTTATTTAAATGCAAGAAGTTACTCAACTGTTGAAAAACAACTTTTTCAATGATTTTACCTAGAAAGGGCAGGTTTGATATGGGCCTGTAATTGTTCATTACTGAAGCATCTAGATTATTCTTTTTTAAGAGCGGGTTAATGACTGCAGGGCCTGTGGAAAAATACCAGAGTGAAGAGATGTATTTACTATATGAAGTAGATCTGAGGCCATGCAAGGAAAAACATCTTTGAAAAATCCTGTTGGAATAATATCAAGGCAGCAGGAGGAGGATTTCAGAAGTTGAATAATGTCCTCCAGGTTTTTATCATTAATCTCATGGAATTGTGTCATGGTGTTTGAATTGATATAAGGTGGACATAGGGACAACACATTTGCTGTACCTGATACAGAGGCACTGACTGCTTTACTGATTTTTTGAATGTTGTCAGTGAAGAAGGAGGCAAATTCATTGCATGCCCTGGTGGATAGAAATTCAGAGGCTACTGACACTGGGGGGTTAGTTAGTCTGTCGATAGTAGCAAACAAGGCACGTGCGTTGTTTTTGGTAATGATGTCAGAGAAGAAAGACTGTCGTGCGTTTTTCAATTCCAAATTATAAAAGCCAAGTCTCTCTTGAACCTGGAGATTTGTTTTTTGACATTCAGCTTTTCGACATTCTCTTTTTTCTGTTTTCACGGTCATGGCCTTTCTCCATGGAGATATGTTCTTGCCAGACACTTCCTTTACCTTAGTTGGAGCAATGGCATCTATAACATTTTTAATTTTTGAATTAAAATGATTTACTCTAAAAAATCACAGAAATGTACTGTATTGTTTTACAGACCTTTCTTGTCTTTCTATATTACGTGTAAATACCATAAAAATACAGTAAATTACTTTTATTTAAAATAAATAAAGGTTTTATTCTGTAAATTGGTTTGATGAGAAATTATCGTTTTTTACAGGATAATTCCATTGTTTAATTGTCTTGAATGTTAAATTACATTGAATTCTATGTAAAAACACATAAAATACACATACTTTTACTGCATGTAAAATGAAGGGAATTTTCTTTTTTTTGTTGCAGTAAAACCTTACATTTAATGTAACAAAATGTAAAAAAACAAAAAATAACTATTCTGTACTGTTGTAGAATAAAAATAAATCTTATTATAAAACATCTCTAAATGTTAAATAAATGTATACATCTTCACAAAAAATGTAATATATTTCAGAAATACCCAAAAATGATTTTGTGTAAATAAAGTAGTTTTCCTAGTATACTAAAATAGTTAACTGTAAAAAAAAGTGACAAATAAAAAATACCTAAAATGTATGTAAAAATCTACGGCACTTGAAATGGAATCCAGCCATACAACGACAGACAAGACAAGCAGGATTGGAATGAGTCCACAACACTCCTGATTGGTTGATATAAACGTCATCGAAAAAACCTGCCAAGGACACTTTCAATCCAATTTGAAACTTCCACGTCAGTTTGAGCGGCTCTCCTGCGGAGCTACAGCTGTCTGTATGTCTGCTCACAAGTTTATGGACTAATATTGGGATAGTTTTACATCTACACGTTAAATATGGGCATCGGGACATCAACAGAGAACAGAAGACTTGAGATCTGGTGAGTCCTGCAACTTTAATGGAGTTAAACATGTATTTAGATAATCCTTAGTTTGTGAATGTTTAATTGTGTATTTAAGGTTACGTTTCTTCTTCTAGTTCAGTGAATTTTGAGTAATGAGACATATATTTTAAGGGAATCTGTGGAATCTCAGCTTTCATATGATACGTTTGTGCAGATAGCATGAAGTAAAAAAGATCGCTTTTGCCAGTTATGTGCTAAAGTAGCGTTAGCCCCGTTAGCTGTTAGACTTGTGTTTTGTTTAGTTAAAAATGGTTAATATCATCAGTTAGCCGAGTTTCTTATCGTTAAGTGTGTAAGCGTCATTAATAGGTTGTTACATTTTAAGAAGTCCTGAGATGCTGTTTCCTGCAAGATGTCCCACCGGCGGGACAATCGGGCTATACAGTTTAACAAGGTGGCTGCTAACGTTAGCTTACAGCTTATTGCAGTGCTGCCGCCACCCTCTCGTCTCCAACGCGGTACGATTACACATAAACGTGCAGCAGGGTGTCACAGTGTTGTCGCCAATCTTATTGCAACGTTTCACAGCTTTTTTACCGCGGAATCCAGTTTGTTAATGTTCAGTAGCCAACAGCTATCATAGCATAAACTGCTAACCACTATCGTTTGACTAACTTGCTAGTTAGCTCTGCTCTATATTAGAAGCTAACATGACTAGCTAATGTCACACTGTGTGAACTAAAATAGTTGTATTACTACATCATACATGCTTGGTCCAAATCTCTGCTAACATTATTATTTTTAACAAAATTATCATTAAAGTATCTTATTTGTTTGCATTTGTATCACACTTGGCATAAACTGTTTTAGTTCATCAATTAGAACGGGAGAATTAAAATAATGATTTGTGGTAATCAAAAACAATGTATTTAAAGAAACACTCAGCCATGCATGAAATAACATAGGAAAATACAGATAATTGAAGAGAAGTGTAGTGATACAAACATGATTTTTATTAAAAAAAAGTAAGAAAGTTAAAATGAAAATTAGAATTGGTGTTGATCAAAAACAGGTTAATTGAGGAATTCCTGTAAGTAATTTATTGCAAAGATATTTACAATTTAAACAAATTTGGGTCACTTTCGACGCATGTTGGTTGTGTAACAAAGGGTTACCTTGACAGCTGTGATGTTCACTCTTTTGACAGAGCACCAGTGGACAGTGAAGACTATGGAACAGAACATGTGATGGCTTTGGAAAGCTGCTGAAGCCCGCCGGTGTCTCCTCTCATCAGTCTCTCCAGGCAGCACCCAGCTATTCTTCCATCTTGCAGATGAAAATACTTTGATATGTGAGTAATAACTAATTGTGTCTAACATAATATTGAATATCATAGTTTCCCCTAGGTTTACTGCTGATATATTCTTTAAATCCTCTGGAGCAGGGAGAGGAGCTGTGGATTATTGTTATTGATTAATGCATCAGTGTTTCTTAGCGTCAAAAACACTAAACTCAACTTAAAAGGAAAGTGTTTAGTTTATTTAATAAAAGAGCTCATGTTCAATGTGAAAAGGGACCGTAGATATAGATTAGTTGCAATTTGGTGCTTTATATATTTAAATAAAAAATAATAAAAATAAAAAGATATGGGTTAGGGTTAACCCTATCCAGTGGTTAGTTTTAGGGTAAGCTCCATTGTTTTTTTATTTTATGTATTCACTTTAAGAGAAAGGGATTTCAGAAACAAGTCGCACAAGTTTGGCTCGAGGTAAACTTAACAAAAGTTAACTGTTGTTACCCCTTCCAAACTTATGAAATAATGAGAAAATATGAACGACTCTTCATAGAGCCATGTCCACACAGCTTTAAATTTGTAGGAAGCTGAAGCATTACATTCGTGCCAACGGCTAGTTCAAACCGGAGAGACGTGATGTAAGAATTACATATTTATTGTTTACACGTCATATGAATGAAATGATTGCCATGATAATATAACAGGAGAATGTAATGGTGTTTTGGCGATTAGGCCCCGGTTTGCAGGATAATCATTTAGGAGGGAAAGCACCGCTCCGATGAAATCCCCAGGGTCTAGACACTGGTGGTGGTGCTGAGTAGGTGAGACCGGTCTGAAGAAGGAAGGTTTAGCTTTGTCCTGGAGGAGACTGGAGGCGAGAGGGGTGGAGGCGGGTTGCGGTCATCTGCAAATGACAACTGACAGGGAGGAAGAGCAGGCATTTAAGGAATTTAGCATGTGCAGCTGTTGGCTGCTGAGGGGTGACGCCCTCATATTTAATGAGGGGGGAAGGGAGCCATCGAGTGACGTGTAAGTGACTCGTGTTAGGTCTTCCTTATTGAACTTGCGCTAAGCTTCATTTGTCGTTTCTAAGGTATTAGAAAGTTGGTGTTCTGGAAGGTTTAGCATAGGATCAATGCCCTTGGGATGCTCTCAATAACTGTTTTTGTGTAACCCTGCTTCAAAGGTCCATCATACAAGATGTAGGGGATCTATTGGCAGCTGCTGATAATAACATCCATCATTATGGTTTACTAATAGTTATCACTTCACTTCCTCCTCCAGCACCAGGACACATCAGGAACATACGCCAAGATCCTGTTTGTGGTCTTCAGCTCCGCCTTCAACACCATCATCCCGGCTCTGCTGCAGGACAAGCTCTCCCAGCTGCACGTGCCCGACTCCACCTGCAGGTGTATCACAGACTTCCTGTCTGACAGGAAGCAGCATGTGAGGCTGGGGAAACACCTCTCTGACTCCCAGACCATCAGCATCGGTTCCCCTCAAGGCTGCGTATCTACGCATCACTAAGCCACCAGGGTGGGAGGAGGGGGTCAGGAGGACGGGACTGAACTGACCGCCCAGGGGCACGGCAGAGGACCAGGAAGGGGTCTCGGGCGGACGGCCCGGGAGCAAGGCAGAGGACCAGGAAGGGGTCTCGGGCGGGCGGCCCGGGGGTAAGGCGGAGTCCAAAAAGGGGGACTCGGGCGGACGGCCCGGGGGCAAGACAGAGTCCAAGGTGGGGACCATGGAGGGGCGAAGGCAGCAGCAGGAAGAGTCAGGGGGCCGGGCCCGAGGGCGAGGACCGCTGCACTCAGGGGGCCGGGCTCGAGGGCGAAGACCAGACAGCTCCGCAGGCCGGGCAGGAAGGCTCTGACGGGACAGTGCCGGAGGCCTGGCAGGACCCGGTGTCGGAGCTGGTGGGACAGGCCTCGGCAGGATCCCCCACGGAAGAGGACCAGGACACGGGATTGGCAGGACCCCCGGCATGAGAGCAGTCGGCGGGACACCCAACGAGACAGGACAAGGAGCCGGCAGGACCCCCTACAGGAGAGCAGATGGCGGGACCCCCAATGGGACAGGACAAAGGGCCGGCAGGACCCCCGGCTGGAGAGCAGTCGGCGGGGCCTCCAACGAGACAGGACAAGGAGCTGGCAGGACCCCCGGCAGGAGAGTAGACGGCGGGACCCCCAACAGGACAGGACAAAGGGTTGGCAGGATCCCCGGCAGGAGAGTAGTCGGCGGGGCCTCCAACGAGACAGGACAAGGAGCTGGCAGGCCCCCCGGCAGGAGAGTAGGCGGCGGGACCTCCAACGGGACAGGATACAGGGTTGGCAGGACCCCCGGCAGGAGAGCAGTCTGCGGGACCTCCAACGGCACAGGACATGGGGTTGGCAGGACCCCCGGCAGAAGAGTAGTCTGCGGGACCTCCAACGGCACAGGACCTGGGGTTGGCAGGACCCCCGGCAGAAGAGTAGTCTGCGGGACCTCCAACAGCACTTCAGTAGGGACTTGAGATGGGACTAGAGAAGAGACTAGGAAAGTGACCTGAGAAGGGACTACAGAGGGGACTACAGGAGGGACCAGAGGAGGAACTAGAGAACAAAACTCGAGAGGAGACTCGAGAGGGGAACTAGAGAGGGGATTCAAGGAGGGACTAAAGGAGGGACTAGAGGAGGGAACTTGAGAGGGGACTAGAGGAGAGACTAGAGGATGGCCTAGAGGAGGGAACTCGAGAGGGGAACTAGAGAGGGGACTCGAGGAGGGACTAAAGGAGGGACTAGAGGAGGGACTCGAGGGTGGACTGGAGAGGGGACTCGAGAGGGAACTGGAGATGGGACTAGAGAAGGGATTAGAGAAGGGACTTGGGAAGGGACTTGGGAAGGGACTTGGGAAGGGACTAGAGGAGAGACTAGAGGAGAGACTAGAGGAGGGGCTCGGGAAGGGACCAGAGAGGGAACTAGAGAGGTGACTAAAGGGGGGACTGGAGAAGGGACTTGAGAGGAAACTTGAGATGGAACTGGAGAGAAGACCTGAGAGTGGACTCGAGAGGGAACTGGAGGGGTGACTTGAAAGGAGACTCGAGAGGAGACTCGAGAGGGAACTCGAGAGGAGACTTGAGAGGGGACTTGAAAGGAGACTCGAGAGGAGACTCGAGAGGGAACTCGAGAGGAGACTTGAGAGGGGACTCGAGAGGGAACTGGAGGGGTGACTTGAGAGAGTTGGTTCGCCAACAGAACACGGGGGGCTGGAGTCTGCCGGTATACTGACTGGACTCGGGGAGCTGGCGTCGGCTGGAGAGCCAGCAGGAGACGCGGTGCTGGAGTCGGCCGGCATGCTGACTGGACTCGGGGAGCTGGCGTCGGCTGGAGAGCCAGCAGGAGACGAGGTGCTGGAGTCGGCCGGTACGCCGACAGGACACGGGGAGCTGGCGTCGGCCGGAGGCAAGGGGCTGGAGTCAAAACCATGGCAGTTGGGGCCAGGACTGAGGCTGGAACCATGGCTGCTGGGGCCAGAAGTGGGGCTGGAACCATGGCTGCTGGGGCCCGTACTGGAGCCGGAACGATGGCTGCTGGAGCCGGCACTGGAGCCGGAAACATGGCTGTTGGGGCTCGGGCTGCTAGCCTGGCCTTGCGACGACTCCTCTTAGCAGCCGCCTGAATACTCCGTGGACCTCCATAAGCCAGACAAGTTCCGGAATACGACTCCTGGACAGGAGCAGGAACTGGGGCAGAAGCACGGGTTGACTTCAGGCATAACCCACCAAGGCGTATGGTGCCAGATTGGGAATTGGGAGACATGGAGCTAGCATGCCTAGGGCGAGCAGGCCGGGAATCACATGCTTGAAGGAAGTCCAAAATCCAGTCAGGTAAGAACTCAACAAAACATGGTTGCTCTGCTGCCAACCGGAGCGCCTCTACCAGAGCGGCCTTCTTCTGCCGAACACTGGACGCTCCATTCCACCAATCGAAGCAGCAAGCCAGATAGAAGGTTAAATGCTGTAATTCAACCTCCCGTGGATCATCTGCTGGGTCCATTTGTGGTCGGTTCGTAATGTTAAGGTGTGTGAAGCAGGTAGGACCCAAATGCAGATTAACGTAAAGATAATTCCTTTATTCCAAGGCTATGCTGACAAATACAGCACAGAACACTCACCGAGGACAAGCCAATACACAAGACAACCCGACAAAGAGAGACAGAAAACCCAGAACTTAAATACACCCAGGACTAATCACATAAACACGAGACAGGTGAGGAGGGAGGGGAAAACACATAGGTACCAGGTGAACACAATTGGGTAATCAGAGAGGGAAACCGACAGAAAGCAAACAGGCAGGAAACGGGGGTGAACACTTTACAAAATAAAATAGGAAACCCAAAGATAGAAAAGGACACGAAAAATACCAACACAGACAAATCCTAACAGTATGTTTTTGTTGTGAAAAATAAAATCATTTTCAAAATCTGTTTTTACGTTTTTGTTGTGATTTTGGGTCCAAAATGTTCATATAGTAGAAGATCACCTACATCCAAACGAAATAAATATAATTAATTATGATGAATACGTTAAGTCTTGTTCATTGTTTTTCACTTTTATTAAATGTTTGATATTTCCGGTGGAAATGGTGGACTATCGGACATACAAAATGCAGCATATTTCCCCCAAGTGTCTGTCAAAATGCATTTTACGTTTCTAACTTGAAATATCAATATTTCAGCTCTCTTCACTCCAGAAAAGCGATCTCCCTATGTGCGGGGGATCACAGGAGAAGAGCTGTGGAATGTGACTCCACACATTCCGATGGCCAATTAGTTTTAAACAAAGGGTCCCCTACATACATAGGAAACATGGGGGGGTTGGGGCATGGTCGGCGGTCACTCCTGATGAACCCACCAGGGCTGTTTCCTCAGAACGAGAGGAACGTTTTTACCAGGACAGCTTTTTTAAGGGACAGCATCGCCCTGAGATCTATGCTGCTAATATGTTCATGGCCATAACGCCATTTGTAACATAGGCTATGGGAGAATGGTGAAAATAACCAACTGGACTGGGACCAATGGAAAAATGCCTCTTCCCCTCAATGTGAAGCAAAAGATTGAGTCCTATGTTTCCAATCGGTTCCCAAATCTGAACATTGACCAGTGGCATAAGATCAGGAGCCGGGTAAACGAGAGACTGAGGAGCCCCAGAAAAACAGATCCCGAAATCGCTCGTCCTATATCAGATACCTGTATCAGCCGTTTATTTCACATGAGTTCCAGTGTGGTAGCTTTTCACGGCTCCCCCTGGTGGATCCATGATCCAGTGCTGCTGTTTCATTATAATTAAATGTATTTATCAAGGGGGCGTTTCAAGTCCTGCGGGGGGGCTTTTACTTTTCAGCAGGGGCCCACCCCGTGCCGATCACGGACCCGCACGGGTAGGCGTCTGAAACGAAGCGCTACATCTGTATATGTTTATTTACACCTATGTTCAAGGTTTATACATAGCCTACCTACATAAAAAAATACAACACACAAAATGTATAAGTCATTAACATACATTTATTGTCAATAAATGTCAATTATTTTGTCTGCTTTTGGCGAGCCCTGAGCTCTGTCAGCTTGCTGTTGATGGCTGTACCCAGCTGGCCCTTCGTTGTGTGTGGCCACTTCTTCATTGTTGCCTCTACAGAGAAAAGAAAAGGACATCATGAGATGACAGTGTAAGAATGCTCCAAGTCTTCTACATACTCCAAGCATTCCACTCCAAAGTGTTGCCAAACCACCTGGTGTAGTGTACACGGGCTCCCCTGTGAGTTTATTGGCAGATAAAGCCCAAAGCCTTTATTCAAACAGATGATCTATTTTATTAGTCATTTGTTTCATATATCATTGCTATTATTTTTGAATTATCTGAAAAGTCAGTGCATTTACCAAATCTGTCTAAGAAGCTGCTAAGTTTACAATTATTAGTTAGAATTAGGTAAAGTTTGGCTTTTGAAAATACTGTTTAAAAAAAAATGACATCACATGAACTTCACTGGGCCATTCTACCGAATTGGACCAAAGTAAGGTTGGACATATTTTGACATTTTGTATGTTTTTTTCCCAAAACTGTTTCCATAAATTACACATATCTAGTAAAAGAACCGTACATGTTTATATCATATTTTCAGACTGCATTGGAATGTTCTTCCTCTCCCAAAAATGGTCACTTCCGAAACATAGTACATACACTGTAGTAAAAAGGTATTATATTAACCTGTTAAGATTGTTTTTCCTTCCCTTCTCTAAATAGTATTTTAACAAATATTTCTTGAAGGTTTTCACAATTAAATCAATAAAAGTGAATTTTTAATCAAATTTCAAAGTTCAATTTATACAATTCATAAAAATCTTAATGCAATCTTTCTTTGTAAAATTCATAATACTGATCATATTGATTCCAGAGTTGATGATTGTTGAAATTGAACATACATTAAACCAATCAGTATCATATCATTTTAGTTGATAACTCAATATACTTTATTTTTTACAAAACATCCAGTGTTTCGGTAGTGACTGCACTGTTCGGTAGTGACTGCACTGTTCGGTAGTGACGGCACTGTTCAGTAGTGACGGCACTGTTTCGGTAGTGACTGCACTGTTCGGTAGTGACGGCACTGTTTCGGTAGTGACTGCACTGTTTCGGTAGTGACGGCACTGTTTCGGTAGTGACGGCACTGTTTCGGTAGTGACTGCACTGTTCGGTAGTGACGGCACTGTTTCGGTAGTGACTGCACTGTTCGGTAGTGACTGCACTGTTCGGTAGTGACCACAGTATTTTGTTCTCAAGGTTGTATCATATTCCCTCAACCTTATTGCTTGATCTTAAGTCATTACTGCCTTATATTGGAAATATTACAAACACAAATGTTTTGGGGTCAAAAGAATCATTTTATTTTTGAAGACATAACAATTGTTCATCCATAACCACGACACAGAAAATAATTACCCAGGTGGGTTCAGAAGAAAACATTGACACAATTGATATTATGATGTTGCTGTCAGGCTTCTGAACGCTAACCAACGTATCCCTGAACGGTTTGTAACGAATAGATTCAACATCTAAAAGAAAAATACACAAGAAAGTGATATGCACTAGAATCTGAACTGATCATGAACACACATTTCACCACTTCCGTACCGGATGGCATGCATGCACGCACGCACATGTGCCCAAACAAACACAAACACAAACACACACATACACATACACCAGCTTTACAGACAGGCGACATGTATTGAAAATCACTGCAGTACACTTTGGATCCTACCTAGCATGCATGGAAGACAGCAGTTCCATCTGGTAAATCTATATAGTTTGAAACAGATCTTGCTGATACACAAATGAAATAAAAACACACCAACACACTGAAGTCATTACCTGAAAGCTTGTTTTTGTTCTAAACCCAAAGAGAACAACACCCTGCAGAGAATTCTGAGAGGATTCCCACATGACAGCCACCCAATAACACACACACACACACACACACACACACACACACACATACACACACACACGGTACTGTATGTTTAAGGGGGTTTGTCAGACACCATCACAAATCAATTTACAAATTGAGTTTTTTACATACTGCGGCAAACACTCTTGGGTTGATCTGGACATGCCTCTGTGTTACGTTTTCTGGTGGAGGGATTAAGGTGACAACCTTGTCCACTGTGTACCAGATCTTGTCCTCTAGTCGCGGCCAAAAAAAACGGTTTCGCCCAATGTAGTGCATGACTTTGACCTCAAGGCCATCTGTAGACAGATAACGGACAAAAAAAGGACATTGAGCAAGACATGATAAGTGTTGCTTGTATTGCAATCTTATAATACTATGAAGTTAAGTTTGATTACAAGGGAATGGGAATATGATAATAGAAGATGGCCAAGTGAGAATAAATTGAAAGAGAGAAATATCATGCAATGTAGCTAAATGTTGAAATGTGAGACAAAAAAGAAAAGATGTACAAATCACCTTCTGCTATGTCTGCAATGATTCCCGGATATGGGTTATCGTCATATGTGATGACACACCACTTTCCAAGAAGGTCTTTAGTGATGTCATCAACTGGACAGAGAGTCCCTTCATACGCAGAGCTTGGGGTGGAATGGCTTCCATTGTTGGTTCAGATGTTCTCACATCTCTTCCAGGTTGTACTTGAGGTGCAATGTTGTTGGATGATGGGTGGAAACAGGTACAGATGGCCCCTCTGTTGCAGAAGCAGCTCATCACTCTATAGTGGATCGTGCCAGGCGTAGTGCAGATAACCTGATGAATGCTCAGTGTACCTTTGATGGTGGTCAGCTCTTTTGGAAGGAGTGTGCTCACTCTGTTTATCTCGTCTTCCTCCACGTAGAATAGCTTGACTTTTGTGAGAGGAAAGAGTGTATCATAGAGGGATTTTGCTGTGGGTATGTCAGTACCCCTGGCTACCTGTGAATCCGCAGTTCTCTTCATGGTGGCTCCAGCGCCTTTCCCGTGACCAGCTTCCAGGAAACTCCAGTTTACTGAGGTAAATCCCATCCGGAAAGGAATGGTGCTCAAGAGAAAGAAGTTCTTCTTTCCTCTATATTGCGTGGTCGGCCCATCGCTGATGAAGAAGAGCTTTTTGATCCTCGCATGGTTCTCTTTCAGGAACTGAAGAACTGGTTCAAGTTGAGCCCAAATGGCGGGAGGATCATGTCTCATGGATGGGGACAAGGCACAGAATGTCAGTGGACCATCTGTGGTGTACACAACAGAATGGTGCAGTGTAGTCTGCCTGTGGGATGCTCCAAAATGGACTTGCTGCACCTCCTTTGCATATTTGCACTGCCAGTTTTCTGCATAGTCAATGTGAATAATAGCTTCGTCTTCTTTCAGAGATGTGTGCAGGAATTGGAGCTGTGTGTACTGGTGATGGATGTTGAAGAGGTGCTCTGGGCTGCCCTCACATCTCTGTTAAACCGTTTTTGTCACAGTGATCTTTTGTTTTTCTCCGTCCTTTTGTTTTTCATAATCTTCTTTTTCCGTGAGCCACTGGTACCACCATGTGACTTCTGATGAACCAGTACTTGTTGTGTTTAAGAGAGACTTGTTCTTACATGAAAGACATTCCCTGTACATGCAAGCTTTAGCCTGAGTGTCACAGCACAACTCCTCTGCGACTTTGCTCAAGCTCGGTGACTTAATAATGCCAAGGTGCTTGAGCCTGTCTGCCTTCATCTGGGCATAGTCATGCAGTTTACAGACACATGTCTCCCTGTTGTTGATGTTTGGGGCAACAATCCAAAAGGTCTTTTCCTGCAGAAAAGCGAATAGGACAGCTTCAGATGAGGCATCTCCATCTTCAACTTCTGATGCAGATTCAGCGTTGTGTCAGAGAGGAACCTCTTTTGTTTCTTCTTTTTGAATCTTGTGATCGTTTCATTTTTCCCTGCTGATGCCTGACTATTGTCATCTCGACTTAAGAACATTTTAACTATCTCCATGGTCTTTTTATTACTACTTCTCTGATAGTTGAACCTTGATTGTGGCTTGTCTAAAGTCTTGTTTAACTCTCTGTGGGCGATACCTACAGTTTTTTTTAGCAAATTAACAAGTTTGTATTTTCTGAGCAATCTGACAGCTCTTCTTAATGCATGTTTCTCTTTGTAGCTGGCAGACTTGTATTTTTTCTTAATTTGGTGTAGAAGTGTATTGTGAAAAAGAAGGGTCTTTCTGATATTAGCAGGAACTCTGTACATCCTTCCATGTTTTTGTTCTTGGGGAACAATTTGACCCATCTGATGTCAACTGCAACCTCTGGCACCTTTTTTTATATTTTGCTTCCCTCCGCTGCATGTCTTGGACCTTCTGCTCTAGGGTTAACTTCTGTAATTTTCTGGAGCTACAAATTATTTCCTTTCTCCTTTTCTGGTCTGCAGGCCTATGCTCTGGTGTGTGATCAGCCTCACTAGAAGTGCTAGGTGGTGTGGAAGCCCTGCAAATTGTCTCCATCTCTCTCTGTCGTTTCACAGACACCCTGTGCTTTTGCTGTCTTTTCCTCCATGATTTTCTGACCTTCCGTTGTTCCCTGTTCGATAAATCGCTGATACATTTCAATTTTCCTTCTTGCTTTCGTTTTTTATTTCTTTCTCTTTCCTTTCTTACATATTCTTCGTGTTTCAGTGGGTCATCCCTCACTCTTTGTCTGTATTCTCTCAGCCTCTCTGATCCACTTTTTCTAATTCCTTTTGGCATGTTGGTGTCTTATGATTCTCTCTCCCCGAACAATTTCAGACAGAAATTAGCATTATCTACATGTTTAAACTTTAGTCCACAAAACATAGCCTAGCTAATGTTATCCTATATAGTTACTTACATCAGAAGACATAGACTAAACTGTGGCCACACTACTTATGTATGTAGCCCTAGCTAGCACTTTAGTAACAGGGCTGAAATAGAGGGGGATGAGGCTAGAATGGGTAATCTGCGTATTTCGAGCAAAACACTTCATAGACCTTTTTTTTATATATCCAAGACCTATAATATATGCTTAAAAATACTATAATAGGAGAACTTTAAAACATTTATTTCAAAATAACCGACATACAATTCATTTTTGTCACTACCGAAATAATCATGTCACTCCCGAAACGTAACCATATGTTTCGGTAGTGACTGTTTCGGTAGTGACTGTTTCGGTAGTGACGATTCTAGCTACATTTGAGCATAACTAAAGAATGCTTGCAACTACATGGCTAGCATACACGTTTTTGAAGAGGTGTACACACATAACAACCTAATAATTTGCATAAAACCCCCAAAAAGTTTGCTTAATAGAAGAGAATATGTGTTCGGTAGTGACAATTCTTAAGGTTACACACCGATTTTCTGATTTTGGAACAGATTGATATCAAAAGTATGGGATCGAGCTACTTACCATTCAGCCATGAGGGACAGGGATGCAGTGTCACTGCCTTGTCAAAAATGCAGGGGTGTGGCTAAAAACCAGGCTCAGCTATTGGACTAAAACCCCTTGTGTTTCGGCAGTGACATGAAAACTGGGGACATGATTTTTTGAGTATAGTTTTTTTATTAAAAAATTAAACCCACAATAATTCTAAATATTCCGACTTTTGTTTGAATGTAATCATAAAGATCTTCTAAATACACCATCGAACAAAATTTAAAAAAATGTTATTTTTTTATATTATAAAAAGTGTTATTTACAGAACATGACATTTCGATGTCAGGGTTGGGGACAGCTACTTCCCAATAGAAAGTACCCTATACATTATGTTTTTGTATATATTAAGCTTATCACTATCAAATGTAATGCCTTGTGTTTAATATAACATAACATATTCTTAGTAAATATCTATGTCTGAATACTTAATTGTTTTGTTAAATAGTTTTTCTTGTTGTGGGACTGCACTTTGCACAAATTCGATAGAATGCCCCGTACAAACAACAGAGATCATCAGCACAGGTTGTTCACCAGAAGAGCAATAACATATGCATTGCAATCAAGAACATTAATTAAAAACATGATATGGCACAAAGGGCATGGTCATGGATTAAGGGTGAAGATGCTGATTATTTAACACTGCAGAGGAGAACAATTAGTGTCATGGGGTTATTAACGACTACACATTCTATAACACAGAGGACACCACAGTGAAGCACGCTAGCCCAGAACACGGGTTCTATTAGAAGAGAGCTGTGATCAAGAAGTGAGCAATTGAACATGTAGTGATCACCCTACAGTAGCTAATCCGTGCAGATGCCATCAACGGGTGTCCTCTCACTTACGTGATGCTGATGCTGAGCCTACCATTGACAGCTAATAAATAGTGAAACAGGGATGGTTAAAGTGTCAACTTGAGGCATCTCTATTCACTTTTATTTTCCTTTCTAAATTCATTGGTTTTTACTCACCGATTATGGCCGCCTTTGTCCCTGGGTCCAGGCTTCCAGCTGCTCCCCGTCACCTCGCTCTGGCTTGCCACCTAAAGTCATATTTCATAATTATTACTTTGCAGATGAACAGTGGGTAATCCTGCTGATCTGCAGCAGCTCATGTTTACATACTAATGGCCCACACTTTAGGCTAGAGCGGTTGTCCAGGGACAAATGACACTCAAGGTTCCTTGGGGGTGTTCCAAATAGACCCATACACATTTGGTTTCCAATCATACACTCTGAGTTATGGGGGTCCTTGACATGATAAAGTTTGAGAACCACTGGGCCAATTGTAAAAAGACATTACTCGCAACAAATTGCAGCAGCGAAAACAAAGAGTAAGAAAATAGTTCAGTTTTTCCATTCTGAGGCGAATCAAAAACACATGTAAACTGCCTTTCTTTATTAATGACAGGATTGATTTAAAGAGATTTAGAACAGTAGCTTTTTTTTTACCGTTAAGGTTGCTCTGAAGCAGGCTTCAAGGGGAAATGTGCCGAGGAGGAGAGTTCGCACCATTGCTGTGCGGGTGGTGTGGATGGATGCCTTCCACGCATCTCTTCTGCAAAACACTCCTGACCCCTTCACAATTTCAATCTGAAAAATACATCACATATAAATGTATTAGTAGACCTACAACTTTCACAAATATATGTTATGGAATATCACAATTGATTATTAATTAACATTATACAAACTAACATAGTTGTCTACTGCACAATAATGATAAAGGCACTAAAGCAGGGGTGCCCAACCAGTCGATCGCGATCGACCGGTCGATCGTGGGGAGATTCCCAGTCGATCGCGAGATGTGTCTAAAAATAGAACAACAATATTCTGTTTTATCGTTAATGTCCTATAACATAATCTTCCCGTGCCAGAATAATGCACTTGAACACACCAAAGCTTTGTGATTGGCCGGCGTGACCCCATGTGTGGGGGCATCGCTGGTGGGCAGTTGGCACTATTTCGCTGACGTTGTCCGTGTCAACAGGAGAGACAGTCCGCACCCACACACAAGACCGCAATTATGGCAGAAGCAAATAAGCCCAAAATATATCATTTTCACTCCGAGTGGGAGGATGATTATTTTTGTATCTATTCCAATTCAAAGTCCATCTGTCTCTTCTGCACTGCGAGCGTGGCTTTATCGAAGAAGGGTCATTTAGGAGCGGCATTTCAAAACAGTGCACAAACGCTAAGAGACGGAATTCCCTCGTAATTCTGGGGAGGGGCCTGAAAGGACAGCTAAATGCACAGCAGTCCATTTTCACCAGTACACGGTTAACTTTTATAGTGGTAATAACTGGGAAATATGGACACAAATAACCCTATATACGTTGTTTTATGTCAGATAGAAAAAATATCCAATCTATATGTTTTCCCGCCTCCTGCCTTGAGAGCTTATAGATACATTTTTGACTTGTTCCTTACTTTGTTGTTATTTCCACCATCACCACCACCATCATCATCGTCATCACCAGGCTGCTTCTTCTGAGGATCTGCAGCTGCCACAGTATGTTGAGGCTTTTTACAAGAGAAGCAAGATGAATTAAAGGGGGATGAAATTATTTTGTAGTTAGCTTTCTATGACATGACTAATTTGTCCAAGGTTTTTGTCCATTGATTTGATGTCCATTATGATATAATACACATGTGAAAGCGGAGGTTCTTGGCCTGTTGGCAATGAACAATGTGGCACTGATGAAATTAGCCCTGGACAAACACACATTTGTAGACTATTGCCTCCTACAGAGTCACACCATAAAATATGCATCCTTAGAACAAGAACAATGTTACTCACCTGCAATTGTTTTGAGGTTGCTGCACACTTGTTAGAGAAGGAAGACAGTATGTTATCATTTTTGAACAATTAAAAATACAAACAGCAGGTGACTTGCCCTAATCAGCCTAACATCATAAATATATCCTCCTCTGATTAAGTAACAAGTCAAATAAAGTGATACAAATAAGAGGAACTTACTCTTCCAGCAAGCGAGGCAACGTCCTCCTTCATTTGAGGAATATCTAGTGTGGGGTTGTACAGAAGGGAACAAATAAAATCACACCAATTACAATCATCAGATCACCATAGCTGCAAGCAACTTGGATGCTGCGTGCATCTAAGTTGTAACACGGTCCATTGACAGCACATTTACAAAACAGAAAAGTCCTATCCAATTGTATTAAACCAATATTGCACTACTTACACTTTATTATGAGGTATTTTTCAATTTTCAGGGCCAAGTTTGCATCCCTCAACTAGTGCTGTCAAAGTCTATGAAGCTGTCTAAGAAATCGTGGAAAATGTTTAATTTACAACACCATGTCATACATGTAGTGGGTGTCCCTGCTACTTCTCTCTCTCAGCCAAGGGGTCCTTGGTCTGAAAACGTTGCCTGGTTTACAGGCTTTTGTTCATTTAATTGGTTACTAAAGCTAAATAAATATGGATAGCGTGTACATACTTGCAACCTTGATGATCCTGGCTTGATACACCGGCCACTGTCTATTAGCTCCCTTGCGTCCATGGCGCCATTCCACCAAAAACTCCTCAGGAGTTTTTTTGTCGCAATTCAAGTAATTCTCTTCATGAAAATCTCGAACACAGTCAATCGGCAGAATGCTCCTAAGTCCCTTGTCACTACCTTCTGTCCACTCCACCAGGGCAAACGTGCACATGGTGACATTCATGTAATTTGTATGTTTGTTCTGTCTGTTGTGTTTTCCTGTATCCGCGAGCGGTTGGAATAAACAGGGGATGACGTCATGAGTGCGCGCTCGTTGTGAGTGGCACTTTTCAATAAAGTTGGAAGACGTTGTTAGAACGTACCAGAATACATGATTTAAACTTTTGCTGGAAGACGTTGTTAGAACGTACCAGAATACATGATTTAGACTTTTGCTGGAAGACGTTGTTAGAACGTACCAGAATACATGATTTAAACTTTTGCTGGAAGACGTTGTTAGAACGTACCAGAATACATGATTTGGACTTTTGCTGGAAGACGTTGTTAGAACGTACCAGAATACATGATTTGGACTTTTGCTGGAAGACGTTGTTAGAACGTACCAGAATACATGATTTGATGATTTGAATGAATATGAATTAACCCCAGCATGATATGTTTTGTATGATTATAATGTGCTAAAAGGTAAAGACTCTGTATTGGTTTGGACCTACTTTTTCTTCAAATAAACTGATCTCACCTTTTGGATTGGGACAATAAAAGGGAAAATCTGTGCTCTCCTCTCCTGCTTCAAAGGTAAGACTGCACCCTGCCACACACATGTTTAGGTAGGAACACACCCCATTTACTGATACCAAAGTCCTTCGGGATCGCTTAAACAGTTTAAAAAGAGTTGTCTGAATAGAAACAGCAGTTAATTGAACCTGGTTCTTCAGGGAGTTACGAGAGGTGAGATCTTGCTGACGTTGGTGTCTCTGAGCCAAGCAGTAAACTTACATAGACTCAGTAACTTTGGTCAGGTCAATTAGTAAGGTCAGAGTAATTTACCGGAATAAATTATCAGGACCTCACCTATACTCTAAACATCGCGCCCAATGTGGGGCTCTGTGAAAAGTAATATTTTTACAGAGTCAAAATACAAGAACCAAAACGACCTAGTGAAAAAAGGTCGATGAGTACAAATCAGCGAAATACAGGCTGAAAGTCTTGTTAAAATACCTACCCGAATCCTAGAATATATATTTTAACTTAAAGTGTAGTAATTTAAGTGATACTATTGCACCGGACTGAGGGTTATATTATATCGGATATTGCTGTCTGTTAAAGAAGCTAACGTAGGTTCTTCTTCTCCTAGCCAAATTGAGAAGCCCCTGTGGTCCCTTTAATCACAGGTTTAGTGGCTAGTAGTGAAGTCAGCCATAGGAGCACTGCTCAGTATCTGTCCAATTATTTTGAAACTTATAGGTAGGACTTGTCAAAGAGCTGCGGTTTGAACTTTTGCGTTAAAACATAACGTTGGGAAGAGTTAATAGGAGATTTAATAAAGATAAACATAGGTCTAAAGGTACCTATGCTGTTGAAACAGCTCGAAGCTCGATACATAACACTCTTAACTGAGGTGTCTGCATGTACTAGCTGAATCCAGAAGAGTAGCCTAGAACCAAGTGACGGTATAGTCGGACTGATTCATCTGGTGTGAGTAAAAGCCTAGAAACTTGCATGTGTATAAAAGAGTGAACGCAAACCTTGAATAAAATAAAATAAAAAGAATGGCTGATGAGGTTAAAACGCAATTTAATGACTCAGAGCCAACCACACAGGGAGGGATACACAGAAGCAACATCCGGAGCTTCTGCTCGCCCTGGTCAGCTTAGCCCAGACCCACGGGCGTACCGCGACCTAAATACTTTCCGGTCAGACTACCGTTTGGACAGAGAGCCACAAGCAGGTGGTATAATGTCTGAGACCCTACCTCCACCCTACAGGGATAAAAGCTAGAAAATGCCATTTATGAGTATCTACTAATCCTAGAAGAAAACACATTGTTAGACATGATATTCAGGGAAAAGGAATGTTGGAAATAATAAATGTCAATTATTGAAAATCTTAAACTAGTCAACAAACCATGTAAGGCAACTGTCAGCCTTATTGACGGAGGTACCGTGATACTTGCCTTTCAAATGTACGGGTTTCCGCTCAATGGAAATGCGATATCAACTCACGATGTCAAGTTCCTGCCAGCGGCTAGACCGATGTTACCAGTGTTTACCAGTGTTGCCAGGGGCCCGATAACATCCTCCACTGGAGGGTGAGTGGTGCTGCTGTGAAGAAGGCCGACTATGGGTGCCGATGAGCGGACGATAAAGCACCGCAAAATATACCTCTTTTCTGACTCACCAGGGGTATTAAGTTCTGGAGGGTGTGAACATCTGGCTTTCGACACTAATTCCTGGGTTGCTCGGGTCGGATGAAAAGGGCCATATCTCCCTTAAATTGCCATTAATCTTCCCCAAATTTCACACACTATATCATGGGTACCACAGCCATGTGCACCCTGATTTTAAAGAAAATTAACCGGGGCTTTCGAGACTTATTCCTGGGTAAAAAAGTCCCCCTGCTCGGGTCGGATGAAAATGCCCATATCTCCCTTAAATTGCCATTAATTTCCCCCAGCTTTCACACACGTATTCATGGGTACCACATCCATGGGTACCCTGATTTTAAAGGAAATTAACCGGGGCTTTCGACACTAATTCCTGGGTTGCTCGGGTCAGATGAAAAGGGCGATATCTCCCTTAAATTGCCATTAATCTTTTCCAGATTTCACACACTAATTCATGGGTACCACCGCCATGTGCACCCTGATTTTAAAGAAAATTAACCGGGGCTTTCGACACTAATTCCCGGGTAACAAAGTCCCCTGCTCGGGTCGTCAAATGTGAATGAAATGGACAGATTCCTGTACATTTCAATCACTTTTGATGGGAGTCGTCAGGTGTGGATGAAAATGCCCATATTTCCCTTAAATTGCCATTAATCTTCCCCAAATTTTACACACTATATCATGGGTACCACAGCCATGTGCACCCTGATTTTAAAGAAAATTAACCGGGGCTTTCGACACTAATTCCTGGGTAACAAAATCCCCCTGCTCGGGTCGGATGAAAATGCCCATATCTCCCTTAAATTGCCATTAATTTTCCCCAGCTTTCACACACGTATTCATGGGTACCACATAAAAATACCACATCAAAATAAAGTAAAGAAAACGGTCAATTATATGTTAAAATAATCAAAAATGAAGTTTTTGAAAATTCCGAAAAAACGGCTAAGTGCCCACCGGGGGAGGGGAAAAGTCTGAGCGTCGGAGACTTTTCCCCTCCCCCGTTGCAATTTACAACGGAGAGGGGAAACTTGACCTCCCCTCCTCCGTCCAAAAAATTCATTCATCTTTTCCAAGCTACCATCTGCACGAAATCGGAAACCCGGTTTTTGAGAGCACATAGAAAAAAACGAGCGAGAATCTCATGATGGGGAAATCATGGAGGAATGTGTCCGCCTCACAAGCACTTTGGATCGGATCAAATTGTTGCTTGGAGTACCCCAAATCCTGGTTCTCAAAAAACTTAAGGTTTTTGAACTGGTCTCTGGATGAATGCAAGGGGAGTTGTCAGGGGACTCTATCCGCCTCAAGAGGCACTATTTTCGGATACATTTTATCCGTTTTCACCCATTTTTATGGTTCTTCTAAAAAGTTAACTTTAACTTTTTCTGACTGGAGAAAGGTCGGGAGAGTTGTCAGGGGACTCTATCCGCCTCAAGAGGCACTATTTTTGGATACATTTTATCCGCACTCAACCAGCCTTACGGAACACTATTTGGCCGTCCACCGTGCGTCCTCTGGGTACGGAACTGTGCAATGCCTCCGGGCAAAATACTGTTATCCCGGTTCCTGCGCTCCACCGGGACCCTGACTCCAGTGCGGTGTGGCGGCCTGTCCCTGGCCGTCCACCATGCGTCCTCTGGGTCCCGAACTCCCCTGCCTCCTCCGGGGGCAGGGGAGAGGTGTGCAATGCCTCCGGGCAAAATACTGTTATCCCAACGTTGTCGTACCTGAAACTGTCGGGTATCCTTTGTGAGAACCAGACTCTGGATGAAGGTGAGGGGAGATTACAGGGATCTCTGCCCGCCTAACGAGTGCCTAAATGGGACACCGCACTATGATGCAAATGAAAACAAACTGTGATTTGAATATAAGCTGAGTGCATCTTTCGTGAGTCTTTTCACGCTTCCTTCTTTTCTACCCACAATTCTGGTGACATTTCCCGGTACCGATATGCTCAATAATACACGTCGGATGGCGGTCCGTTGTCCGATCTGCAATAGCTCCTACCGTGCCCTGAGCAAGCACCTGCAGAGGCACCATGGTGTGCGTAACTTGGATGAAAGAAAAATTCTGCTGTTGTTGGCCAACGGACGGACCAACATTAGGCTCCATCCCTGTACCATTCTGGGATGCGAGTACCGCGGCACAAGGCTGGATCGCCACTTGGCCAGACACCATGTTGAGCTGGCCCGGGAGGAACTACATGTGGTTAAAAATAAACTGAAAATGACAGTGGCCAAGAAGGAGCTTTATGCACTCCGAATGACACACCCCACCATAGCAATGATTACTGCTTGGGCTGTTGACATGGAGGACGACGACGACATACTGTCACAACCTCCACCCTTGTCCCCGGTGAACGAGTGTGGCAACCCCGACTGCAAAGAATGGAGGATGGAGGCGAATGCAGTGAGGGCTCAGCGGGACAGATATGCGTTGGAAGTGAAATCGCTTCGCTTCAAATTGCAAAAAAGGATAAAACACAAGCGACAGAGGATGGATCAGCGGGCCGGGGACATGCCCGCGTTCGATGGCGAGGAACGAGAGCAGATCATTCTAAACACACGGCCCCGAGCAGAGTCGACACCAACGAGGCTGTCCGAGTCGAAAGGTCCCTCCTGCAGCAAGTCCCCCACTGGCTCTCACACACATTCATCCAGCTCCTCAGAGCCTGCATCCATTCGGGGGCCCGGGGACCCAAGGTGCGCGAGGTTCTGGAGGTACGCATGTCAGGGAGAGATCCTGGAGCTCCTCAGTCCGTGTTTTGGGGCTCTTGGAGCGGCCCCGAAGAGGTGCCTTTGTGCCTTTGAAATGTACAGAGTGCTTGAGTCATATGGTGTGTTTGAAAGGGCCATATCTCCCTTAAATTACCATTAATCTTCCCCATCTTTCATACACTAATTAATGTGTACCACAGCCATGTGCACCCTGATTTTAAAGGAAATTAACCGGGGCTTTCGAGACTTATTCCTGGGTAAAAAAGTCCCCCTGCTCGGGTCGGATGCAAATGCCCATATCTCCCTTAAATTGCCATTAATCTTCCCCATCTTTCATACACTAAGTAATGTGTACCACAGCCATGTGCACCCTGATTTTAAAGGAAATTAACCGGGGCTTTCGAGACTTATTCCTGGGTAAAAAAGTCCCCCTGCTCGGGTCGGATGCAAATGCCCCTATCTCCCTTAAATTGCCATTAATCTTCCCCATCTTTCATACACTAAGTAATGTGTACCACAGCCATGTGCACCCTGATTTTAAAGGAAATTAACCGGGGCTTTCGACACTAATTCCTGGGTTGCTCGGGTCGGATGCAAATGCCCATATTTCCCTTAAATTACCATTAATCTTCCCCATCTTTCATACACTAATTAATGTGTACCACAGCCATGTGCACCCTGATTTTAAAGGAAATTAACCGGGGCTTTCGAGACTAATTCCTGGGTAACAAAATCCCCCATGCTCGGGTCGGATGAAAAGGGCCATATCTCCCTTAAATTCCCATTAATCTTACCCAGCTTTCACACACTAATTCATGGGTACCACATCCATGTGCACCCTGATTTTAAAGGAAATTAACCGGGGCTTTCGACACTAATTCCTGGGTAACAAAGTCCCCCTGCTCGGGTCGGATGAAAAGGGCCATATCTCCCTTAAATTCCCATTAATCTTACCCAGCTTTCACACACGTATTCATGGCTACCACAGCCATGTGCACCCTGATTTTAAAGGAAATTAACCGTGGCTTTCGACACTATTTTCTGGGTTGCTCGGGTCGGATGAAAAGGGCCATATCTCTCTTAAATTCCCATTAATCTTCCCCAGCTTTCACACACTAATTTATGGGTACCACATCCATGTTCACCCTGATTTTAAAGGAAATTAACCGGGGCTTTCGACACTAATTCCTGGGTAACAAAGTCCCCCATGCTCGGGTCGGATGAAAAGGGCCATATCTCCCTTAAATTCCCATTAATCTTACCCCAGCTTTCACACACCTATTCATGGGTACCACAGCCATGTGTACCCTGATTTTAAAGGAAATTAACGGTGGCTTTCGACACGAATTCCTGTACATTTCAATCACTTTTGATGGGAGTCGTCAGTATATGGAGCTTATCCCATAATTCCCGGAGGTTCCAGGCCGAATTTGGAAGCTCATAGGCGGCCTGCCATGCATCCCCACCCGTGGAAAGCAAAATAAAGTCAAGAAAACGGTCAATTATATGTTAAAATAATCAAAAATGAAGTTTTTGAAAATTCCGAAAAAACGGCTAAGTGCCCACCGGGGGAGGGGAAAAGTCTGAGCGCCGGAGACTTTTCCCCTCCCCCGTTGCAATTTACAACGGAGAGGGGAAACTTGACCTCCCCTCCTCCGTCCAAAAAATTCATTCATCTTTTCCAAGCTACCATCTGCACGAAATCGGAAACCCGGTTTTTGAGAACACATAGAAAAAAACGAGCGAGAATCTCATGATGGGGAAATCATGGAGGAATGTGTCCGCCTCACAAGCACTTTGGATCGGATCAAATTGTTGCTTGGAGTACCCCAAATCCTGGTTCTCAAAAAACTTAAGGTTTTTGAACTGGTCTCTGGATGAATGCAAGGGGAGTTGTCAGGGGACTCTATCCGCCTCAAGAGGCACTATTTTCGGATACATTTTATCCGTTTTCACCCATTTTTATGGTTCTTCTAAAAAGTTAACTTTAACTTTTTCTGACTCTGGAGAAAGGTCGGGAGAGTTGTCAGGGGACTCTATCCGCCTCAAGAGGCACTATTTTCGGATACATTTTATCCGCACTCAACCAGCCTTACGGAACACTATTTGGCCGTCCACCGTGCGTCCTCTGGGTACGGAACTGTGCAATGCCTCCGGGCAAAATATTGTTATCCCGGTTCCTGCGCTCCACCGGGACCCTGACTCCAGTGCGGTGTGGCGGCCTGTCCCTGGCCGTCCACCGTGCGTCCTCTGGGTCCCGAACTCCCCTGCCTCCTCCGGGGGCAGGGGAGAGGTGTGCAATGCCTCCGGGCAAAATACTGTTATCCCAACGTTGTCGTACCTGAAACTGTCGGGTATCCTTTGTGAGAACCAGACTCTGGATGAAGGTGAGGGGAGATTACAGGGATCTCTGCCCGCCTAACGAGTGCCTAAATGGGACACCGCACTATGATGCAAATGAAAACAAACTGTGATTTGAATATAAGCTGAGTGCATCTTTCGTGAGTCTTTTCACGCTTCCTTCTTTTCTACCCACAATTCTGGTGACATTTCCCGGTACCGATATGCTCAATAATACACGTCGGATGGCGGTCCGTTGTCCGATCTGCAATAGCTCCTACCGTGCCCTGAGCAAGCACCTGCAGAGGCACCATGGTGTGCGTAACTTGGATGAAAGAAAAATTCTGCTGTTGTTGGCCAACGGACGGACCAACATTAGGCTCCATCCCTGTACCATTCTGGGATGCGAGTACCGCGGCACAAGGCTGGATCGCAACTTGGCCAGAGACCATGTTGAGCTGGCCCGGGAGGAACTACATGTGGTTAAAAATAAACTGAAAATGACAGTGGCCAAGAAGGAGCTTTATGCACTCCGAATGACACACCCCACCATAGCAATGATTACTGCTTGGGCTGTTGACATGGAGGACGACGACGACATACTGTCACAACCTCCACCCTTGTCCCCGGTGAACGAGTGTGGCAACCCCGACTGCAAAGAATGGAGGATGGAGGCGAATGCAGTGAGGGCTCAGCGGGACAGATATGCGTTGGAAGTGAAATCGCTTCGCTTCAAATTGCAAAAAAGGATAAAACACAAGCGACAGAGGATGGATCAGCGGGCCGGGGACATGCCCGCGTTCGATGGCGAGGAACGAGAGCAGATCATTCTAAACACACGGCCCCGAGCAGAGTCGACACCAACGAGGCTGTCCGAGTCGAAAGGTCCCTCCTGCAGCAAGTCCCCCACTGGCTCTCACACACATTCATCCAGCTCCTCAGAGCCTGCATCCATTCGGGGGCCCGGGGACCCAAGGTGCGCGAGGTTCTGGAGGTACGCATGTCAGGGAGAGATCCTGGAGCTCCTCAGTCCGTGTTTTGGGGCTCTTGGAGCGGCCCCGAAGAGGTGCCTTTGTGCCTTTGAAATGTACAGAGTGCTTGAGTCATATGGTGTGTTTGAAAGGGCCATATCTCCCTTAAATTACCATTAATCTTCCCCATCTTTCATACACTAATTAATGTGTACCACAGCCATGTGCACCCTGATTTTAAAGGAAATTAACCGGGGCTTTCGAGACTTATTCCTGGGTAAAAAAGTCCCCCTGCTCGGGTCGGATGCAAATGCCCATATCTCCCTTAAATTGCCATTAATCTTCCCCATCTTTCATACACTAAGTAATGTGTACCACAGCCATGTGCACCCTGATTTTAAAGGAAATTAACCGGGGCTTTCGAGACTTATTCCTGGGTAAAAAAGTCCCCCTACTCGGGTCGGATGCAAATGCCCCTATCTCCCTTAAATTGCCATTAATCTTCCCCATCTTTCATACACTAAGTAATGTGTACCACAGCCATGTGCACCCTGATTTTAAAGGAAATTAACCGGGGCTTTCGACACTAATTCCTGGGTTGCTCGGGTCGGATGCAAATGCCCATATTTCCCTTAAATTACCATTAATCTTCCCCATCTTTCATACACTAATTAATGTGTACCACAGCCATGTGCACCCTGATTTTAAAGGAAATTAACCGGGGCTTTCGAGACTAATTCCTGGGTAACAAAATCCCCCATGCTCGGGTCGGATGAAAAGGGCCATATCTCCCTTAAATTCCCATTAATCTTACCCAGCTTTCACACACTAATTCATGGGTACCACATCCATGTGCACCCTGATTTTAAAGGAAATTAACCGGGGCTTTCGACACTAATTCCTGGGTAACAAAGTCCCCCTGCTCGGGTCGGATGAAAAGGGCCATATCTCCCTTAAATTCCCATTAATCTTACCCAGCTTTCACACACGTATTCATGGCTACCACAGCCATGTGCACCCTGATTTTAAAGGAAATTAACCGTGGCTTTCGACACTATTTTCTGGGTTGCTCGGGTCGGATGAAAAGGGCCATATCTCTCTTAAATTCCCATTAATCTTCCCCAGCTTTCACACACTAATTTATGGGTACCACATCCATGTTCACCCTGATTTTAAAGGAAATTAACCGGGGCTTTCGACACTAATTCCTGGGTAACAAAGTCCCCCATGCTCGGGTCGGATGAAAAGGGCCATATCTCCCTTAAATTCCCATTAATCTTACCCCAGCTTTCACACACCTATTCATGAGTACCACAGCCATGTGTACCCTGATTTTAAAGGAAATTAACGGTGGCTTTCGACACGAATTCCTGTACATTTCAATCACTTTTGATGGGAGTCGTCAGTATATGGAGCTTATCCCATAATTCCCGGAGGTTCCAGGCCGAATTTGGAAGCTCATAGGCGGCCTGCCATGCATCCCCACCCGTGGAAAGCAAAATAAAGTCAAGAAAACGGTCAATTATATGTTAAAATAATCAAAAATGAAGTTTTTGAAAATTCCGAAAAAACGGCTAAGTGCCCACCGGGGGAGGGGAAAAGTCTGAGCGCCGGAGACTTTTCCCCTCCCCCGTTGCAATTTACAACGGAGAGGGGAAACTTGACCTCCCCTCCTCCGTCCAAAAAATTCATTCATCTTTTCCAAGCTACCATCTGCACGAAATCGGAAACCCGGTTTTTGAGAACACATAGAAAAAAACGAGCGAGAATCTCATGATGGGGAAATCATGGAGGAATGTGTCCGCCTCACAAGCACTTTGGATCGGATCAAATTGTTGCTTGGAGTACCCCAAATCCTGGTTCTCAAAAAACTTAAGGTTTTTGAACTGGTCTCTGGATGAATGCAAGGGGAGTTGTCAGGGGACTCTATCCGCCTCAAGAGGCACTATTTTCGGATACATTTTATCCGTTTTCACCCATTTTTATGGTTCTTCTAAAAAGTTAACTTTAACTTTTTCTGACTCTGGAGAAAGGTCGGGAGAGTTGTCAGGGGACTCTATCCGCCTCAAGAGGCACTATTTTCGGATACATTTTATCCGCACTCAACCAGCCTTACGGAACACTATTTGGCCGTCCACCGTGCGTCCTCTGGGTACGGAACTGTGCAATGCCTCCGGGCAAAATATTGTTATCCCGGTTCCTGCGCTCCACCGGGACCCTGACTCCAGTGCGGTGTGGCGGCCTGTCCCTGGCCGTCCACCGTGCGTCCTCTGGGTCCCGAACTCCCCTGCCTCCTCCGGGGGCAGGGGAGAGGTGTGCAATGCCTCCGGGCAAAATACTGTTATCCCAACGTTGTCGTACCTGAAACTGTCGGGTATCCTTTGTGAGAACCAGACTCTGGATGAAGGTGAGGGGAGATTACAGGGATCTCTGCCCGCCTAACGAGTGCCTAAATGGGACACCGCACTATGATGCAAATGAAAACAAACTGTGATTTGAATATAAGCTGAGTGCATCTTTCGTGAGTCTTTTCACGCTTCCTTCTTTTCTACCCACAATTCTGGTGACATTTCCCGGTACCGATATGCTCAATAATACACGTCGGATGGCGGTCCGTTGTCCGATCTGCAATAGCTCCTACCGTGCCCTGAGCAAGCACCTGCAGAGGCACCATGGTGTGCGTAACTTGGATGAAAGAAAAATTCTGCTGTTGTTGGCCAACGGACGGACCAACATTAGGCTCCATCCCTGTACCATTCTGGGATGCGAGTACCGCGGCACAAGGCTGGATCGCCACTTGGCCAGAGACCATGTTGAGCTGGCCCGGGAGGAACTACATGTGGTTAAAAATAAACTGAAAATGACAGTGGCCAAGAAGGAGCTTTATGCACTCCGAATGACACACCCCACCATAGCAATGATTACTGCTTGGGCTGTTGACATGGAGGACGACGACGACATACTGTCACAACCTCCACCCTTGTCCCCGGTGAACGAGTGTGGCAACCCCGACTGCAAAGAATGGAGGATGGAGGCGAATGCAGTGAGGGCTCAGCGGGACAGATATGCGTTGGAAGTGAAATCGCTTCGCTTCAAATTGCAAAAAAGGATAAAACACAAGCGACAGAGGATGGATCAGCGGGCCGGGGACATGCCCGCGTTCGATGGCGAGGAACGAGAGCGGATCATTCTAAACACACGGCCCCGAGCAGAGTCGACACCAACGAGGCTGTCCGAGTCGAAAGGTCTCTCCTGCAGCAAGTCCCCCACTGGCTCTCACACACATTCATCCAGCTCCTCAGAGCCTGCATCCATGCATACCGAGGCCTCGTCAACCTCCCCTCCCATAAATTCCCCCTGGTCACGGGCAGGGGCCGGGGAAATATAATGAGAGACATCACATTCCCACGGATCATGGGTAAGTGTGTTGAATATGTGACAAATGCAGTCTCTGTAACACACCACGTGTTGTCATTAAAGTACTGTTTGTATTTCACAGAGGAGTATCTGCAAGGATACCGGGAGCACTATGCAGGTATCGACCCACCAGTGAGGCTCCAGGAAAACACAGTCTCCAAACTAAGCAGAGTGAAGTCATTCCTCAGTTTCATGGCTCACGGTTTCAATCGCCTGTCTGACTGGCTCTTTTTGAGGGATCTCAAGAGGATACGTGGGTGGTCCCGGAGCCTGATGAAGTCAAGCCTTCAAGTCACGACCTCCGACTTCTACATCAAGAATATATCCCACTTTCTCAAGTACATGGCCGACACACAGTGCAAGGGGAGCAGGCTCAGCCAAACCGACATGATTTTAATCAAACGGGAAGTAGTTGCCATCCTGAAGTCCCTGAAGACAAAGGTACTTATCCACCAGATGCAAGTGAAGCGTGACAAGATGAAATGTCTGCCGAGCCACAACGACCTAATGACGTGCTTGACTTCGACGAGCACTCGCATCCCTCAGCTCCTGGATGTGATGGCCAGCAATCCGACTACCGCAACCCGGACCCTGCTCTATGGGTATATGACTCTTCATTGGAGCTGCATTTACGGCCACCGTCAGGGGGTCTACTCCAACATGACCAACGCCGAGGTCCGAAAGGCGGATACAACTGGCACTGCCTTCGGCTACCTGGTTCATGTGAGTGTAATTAAGTAATGCATTTATTCTGGCAGAATATGCATGATTGACACTGTATTGACACTCTCTAACTCTGTCATAACAGGTAAGCAACCACAAGACGGCTAACGCGTTCGGGGAAGCGCAGCTGTACCTCACCGTGAAAGAATCTGGATGGATGAAGAGGTGGCTGGAAATCAAGGGTACGCTGACCTGCACCCAGAGCCGTTACTTCTTATACACAGAGGGGAAGAACCCGTTCAGGAAGCTTGCCTCCTCCCTGAGGTTGGCATGGGCTGATGTGGGGCTCCACGGTCCCATTAACTTCACCGACCTCCGCACAGTCCACGCCGATAATGCGAAGAGGTTTCAAGACAGAGGCAACCGCCAAAGATTGAGTGATTTCATGTGTCACAACACTGCAACTGCGGACACATTTTACGCGAATAATCCTTCTTTGAAGGAGGCTGCGGACATTCGGTTACTCTTCACAGAGTCACTGCAAGCAGCGGCCGCGGCATCGACAGCAGCAGCAGCAGCAGCAGCAGCGGGAAATGAAGACACTTTTGCGGGTATTGACATCGACAGTGACAGCTCTGGAGAGGAGCACAGCCCGGCTCCCTACCAAGACTCCCTACCAAGACATGTCAACGCTGGGCGAGCGAAGAGGGACACTGGCCGAAAATAGCCCCTCAGACATGGGTGAAGAGAGGGTGCCATACTCTGCCCCAACTTCACCCACTCTTGTCTGTGATCAACTTGTAAATATGCAGTGTGTTGTTGTTATCACTCCCCTTGTACATACGTTATATCATATGTGAATGTTATTTATTTAAATAGTGTAAATAAAGTTTGTTAAAATTACTAAGTCTTCTGTTTTTAAAGCCCACTATGGGTTGTTTTCCTTTAATATCCCCAGGGCCACGATATCTGGTTCTGGTGGTAGCATGGAGGTGTTTAGTCCGAGTGAGGAGTGCTCAAGTGTGGGATGATTTGTAAGGTAGAAGAGGGTAAAAGAAGTTAAAGTGTGAACCTCCAGCAGGGCAGGTGGTGCTGTGAAGAAGGCCGACTATGAGTGTCGATGGGCGGACGGTAAAGCACCGCAAAATACAGCCCATTTAAGCTACCCTGGGGCACAAGAAAAATCCTCCACTGGAGGGTGGGTGGTGCTGCTGTGAAGAAGGCCGACTATGAGTGTCGATGGGCGGACGGTAAAGCACCGCAAAATACAGCCCATTTAAGCTACCCAGGGGCACAAGAAAAATCCTCCACTGGAGGGTGGGTGGTGCTGCTGTGAAGAAGGCCGACTATGAGTGTCGATGGGCGGACGGTAAAGCACCGCAAAATACAGCTCATTTAAGCTACCCAGGGGCACAAGAAAAATCCTCCACTGGAGGGTGGGTGGTGCTGCTGTGAAGAAGGCCGACTATGAGTGTCGATGGGCGGACGGTAAAGCACCGCAAAATACAGCTCATTTAAGCTACCCAGGGGCACAAGAAAAATCCTCCACTGGAGGGTGGGTGGTGCTGCTGTGAAGAAGGCCGACTATGAGTGTCGATGGGCGGACGGTAAAGCACCGCAAAATACAGCTCATTTAAGCTACCCAGGGGCACAAGAAAAATCCTCCACTGGAGGGTGGGTGGTGCTGCTGTGAAGAAGGCCGACTATGAGTGTCGATGGGCGGACGGTAAAGCACCGCAAAATACACCCCATTTAAGCTACCCAGGGGCACGAGATTCTTGAGGGTGTGATCATCTTGGTTTAGTCCGTGGGGGAGTGCTTAAGTTCGGGGGCCCGGGGACCCAAGGTGCGCGAGGTTCTGGAGGTACGCATGTCAGGGAGAGATCCTGGAGCTCCTCAGTCCGTGTTTTGGGGCTCTTGGAGCGGCCACAGAGAGGTGCTTTCCCCGGTGTATTTCATGGAAGTCTGAAATAGCCTGTTTGCTCATGTCAGGGAGAGATCCTGGAGCTCCTCAGTCCGTGTTTTGGGGCTCTTGGAGCGGCCCCGAAGAGGTGCCTTTGTGCCTTTGAAATGTACAGAGTGCTTGAGTCATATGGTGTGTTTGAAAGGGCCATATCTCCCTTAAATTACCATTAATCTTCCCCATCTTTCATACACTAATTAATGTGTACCACAGCCATGTGCACCCTGATTTTAAAGGAAATTAACCGGGGCTTTCGAGACTTATTCCTGGGTAAAAAAGTCCCCCTGCTCGGGTCGGATGCAAATGCCCATATCTCCCTTAAATTGCCATTAATCTTCCCCATCTTTCATACACTAAGTAATGTGTACCACAGCCATGTGCACCCTGATTTTAAAGGAAATTAACCGGGGCTTTCGAGACTTATTCCTGGGTAAAAAAGTCCCCCTGCTCGGGTCGGATGCAAATGCCCCTATCTCCCTTAAATTGCCATTAATCTTCCCCATCTTTCATACACTAAGTAATGTGTACCACAGCCATGTGCACACTGATTTTAAAGGAAATTAACCGGGGCTTTCGACACTAATTCCTGGGTTGCTCGGGTCGGATGCAAATGCCCATATTTCCCTTAAATTACCATTAATCTTCCCCATCTTTCATACACTAATTAATGTGTACCACAGCCATGTGCACCCTGATTTTAAAGGAAATTAACCAAGGCTTTCGAGACTTATTCCTGGGTAAAAAAGTCCCCCTGCTCGGGTCGGATGCAAATGCCCATATCTCCCTTAAATTGCCATTAATCTTCCCCATCTTTCATACACTAAGTAATGTGGACCACAGCCATGTGCACCCTGATTTTAAAGGAAATTAACCGGGGCTTTCGACACTAATTCCTGGGTTGCTCGGGTCGGATGCAAATGCCCATATCTCCCTTAAATTACCATTAATCTTCCCCATCTTTCATACACTAATTAATGTGTACCACAGCCATGTGCACCCTGATTTTAAAGGAAATTAACCGGGGCTTTCGAGACTTATTCCTGGGTAAAAAAGTCCCCCTGCTCGGGTCGGATGCAAATGCCCCTATCTCCCTTAAATTGCCATTCATCTTCCCCATCTTTCATACACTAAGTAATGTGTACCACAGCCATGGGCACCCTGATTTTAAAGGAGATTAACCGGGGCTTTCGACACTAATTCCTGGGTTGCTCGGGTCGGATTCAAATGCCCATATCTCCCTTAAATTGCCATTAATCTTCCCCAGCTTTCACACACTAATTCATGGGTACCACAGCCATGTGCACCCTGATTTTAAAGGAAATTAACCGGGGCTTTCGACACTAATTCCTGGGTAACAAAGTCCCCCTGCTCGGGTCGGATAACCGACTTCCCGCTATGCATTGAAGTCCGATACATGGACCCCGTACACTAGGTAGATCGCGGCCGGTCGTGAGTGTCCAACCAGTGTACCCTCTGGTCCCTAGGGTATGTCTATATAACCGACTTCCCGCTATGCATTGAAGTCTGATACATGTACCCCGTACACTGAGTAGACCGCGGCCGGTCGTGAATATCCAACCAGTGTACCCTCTGGTACCTAGGGTATGTAAGGGAAGCTGTGTTAAATTCACCTGGTCTGAGAAAGGCATACAAGTTGGGAGAAATAGAGCATTGAGTAGCGCATCGATATAAGGGGAGAATAACCCACTTCTAAGTTTGGAGAGCATGAGGCGTAAAGTGGGGAGTGTAATAGGGCGTCTTCGGTCTAAGGTGGGGGAAAAAGTTTTAATGAGACCTTTGAGGATGAGTTTGACTGACTGGTTTGCGAACAGGCTGGAAAAGCCGGGATCGGAACAGCGAACGTTAAACTGAACACCTGCTAAGAGGCCCCAGATGTATTGGGGTGGCGATCAGTGGCGCAGTAGCACATGAAGGCACACACGGTGGAGATGAGAACAGGTTTAAGTGTGATGCCTACGGAAAAGCAAAACGTCGCAAACGTTCTCCAAGCGAAATCATATGTTTTTGAGGGTGGCCGCGGCTAAGCCCTTCCTCATAAAAAACCTGGCTGATTCGAGGTGCCTTTCTAGGGGGGTTCTATTTAACCCTCTGGAGTCGGTGGACGTGCCGGCGCGTCCAAGTGCGCATAATTTTACGTAATTAATCATATATTTTCGATTATAAGGAGTAGAAACATGATTCAGATATCCGCGGAATCGCTGGAAGGGTAGTACCAGCAGTATCTCCTATGAGACTGTAACCAGGGCACAACTGCTAATATGGCCGCTCAAAGCAGCTTGACTTTACACTGTGTGGGATTGGTGGATTCGTGTGTCCGTCAAGGAAATCTCAGCCGGCAGAGATCATGGTCTGAAATGACCAATGGACATCGAGAAATCACTAAGGACCTACCCACCAAGTAAAAAAAAACAAAAACCACGTTTCTCCCATCAGTTTACGTGTAAATATTTCAGTAATAGTGTACTAGCAATGTGTGGGGAATACCGCGAAAATGAACAATAGGTTTATTGATATATATCTCAGTTACCTCTAATCATTAACCCATGTTTGTATAATTTAGTGAACTCTGTGTGTTGCTGCTAGCATACATGACACCTGACGTGGAAACGTTACTCGTGGATGGGGCTACAGAGCTGCTAGACAGTCGAAAACAGTGCATTCCTCTGTCTGAATGTGCTGCACTTTTGATAAATGTTTAGACAAATTGCTAAACTCTTATTGCACTTTTGGCAACGAGCATTCTCCACGTCGAGACGGGTAAAGTTTAACCACACCTCGGAGCGCGTTCTCTCCGCCACCTCCGCAGAGTGCTCCGCCGTAGCAGCTGCGTGTGTGTAAACTGCCCCGCCCCCTCGCACGCAGACCGGGGAGAGAGATCTCGTCTGATCGAAAATACATCATAGACGCATTTGTTTGTCTTTTGCATATTAGAAATGAGTTGGCGCCATTCATTTCAGGTAACGCTGTGCTGAAGCTTGAAACTGCGTTAGTTACTGAGCATTGTAATGGGTAGTAATTACCCGACTGTATTAGTAATACAAGTAATACGTTACTGAAACTCCATACTGTAACACGTTACACCCAACACTGCCTGGAACTCACCCTGAACTAAAGGTAGCAATGCATCGTATTGAACTGCCTGTCAGCTCCCAGACCATAGAGGAACTTCCGTGAAGCCCGATTTCCTTGTCTTTTCCTCCCGCGTCCGGGTTTGCGGGGCGGCCGGCTGGAACCGCTAGCCGACTGGGGAACTGCAGCATCTGATATTTAAGAAGTGTGTTACATTTGAAATGGCAAAAAGTCTTGTTGCAATTTCCAGATATTAAAAGAGGTCCTTTGAGTTTCTCTGGTAATTATCAATAGTAGCAGTTAAGTGAATACTGTTCAAACAATACTTGTGTTTGTGTTTTATATTGATTTCTCTGTTTTATCCTTTCATAAATGTGAGGACTAAAATGGCTATGAACAAAGGACTAGTTGCAGTAAACAGGGTTGTATTGCTCTGTGGGGGAGGTGTTATGCAGGACATGGTGCTAGGTGGGGGAAGATCGCTAGCATGTCAAGTTTCAGGGAAGTCTACATCTCTTGAATAGTATATGTGTGGGTTTAATTACTTTGTATTTTGTGTAACCAGAAGTTGGAGATATGAGAGGTGAAATATTTGTGTTATCTCTGGAAGCAAAGAAATATCCTTTAAGACACATCTGAGGTCTCTGGAATGTGGGGGTGTGTGTGTGTGTGTGTGTGTGTGTGTATGTGTGTGTGTGTGTGTGTGTGTGTGTGTGGGTGTGTGTGTGTGTGTGTGTGTGTGTGTGCGTGGAGGTTGAGTAAACTCCACCCCTTCCTGTATCTATTGGTATGAAAGCCTATTCAGCTTTTTGTTCTGCCTCTCTCTTCTGGCGCCGCCGGACCGGAAGGTCGTGGCGGCCCGTGAACAAGGGCCAGGAGTAGGCCTACTCCTGACATTACGCATATGATATGATATGGTTTTGTATGGTAATGTATTGATTGTATTGCATTGTTATATCACCATTAAAATAGATTATTGTTTTTAACGGATACTTGTATGTTCTGGATTCCTTCCTGTATGATAACCAGCTTGTTAGGGACGCGCAGAGATTTGGAATGCGGACCAGTTGTCCCTACAAATTTCTAACAGAACGCCGCCTGTAGCTTAATCCGCCAGACTGCGGAGCTGATGAATAATGCCTGGAGCTGGGACGAAGCCCTGCTGCTGCTTGCGCGTTGACGCCTGGAAGACAGCTGATAGGAAAAGGGAGAGCAGATATAGAGGGATTAACAGGTGCGATAATTAGGCTTGTAAATGGGGGGGCGTGATAGGTTAGCTGAGGAGTGGCGCTCCCTGTCATTTAGATGCAGGGAGCAAGTATTGCCATGACGAGCAATATGGAGTGTTAGGTCTTCCTGTCTGAACTTGCGCTAAGCTTCATTTGCACAAATCTTGTGTCCGTATCTTTCTGTTTTGGTGGTCATGCGCATGTGCATGCACGAGTCATGGTAAAATATCTGGATTAAGAGGTTGCTTTTTCTTTGCACAGCATGAAAGAAAGGCAAAATGAATGGGATTTTAGTATTTTTAAGCAGAGGTCAATCATTTGTACGGCCCTTGGAGGATGTTGAAAAAATGTAAATGGCCCTTGAGCAGAGGTTGCGCTAGACTTTTTCGCTGCCCGTCATTTTGACGGACAGGATCGTAAAACATCTGTCAAAATCCACAATAACCCATCGGCCTTTACACAACTCTGACGAGGGGGGGGAGGGGAAGCATGCTCGTGAACTATCAACGTGGGGGGGGGGAGAGTTCACACTATCACATGCTGCACCTCGCGCGGGAGCGTGCACAGCGTATAACATGCATAACACCGGAGCCTCGCTGCGGGGAAACTTTGGCGCTGTTGCGAGTTTGTTCTAATCTGTCAAATTGACGGACTGCTTTCAGATTTGTCCGTTATTGTTAAAAAAATATTCGGTTAATGCGACCTCTGCCCTTGAGAGGAAAAAGGTTCCCCACCCCTGCCCTATACGATCATAGCCCCGCCCCGCCTCTCCTGCTCACCCTTTCGTCATTGCTGATGCGTTTCGCCAACAACAACAACAACGGCGGATCACAGGGTTGCGTTCGTGCTCCAGACACTACTGACCATAATACAGATTTTAGTGCAAACATCTACAGCTCCTCTACCACAACCATCAGCAACAAGTGGACATGGAGAACTACATGAACTACATGTTGCTAAATCCACCGCGGTGAATAGACAGAAGGGCAACCAGGCAACCATGGCAACCATGCTCGGGGGGTCTTATTCGCTGCTTTTGGTGTATTTTGTAATCGAAGTACAGCGCCACTTACAGGCTTGGAATATGTACTACAGCGTCTCCAGCGGGTCGAGCGGTCTCGTGTGGACGGGCACATTTCTTGAGCTGATTCCGTGTGGACGGAATACTTTTTTGATATCGACTTAGTTTCGTTTTCGTCTCCGTCCTTAGAGACTACCAGCGGGAAAAGTCCTTCACATGTGTCAGGGAGTAATTTGCCCTGAATGTCCTCCAGCTCCCTCTGAGCAGATGCCCAACCTTGGACATTTTGTTGTTGTTACCAGCTTATGACCGGGCAACTCTCACATGAATGATTAGAGTGTGTGCCACTAAATCAATGGTGTATTGACAGGAAGTGTGCTGTGGCATGTTTAAAAGCATTGTATCACAGAACATCTGAGATCTGAGGTACAAAAGAAGAATGCTACAAAGGTTTCCAGCCCTCCACACCGGGAGAATATAAAGCATGAAATGGTGGAGTGGAGACGTGTCCCTGTGGATCATGTAAGATCCTACGGGCCCAGACTTTGAACAGCACTGCAGCTTATTAATATTCCTGTCTCACCGCATACTTTGGTGGAGGCTGAGATGGGATTGCAGCGATAACTGAAGTACATGGCGTTGGATGCAATCCGCTGAATCACCTGGAACCTGACCAGCAAGCTAAGCCGCCCATAAGGCAGCCTGGAAGTAAATCAATGCCTGTAATTTGTTTGCCTCCTCCTTCCTCCCTCCTCCCTCCTCTCATGCTCTTGCCTTTACTTCTCATGAACAACGTTCACACAGTCCCAATGTGTTGTCTTCATTGCTGTTAATAAAATAATGGAAACCAACATGTTGAGGGTATGTTCAGAGGGACCTCAGGCATTCTGCCTTGAGCGTGGATAGCTTGATACTCGTTGTTGTATTACTTCTAATAGAATACATCTTTAATGGTATTATTTAGAGTTTAACTTGTTGCCAGAAAAAAATATTTTTTGATAAACAATGCAAACCCAAAAGTTCCTGTAAACATGAAGAAACATCTTCAGCAACTTGACAACACATGCAGCATTTAGAAAACATTCAGCAACTTGAGGAAACATGTGCAGCGTTTACTAAAAGCTGCAGGAACCAAACACTGCAAATACAAAACGCTGCAAGAAGCTCAAAACACAACGGTGATCCGGGGACACTAAAGAGTGACGCACACATCTGGGAGACCAGGGGACACTAAAAAGTGACGCACACATCTGGGAGACCAGGGGACACTAAAAAGTGACGCACACAGCTGGGAGACCAGGGGACACTAAAGAGTGACGCACACAGCTGGGAGACCAGGGGACACTAAAAAGTGACGCACACAGCTGGGAGACCAGGGGACACTAAAGAGTGACGCACACAGCTGGGAGACCAGGGGACACTAAAGAGTGACGCACACAGCTGGGAGACCAGGGGACACTAAAAAGTGATGCACACAGCTGGGAGACCAGGGGACACTAAAAAGTGACGCACACAGCTGGGAGATGTAAGAAAATAAAAATAAATATGTGTGTCAGAATAGTAAATAAATGCACTGTTTTATTTGTTGTACTCCGCGCCTAAAGTCTTCGAAGTCAGTCATTGAAGAGATCCGGATCATACGAGTCCTTTGAGTCATGAGACACAAAGAGCGTAGAAATCTTACCGGTGAAACAGGAGCACTAGTCTCCAACTTCAAATCAATTCAAATTTTAGAGCTACTAGTGAGGGCGGCAGTCCACTGTGTATTTGTAGTTTTGGAATTGTCACATGAGATTTGCATTTCACAAGCATATTAAACAAACGTTACATTAACCTCTGCTACACAAACATGATCTAACAATTAACACCTGCTATGAGACTCTGCCATTTCTGCTCCGTCTCCTAATCCCTGAACTGTCGAGTGTAGTGCAAGCGAACAGGGACGTTTGATTTATTTTTCTGTCCTCTCGTTATGTAATGAGATAATTTCGTGCTTAGTAACTGTAATGTAATTACTGCTTTACCTGTTACATTGCTGCGTTTCAGACAAATGTAATCTGATTACTGTAACGCGTTACTTTAGCACGTCCCTACACTTCACCTCACCTCCCTTCCACCTCTGAAATCTCTCTCATTCCTCTCTCATTCCCCTCTACCGCCCAGTAGCACTCACCTCCATCATCATGAAGTGTTTTGAGCGGTTAGTCAAAACACTCATCACCTCCTCCCTCCCTGACTCTCTGGACCCCCTGCAGTTTGCCTAAAGGGAAAATAGGTCCACAGACGACGCCATAGCCCTCACCATCCACACTGCCCTCTCACACCTGGACCAGAGCAACACATATGTGAGAATGCTGTTCATTGATTACAGTTCAGCCTTCAACACCATTGTGCCCTCCAAGCTGGTCATCAAGCTCAGAGACCTCGGGCTCAACAGCGCCCTCTGTGACTGGATCCTGAACTTGCTGACGGGCAGAACCCAGACAGTGCGGGTGGGAAACATCACATCCTCCACCCTAATCCTCAACACCGGAGCCCCTCAAGGCTGCGCGCTAAGCCCTCTCCTCTACTCCCTGTTCACACACGACTGCGTGACCACACACAGCTCCAACACCATCGTGAAGTTTGCTGACGACACGACCGTCATTGGCTAGATCACCGACGGTGACGAGACGGTGTACAGAGAGGAGGTCGAAAACCAGACATCTTGGTGCCAGGATAACAACCTCCATCTCAACGTCAGCAAAACCAAGGAGCTGATTGTGGATTACAGGAAGCAGCAGAGAGAGGGACACGCCCCCATCGCCATCAATGGGACTACGGTGGAGAGTCAGCAGCTTCAGGTTCCTCGGGGTCCACATCACTGAGGACCTGACATGGACTCATCACACCACCACCATCACCAAGAAAGCTTGACAGCGGCTCTTCTTCCCCCACAGGCTGAGGAGGTTCAACATGGACTCCAGGATACTCTGCAACTTCTACAGGTTCACCAAAGAGAGCATCCTGACCTTCTAAACTCTGGAGCGGTTCATCGCTGGTGTGAACGCAGTCCGCACCAAAACATAGCAAGCGTAGTATTTACGAGTCATGTCCTTGTTTTATTATCTAGGATGTGTGTAACATACAGTAGCCTGTAGGGTCATGCTTTCATTAATTCTGAAATAATTCACGGAAAATGAAAACATTTAACCAACTTGCGTCTGGTGCACACCAAAGTGGACTTTTAGGTGTGAGTGCGACCTTAGATAGGGAGGAAAAGATCAAGCCTGAAAATGAACAGCCTTCCATGTCTGAAAAAGGGAACAAAGTAGTAGTGTGTCAGATGTCAGTTGACAGGGCCTGCTCGGGAGTCAGAAGGAGAGGAGATGGACTCTGAGTCTGAGTCAGACACTGCCTCGTGCCGGAAACACAATACACAATTATTCTTGATAAAACTTACAAAAAAACACCACATGTCAGTAAAAAGTCATTCCATCTGTTCGAATTCTGAATGATCTGGTAGAATTTGACCCGTGACAAAATAAAACATATTCATCCTAATAGAACAAAACTAAAGTGCCAGAATTGGACAAAATCTATTTATCATGATCATGCAATCCAAGGTGTTTTCCACTAAAAGCTATCCGTCTATCCCGTCTATCCTGATTTGACTCTCTCTATGCATACAGGACAAGCAGGACAGTGCTTTGGGTGAGGCTGTACAGTGTGAGGGGAACACTACTTGACAGGCGTTATTAAACACAATGTCTCAGCTGTAGATAGGTGTATACTGTATGACCTCACTGATGATCAATTAGTGTGAATATCTTGGATAAATTCATGTGCTGCAGGAAAGGGGTTGATGTTCTAAATGTATGTGGTTGCTACCCCAGTTGTCATTAAGGGTATGGGTTCTGGTAGTCAATACATTTGTACATACCTTTTGGCACAGATGTATGGCCCTACTACATCCAGAGAGCAACGTGGACTTTTTCATGGTGTGGTGGGATATGGTTCTATGCAGCGTCTCTCTACCTGCCTGTAGCTGAGGGACGTTTGCAATGACCTCACAAGGAATAAAACACTAACTCCTGTACCAAACTAAGACATCTAATGAAGATGAAGGTGACATTGCTGGAGATCCTGAGGAAACAAAGACAAATGACAATCCCAGGAGGGACTGCTGTAAGCCACACTGAGGGAACACACCTCAGGCTTTCAGTCAGGTGATGCTCTGTGGGGGTGGATGGAGGGCTCATTGTTCGCTTCTGAGCACTGGCTTTGACTGGTTTTGTTTGTTTTCAGTAAACAAGCCCTTTTTCTTTTGAAATGATGAGTTGAGAGTGAGCTGTTATCACCATGCAATACTTTGATAAAAGGACTTTAAAACACAAAACCTGTCCCGTCTGTGCTGATTGCTCCTCATTGCTGGTGAACAGCAGCTTTCTGCATTTTAATATTTTAAAAGAACAACACTCTGAGAGGTGTGAGAGTGATCCAAACTGTATATTTGGCCCTATACAGCTAAAGAAAAACTCTTCGTCATATAAATATGAATTGTAGCTGCTTCAATCGAAAAACTAATTTGTTATCGTACAGTAATGGAAAGAAATAGGAGCTGATCCAGGCAAATTAATGTAAATGACAACTGTGTCTAAATCAGTTGTGTGGTGCTTTGTTTTAGTACATCCAATATCATTTAGTATGTGAACACACAGGTACACCCGCACCATATAAATCAAACATTTTCTGAGAATTGGAGCAGATTATTTAATTCCAGGAATTACAATTTTTCAGTATTCACCTACCGGGGAGAGAGTGGGGTTAGATGAGCCCTTTAACTAGGGAACTATCCACTTTTGTTGTCAAGTCACCATCCATTCAGGAAGCACCCATCATTTATATTTGGCTGTGATGGAGAGAAGCATGGTAAATGTGTTGTTCTCACAATAAACCATGTTCTCGCGGGGTCTTAAAAAGTCTTACAATTGATAATCAGAATTTAAGTCCTCAAAAAGGTCTTAAATATGATTTAGAAGGTCTTAAAAATGATCGGATTTGAAAGGTACTTCTGTGTTGCGATCGCGTCTAAATGTGTTTTGGGGGAAATGTCCAGGCTGTCAGTTCCCCCCAACAATTTATATTGAAATAAATCAACATGGAACCAGTAACCATTAACTTTATTTCCCCCGGTCCCTTATCGGAGAACACCCAGCAAGTAACCTAGCAACCAAGCTTCAGCTAGCGGCAGTCAGAAATTAGTAGGGATGCTCCGATCGATCGGCCGATATTCACGCTCTGCCGATCGATCGGTGCTCTCTAAAAATGCTGATCGCGAGAGCCGATTGCATAACGTAAAATTATGACGTAAAATACATGACACTTTTCTCTGTGCGCGGCAAAACAAGCTCGCCAAAATGGCTTCACCAGTCTGGCAGTATTTTAAGTGTCCGAAAATGACAATAAAATAGCGGTATGCAACGTGTGTGAAGCAGAAATCCTGCAGCTCCACCCGCTGTGACGGACCGGTGAGCGGAGCAACACACACACTAAGAGTTAGACCTAACACACTTAGCTATTTGATCTACCTCTCGAACAAGCTAAACAAGCTATACATATATTTATTCTTCACTGTCGGGCAGGGGCGGCGGGTACTGTAGGCTCGGGAAGGCTAAGCCTTCCCAAATATTTTTGTCACTGCATCCTGGTAAAATAAAAATATAATGTTTGTCTTTGACATTAGCGCTGCTATGCAGCCACCAGATAAGGAAATATATGACATTTTATGATATTATATGATCGATGATGTAGGAGCAAACACAGTGGTGGTGGCTTAAAGCCCACCTCCGCTCCGCGCCGTCCGTTAGATGAGCCTGGTCAGATTAATAAGAGAAGGAGTTCAAAACACCGGAATAAAAGTTATAACAATAATCTGATTTTAATGGTAAAAATCACCAATACAAGTTACAGAGTACTCTGGACTCCCAGTTCTACTGCCGTGCGATACAGATACCTGGACCAGCCAGTCAGAAACAGGGGGCATTTTGCATGAATAAACAACAGTATATATTAGGGCTGTGCATCTTCACTGGTCTCACGATTCGATTACGATTATCCTGTCAACAATTCGATTCGGTTCGATATCCGGTGCATCACGGTGCATCACGATTCATACCAATGCGTTGCATCCTCAATTTTCTATATTACTGCACATGGCTTATTTTTCATCAATGCATACACGCAGTAAATACATATGAACTCTCTTTTTATTATTTAGAAAGTGCTTCAGAAATCAATTACATAAAAGTCATGACATTAATTTATAAACCAAAATAAATAAATTGTATCGGTCTAGCCTCCGTGTGTGAAGTTGTTCCATCCTCAAAAACAAAAAGCTAATGCTTCTGCAGTCGAGCTGCAGCTTCTTGCAACGGCCTTCTAAGAAAGGACACTGAATTTCCTGAATGTGGCATCACACACAGGACCTGAGTCTGAACACAGCAGACAACAGGAGTATTTACAACAGCATATACAAACAAAAATAGTGCATGTGGGTGCACACTCACATTCTCTGTCTCACTGTTACATAAATCCCATGAATATATGAGATTAAATTAGCTTCATTATATCTCAGTGATTAAGTGAATAATAAAGTTTCTATCGGGTCACTGTCACTCATTATTTTCAGAGAGGGGCGGGGCTTAGAGGAACAGAGGAGACGGTGATCACGGAAGCTTTTTTCCTCCTGCCTTCACAAACTTTACACACATATATATCGTCTGAAAATTGCTAGAGGTGTTAGAAATTAAAATCAATGTTTTGAGAGCATAGTGCACCTTAAACACACAGTCAGTTTAAATGCTGTTTTATACTGAAAAACAAGAACTTGTTAAGCTTTTATTCTGAAAATCCTTCATCTCCTGTTAGCATGAGGCTAATATACCATTTACGATAGAGGTGAATTTAGCACCGATATGATATGATGTTGCACAGCGAAACCTACTGATTTCAACACTACAACTATAAACGTTGAGATATTATTATTGTTGAATAAGGTACAGTTTATTTGATTACGTTATTGTTTACAGATGTGGTTAGCAGATGACAACATTCAGACTGACCGGAAATCAAACTGCTGTGAAGTATTTCCTGTATTGTTAGGAGTATTGATTACAGCGTTTAGAATGTGTTAAATGAAAAGTCATGAAATAGCTAAGGAAGAGAAAAGGTGTGTTTAGATATATATTGAACGTACAATGTCTTTATCCTCTGATATGCGTAACAACGGATATTGAAATGTTGAGGGCCGGCCCGCAGGGAGGAGCCAGCAGAGGATATATATATTGAGCACGACCTGAAGACGCTCTCTTTTCTTCAATACCAGAGCCAGAAACACAGCTGTTTTTTCTGTCGGACAACATCCTGTTTGTGAACATAACCGTGCCATTATTTTTAATTAAAGTACCAATTTGAAACAATTTCAGAGACTCCATTTAGTCTCCTTTTAAGCTTCTCACCCGGGACACGAGAATAACCGACACCGATAACATTTGGCTGGACCCCGACGTGATTTCGTTGGACCGGGAGAGTCTCCACAGCCGGCTGTTGACCGGAGCCGCTGGCAACCCGTTCGACACACAAAGAGCTCAAACAAATAGGTAAGAAGAGCCTGTTACATCAAATTCTTCATAGTTTATGCAGTACAACATAGGTTTGTGTTGGACGGAGGCCAGCGGATCCTGAAAATAGCTGTGCATTTAATGATAAAATAACCAAAATTGATAAATATAAGCATCCTAAACCTCGTGGCGCTGCTCTGTCGCAAGCAGGGTGAGTTCAAACTTTCTTTTGTTCTTCTATTTAACCCTGCATGTTACTAATTTGTGTGTGTTAGTATTTTAACTATAAATGTGTGTGGTCATTGTACTTTGGATAGGTGTCTTGTTGCGTTTTCATGTAGGTGTCTCTTGTTACGTTAGTAGTTAGTTAGCCTATGACGTAAGGATATATATGTCCATTTAACGATTATTGTTAAGATCTATGAGACATAGCGAGTTGGTTACGGGCCAAGTAATTGAAAACCTTCAGGGCATAGCGAGTCAACTTCGGGTTGAGTAACTGAAGACAGTGCTAGTCGAAAACAGTTGAGAACCTGTTTTAAAAAAGTCCTTTTTTGAGGAAAAGGCTTGATTTAAGGTGTAAGCCTTTATCAGTGGTCATAACTGTTCTATTTTCAACCAAGATATTGCGGGTGGAATACGGTATTTGGGGTTACGACACCATTACGTTAAATAGACGACGGTCATTTAATAGTCGCTGATTAGTTCCCATACTACATCCACCTAGCGTGTCTAAATGGCAGCAGTTGACTGTAGTGGACTATAAAGTCAAATATTACGCAGATAAGTTTATGGCTTAAGCGTAAAGGGTTCCTAACTTTAAGTGATGATATCAATAAGATAAAGCCCATAGTAAACTAGATAGAAATGTTATTTTAAACTGCAGTGTTGTTTTGTGTTGAATTTTCTTGACAAGATTGCCCCGCCATTATTTAAACCACCCCTGTGAGAGACATGAGGTGTGTTTTCAAATCCCTTTGTTCTTCAGGTGAAAGGTTGGGAAATCAGTTGCCATCTTGTTTTGCCCTCATGCTAAAATAAGCCACACGGCAGTCGCCATTTCGTGAAATGCTAATTGAAAGTACTCTGTTTGTTTTTACACACAGTCACACTCACATGATGCGAGGCACTCCATATTGAGAAGGACAAATCATATTTCTTAGACAAACTAGACAGGTTATCTTACCGTGGGAATTTTGGTATTTGTAGGAGTCTGGTTTTGGAAGTATTCTTGTTTGCAAGTGCATATTGGCGGTTGTTTTGAGATATTCTTGTTTGCAAATGTCTTTTGGCGGTTATGTGCTGTGCTGTTTAACCATATTCTAATTTTCTTCCCATTTTTTAAGGAAAATAAGCTACTTGTTAAAAAAGAGATCAGTTTTGCAACAGCGATCCCTAGTGGATTGAGCTGGAAATTACAACAGCGCACTCTGCTGGTAATACAGAATTATTCTTGATTTTAAGTGTTATGAATGAACACATGCGCAAATCGCCAGGATAGAATTACAGTGGTTTCTAATTATCAAACTACACTGTAGAATATTCAAACACAAATTGATTGACTGTACACAAGATTTAGATTTTCATATCTCAAACTCAAAACGATACACTGTACATTTTTGTTTAAAATTCCAGATTTAAAAATGTGCATAGATTTAATCTTTTAATTTACTTTATTAATATTCTAAAAAAAAATTAAAAAAAAATAAAACCCAGATTTACAGTTAAGTTCGGATGACATAGGGTATTATCAAGAACGAGGGTGCTAGTCAGGGAATTAGAGTTTCAATCTTTGATAACTTCATAATATTCATTCCAATAGTTAGAGAGCATGTCACCGAAAGAAACTAAGTTGAGAACAAAAGCAGAGCCAGGCTCAACTGCAGATATCAAGGAAAGGGTAAAAATTAGATCAGATGCTACAACAGTTCCAAAACTTAGACAGAAGGCATGGAACCAAATAGAGAAACTGTGGGAACAGTGGCAAATAAGAGGACTGTTTCCAGCAGATGATCAGCCCGGACCAACGAAAGCCCATAGGAAAGCTGTAATAGACCATGAGAATGGAGAATATCTGCGAGAGCAACAAGCATGGACCAAAGCCGGACAACCCTCTTGGTATGGATCTGCACAGAATGCTATGACCAAAGCGGAGAAAAGAAAAACACAAGTTACAGTTCTGATGCTCCATTTAAAGTATACTGTTAGTGAGACGGCAAACATGCACGTCATTCAAAGAACAAATCCGCTAGAGAAGGAACACACAATGGAAAAAATTGAAGAAGTAACACCAATCCAAACTCCAAAGCTCTATCCAGACCTGTCTCAGAAACCTCCTCCTTACATAACAGAACCAGAACTCTTCTCTCAAACCTCGATACAAGCCCCAACTTTTAATATTGCAGGAGGAATATTGAATTTGGACGAAGTCCCCACAGAGAGAAGTGTCAAAGAATTGGACTTTGAAGTAAGAATGCTAAACAGTAAATCTGACCAGCTGCGGGAGAGTTTCGAACACGGCATGCAAGAATTGAAGGACATGGCTAGAGATCACCATGTTCAGCAAAACGTACTACGAACACCCATGTCATTCCAGCCCAACAAGAAACCTCCCATTGCTGAGGCATTACAAACCACAGGTTCAGACACGCCGATGTTCTCTCTACTACCAACAACAGCAGAAAACCAGGCACAGGAAAAGTTCAGAGAGCAACAGGAACACAAACAAGCTACAGAAAAAAAACAAAAGGAGGAGGCGTATAATGACATGATGAAAAAAAGGACAGAAGATGATTATCAGATGCAAAGACGACAAAAGGAGGAAAGATACCAGGAGATGATGGAAGCAAGACAAAACGAACATAGACGGGACAAAGAAAGGGAAGAAAGAAAACGACAAACGACAAATAATTGTGGACAACCACAAAGACCACGCCGAACAAACTACTCTCCTGAAAATACCAAAGGACAGGGAGATGAAGAAGACAACGGAACACAGTCTGACACCAGTGGACACTTCCCATACCATGAACAATCAAATCGGGAACGCAATTTTGCATCTCCTCCTGAGAATAGAAGTAGTGACGAAAACGAGCAACATTCCCCTGAGACATGTCCCAAAATCAGAAGAACCAAGACTGGTGCATACACCACCATGCCATTGATAGCGGTTGGAAGAGGACTTGAATACCAGCCATGGACTCACAGGGACATGGAATCATTAGTAGCAAAACTACCTCCACTCACCCAAGGAGGTCAGAAGTGGGTGAATGACCTGGAGAAATACACGGTCCAAGACCACCTGTGCTTGGGAGACATGAGGGCACTGCTTGGAAGGATAGAAGGAAGACTAGAGGCAAGAGCAGTAGATTCCGAGGCCAAATGCACCAACTCTCCAGATGATATGTCCTTCAACAAAATCAGGACGAGCTATTGGGCTGCAATTCGTCACATTTACCCAACAACACGCAGTTTACATGCCCTTAGCAGCTTGAGAAAAGAACCTGGGGAAGACATGCATGCTTTCCTCAAGAGATGTGAAAGAGTGTGGGAGGACTGCACTGGAGAACGACATGACGCCTCACCGGCTGTCATAATGCTGTGGAAGAACGCAGTCATAAAAGCCCTTCCCAAATTAGTGCAGGCACGCCTGGGAGATGTGGTGGGATTGGAAGCTAAACTCCCAGAGGAATGGAGACTAAATCTCATTCACCACGACACCAAATACCAGGAAACACAGATGGAAGACGATGAAGAAACGAAGAAACTGGCGAAAAGACTTTTGAAGATGCAGGTAGCTGAGAGAGATACCGAAGCCACTATGAACAAGAAATTGACGAGGCAGATGCTAGCTGTAACAGAACAGGCCATGCTAACAGAGAAAGTAGGGCAGGTGCCTCAAACAGTTCAAACTCAGGTGGTGCCAGAAAATCAGATTCAGAACCAACAAAGAGGTAGAGGAGGTTTCCGAGGAAGAGGCAGAGGGAGAGGTTTCCGGTTTGAGGGATGCTACATATGCAATCAGCTGGGCCATTGGGCCAAAGATTGTCCAAATCAACAAACACAAAACAATCTTATACAATTTCAACAGCCTCAGACGCAACAGTACTATCCCCAAGTACAGCAACCGCCTGTGTATACCCCTGTCCAACTACAGCCACAAACACCCATGTACATGCCTACACAGTATCAGCAAAGGGGAGGACCCAGTGGAGGCAGAGGATTCCAGGGACAACCAGGAGGAGGAGGGGTGCCAAACATGAACCAAATGCCTCTGACAGCTTGGAGTGGTCCATATGTATGAGGAGGCCCAGAGGATCCAATCACAGGTGACGCAATTCCAGCCCAAAATGAACCAATGGTCACCTGTGAGATTGAGGGAGAGAAGGTGGAAATGATGGTGGACACAGGAGCCACAGCTTCCTGTTTGAGAAGATTGAAAGGAAAACCACCACCTCTCTCAAATCACACCCTCAAAACAGTTGGATACTCGGGAAAAATTGATGTACAGAAATATACAGTACCATTGGTCACGAAAATTGGGAAGCAACTCCTGCAACATCCTTTCCTCTATGCCCCAAACTGTCCCATAAATCTGATGGGAAGAGACCTGCTCGTAAAAACAGGAGCGAGAATTCTATGCACACCAGATGGGCTAATTATCCAATTTCCAGGCCAGATACCACTTTACCAGACGTACGACGGACAACAGAGAATCATGATGATGGCAGCAAATCCAGAAAACGACGAAGAAAATGACACGACCACGGTGTACTGGAGCCGCCTGATCACCACTGAAATCGATACTCCACAAGTCCACAGAACTTACATGGCCTGGAAGCCATGGATAAATACATTGGGACCCTATGGGCCCCCGCAAGATCCCCTACATTGTACGTACAATTATCTAAGGCGACCAGATGAAGAATATCAAGACGCTTGGATGGAAGATAAAGAGGGGAGGACAGAAGATTTGACTGTAGCAGATATCTACGTCGGACCACAGGGTGTAGCAGCGGCGGTAAAACTCACAACAGAACAAAAACAATGGTACAATTTATCTGAAGAAGCTGTTCCTCATGTCACACTCGCCATGAGCATAGGAGCTGAGTCCAGATCATTGGGTCCAATGATAAAAACTGCATTGAACACAGAATGGTTGGCAACAGAATCACCTTTTCTGTGGCGATCAACAGACCAGACGATGTGGAGGATTGGAAACAATAGCCAGGAACAAGGGCTATTGGAGAAGCAAGAATTGGACAGAGATCATGGACGAGAACACACAAACCATCCAGGCACAGAAGAAATGCTGATGCAGGTGCCTACACATCTTTGGACCACTGGAGACTATGATGTTGGATTAGTGAATCATGAAGTCTCAGTGGAGCTGGTGGAAAATTACAAACCATGTTGGCGCCCGCAATACAAATTGAAGCAAGAACAAATAGATGGGATAGGAAACACCATTCAAGGATTGTTGCAAGCTGGAGTAATCAGACACACCGGCTCAAATTGGAATACTCCCATCTTGCCAGTACCGAAAGCTGGAAACAAGGGATGGAGAATGGTCCATGATCTAAGAGAAGTCAATAATGTCACTAAAACTGCCAACATTCCAGTTCCCGATCCACATCTAGCATTACAAAATCTTAATCCAGGTCACAAATATTTCACAGTGATAGATCTAGCTAATGCATTCTTTTGCTTACCATTAGATCCAAAGGTCCAGGATATATTTGCTTTCACCTACCAAAGACAGCGATACACTTACAATCGGATGCCACAGGGTTACAAAGATAGTCCAGGATTATTTAACCGTGCTCTGAAACAAGACCTCAGTGCATTGCGACTACCGGAGGGAGTGACTCTGATACAGTATGTTGATGATTTACTTCTAGCCGGGCCAGATGCAGCAACATGTCTGGCTGTGACACAACAATTGCTAATCCTACTGGCCAATGTAGGCTACAAAGTGAAGAAAGAAAAAACACAGATCGCAAGGAGAACAGTTACATTCCTGGGAAGGATGATTTCCTCGAACAGTCTAACTCTGACACCAGCACAACGGTCTTCCATCCTCTCCCAACCAAAGCCCAAAACAGTGCAACAAATGCTTGCGTTCCTGGGCCTGACAGGTTACAGCAGGACGTACATACCAGACTATGTGGAGTTGACACAACCACTGAGACACATAATTGCAGAAGCAGGAAACAGAAATCTTAAAGCCACTCTCGAGTGGACAACGCTGGCAGAAGAAGCTTTTACGAAGACGAAGCAAGCCCTGAGTCAAGCGGCATACCTTTCCACTCCTGATTATGACAACGATTTTTGCCTTGATGTTTCTGAATCAGGTGGAATAGTCAATGGAGTCCTGTTTCAGAAAAAAGGGGGAGTGAGACAGGTACTGATGTACCATAGCTCAAAGTTAGACAATATAGAACTAGGGCAGACAGGATGTGCAAGACACCTAGCTGCACTAGCAAAAGTCATTGAAAAAACTGCACATGTGGTAATGTGCCACCCATTGAAAGTCAACACAGCCCATGGAGTAGTGGCATTTATAAATTCACAGGCATTCACATTTTCCCCAATCAGGAAAATCAAGATTCAGACCAGTCTGTTGAAACCACATATAACATACCAAAGTGGTTTAACAAACATGTCTACAGGACTGAGCACTGAAGAGCTCACACCCCATGACTGTCAGTTCGTCTCTCAAAAGGATCTCAAGATAAGATCTGATTTAGAAACGGATCCTCTGGACCAACCAGACTTCACTCTCTACAGTGACGGCTGTTGTTACAAGGGAGACGACGGGCATGTGGCCTCCTATGCAGTAGTCCGGCAGGAGGGAGAAAATATAGAGACACTAGAAGCAGAAATCATCTCCCAACCTGCTTCGGCCCAACTGGCAGAAGTAGTGGCACTCACCAAAGCCTTGGAGCATGCAGAGGGACAAAGAGTAAACATCTATACAGATTCAGCATATGCCTATGGAGCAGTGCATATAGACGGACCACAGTGGATCAGAAGAGGGTTCCTAACATCTGCAAAGACACCAGTAAAGCATGCCGAAGCGCTAAAACTCCTGCTAACATCTTTACTGTTGCCGGCACAAGTGGCAGTAATGAAATGCAAAGGACATCAAATATTGAACAATGCAATATCCAGAGGGAACGATGCAGCAGACAAGGCAGCAAAGAAAGCAGGAGGGTACAGCAAGCAAATGATATGTACAAAGGCCAATACTCAAGAGGAGTTAACCACCGAACACATCAAAGACATGCAGAAATATGCTGGAGTGTATGAACAGAATCAATGGAGTCAGAAGGGAGCAAAGGAAGTAGATGGCCTGTGGAGAGCCCATGACGGCCGTTTAGTCGCACCTGCAAAGTTATGCTACCTACTAATAGAACAATCACATGGTCCCACTCATGTAGGCAAAGCAAGAACAACAAAAGACATTGAACAACAATGGTGGCATCCTTACATGAAGGACATGGTTGAAAACTTCGTAAACGACTGTGACACGTGCAATGCTTTCAATGTAAAAAAGCCATACAAGTGCCCAATGGGAAGGTATCCAGTCCCAGAAGCCCCATTCAAAGACATTTGTATTGATTATACAGACATGGGAGCAGACAATGTGGTCAGAGGGTTTAGATATATGTTAGTAATGATTGATCGTTATACAAGATGGATTGAAGCCATCCCCTGTAAGAAAGAAGATGCAAAAACAGTCATTAAATGGCTCAAAACAGAACTCGTACCCCGTTATGGGGTGCCAAGGATGATAAGATCAGACAATGGTTCACATTTTACAAGCAAACACTTGGAGGAAGTGGAGTTATATTTTGGTATAATTCATAAGTTTGGGTCGATATACCACCCACAATCTCAGGGCATAGTAGAAAGAGCAAATCGAACATTAAAAGGGAAAATTGCAAAAGTCATTTTTGGCACAAACATGAAATGGGTAGATGCTTTGCCTCTGGCACTCATGTCAATGAGATCTTCTGAGAGTGCTAAAACACATCTTTCACCCCATGAGTTGCTAACTGGTCGACCCATGCCTGGGCCTCCTAGAGAAGGAGGGACAGGACCAGTGTTAGACATCAGACAAATAGAAGTGGATGAATATGTCAGGGCTCTGAGTAATATTATCCAAGTCTTGTCTACACAGGTTCAGAGAACTGCAGAGACACCAGACGAGACGCCAGAAGAGACTCCTGTACGACCGGGTGATTGGGTGAGGTTGAAAGTTCACAAAAGAAAGTGGGCTGAACCCAGGTGGACGGGTCCGTGGGAGGTTGTTGAAAGAACCTCACACGCTCTCCGGATAAAAGGTAAAAAAGGAGCAAATTGGCACCACCTGACACATTGTCGCCCTACACCGGCACCTTCCAGAAAGTTTTCGGAAGTTAGGACTGATTTGACAGAGCTGGAACAAAACGAAGAATACAAATCAAATCAAGAGACATTAAGATAGAAACAGCTCAAAAGACCAATTGTCTTTAGGTTTTGTAGATTGAATACTAAAACAGAATACCCATTCTGGTTTTAAATCTGAAACCGATTAACTTCTATCAGTCCAATCTTTTTGTTTTATTATCTTTATATACGATCAGTCAAATCTTTTTGTTTCATTATTTTTTATATACTAGAGTCTAATATTTTTCGTTCTATTATTTTGTTCTATCATTTTTGTTCTATTATTTTTACATACTTTATTTTTGCACTCATTTCTTTTAAACTCTGAAACTGATATAACCATGGGTAAAATTGATGAAGTGCCATTGAAGAAGTCAGAAAAATTAAGGGGCCCCCTAGGGATAAGAATTGTAGTAACATTGTTAGCTGTGTTCATCACAATTGGCATTTTCCTGGTTGGGTGGGGGGTACAGCATCGCGAAGAACCCAAATCCATTCGGACACTCGTAGAAAATGCCAATATCACTAACGGAACGTCAGTTGTGTTTAAAAAACTTCCATTTATCCCCAGAGCCAAAAAGATCAGCGGAGAAACAGAACCAGGGGTTAGAAATACTCATCCCCAGAGGTGAAGCGGTTACGGTCAGTCTTGATGTGTGTGATGTGGTTGTATGTGGAGAACTGCAAGACGAAACAGGCCATGACGTTTATGGGTGCATTCATGCTTGGGGACGGCCAGATGATAACTCATGGTGTCCCGGTTCAGAGAAGGTATACTGGAGTGCTAGGGCAGAAGGAAATAACAATCCCCCTGGTTTGGCGTTTAGGTCTCAGCTATCTTTTTCCAAAGGTCGCCATAGTGGAGATATGAGCAAACACAATCCAATAATAATTGCTTTTAAAAGCGCACTCACTCCCCATTTCAAGAAACAGGGAGACGTCACTGCATTCCATTTACTGATGGGGATAGAAGTTCCGGGAAAAGACCCAATGGGATCAATTTTAGTGAAGATAATTGACCCACCAGTTGATGTAATCCCTGATCTCGCCCCAAAATATACTGAATCACTATTTCAACCAGAACCAGAAATATCCCCTGCTAAATCTGTGAACAATCCACTGGTCACCTATCTGAGTACTACCTCTATACAGAAAGTCATAGCAGTAGAAACAGGATACGAGGACACAAATTCCTGGTTGGACTGGGTTGTCTATTCTGTTAAGCAGAGCAAGATGGCGGACTGTCTGGCCTGTGCGGCTGCCCGACCAAGTTTGGGAACAGTGCCATTTCCATTTAACACCCACAATAACCCAAGAGGACAGCTCTGTATGTACAAACTCTATGGACAAAAATCCCCAGCAGATTGTGTCGACATTGCACAAAAGTATCCAGTGGTAAAAATGAATGACATTCCACCTGATTTCACGTCTTACGAGGGACTTTATGACTGCATCACAAGGGACTACCTAAAAGGTACAGAAGTAGGAACTCTCAAGTGGTGCAATTCTACAACGACTTTAATGAATCAGGATTTTCTCCCAGGTATAGCTATGCCCATTAGACAGTATCCCAGAACCGATGTGTGGTGGTATTGTGGCACTAAAACCCTGTTTTCAGTTTTGCCACAGGATTGGACAGGGACCTGTGCTCTGGTACAGCTAGTGATGCCTTTTTATGCGGTACCAATGACGGCCGAGCAACTGATAAACATGGCAGTCCAGCCCAAAGCAACCAGAGCTAAAAGGTCAGTCTTTCCAGGGAGTTTTGATTCCACAGTGTACATAGACAGCATAGGGGTGCCCAGGGGAGTTCCAGATGAGTTTAAAGCTAGAAACCAGATTTTAGCAGGGTTGGAATCCATTTTTCTTTGGCCTACGATAAATAAGAATGTAGACTGGATAAACTATATCTACTACAATCAGCAGAGGTTCATAAATCACTCCAGAGATGCAATGAAGGGACTAAGCGAGCAACTGGACAAGACCAGCCAGATGTCTTTGCAGAACAGAGTGGCCCTAGATATGTTGTTGGCAGAAAAAGGGGGTGTATGCAAAATGTTCGGAACATTATGTTGTACTTTCATCCCAAACAACACCTCACCTGATGGATCGGTAACCAAGGCTCTGAAGGGACTCACTACTCTGAGCATGGAGTTAGCAGACAACAGTGGGATAGAGAAGAACCCCCTGGGGGGTTTTTTAGATGGGTGGCTGGGGAAGTACAAGGATTTCCTACTGAGTGGACTGATGTCTATGTCAGCTGTGATCGTGATATTGGCACTGGGCTGTTGTTGTTTCGCAACCTGTATCCGCGCTTTTGTAAACCGACTGATTAATGGGGCCCTCAACCAGGAATATGCTAGGGGTCAATATCACATGGGTGGGAACAGTTTCCAATGTTAGTAGAACAGGACGATCCACCCCCGTATACAGATGTTGATGAAAATGATGAGTTAGTTTGAATGATGTTAAACGATATGGATGTTCAGAGATGAGATTATTCAATGAATGTCCAGCTGATGTGATTCTTTAAATGATGAAATCATGTGAAGAAGTGAGAAAAATAAAATGGAGTGAATCCATTTAACTTTACCTATACTATTCCAAGATAGTGTATTTTTATTATTACCCTATACTATTCCAAGATAGTGTATTTTTATTATTACCCTATACTATTCCAAGATGGTGTATTTTTATTTTTTATTATTACATTAAACTGGTACAAGATATTTTATTTTATTCTTTATTAGCCATACTGTTCTAATATGATGGATCACATGTTGTATGGATCATTGATATTCTAAAATGGGTCGTTTCTTTTCACTTTGTAAAAACAAGTGCCTTAACACTGAGCGTGGTATGAGAACGGTTTCTGTGAAAGGAGGGAGGAAGAAATGTTCTGATACCAAGCCAAATGCTGCTAATTTGAAGAACCATATTGAATGTTAACACTAGAAGTTATGCACAAGGGAAAACTTTTATGTTTGAACAGTCAAAGTATTTTTGTATTTTTCTAAGGTTGATATCAAAGCCATTTTATTGTATGTTTTTGATACGAGTTATGTACTATGCAGAGTTCAGATGAAGAACTCATTGATTTCAGTATTATACACACCTTTTAGGTGTGTAAGGAGGGACTGTTAGAAATTAAAATCAATGTTTTGAGAGCATAGTGCACCTTAAACACACAGTCAGTTTAAATGCTGTTTTATACTGAAAAACAAGAACTTGTTAAGCTTTTATTCTGAAAATCCTTCATCTCCTGTTAGCATGAGGCTAATATACCATTTACGATAGAGGTGAATTTAGCACCGATATGATATGATGTTGCACAGCGAAACCTACTGATTTCAACACTACAACTATAAACGTTGAGATATTATTATTGTTGAATAAGGTACAGTTTATTTGATTACGTTATTGTTTACAGATGTGGTTAGCAGATGACAACATTCAGACTGACCGGAAATCAAACTGCTGTGAAGTATTTCCTGTATTGTTAGGAGTATTGATTACAGCGTTTAGAATGTGTTAAATGAAAAGTCATGAAATAGCTAAGGAAGAGAAAAGGTGTGTTTAGATATATATTGAACGTACAATGTCTTTATCCTCTGATATGCGTAACAACGGATATTGAAATGTTGAGGGCCGGCCCGCAGGGAGGAGCCAGCAGAGGATATATATATTGAGCACGACCTGAAGACGCTCTCTTTTCTTCAATACCAGAGCCAGAAACACAGCTGTTTTTTCTGTCGGACAACATCCTGTTTGTGAACATAACCGTGCCATTATTTTTAATTAAAGTACCAATTTGAAACAATTTCAGAGACTCCATTTAGTCTCCTTTTAAGCTTCTCACCCGGGACACGAGAATAACCGACACCGATAACAGAGGACATTCATACTCTGCAATCCAAGACTTAATTAAATCCACCAAAAACCTGACATGATTGTAACGCGATTATTTTTGAAAAACATAAATCCCTGTCTGTGTCTCTGAGCCGCAGCGACACGGAGTGATTCGGAGCGGGTCCTTCTGCTGCTGGTTCTGGACTGGTGGTGTTGTGTTGGTGGATAAAGCAGACTGCTCCGTGTTCGGTGTTGCTGTGCCGCTGTCACGTCTGTTCCCTGATCTCTGTGTCACCGACCGATTTGATATTAAAGTGACAGAAAAAACGTTAATGTAAAGCCGCGGCCGGAAAATAAGGAAGCAACGTTACTACTCTATAACCGATTATCTTCCGTCACTGCATCGAGACCGAATCGTCCACGTCCGCATCGCAATGCATCGTAAAAACGATTATTTTCAACACTCCTAGTATATATAGACATATTTGGGGCGGAGTTGTGTCGGTTCTTCCGTCTAGGGTGACCAGATGTCCTGCTTTGCGCGGGACTGCACAGCATTTTCACGACTTTTGGTGCGTCCCGCAAATTGAGACGATGTCCCGCATATTTCATTTTGATTGGCTAAAACGCTTTTCTTTAAAATCAGATTCATCCAATGGCTGTTGAGAAAGCAGGGAAGGCTATCATCAGGGGGCTGTGTTTGCTGTCAATCAAACTGTAACACAAGGCGGGTGCTGGTCAAGTGTTAACCAATGAGAGTAACTCACTCACACACACCCCCCCACCCCGCCAAACAACAACAACGAACGCAGGCGACGCAGCAGGTTATGGAAAATGGAGGAAACTGAAACTACAGCTAAGAAGAAAAGAAGATGCACATACAACAAAGACTGGGAAGACACTTACCCGTGGGTGCAGCCAGTGCAGGGCGACTCTCAGAGAGTTTTGCAATCTTTGCAAGAGTAATTTTTAAATTTCACATGACAGTGAATGACGTCAAAAGACACAGAGAATGCGATTCTCACAAGAAACGTGTCGCTCAAAAAGAGACATCCCACTCGATGGAGACATTCCTACTCAAACCAAAAAATGATGGCCACTCAGACGAGGTAACAGCAGCAGAAATAACCAGTGTTTACCACACAGTGCAACACTCCCATTCATACCGGTCACATGACTGGTAACAAGCTAACGCCGACCATGTTTCCAGACTCTGAGATAGTAAAGAAAATGTCATGTGGTCGTACACAAGCAGCGTCCATAATAACAGATGTGCTTGCCCCTGCCTCTGTGGAGAGTTGTTTGACAGAGTCAAAGACACCAGTGGTTCTAGGGGACAAAATAGCCCACACACTCTGTGGGGGGGCCCACCTTCTGTTGCTGTGATGGACAAAACTGAAAGCTATTTTATTTGATGGATTATTATGTTTCTGTTCCCTCCTGGCCAGTGTTGGTTTTATTTTATCTATTAATTTATGTTGTGCCTACTTGTACAGGTAATACTGACAAGTTGAATTAAGAAGATGCATTTCTAAACACTTGAAGTGAATAATGCCTGCTGCCTTTGTTTACTTTTCTTTATTAAAAAACTGCATTTTGACTTCACTTTCTGCTCTGTTGTTATATATTTGTTACGGTTTTTTTTTCCGGGGGTTGGGAGGTGCTGTTGAGAGGATGTCCCACATTGTCCCACACAACCATACTCCTTGTCCCACATTTGGATGGTTGGGATCTGGTCACCCTACTTCCGTCCCATTTTACTCCTAAGCGAATCAGAGAGTCTGTGGCAGAACCAGTAAGAACACCTAGGGGAGTGAGCAACCGTCACAACTCCTCCCCTAGGTGTTCTTACTGGTTGGATTCACTTCTGGTCAGGTCCAATACAGCGAATCAGAGTTCTGTGAAAAAGTATTTTTCTTCTGAACAGAGCTTGAGAGCTTCGGAAGTAAACAAGGACAGAGTCACTTTTTATCTTGCACCTGTGTCCACTCCTTTACTTTCCCAAGGAAGATTTCACACAAACTCTATTCTTTCCTAAACAATCAAACATTGTACACAGATATATTGGTGCTTGAGATTATATTGGCCCCAGAAAGTAGTGATGGTGAGATGAAGCCTTATGAAGCTTTGAAGCTTTCCAGCCAATTGGTTCGCAAAAGGGTTCATCTCATGAGGCTTCATCATGGGCTTCATTTGAACACAAACCCCCCTGTTGGTCAAAGTGTGTAAAACAGGCAGATTGGACTTCTCAACAGTGTGCTTATACCGAGTTCCCATTGAGTAAAGCCTTAGAATAACTCTAAACAACGAACAGAAAATCATATTTTCATGTTAACAATATCGTATTTATTCCAGTTAAATGATTGTGATTGAAAAGCCTAAGGAGGCTGGTACACATTGCAAAGAGGGATTTGTATTCCTTAATAATATTCATAAACTTGAACCATGTTGTAGCCTGAGAAATGCTAAACCATATCAAAGAATACATTTATTAATTTAGCTGTAGCTTTTATAAACAACAAAAAAGACGTATTGACAAGTCGTTGAACCAGGTACCCTGCGGTCAGGAGTCGACTGTTTTCCAGCTGAGCCACAGCACACGAACTAAAGCTCCCGGAAAAAACTGCAACATATGTATTCCTGTATTTATTGATGTTTTTATTCCTACATTTATTTATGCTTGTATCTATTTATTATGACATGTTCCGACCTCTATATGAGTGAGGGTCTGAGCTCTTTTAATTACATCGTGTCACCAGCGGGCCCGGGTACAGGAGGGGTAATGTGGTTCTTATTATACATCCATGGGTATTATGAGCGTTGTGGTTCAACGGTTCAACCGATCTGAAACGCTTCCTGAAGCAGTCACGTGGTATCGACAGGCAGCGAGGCTTCGTTTGTCATCGATGACGTCACTGGCCCAAAACGATACAAGCCTCGATACATGCTTCACAAAAAGCTTCGGGGATTACTCGACACACGCTCCGAAGCCTCGGCGCAATACGTAACATCACTACCAGAAAGAACCTTGAAAAGAATATGTGTGTGTGCTGGTATCTGGGTCAGTGAGTGTAAGTGAGAAGGTTATATATATAGGATTACTTTATTAAGGATTATTAATTCTCTTAAAACTTCGACAGCTAAGGACACATACGCTATGGATTCTACAATGCTTAAATCACTGCAAGATTACTTAGTCTGCCCTCTTACCCAAATCATCAATTCATCTGTATTACATGGGACATTCCCAAGTGCATGGAAGACTGCAATTGTAACCCCCGTTTTAAAGTCAGGTGACCCTCTGAACATGAACAACTACCGCCCAATTAGCATCTTACCTGTAGTATCCAAGGTGGCTGGTGGAAGCTCTCCTTCTTAAACAACAGTCCATTTCAACTTCATCCCATGCAGTTTGGCTTCAGGGCAAATTATTCAACCGAAACAGATAACTGCTTTTTTATAGAAAAGGTCAAAGCAACGGTTGACAAAGGAGGTGTTGTTGGTGCAGTATTTCTGGATTTACGCAAAGCCTTTGATACAGTCAATCATAAGGTCCTTCTGTCCAAACTGTCGGCTTTTAACTGCTCTCCATTAACACTCAGTTGGATTGAATCTTACCTTACTGGTAGGCGTCAGCATGTTATCGTCAATAATCGACTGTCTCCAGCTCGAGACTTAAGCACCGGAGTACCACAAGGTTCAATACTTGGTCCACTTCTTTGTTCCCTATATATTAATGACCCGCCATCTGTCTGTCCTGATGTGGAAACACAGCAATACAGATGTAGCGCTTCGTTTCAGACGCCTACCCGTGCGGGTCCGTGATCGGCACGGGGTGGGCCCCTGCTCAAAAGGAAAACCCCCCGCAGGACTTGAAACGCCCCCTTGATAAATACATTTAATTATAATGAAACCAGCAGCAATGGATCATGGATCCACCAGGGGGAGCCGTGAAAAGCTGCCACACTGAAACTCATGTGAAATAAACAGCTGATCTATAGGGATCTGATATAGCGGATATTTGTTAAGATCCATATATGTCACGGATAGGATCATATTCTGTGCTTAAGTAAGAGACATGTAATCGTTTACTAAACATCACCATGTTTTTATTTAACAAAATAATGTTTAATTCACGTTGGCGTAAGTACAAAACCATCGCTATGTTTTTAGATCAGGAAATGCATCCAGGGTCAAACAAACGATGTTCGATCGTCATCCTCGCATTCATTTAATGTATCATATGTTCACGAGTTGAAATTAATGCACTACATTTAATCCACGTGAATAATCGCTTTGTTTTTATATCACATCCGACGGAGGAAAATGCAGCGGCTCTCACTACCGATCACCCTAATCCCACGGGCAAACAATAATATGTACAGTGTTCATAGTTTACTGTATTATTAGTGTCTAATATTACTGCTATAATAATCACACATTGAGTTGTTGAAATCAGACCGTCGTTTTTTTTAAACGCTCTGAATGAAACAGCAGCTCTCAGGTGATCAGCTGTGTGTTTACACAATAACATATGCATAGTAATTTAATACCTTCCAACACACATTGTAAGAACAGTTCTGTTTCATATGAGTGTTGAGAGCCGTATCCACAAATCTACTAATTTTGCCCTCAGTGCACCAGATTGATGCATTTAACTTCAATTTAAATAAAAACATATTCTGTTGTAACAACAATAACATTATGAATCGTAACATAGCATGGTATTGCACATTTACTGTAGCTTTGAGTGTTACTGGCCTGAGATTTTTTTATTACATGAATGAAGGTGACTGAGGCTTTTTAATATAGACTTTTCAGTGTCCCACATTTTGCACAGAACTGTCCCACATTAGGAAAACAGATTGTCTGAGACAACTTGGCACTAAGAGTACTAATATGTCTACCATTTCTTGTATGAGTTTAATATCTGCATGTTCTCTTTTGGTTTGATTAGGACACATCCTGGGGATTTCAGAATGTTCCTGGATTTTGATTTATTGTATTGGCTTCATGTCGCAATATATTCCCGAAGTCTGAAATGCAAAAATGTTCCACATTAGGGCAATTCACCCTACATTTAATCATTTTGTTTATTTTTAACGAAATAAATGTGGTTTAATCCATCATGAAATTAATGTAGGCTATTTACTTAGTACATATCTGACATTAACGATTAACACACTGTTCATACTGCTCACAGCTGATATCTAGTGTATTCATACCCCTCACTGTTTATTCATCATTCAATTCATTATATATTTTATTCTGTAGATTGTGAACATTACTTTTCACTTTACTGCTTGTTGCACCTGGTTAGAAGCTAAACTGCATTTCGTTGTTTCAGTACCTGTAATCTGTGCAATAACAATAAAGTTGAATCTAATCTTGAGCAGGAACTAATGTAGGCTATTTACTTAGTACATATCTGACATTAACGATGAAACACGGTTGTGCATTCTTTATGAATGCAAACTGAGTCATTTTGTTTATTTTTAACGAAATAAATGCGATTTAATCCACATAATTTACTGTGTTAATTGTTTACTGTACAGTAGTATTGTTTAACTTGAAGGTGCCTGATGTGAACATTTCCAGAATGTATTGTCTTCACTTTGTCTTCATCAATGCCTCTGTGATGTGCTGCAGACTAACCCCAGCCCAACCCCCCATGTGTCCTATGTATGTTGGGGACCCTTTGTTTAAAACGAATTGGCCATCGGAATGTGTGTCACATTCCACAGCTCTCCCCCCCTCCCTCTCCTGTGATCCCCCGCACACAGAGAGGGAGATCGCTTTTCTGAAGAGAGCGGAAATAATGATATTGCAAGTTAGAAACGTAAAATGCATTTTGACAGACACTTGGGGGAAATATGCTGCATTTTGAATGTCCGATAGTCCATCATTAACACCTTAGTCCGTCTCGTCTCATCAACGAAAACTAAATATACATGACATACTTTGTTTTAGATTTCGCATGAGAGCAAAAGGAGAATATCCGTGTGGAAGAGTGAAAATGTATGTATGTAAAATGAGAATATATGTGTGTAAGAGTGAAAATATGCTGCATTTTTAATGTCCGATAGTCCACCATTTCCACCGGAAATATCAAACATTTAATAAAAGTGAAAAACAATGAACAAGACTTAACGTATTCATCATAATTAATTATATTTATTTCGTTTGGATGTAGGATTTTTGACTTTGTTTAGAGCAGTGATCTTCTACTATATGAATATTTTGGACCCAAAATCACAAAACAAACGTAAAAACAGATTTTGAAAATGATTTTATTTTTCATAACACAAACATACACAACGAAACCATTTAAAAGCTGGAAATATATACATGGGATGTGACTATGATAATGTGAAAGTTTGATTGAGGTAGCATGGGATTTCATTCTGATAAGGCAAAAGTGTTATTATAAATATAATACAAATATATATATACACATTATGTACAACAATCTGTTTTATCTGTCTTTATCTGTGCCACGCTTCAAAGCAGTTTCTGTCAACTACGACACAGAGGGCAACATCACAGATTTCTCCTCCTCCATGTCAAAAAACAAGCTTTAAGCTTGACTCACGTTCAGAGTTCTCTTCATTATAGTTGAGTCTTCAAAACTCTAAATCTATCTAACTCTATCTAAATTCTCAATGTTTGTCCGTCACTTTACTTCAATCGCAGTCTCCCGCAGCCTCTCTTCGTCTCCCGCCGCCTGTCTTCGTATATCTTCGTCTCTCTCCATTTCACGCCGTCTCTCTTCGGTTCCCGCCGTCCCTCTTCGTCTCTTTTCGTCTAGTTTCGTATCACTCCGTTTAACTGATTACCTCACCCCTCCCTGGTAAATACATCCTGTTGAGCAGAATCTACAGTTTCCAGTATTTTCCGTTTCGTAAAATTATCAAATACGGTGAAGATATTCAAATATGTGCTTCCATATTTCATACTTTTGAAATGTATTAACTTTATATTATCGTATCTCCGTGTTTACTGGGTCTTTTTGCATGAAACAAAGACTGGGATATAGTTTCAAGCCAGTACTTTCGACAGAAACACACGGCAATGTTGTCCGGACTGTTGTTTTTATGCGGCACCGGCTTGAACAGGTCATGTGATCTGATCACGCCGGCGTGACGGTCGACTCCAAAGGGTTAATATTAAATACATATAAGTATTTTTACAACTTGTATTTAGAAATACTCTGTTGTAATTATTGATGCATACATGTATTCATCCATTTAATGTGGCATCTGCTATAATGGGTTTAATGTATGATATTACTTAATAATACAATACATTATAATATATGATATGATAATTACATTTTAGTTTTATTCATTTCTTATTTCATAGTTTCTCATTATTATTATTTTTATCGCTCATCTAATTTTTGATTTTATTAATCTGTGTGAATCTGTGCTGTCCTGTTTTTCACTCTCACCCTGTTGCTGTTTGAACTACTGAATTTCCCCACGGGATTAATAAAGGTCCATCTTATCTTATCTTAATGTATAAGTTGATTTACTTCAATCTACTGTACAATATTACAAGAAATATACTGCATAAAGCAAACGATATACTTTATTTGATCTAAAATATTGATGTTTCTACAACGCCCATTGTGTATTTTGTGAATGAAGCGCCATCTCATGGTTAAATCCTGTAATAGAACAAATGGGGAAATTGGGCAACGCCCTCTAGCAATTTGGCAACACCCCCAGCCACTGGCATCCGCTGGGCTTTTGACTGGGACACACCCATTTGAGTCTGATCTGGAGTGCTACATCTGTATGCCGATGACACTGTGATATATGTGCATGCCAACACAAAGCAAAAGGCTGCTGATAAACTGACCTCAGCTTTAGTGCTGGTCACTAGCTTGCTACACCGCTCCTGTCTTCAGCTTAATGTCAACACAACAGTTGGAATGTTTTTCACGAAAAGAAAATGCAACATTGTGTCAAATATAAGCATCTCAGGTGAACATATTAACATTGTGCCTCAGGTTAAGTACCTTGGAATCATTATTGACTCTAACTTAACATTCAAGTCAAAAAAGTGACCCAAAGAGTCAAGTTTAGCCAAGCAAATTTTAAATACATAAGAAACACAATGGCATTGAATTCTGCCAAATGATACATGAATGCCATGATCATGTCACATCTTACATACTGTCTCACAAGCTGGGGGCAAACTAACAGCTCCACACTGAAGCCACGAGCAACCCTGTACAAACAAACCCTCAAAGTACTGGACCAGAAACCTAACCGCTCCCATCACTGTACCATCCTCAACAAGCATAACATCCTGAGTTGGGAAGATTTAATAAAGTATAGGCACATCATTCTGGTTTACAAAATCCTGCACAATACAGCCCCTCCCCCTCTTAGCTCATTGGTTACTCAACGTAACAACACCAGACGGACCACTAGAAGCTCCACACGTGGCGACCTATCAGTCCCATTCAGGAAGAGTACTTTTGGTCAGTCATCATTCTCGGTCACAGCAATACAAAACTTGAACTCTCTACCCACTCAAATCAAAGACATACATACACATCCCACCTTCACAGCTCACTTCGAAACATGGTTCACTGAGAACTACACCTGCACACACTAGTCTGTGTCGAGTATGGCGTGAGTGTTACATGTTGTGTTACATGTTGTGATCATGGATGTTGCCCCTCATTTCTGTTATGTGATTGTGAGGTGCTATATGTGACATGTACTGTATATAGTAAAGGGGGTTGTTTATTGTTCTCTTTTATCCTCACACCGGTATCTACTTGTCTTTCCTCCTTTTTATTTTATTTTATATATTTTCTTATAACTAATGCTGTTGATATATTGTAATTTGAAGGGTGTCTATTACCATCTGGCCGGGGACAACAGCTGGAAATTAGCCATGTCGGCTAAAGCTGCACCATTTACTGTTTTTGTGACAGTTCATCGATGTCCACGACACTATAAATAAATAAACTAAAAACTAAACTAAACTTTAAAACACAATAATACATGTTCACTTCAATACAGTTTACAATAATACATGTTTACTTTAATACAGTTTAGAACAAACAACTTAACTTTAATCTTTTATGATCAGACTGATGATGTGATATGAATGATAAGTGCGACACATCGACGTCTTCTCTGCATACGGCAGTTTAAACTGTATTTCCTTTATCCTGTAATATGACTTGAGAGATTTAAACTCTGCACACTGAGTTTATCTCTTTTCGGAGGCGGTAAAAAAAGTTATTTAGCCTTACCAAACCTGAGCCTCACGCGCCGCCTATGCTGTCGGGTCACTCATTACTAGGGTTGGGTACCGAGAACCGGTTCCGGTTCCAACATTTCGAGCTCTGGGAGAAAAAAAAATGTTTTGACCGTTGGTGCTCATCCTAATGTTCGGTCTTGATGTAACAACATTCATAATTAAGTAAATGTAACACCCTTCTCATCCCGGTTACACTTTTCATTTGCCCTGTACGATGGGCGCTGTAAGTGATGAAAATGGGGGATGTTGGCTTATCTGGGTAATGTTGTGAATCGAGTGGCCCATGGTGGTGGTGGGGTTATGTTATGGGCAGGCGTATGTAATGGACGACGAACACAGGCCACTCGATTCACAACATTACCCTAACCCTACCCCTCACACCAGATACTGCCTGGTTTTCGGACCCCCCAGACACCCCAATAAAGCAAAAATGCACGTTTCAGAGTGGCCTTTTATTGTGGCCATTCTAAGGCACACCTGTGCAATAACCATGCTGTCTCATCAGCATCTTGATATGCCACACCTGTGAGGTGGGATGGATTATCTTGGCAAAGGAGAAGTGCTCACTATCACAGATTTTTTCAGATTTTTTAACAATATTTGAGAGAAATGGTTATTTTGTGTATATAGAAAATGTTTTAGATCTTTGAGTTCATCTCATAAACAATGGGAGCAAAAACAAAAGTGTTGCGTTTATATTTTTGTTCAGTGTAGTAACGGTATTTTAAAAATACTAAACTGTCGGCAACAATAGATGCCATTTCCGCGGGCTTCAGCCGCGCCTGGGTAAGTGTGACCTGAGCGAAGGCTCGCAGGCAGGTTAGCTGCTGCGCACGGGTAATATGTTTTGTTTACCTGAGTGAAGTCTTGCAGGCACATTGCCTTGTTTTTTGTTTATTAACATTGACAGTGTATTTTTGTGATCTCCATAATATGTTATATTTGGTAAAGATAGATATATTGATAGAAAGTATTATTTGATAGCGTTATGTCTTTATATTGACTATGTTGCATTTCTCCTTGAGATACAGTAATTGACTGTGATAGACGGATAACTTAAAGAGCCTGTGACACCATCCCAACAACTGTTGTGCAATGAAATATTGGTCTACTAGTAATCTCGAACCGTCAGTTTAAAAAAGAAAAAGCGATACCGTTCCGTTAAATATCAATAATTTCGAACATCGCGGGGAAATTCCTTCGACTCATTTTGAAGTTTTGGGCGAAGCCGGAAGTGACGTCAATGCGGGAACGCTTCGAGAGCCAAACACGGACAAAATGTGTTGTGTCATGCGTAGAAATGGTGAATTACTGAGATTAGGCACGTTAATAACGTTTTAATGAAGTTGACTACAGTATATTCATATTTGTCAGTGCTTTCATGTCAATTCAGTGACATAAACATACATGATCGTGGTGAAGATGATGATTACATTAGGATTACAAATCGGGAGTGAGAGCTGCTGAATTTCCTCCCGTCGGATGTGATATAAAAACAAATCGATTATTTTTGTGGTTGTAAACTCAAGTGGATGAAACTACATTTATTTGTGCTTTCATGTCAATTCGGCGAACATATGATACATTAAATGATCGTTTGTTTGAGCCGGTCTGCATTTCCTGATGAGAAAACAAACCGATGCTTTTTGTAATTGTAGTACACCAACAACATGGATTAAACGTGTGTTTTTTTTACCACAATGTTGGGGAAATTAATGGATAAAATGCACGGATTATTATTATTATTCCCACTCCGATTGGGACACTAGGTCCACCGTTTCCCCGCAGCGAGTCTCCCCCCGTTGACAGTTTACGTGGGCTGTGTGCGGTGGCGGACTGGCCATCGGGACGAATCCCGATGGGCCGGTACCGAAGTGGGCCGGTCAGATAAGTCACCAGCACATCCCCCATAGGCGGCGCGTGAGGCTCAGGTTTGAGAAGGCTAAATAACTTATTTTACCTGACGCTGCCCGCCTCCGGCGTCTATAGAAAAGAGATCAACTCAGTGTGCGGAGTTTACATCTCTCAAGTCATATTACAGGATAAAGGTAATACAGTTTAAACTCCCGTATGCAGAGAAGACGCCGACGTGTCGCACTTATCATTCATATTACATCAATCAGTCGATCATCGATCATATAATATCATAATATATCATATATCTCCTTATCTGAGTCAGCTTCTCCAGCCTCATCTGGCCGTGCAACACTCAGTGTCACAGACTGGATGCAGAAGTATTATTTAACACATTATGTTGACGAAACACTCGAGACAAATGTAATTAAAGTCAGATCCACGCGTGTTTTAGACGTGAACGCGCTCTCAGCTGGAGAGAGAAACCCTGGCTTGATTTACCGAGTTGATAACCAGCGTCGTCGGACCGCTCAGCGAGATCTCGTTTGTTAGTTTGTTGTTGTTCGTTTGTTTGTTACTCAAACATATCCAGGGTCTGTTGAACTGGCTTCGTAGTACAGGGCACAGGTGGCTAGCAGCGCTAATGTCAAAGACACAGACATTATACATTATATTTGTATTTTACCAGGATGCAGTGACACACATATTTACATATTTACATGTACTATATACAGCACCTGCCGCCCCTGACATCCCCACTCCCCCCGTTGACAATTTACTAGCGGTACCGAAGTGGGCCGGTCGAGAGTCCCGGGATGATTTGTAGTCCCATTCCACCACTGGCTCCATGACCATATGATCGCCCATATTGACGCACCTCATTCCTAAACTTCTAACAACAGATACAACATAAACCGATCCTCATATGAGCTCTCAGACACGTTCAACATTAACCTGTCATCGTTGTCTGAGCTTGCTGTTGTGTGCGCCGTCGTGCGTTTACATCTGACTGTATATATATAAAGGTTTACATGCAGAAGCTGGGATCCTGGACGGTGCAGCGGGAGCGCTGTGCCCGCAATGACGTCACACATCATTTGGCGGGACTTGAAGAATCCGCGAGAAGATCCAGAAAATTGTCAACATTGAAGGCAGATTTATGGTTATCAAAGTACAAATATCCAAAATCAGTTCAGTAACGGTTTTCAAGGGGACAATATGTACTCAAATGTATGGGTTTGGATGATGGGGGAAAACCATGTCACAGGCTCTTTAAATGGAGAAATGTGATGTTTGTAAAGTACAGCTATTTGAATGTAACTGTGTACTTTGAATTTTGAATAAGAAGCAATCCAGACGATCAACCGGATCCTGTGTATAATTATTGCTGCTGCACTTTTCTGTTTTCTACAGAAATCATGTATTGTTGCTCTGGTACCCAAGCTTTTGGGACCCGTAACAAAAAAATGTGTGCAGCTGAGTGTCAAGAACTGTGCTTCAAATAGTGATAGGATTAATTGTAGTGCTCCACCTGTATAAATGTATGTTTGTATGTTTGTTAATTTGAGTAAAGTTCTATTGTGATAGACATAATTGTTGTTGAGAGATGGGGACTCGAGTCTGCGACTCGGACTCGAGTCGCACTTAAGTCGCACACACAGAGACTTCAGACTTGACTTGGACTCGTGACCAAAAGACTTCAGACTCGACTTGGACTCGTGTGTTGGGACTCGTGAACAATCATTGTGTTTTCTATTTTTGGCGTATTAAAGGTGTGGTAAGTAAATGTAACAACTACTACAGTGCAACAAAACAGGAAGATTAAATGTGGTCTCTTAAACATAAGATCTCTAGCATCTAAAGCAATATTGGTAAATGATTTAATATCAGATTATAATATTGATATATGCTGTCTCACTGAAACTTGGTTGAGACATGAAGAATATGTCAGCATAAATGAGGCCACTCCACCCAGCCATGTCAACACTCATATTGCTCGAGGCACGGGCCGAGGAGGTGGAGTTGCAGCAATCTTTGACTCAAGTTTACTTATCAATACTTAACCAAAATTAAATTATACCTCCTTTGAAAGCCTCGTTTTTAGTCTTACGCATCCAACCTGGAAAACTTTGCAGCCAATCTTATTTGTTACAGTGTATCGTGCACCAGGTCCTTATTCAGAATTCTTATCAGAATTCTCTGAGTTTTTATCAACGTTGGTTCTTAAAACAGACAAAGTAATTATCGTAGGTGACTTTAATATTCATGTTGACGATGATAAAAATAGCCTTACTGTTGCATTTAACTCTATATTAGATTATGTTGGTTTCTGTCAGAGTGTAAATAAACCAACCCACTGTTATAATCACACTCTCGACTTTGTTCTGACTTATGGTATTGAAATTGAGCAACTATTAGTCGAACCGCATAATCCTGCTTTATCCGACCATTTCTTAGTAACTTTTGAAGTACTGTTACGAGACTACAAAGCATTAGTCAAAAGCTCTTGCAGCAGAAACCTATCCGTTAGTGCTATAGCCACATTTAAGGAAGAGATTCCACCAATACTTAACTCGATAGCATGTCTGCATGTAGGGGAGGAAACTTATACAAAATGTACACCACCCCAAATTGATCATGTTGTTGATAGTGCTATAGATGCGCTGCGAATAAAATTAGACTCTGTTGCTCCTTTGAAAAAGAAGAAAATAAAACAACATAGATTAGCTCCATGGCATAATGCCGAAACCCGTAAAATAAAGCAAAAGTCTAGACAACTTGAAAGGATATGGCGTTCCACTAAACTTGAAGAATCTCGTTTAATTTGGCATATTACTCTCAATGAATATAAGAAAGCACTGCGTAAAGCGAGAGCAGCATACTACTCTTCATTAATAGATGAGAATAAGAATAATGCAAGATTTCTTTTCAGCACTGTAGCCAGGCTGACAGAGAGCAACAGCTCCATTGAGCCTTCTATTCCCATAGCACTCATTAGTAATGATTTTATGTGCTTTTTTAACGATAAAATTGTTACTCTTAGAAACAAAATTAATGACCTCTTGCCTTCGACCAGTATAGTGATATCAACAGCTCCCGGAATCGTAAGTTCTAATATTACACTAGATAGTAAACTAGAATGCTTTTCAGCCATTAACCTTGAACAATTACATTCAATGATTCTCTCTTCTAAACCATCAGCGTGCATGTTAGACCCAATTCCAACTAAGCTGTTGAAGGAAGTTTTTCCATTAATTAGCACTTCTTTATTAAATATTATGAATATGTCTTTATTATCAGGCTATGTTCCACAAGCATTCAAAGTAGCAGTGATAAAACCGCTTCTTAAAAAGCACAACCTCGATCCAGAGGTTTTAGCCAACTATAGACCTATTTCTAATCTTCCGTTCCTCTCAAAGATTCTTGAGAAAGCGGTCGCAAAACAGCTGTGTGATTACTTAAAAAACAATGATTTATTTGAAGATTTTCAGTCTGGCTTTAGAACACATCATAGCACAGAGACAGCTCTGGTTAAAGTCACAAATGATATTCTAATAGCCTCAGACAAGGGACTTGTCTCTATTCTTGTTTTGCTCGATCTCAGTGCTGCATTTGATACTATCGACCATGATATCCTATTGCAAAGACTAGAGCACTTGGTTGGTATACAGGGAACTGCTTTAGACTGGTTTAGGTCCTATCTATCTGAACGCTCTCAGTTTGTACGTGTTAACGATGAATCTTCCACGCAAACCAAAGTTAGCCATGGAGTGCCACAGGGCTCAGTGCTCGGACCTATTTTGTTCACATTATATATGCTTCCGTTAGGCAATATTATAAGGAATCATTCTGTAAACTTTCATTGTTATGGGGATGATACTCAACTATATTTATCAATCAAGCCTGATGAAATTAATTATCTAAATAAAATTCAAGACTGCCTTAAGGACTTAAAAACGTGGATGACCTTTTTGATGTTAAACACGACCAAAACTGAAGTTATTGTACTTGGCCCGAAGAATCTACGAAACAAATTATCTAAAGATATACTAACTATGGATGGCATTAATTTGGCCTCCAGTGAGACTGTAAAGAATCTTGGTGTTATATTTGATCAGGATTTATCCTTTAACGCCCACATAAAATCAATTTCAAGGACCGCCTACTTCCATCTACGTAACATTGCAAAAATCAGGCATATCTTGCCTCAAAACGATGCAGAGAAACTAGTCCATGCATTTGTTACTTCTAGGCTGGATTATTGTAACTCTTTACTATCAGGGAGTACCAAGAAGTCAGTCAAGTCGCTTCAGCTGATTCAAAATGCTGCGGCTCGTGTACTAACCAGAGTAAGGTTCCAGAGCCGACGCTGTGCGTAGAGGTGAGCCCAACCAGATCCAACTGGTACCGCTCCACCTCCCGCACAAGCTCCGGCTCCTTCCCCCCCAGAGAGGTGACGTTCCACGTCCCCAAAGCCAGCTTCTGCCGCCCGGGTCTGGTCCGTCGAGACCCTCCGCTTTCACTGCCACCCTTCTGGCAGCGCACCCGACCCCATCGATGTTTCCCGTAGGTGGTGGATCCGCGGGACGGAGAAGCAGAGGTGTTGCCCACGTTGCCTTTTCAGGCTGGGCCCGGCCGGGCTCTGTGGCAAGCCCGGCCACCAGACGCTCGCCGACGAGTCCTCCTTCTGGGCCTGGCTCCAGAAGGGGACCCCGGGCTTCCTCCGGGCCGGGTATCCTCACTTCTTGTTCTTGTTTCTTTCATGAGGTCTTTTGAACCAATCTTAGTCTGGCCCCTTGCCTGAGACCAATTTGCCATGGGAAACCCTACCAGGAACACAAGGTTCCAGACAACACAGCACCCAGGTTCATCAGGGCACACAAACCTCTCTACCACGGTAAGGTGCTGGTTCTTCAGAGAGGTAGCTGTAACATAGAGCAGGAAACTCTCTCCTCTCTGCCTGATCGGTATGTACAGTGATTTGTTCAGTCCATTCACCACACCTTTCCTGAACATTAATATTATACTTGTGTGTTTATTGTTAATCTAGGGCCAAGCTAAGGCTTTAAAGAACCGCTGCTGTTTTGCTGCACCGAAAAGAGACAGGTTTCTGACGCAGGGTCATCACCCGTACTGCTGATCCTGTGTGCTGCTAAGTGCTAGTAGATTGTCTGCGTCTGGCTATCGTGTCTGGTCCGGTTTGGCATTGCCTACGGCAGTATCATCACCTGCCCTACTGATCCTGTGCTACTGGACACTACTTGGATTGTTCGCTTTTGGCTACTGTGTTTGGGCTGGTTTAGCGTGGCCTACTCTGCACTATAGGTCCGCTCCCCTTAGTGGGATTCTAGTGACTGGACTGCTGGGCTAACTCCTTCTGTTTAGTTATTCTTTCCTTCACCAATTCAAACTATTTTGTTTACTTTGGTTCCTTTTCATTAATAGTTTATTTTTGTTTATTCCTATTTTTCTTTGTTTTCTTTTGGTTTATTTTATACTTAATTAGTTTCGATATATCTTTGCTCAATTCATTGTTTGTTTATATGATTTTGGTTTAGGTTTTCTTTCTTTGCTATTTTTGCATAGTTTTGTTTATGCCGCAGGATTGCCCGTATGGCTGCGGCTAATTTTGGTTTATTTCATTTTGAGTCATTCTGTGTTTTTGTCCCCCACTTATTCCTGTTTTCCCTTGTTTTCTTGTTTTAGTGACTGAGAGCTGAAGGTGGTGGTATTGGTGTCCGAGGTGGTGGCTTCCCCCTTTCCGTGTGCTGTGCTTCCCCCGAGTTTTTGGATCTTTTCTCCGTGTGATTGTGTGAGTGTGGAACACGTGTGACCGGGGTGACTCAAGTTTGTTTTCGTGGGATCCCTCTACTCATTCGTTGACCCTCTCCCCCACTGGTAAGCCTCAGCCCCCCTTGTTCGTTCTCTCCCTTTTGGATATAGCCCTGTGTGACGGTTTTTATAAATTGTATATTTTTACTATTGTACAAATAAACTGTTCTATTTTTGATAATTGAACCACGTCTCTTGTTCTATGAGTAACCAAACCTGTGTGTCCTAGTGACTTAAAACTTGTCACATTTCCCTGGGTGAAATTCCCAGGGTGGCGTTGTCGGACTTAGCGGTTTAAACCAAACTGTTCAATTAATATAATTATTCTGCGGCCACTGCTACAAACGGAACAAGCTGTAATACTCTGCACTGAACACACATTCCACCAGCCTGGCTGTGTGTTCATTAAAGATTCTAATCTAATCTAATTTGGTTGGAAAAATGAGCATTTGTTTTGCTAATGCAGCGTTAGCTAGTGCAGCGTTAGCTAGTGCAGCTACTCCCGCAATAACACCGGGGTACCTCCGGGCGACGTTTGAGTCTACTTCTCCCACACCACGCCGCTCCTCCGCTCCCTCCACTGGCTTCCGGTAACTGCTAGAATCCACTTCAAGACAATGGTACTTGCGTACCATGCTGCGAATGGATCTGGCCCTTCCTACATCCAGGACATGGTTAAACCGTACACCCCAGCACGTGCACTCCACTCTGCATCAGCCAAACAGCTCGCTGCACCCTCGCTGCGAAGGGGACCCAAGTTCCCATCAGCAAAAACACGTGGGTTTGCTATCCTGGCTCCAAAATGGTAGAATGATCTCCCATTGACATCAGGACAGCAGAAAGCTTACACACCTTCCGGCGCAGACTGAAAACTCATCTCTTTCGACTCCACCTCGAGCGATAGAACTATTAACAAAGCACTTATATACTAATAAAGGACTGGCTTACCTAAAGCCAGTTGAGTAGCACTTGAAATGTTTTTGCTCTATGAAACCTGATGTACTTTATGATTCTGTTTTCTTCAAGTTTGTATCTTGTTGGTCGAACGCATTTATTGTAAGTCGCTTTGGATAAAAGCGGCAGCTAAATGCAATGTAATGTAATAATGCAACACTAAAAGCGGAGGTGCTGTGGACGCTAAATACCGTAGTTAAACACCAATCATACAACAGCATGAAGACAGCAGAGCTCTAACTATAGTGCTTGTCACTCACTCTCTCTCACACACACACACACACACACACACACACACACACACACACACACACACTTTTTGTCTAACACGCTAACACAGTTCTGTGTACTGTTATGCCAGGGCCGAACTGGGATAATAAGTCAGGCCGGGAATTATACACCCAGCCAGGCCACTACCAGTTTTCTTTTGTGCCATTTTCCTGGATTTATTTGCCAATATTTACGGCGTTGCTGCCCATAGTGATAGCCCTCTAGTTTAAATCTACTACCAAACAAAAATCCAGTTTTGGACAGTCTGCCGTGGTTCCATCCCATTTCAAAGTGCTGTTCGATGCTCTGCCTAACCCTCGGAGCACACTCAAACATCCAATCACAGAGTTGAGGACTATCAAGGGGTTTGTCAAGCGAAGCGGAGAGAATACTTACTTCCGGGTGTAAAATTCTCTAAAGCAACTACTATGAGCTGCTCCGACCCTCGGTCCCTCATGACGGACTCCAACTTGTGTTTATTAATCAAACAAATACATAAACACAAGGATAATTATGTGTTGTTGTTGTTGTTGAGTAAATAACAGTGTGTGGTTTAGAAAAGAATACAAAATTAGAAGGAAAAAATGATGAAACAATACATATTTCAGTACTCTGAGCCCCTACTCTCCCCATAACTGACGGCAACAAAAGTCCTATATTATTCAATTAAAATAAAGAAGTAAAAACAATAAGTGTGGCTTGATATTGAGTAAGAAAAAGGTTGATAAACGCTGTGAGAATAAATCTGCAAAGAGCATTTTGCCGCGATCCCAACTCGTCTATTATCAACGTTCAGGGAGCTCTCTGCAAGTCAATGGGACGCCCTGCCCGTTGAAAACAGACTCTCAAGGGGTACCCTGTGTGTAATATGGTGACGGGAGGGGCCCTGACCGCCCGTCAACATGTGACGGGTTGGGAGTGAGAACGTGTTGGATCTGTATGAAAGTGGCCACATCATGACAGCCAGTCACCCTCTGTGAGGCAGAGTCCCACATTTGCGCAGCGTTGCGTTCACAATACATACAAAAAAAATCCTCAGGCCAGCAGGCCACTTAACAGGCCAGGCCATCGGGAAACCTCCCGGTCCTCCCGATGGCCAGTCCGGGCCTGTGTTATGCTGTTATGTTCAGTCATCGTTCTTATGTTGAACATGAATATATTTACTTTGTAAGTAATTATGAGACGTATTTTTTCTTTCATAGCAATCAGGGAAACTGAGCCAGTGGTTCAACCTAACCCCCCATGAGGCACTGAAGATAAGTGAAGTCTCTGTAGTATGAAATGCTATTTCAATGTACTTTTACACCTCTATACACCTCTATGATGGACTCCATGCAGTGCCATTCATCTCACTAACTGTGAAAAAGAGTGAAATGCTTGTCAGGTGGTGATTAAGGACATGTATGTGAATTCTCAGTGATGTACTTACTATGTGGGCCATAATGATATGTGAGACATTTTCGTTTTCTTGGACCTTGATGTGAAGTTAAGATTTTTGATAAGCTTTAGGTATTGCAATTTCACACGTGTACAAAAGTATAGCTTAATTCAACCGATGAGGGCTATGTCAATAAATGTAAGCGATGTGATGCAAGTAGCTCTTGGCCACTTTTATTTTTTCAAAGTAGTTCTCAGATAAATAAAGGTTGGAGACCCCTGCCTTAGATGGACCAACGTTTTTTCAGAAGTCATATTTTCATGGCCCTTTGTGAAAGATGCATTATTATCTTTTGATTGACAGAACATTCTTGAAGTAAAGGTTGTTGTTGTCATTTGACCAAAAGATTGGCTCATCTTACCCCACCCTCCCCTATTGGCAACATAGTAATCAACATGTTTAGAGCTGGAATCTTAACACAACATGTCTAAAAGGAAGACGGGTGAAAACAATAGTAGTTTTAAACTATCCTCATAGCAGAATCAAGTCCACCGTACAAACTTGTTTTATGTTCAAATACCATCAACAAGACAATCTGGCGAAAATTATTTAACTTTAACTGTACGTATGTGTGTGTTATTTGGCATGTGTATCACATTGTCAAAGACATGCTACAATGCGAGGGCCCCTGTTTCATAGGGTCAGAAGTCTGCTGTAATCAGGTCTCCCCAGGCACCATGTCAATCTGACAGTCATACACACAAACGCACACACAAACACACTCACTCAGACAAATCATAATCACATTATGCCTGGGCACTGTGTTTCACTCAAGTATTTCCCTTTGCTTTGATCGAGACACGGGGAGTGATACGTGACTGGTCCAATGGCTGCTCCTGACAAACAGGGCTGGAGTGTGTCAACAGAGAGCATGTGCTGCATTCTGCTCTGCTGTGGGGCTTATCGGGTACGAGCAGGACTGTCTCTCTCTGGCCAATAATCAAACGACATGCATGCCTCTGAAGCTATCTATAACAGCTTCACGACCACCAGCCCCCCCCCCTTTGGGTATTAAAAGGAGTGTTGATACATAGCAGAGGGTGTATGGCTGTATTTGTTCTGATAGTACCAACAAGCATGCCATTGCTGGGAGCATAACCACGCTCAGTAACACCTTGGAGATAGCAGGAACAGAGACTTTCATTGCAAGTTCTGCAATCCATTTTTTTACATTATGCCGAGCAAATCATTGTTGCCAGGCAATAGCATATCTATGGTTCCTTTATCTTGACAGGATGAGCTCCATCTGCATTCCTCTGTATGTCTGATGACACCCTTCGAAAAGGTGCCCCTGCATCACTAAGATTAGTCCTGGGGGGAAATTGAGGACACTGATTTTTTGTTTTAAGAACTGAATAACTCAAGCAGGCTTTTCCAAATACAGACTGATTCAAAAATCAAGACATGAACAAACATGCTGCTTTAACAGCAGAAGTCACAAATCACAACAAAGCATTTCTCTGTTCATCATGTGTGGGTGCTTTGCAGGGACATCAGTATCTGAGTAAAGATTAGCATTCATTTGCATGAGAAGTGAAGCTCCTGCTGGAAATAAGCACCACCACCTAGTGTTGTTTGAGGCTGGTGCCTGCAGATGAGAAATCAGAAGTTGATGCAAAGATAAAAAAGCCGACAGACTGTCATCTGCAGCAGCTTTTCTTAAGCTCTGCTCTCTGCTTCCTTATCTGCTCCACAGCCTGATAAACAGATGCACACAAGCACTGAAGAAATCCAGCAAGGACACACAAAGATCAATAGCTTTCTGGGAGCGCAGCCAGAGACACTTGTATCCTCAGTGAAGTATGCTCTTTCTACTTGTGGCTCTTCACTCATGTTAACAGGAGTTCTGTTCTTGGTTAGGCTGTATTTTCTTATTGGACAACCGGATCTCTCACACTACAAACACTTTAACCGTCTTTATGATGTGACTTAATCCTCCCATGTTCTCATCTTCCCTTCTTTCTCACAGGGAACACAAAACAGCAGCTATCTTCACTGCAGAGATGCCGACAATTGGATGGAAGAGAAATTCCTCCAACCCCAGGATTGCAGAGGCATGTGTGTTGCTTGTGAGGATAATGATGTGACCTGTGTCACAGAGAGGGGGCATTGAAGGTGGAGTCTGAGCCAAGGAAACACGGTTGTAGTTTATTACTGCCTGCAGGCATGGCCAATCAGAACGGACCACAGACAGATCTCCACTTTCTGGACCAAAAGAAGGAAACAACAGCAAACAAACAGTGGCTCAGTTGATATGAGGAACATCTGTATCTGCAGTGAACAGTAATCAGAGGAGAGTTGCCTTTTGGGAAGAAGAGGTATTATATTGTTCTTTTAAATGAAAGAGGGTATTTAATAGATCCGTCATTTGGAATTCATAAAAAACACAATCCACCTTACACATCAAACAAATATATAAATAAATACAAACTAAATAATTCAATAAAATACATGTATTATTCATCTATTTTGTGAGTGTGTGTATATTTGAAAGAGAGAGAGAGTGAGTTTGGGCACCTGTCAGGGACAGTTTCTACATTCAACGTGTGTCGGCAACAAAAGCCTTAAGGTCATGCTCCATGTGCGTGTTTCTATGTTTAAAGGCCAACATGAATGGTTGTGTTTGTCTGGGGGGACGGGTATACGTGCGAGAGTGTGTGTATGAAAGTGTGTTTGTTTGGATTATTCTTTGAATCAATGTTCTTCTTTTTGACTAGTAGATGTCAAACAAAGGTGCAGAAAAACACACATGTGCATGACCAACCCAGTCTCACGGCATTTTGTGTTATAGTCACGACATTTAATCTATTGATTCGTGTTCACCAACACGATGTCCCCCTTTTTTTCGTGTCACACAGAACGATTTTAAAAGCAATGTATTTCTATTGGTAGAATGTTTCTTGCCTGCAGCACGTATTTTTGTTCCTTTAGAAGACCGGAAGCTGTGGGGTTCATAAAAACATGTTCTTACTCAATATCAAGCCACGATTATTGTTTTTATTTTAAATCGTATAATGTCGGACTTTTTTTTGTCGTTTGTGAGGAAAATAAATGGGGCTCAGAGCCGCAGAATACTGAAATCTGTATTTTTTTTATCTTTTTTTCATTCTAATTTGTTATTCTTTTCTAAATAACACACTGTTATTTGCTCACCAATAACACACATTTATACTTATTTTTATGTATTTGTTTAATTCCATAATCTCGGGATTTGTTGGCGTCCGTCAGGAACTGAATTTCAAAAATAAAAATAACCGGAAATAGCCTATAAGGGACATTTCGAGCATCATCGCAATACACAGCCACTGTACTGATTACCCAAGATTCTCAGCTATGGTTTAAGCTTGCTGATTGGATGTTTTAGCCGCAATGCATGTAGGGATATGGTGTTAATGCGATATGAAATCCGAAAAACATTTGAGTTTAGGATGGCCGAAGACACTACACTACCCATAATCCCCAGCTATCGTTTAGGACTACTGTCCCTGTGATTAATCTTCAAACTCTGGGATTGGATGTTTCGTTTTTCCCACAATTAGAAGATGCCAGTATTAACACATTGGTGCTATCAAATGTAAAACATATAATTAATAAATGGGTGAACATCGCTTGTGTCCATAATTTGCAGCATTAATATATACCCACATGACAGCTCATTGATACTTTGTAATTCTACTCCACTACAATTCAGAGGTTAACCTGGTGTTTTTACTACACTGCATTTATTTGAGTTACTTTGCAGATTCTGATTAATGATGTGAAATATAAACAACCCTTAAATAAGACTTTAGTTACACCTGAGTAAAATTCAGGGAAGGTGATTGTCAAGTGCCAACAATCAGGAGAGATATTTGATTGTTGGTGCTTGAGAAGACTAAATATTTATCTGCAGATCCCTATAAAGTATATTCATTACTCGTTATTCTCTACTAATAGTTACTTAAATACTGTATAATTGCTATTTTGCACATCCCTTTCAAGATTTTCTAAGGTTTATTGACATATCATACACAACTACGGTGTAGTTATGCAATAAATGAAAAACGTGGGTCACAGGTTCCTCAACAGTGCATTAGAAGACATCTATCAATATGTGTGTATACCTCCACCATTAAACTGTCATATTCTGCACACTTATTCTATCTACATACATAAGAGTATAATTTATGTGTATAATATCAGTTAAAATAAGTGCTTCAACATAGTTAACATTGCAGGAAAGCAATATATTAGACGTTAAGTACTTTGTCAGGCTTAATATTTATCTTTTGATACCCCCAAAGCTTTTTTCTTATTTAAAAGAAGACCTTAATCTAAAGTATTACTTAATGTTTAAATAAAGGTTAATTTGTTTTTCTGTGTTTGCACCTCCTCCTATTAATATCTTTGTACATCCTGCAATAAACTGTTTTATTGTAGAGATCACTTATAGTATATTTTTATATTTCTATCATTGACCTTCTACTTTCCCCCTATGAAAGTATGTACTCTTCAAATATAACCACTAGGCGGTGCACACAAGGTACACACAGCCATACTAACTTTGTATTATTAGTGTAGGACACATATATATGTACAACATCTGAAGATGTTTAGTTTTATTCATGCTTTCACATCATTTTACAGCATATTGCTATACTATTTCAGACTCAGTATTTACATTCTTACATTCAAAGAAATTCAGTAATATCTTTAAAAACTACAGTCCTTTTCTCTCAGCTGTGCACCGTTATGGTGTAAATATAACCTATCTATGAATTAGATCAAATGTAAAAGTCAGCTGAATTAGTGTTGATACTGCAAGGAGACGTATTGTGTGAAGAGAAATTGAAGATGTTGTTTAATTGTTGATAAATGTATGATCCACGTCAAGTATTCAGTTTCGGCGGCATTTCTTCAGTTTTTCCAAAGGTCTTCTCATCAGGGCTCTCTAAATAAAGAACTACGGCAGATCTGTAATATGTAATGCAGCCGAACCGTGTATTACAATGCCGTTATGTGATGACTTTCAAAGAGAAAAGCAAGAGCACTCGGAATAAAGTATTATTTTTTTTAAAGAATCTTGGGTAATCAGTTCAGTGGCTGTGTATCGCAATGATGCTCGAAATGTCCCTTATAGGCCTACGTGTCAGGGTGCGTGAAAAAGGCAGGACCCAAATGCATACTACAAAAAACGGAAAAAGGTCTTGAAACAAAAAGCGAGCTTTATTTAAAAGCTGGTAAACAAAACATGGCATAACTTGAAACGGTAACAGAAAACAACTACACAAAAACTGACCTTGAGAAACATGGAGGAAGACTGGAGAGAAAACCAAGAAGTGTGACGTGAAGGGAGGACAAACACACTTCCCTGTGACTGCAGGTCAATGAGTTCAAGCTGAACATCAGTGGGTGCACGATCAACACTACAGGTTAAGGGAGAGGAAACCAGCTGCATTTCATCCTCAACCTTTTTCAAATCTTGAAAACGCCTTGAAAATTCATCACGCAGTGCTCCTAACATGGATGAGTACCTGTGCCCGTGATCAGCTGATGGTTCGACTTCTTTCAGGGTTTTCATGTGTTCGAGATTGTTGCTGCCTCGTTGCCTTGCAATTAATTGCAACTTTGTCATGAAGGCTTTCACATGGCTATGCATTTCATGAGCAACAAGGCCCTTGCCCTGCAGTTGTGTGTTCAGTGCATTCATCATTGCAGTCACATCAACAGCAAATGTTAAATATGCCATCCAGTCCTTATCAGACAGCTCTGGGATGGTTTTGCCTTTCATCTCACAAAACTCTTTTATCTCTGATTTCAGAACCCAAAACCTTTTCAGCACTTTGCCCAGGCTGAGCCATCTGACAGCTGTGTGGTACCTGACATCACCATGTTCGCTCTCTTGCTCCTCCAACAGTGAAACAAACTGCCTGTGATTTAATGCTCGCGCTCTGATGAACTGTTGTAGTAACAACATCAACCACATGGCTACGTTTTAGCACTGACTTGCACAACGCTTGCTGATGAATAATACAATGTATAAACACCAATTTCTGCCCTGCGTTGAGTTCACTCACTTTATCTTGCATTCTTTTCAAAAGCCCAACATTTTTCCCTGTCAAAATCGGACATCCATTCGTAGTGACACCTGCCAGTCTGTCCCATTCGAGTCCCAGTTTGTCCATGCATGCGTTTACCTCGGTGAACAGATCACTCACCGTTGTGGTTCCTTTCATTGGCCGCATTGCTACCAGCTCCTCCGTAAGCTTGAAGTCGCGCGCTATCCCCCGGAGAAATATGAGCAGCTGGGCTGTGTCACGGACGTCACAGCTCTCATCCAAAGCCAAAGAAAAAAAGTCGAAGCTTCCCACTTCACTTTGCAGCGGAAACTCCAGATTCTCTGCGATGTCCTCCACCCTTCTCGTCACGGTGCGGCGGAACAGCGGAATGTTTTCAAACGCTTATTTTTTCTCTGGGCATAGCAGTGCTGCAGACTCGACCATGCACTCTTTCACAAACTCCACTTCCGAGAATGGCTTACTGTTCTAGGCGATTTTGTAGGCTATCACAAAGCTGGTTCTGGTCGCTGCATCTCTGTCTGCATGCAGCTTTGTAAAACAGCCTTGTTGTTTTTCTAGCTTTGCTAGTAAATCCGTTGATGTCCGCGCTGGTTCGGCATCAGTCAAGTTTTTGTATTTCGCGGCATGTTTTGTCTCGTAATGCCGTTTCAAATTGTACTCTTTAAACACGACATGCTCCCCACATACCAAACACACAGGTTTACCCTTGACTTCAGTAAAGGCCCTGTCACACTGTCCCGAAGTTGACACCCGATGGACGCACGAAGATGGCCCCGAACCACACACATTCGTGAGGGCATCTTAAGCCTTCGTATGACCGCTGGTGGAGTTTCTCAGGCTCCGGCAGCAACTTCATGAGCGGTGGCAAAATCTTTGGCATGCAAACAATTGCCGAAGGACCTTACGAAGGTTCATTTTCGTGTTGAATTCGTGTGTCAATTTTGCCCTTCGTAAGGCCATCGTGAGGGCATCTTGTTATCCTCGGTGCCATCGGGCATTCGCCCCGATCAGAGTGAGGGCGAATGCACCGATGATAACACGAAGATGACACGATTTGACAAGATGCCCTCACGAGTGCCTTACGAAGTTGCCGCTCATGAAGTTGCTGCCAGAGCCTGAGAAACTCCACCGGCGGTCATACGATGGCTTAAGATGCCCTCACGAATGGCCCGATGTTGCTACGATCAGAGCCGAATTTGAACATTTCCTTTATCGTGTGTCCATCGGGTGTCAATTTCGGGACAGTGTGACAGGGCCTTAAAGAAAAAAATAGTAGTCCATATTTGTTTGAAAGTTCTGCTTTCGGCATCCACTTTTTTTGGCATTGTTAGAAATTTGAATGGACAACTAGTCCGCTTTTTCAAATCTCCGCGCGTCCCTAAACAAGCTGGTAATTCTTACAGGAAGGAATCCAGAGCATACAATTAACCGTTTAACAATAATCTATTTAATGGTAATATAACAATGCAATACAATCAATACATTACCATACAAAACCATGTCATATCATATGCATAATGTCAGGAGTAGGCCTACTCCTGGCCCCTGCTCACAGGCCGGCACGACCTTCCGGTCCAAGCGGCACGAGAAGAGAGAGAGAGCAAAAGGCTGAATAGCCTTTCATACCAACAGAAACAGGAAGGGGTGGAGTTTAACTGGTCGTCTTTTCTGGTCATCTCAAACAAGCACCTCTGACATTCACTGTCTCCTATTTCTGCAGCCTCCTCACACACACACATCCCCCCCACATTCCAGAGACCACAGTGGGGTCTTGCTCCACCTCCCCCACAGCAATAAAACCCTTAACAGCCCTTTGTCTACCGCCATTTTAGTCCTCACATTTATGAAAGGATATAAAACAGATAAATCAATATAAAACACAAACACAGGTATTGTTTGAACAGGATTCACTTAACTGCTACTATTTGATAATTACCAGAGGAACTCAAAGGACCTCTTTTAATATCTGGAAATTGCAGCCAGACTTTCTACCATTTCAAATGTAACACACTTCTTAAATATCAGATGCTGCAGCATGAGCCGACATTTTCGAATTGCTCAGAGGTGACAAGGAAGGTAGACACCCATTTCACGTGCACAGTTGACGTACAAATGTCGTGAGAATAAATGGGCTTCAAAATAAAAGCAATGCGGTTTTAGTCCACCCATAAGATAATTAGAAAATATGTTTTATTTTCTAATTATCATGTAATCTTTCGGGGCGGTCAGAATCATCCCGCGGGCCGTAATTGGCCCGCGGGCCGTACAATGCCCAGGTCTGTGTTAAAGGAACCTGTCATCGTCCAGGAAAAACAGGCACTCGCTTGTATAATTATTTTGCGGTCTATATTTCTTCTTCTTTTTTTAAGTGAGAAGTTGTCCGTCAGTCGGTCAAAGCGAAAACTCTTCGGTTCTCCACGAATTACACAAGTCACCCAAATCAGCGTTAAAAAAGCGGAAGGCGCTGAAAAGCGACTAATTTGCATCACTGCAGGGGGCCGGGCACAAGGACGGGCAGGAGCTGGTGGAACCCCTGACGGGTCAGGCGTAGACGGGACCCTGGACGGAACATGGGCTGGTGTCAGTGGGACCCCAAACAGGACCGGACATGATGTTGGCAGGAAACCCGGCAGAGCACGTGTCGGCGGGACCCCCGACGAAACAGGTGTTGGCAAGACCCCCGGTGGGACAGGTGTCGGCGGGACCCCCAACAGGTCAGGGCACGGATTGGGTTGGAAGGACTCTCAGCGGAACCCCCAAAGACACAGGACGTGGAGTTCGCAGGACCCCCGACGAAACAGGTGTCGGCTGGACCTCCAACGGCACAGGACATAGGGTTGGCAGGACCCCTGGCAGAACAGTAGTCGGCGGGGCCTCCAACGGCACAGGACATAGGGTTGGCAGGACCCCCGGCAGAAGAGTAGTTGTCGGGACCTCCAGCGGCTATGCGCTCGCGGGAGAGACAGCCCTTTTGCTCGCTCGCGGGACTGTCAGCCTCACTCGCTCACGGAGTCTGTCTACGCGCACGTGAAAAGTTTCTGGCACTTTGGGGTGGAGCCACTGGACTTTGATTGACAGCTGCAAGGAAGCCCGGAGTTGCCAGGTTTGATAAATGCCTGAACTACCAAGTGCCGAGGAGTGACAGCTGCAAGATCAGTTGGACGAGATTGAATGGTAAAGTTCACCATAAAAAACTATTATATTCGTAAGGTGTACAGCTAATATATATATATATATATATATATATATATATATATATATATATATATATCTTCATTAATTTTATATAAAACAATATATTTTTGAGTGGGCTGTATCTGTCAAAAACTGCTAGCTATACTGTCTGCTGTATGCACCTCCCTTACGAAATGAACTATAAATGAACTATAGTATACTATAAGAGTTGTCTAGTGTCCTATAGTAAGTTTGTAGTGTTCTGTAGTATTTTTCACCAGCTATTGTATTACTATAGTTTTTTCTGTAGTGCCATTTTATTAGCTATAGTAGCCCTATAATATTTCAATAGTAATACTATGTATCTAGATTCTTGTAGTATTCCTATATTATTTGAAATAGTATAACTATAGTATAATACATATTGTTTCTGTAGTTGTTTTTTAAACACACTATAGAACACTCCTAATAGCATGATATTGTCATAGTGAATGCATATTATTCTGGACCCCCTTGAAAACGAGATGGTGCATCTCAAGGGGTTTATCCATGGGTGTATCCCAATGAATACAAATGTCTATATATTAGTAGTAATAAGGATGCCGCTTCAATCACATTAGTATGCATGAACAGTGACATATGACACGCCCCAAATTATGCAAATGAGCTACGTCCCGCCTCCCATTGTTCAGGGTCCTTTGATGTGTGGGGGTACACTTATGTTAATGAGATAAGTCCCGCCTCCCTTTGTTTGAGATCCTTTGATGTGAGGGGTGAGGTGTTATAACAGGTAGGTGTGAAAAGCGCCCCTGTGTAGTCCCTTTATTGTCTAATCTGTTTATGTGTTGATTAAGGCAGTCTCTTTGAAGTTATGCTGTCTGGCCCCTGTCCCCTCTCACCCCTTTGTAGTCTAATCCTTTGTTGTGAGGGGTTGAGGTGTTATAACAGGTAGGTGTGATATAAGCCTCTGATGTTAATCTAGGTGTTGATTAAGTCAGTCTCTTTGAAGTTATGCGTGAGACTGTCTGGCCCCTGTCCCCTCAGAGCCCTTTGTTGTCTAATCTAATTAGCCTTTGATGTTTGCCCTTTGATGTGAGGGTTGAGGTGTTATAACAGGCAGGTATTATTTCACACCGGTGTGTTATAAGCCTCTGATGTAAAACTGGGTGTCTCTTTGAAGTTATGCATGAGACTGTCTAGTCCCTGCCCCCTCACAGCCCAGGCCTCTCCCCCTTGCTCCACCCCTTCCTGTCACACAATATGAGGCCAGCAGATAGTGGGGGGTGGAAATAGATGAAAATAGAAATACGCTCAAACTAAATAACAAGCCAGTCATTTCCACTCGTCAAGTCACCTTTCAAAAAAAGAAAATGGCCAAGAGACACCTCGATATGGGTTTACTCAGCGAGACGCCTGTGACAACTTACAGCCATCCGTCCGGAGCGCCAATCAAGAAACGGATGCAGTATCTGTGCCGGGTTCAGACGCCTCCAGCCGAAGAACTTCATGAAGAATGGACTCTGAAAAATGTCGATGTTTGGGGTTATGTATTCAACTACATGGCGAATGAACTGCATTTCTACAATCTGAAGAATGGAGAAACGTATGGACCCTGTAGTGTTAAAGCGACACTGACCTCAACAGATTGGGCTGTGTTAACTCTGGTGTCTTCCAGAGATCTCCACGCAACCACTGTATCGGAAGAAGTAGTGCATCAAGAAACCACCGTGGAACCAGCGGTGTACAAGATATCTGCAGTAAAAAGCAAAGAAACGCAGACAGCATGCAAGATCAAAGAAGAGTTTGTACCGCTGCCCCTCAATGTGGAGGAAGAAGAAGGAGATATTCCTCCGCTGCCAGAAGTAAGAAGAGTCCTGACAAGCACCGTCTGGGAAACTAAAAGCGGACCATCGGGGCGATGGTATTACCGCGCAAGCCGTTTGGTGACGCTGGGGAAGGACCCCTCTGATGATTTTGTTTTGGAGTATTTCAACTCTACATGCAGGATTTTTCAGACATCCTTGCGGGTGCCTCTGACTGCTTGGCTGAAAATGATTGATGGAAAAGCTACAAAGAGTCAGACATCGATGGACATTATATTGGTGAAAAAGACTCTCACTTTTGCAGAGGACTCCGAACTCCCACTCAACATAACTCACCAGATCATTTCAAACAAAGGACCCCTCAAAGAAAAGCATGGTGTTTTCTACCTATGTAAAAGAGCGTCGGGGTTGTCTTACAAAAATGTGTTATCTCTGTATCAAGATGATGTGTTTAAAAATGAATTTTTTTAAAAATACCAGCGGTGTGAGAGACGTCATAAAGACACTCATTTTAACCACAGTGTTTGTTCTCTACAAATGTTTAAAGATTGTTACAAAATGTAAAAAATAAAAAGGTCTGGAGACACAATTAATTCAGGTGACTGTCTTTATTAGGAAAACAAAAATATAATACAAATGGTTTAGGGGGTAAAATGTAACCATCTTGGACTTAATATTCTAAGTCTCCTTATTATTTTCTTCGTAAGGGGGCACTCGGAGGCTCCTCCTCCTCTGCGGATATCACTGGCTGTTGCATAATGTGCAATCCCTCGTTTCTTCAATAAGGCTTGAAAAACGTTGTTAAAGAATTATTGCCCTGCGTCTGTTTGTCTCTTTGTAGGAATCTGACTTTTGTGAACTAATGTTTTTAATTATTGTATTAACTACAAGGAATTGTCTTTGAAGAGGGTATTAATAGTTTAAAGATCTTAATGCCCCCTTGACAATGTCTTTTTTTAAAAGACTGTTTCTCTAACTGGCAAGTTTTGTGATTGTAATACTTATTTTACTGCCATCAAGCAGATTTTGGCTTTTGTTCTCTTGCCAAGATACTTTTAGACACACTTTGAGGTATGCAAAACCTTAAACATTTCTGAAAATAAAATACTTTATCTGAATACATTTTCTTTTAAACGCACTATTTGAAATTATTTATTTATTATTTCAGTGGAACAATCCAGTTTGTGTTAACATCAATGCTTTTTTCTCTTTTCTTGTGTTACTAAAATACTTTTATACACACTTTGGCGTATGCAACACTTAACAACTGGTAGAATATGAAGTACTTTGTAAGGAATTCGGTTTGTTTTAATGTCAGGGTAAAACACTTGTTCAGTTAAACAAGGTTTTTTCTTTTCTGATAACCTTACACAGTTTAGTTATTTTCTGCTACCAAGATACTTTAAGATACACCTTGATGTACGCAACACTTAACAAAGGGTATAATATGAAGTACTTGGTAAGGAATGGGGTCTTTCTTTACGGGGTGCAAAACTTTAGAACTGGGTAAAATATTCATTAATTTGTAATGAATTGAGTTTCTTTCTTTTGATTTTCAATATACTATTTGTACACAATGACTTTTACATATTTATGACAAACTATACTTTTGACTTTTTCAGTAAAATCTTGACAAACTATTACTTATTCTTAAATTTGACCTGTTGCTGCTTGGTTGGAAATGATAGATGAAAAAGCTATAACGCTCAAAGAACTTTTTTTAAAACTCTCAATTCTACAGATGACTTCCCCCATTCAACGCAATAAGTCCCACCCTCCACTCAGCAAATCATCTAAAACGAAGGACCCCACTAAGACGACCGTTGTAAACTAGCCATGGATCTGAGAAAAACCAAGACTCCCCCCGCGAGTTGCAGCCAGGAACAGACTCCTGGACTACCATCATCACCACCATTTTGGACACCCGAATCTTGCAGTACTACTGCTGCTGATGTTACTCCTGGGGCCACGACATCTCTGTTTATGGACACAGTGAAATCGGTGTTGGTTGATATTGTGGAGAGGGTGATACATCGGTACAGAGAAGAAATCTGCAACGGGTGCCGAGTCAGTCACCCCCGCCAGAGGCAACACGATTTTCTGAATGACATGCCCGTTAATGAAAAGACTCTGGCTCACTGACTTCATTACTGAGATCGACCAGACTCTTATTGATAAAGACATTTTCACGGATGATTGGAGGATCCAAGGCGCTTCGGAGGCTTTTCTTCACAATCTCAAAAAAAGACGCCTCAAGGAGAGACTTGAAAAGATCCATGCCGAGTTGGATGGAGAAGAAGAAGACTAATAACCAGCAGTTGACTGAAGCCAGGGATTTGTTCGATACATTGCATTTTTTCTTTAAAGTAAAATACAAATGGGAAACTACTATGCAAAATGCTCTGTATATATTGATCATAATGTAGTCAATACCCTTTTAATAAGTGTGGTGATGAGTACGATTGAAAACAGAATCAGTCGTGACCTCTATGTAAAAAGAATGGCTGAAGTTTGTAAACTGCAAGACATGTTGGATATCGTTCGTTCTGGCACTACCATTCCGGGTCATTGGGAAACGATTGTAAACGAAACATTTAAAGTGGTCCTGGAATCTTAATTTTCCGAAACATTCTGTAACATTACCGCAGAAATTAAACAAACATCAAAAGTGTATCATGTGCTCTCATGATATGCTCTGTTTGTAGATGTAATGCATCTTTGTGTCGAAAACAGCATACACATAAATATTTTTGACTGAAGTGAAAAAACTCCATCATGATATTTCCAGTAATCTGGGGAATTCTAAACTGGAGATGGTCCTGGGGATGTTACAATCAGTATAACTATTGATTTTGTGTGTGAAAAAAAAATGTAAATAGGACATTTTTAAAAAATAAAAAAAGTGTTTATTTACATTTAAAAACTGTTGTCTTCATTATAGCAAGGGGAGCGTGTCTGATACATGTGTATTACAGTCCTTCACATGCACTGTTGTCTTCATTATAACAAGGGGAGGATAACAGAGAAGATGTAGGATAAATGTGTATTGAAATGTGCGTATTATACACCCATAGAAACGCAGAAACACAGAAACGAAGAAACACAGACACACAGAAAACACTAGTTTGGATTTTGTGTTTTCAGTGTTTTCTGTGTGTCTGTACACACAACGCACAAATCATTTAAAACAAACCCTGAATCAAATTTAGAGAGGACCATTAAGAGTCAGATGCTTGACGAAATCTACTAAAACAAAGTACTTCATTATCTACTTTTCAGCACAAAAGTGTATCTTTCAGTAACTTTCTCAGAAAATGTAAGCATAAATCTATCAAATGTTCAAAACAGCCTTGTTTCACTGAAATAGCCTCAAAATGACAAACTGCCATTAAGAGTCAGATGCTTGACGAAATCTAATAAAACAGAGTACTTTCATGGTAGTGGTCAGCTTTTAAAAAGACAAGTGTATCTTTCGGTAACTTTTTGAGAGAATTAAGCATAAATCTGTCAAATGTTCAAAAAAGCCTTGTTTCACTGAAATAGCCACAAAATCACAAACTGCCATTAAGAGTCATATGCTTGACGAAATCTACTAAAACAAAGTACCTCATTATCTACTTTTCAGCTGGTATACACAAAAGTGTATATTTCAGTAACTTTCTCAGAGAATTTAAGCATAAATCTGTCAAATGTTCAGCCAGTGATATCCGCAGAGGAGGAAGAGCCTCCGAGTGCCCCCTTACGAATAAAAGAATAAGGAGAGTTAGAATATTAAGTCCAAGATGGTTACATTTTACCCCCTAAACCATTTGTATTATATTTTTGTTTTCCTAATAAAGACAAAGTCACCTGAATTAATTTTGTCTCCAGACCTTTTTATTTTTTACATTTTGTAACAATCTTTAAACATTTGTAAAGAACAAACACGGTGGTTAAAATATTTATGACGTCTCTCACACCGCTGGTATTTTTCAAAAAAATCATTTTTAAACACATCATCTTGATACAGAGATAACACATTTTCGTAAGACAACCCCAACGCTCTTTTACATAGGTAGAAAACACCATGCTTTTCTTTGAGGGGTCCTTAGTTTTAAATGATCTGGTGAGGAGGGTGTGACTTGTTATGTTGAGTGGGAAGCGGAGTCCTCTGCAAAAGTGAGAGTCTTTTTCACCAGTATAATGTCCATCGATGTCTGACTCTGTTTTAAAAGTTATTTAAGCTTTGTAGCTTTTCCATCAATCATTTTCAGCCAAGCAGTCAGAGGCACCCACAAGGATGTCTGAAAAATACTGCATGTAGAGTTGAAATACTCCAAAACAAAATCATCAGAGCGGTCCTTCCCCAGCGTCACCAAACGGCTTGCGCGGTAATACCATCGCCCCGATGGTCCGCTTTTAGTTTCCCAGACGGTGCTTGTCAGGACTCTTCTTACTTCTGGCGGCGGAGGAATATCTCCTTCTTCTTCCTCCACATTGAGTGGCAGCGGTACAAACTCTTCTTTGATCTTGCATGCTGTCTGCGTTTCTTTGCTTTTTACTGCAGATATCTTGTACACCGCTGGTTCCACGGTGGTTTCTTGATGCACTACTTCTTCCGATACAGTGGTTGCGTGGATATCTCTGGAAGACACCAGAGTTAACACAGCCCAATCTGTTGAGGTCAGTGTCGCTTTAACACTACTGGGTCCATACGTTTCTCCATTCTTCAGATTGTAGAAATGCAGTTCATTCACCGTATAGTTGAATACATAACCCCAAACATCGCCATTTTTCAGAGTCCATTCTTCATGAAGTTCTTCGGCTGGAGGCGTCTGAACCCGGCACAGATACTGCATCCGTTTCTTGATTGGCGCTCCGGACGGAAGGCGGTAAGTTGTCACAGGCGTCTCGCTGATTAAACCCATATCGAGGCGTCTCTTGGCCATTTTCTTTGAAAGGTGACTTGACGAGTGGAAATGACTGGCTTTTTACTTAGTTTGAGCGTATTTCTATTTTCATCTATTTCCAACCCCCCACTATCTGCTGGCCTCATATCGTGTGACAGGAAGGGGTGGAGCAAGGGGGAGAGGCCTGGGCCGTGAGGGGGCGGGGGCTAGACAGTCTCACGCATAACTTCAAAGAGACACCTAGATTAACATCAGAGGCTTATAACACACTGGTGTGAAATCATACCTGCCTGTTATAACACCTCAACCCTCACATCAAAGGGCAAACATCAAAGGCTAATTAGATTAGACAACAAAGGGCTCTGAGGGGACGGGGACCAGACAGTCTCACGCATAACTTCGAAGAGACTGACTTAATCAACACCTAGATTAACATCAGAGGCTTATATCACACCTCAACCCCTCACATCAAAGGATTAGACTACAAAGGGGTGTGAGGGGACAGGGGCCAGACAGCATAACTTCAAACAGACTGCCTTAATCAACACATCAAAGGATTAGACAACAAACACAGGGGGGCTTTTCACACCTACCTGTTATGACACCTCACCCCTCACATCAAAGGATCTCGAACAAAGGGAGGCGGGACTTAGCTCATTAACATAATTGTACCCCCACCCATCAAATGACCGCGAACAATGGGAGGCGGGACTTAGCTAATTTGCATAATTGGGGGCGTGTTACATGTCATATGTCATGCATACTAATGTGATTGAAGCGGCATCCTTATTACTACTTATATATATTATTATGTGTTTTTGTTGGTGTTTCCGTATTAAGACTATATTATTTTAAATAGTACTACTATAGTATAATATAGTGTTTCTGTAGTTATTTTTTGAACACACTATAGAACTAGTAATAGTTCTATAGTTACTATATAATATTACTATAGTAATAGTATGATATTGTCAAAATGAATGCATATTATTACTATAGTGTTTGTAAAAGTATTGCACTCCTAGAATTTTTTTTATATCAAATTAATTGATATATATATATATTAGCTGTACACTTTACGAATATAATAGTTTTTTATGGACAACTTTACCATTCAATCTCGTCCAACTGATCTTGCAGCTGTCACTCCTTGGCTCTTGGTAGTTCAGGCATTTATTAAACCTGGCAACTCCGGGCTTCCTGGCAGCTGTCAATCAAAGTCCAGTGGCTCCGCCTCAAAGTGTCATAAAGTGAGTGAGGCCGACACTCCCGCGAGCGAGCAAAAGGGCTGTCTCGCGGGGGTTTAATCTGCGCGCGAGGGTAATTTCACGCACGTGTAAAAGCGCATTTTCCGCTCGTGAACAGCTTCTTTTGCGTGCTAGAATATTGACCCATATCTGACTCCATAGCTACCTGTCGACCATCTCCAGGTATCGTTAACAGTCGTACGGTTGGACGCAGGCTGTGATTAAACGTTAGCTAGCAAGTAACAGAGCAGCTAACTATATGGTTTATGGTCACCGTGAACTCTCACAGCATTGATAAGAACATTTCCCAAGCAGCAATAACCTAAAAGCCAGTAAATAGAGGTACACATTAGCAGGTAAGAATCACACTGTGACATTGTTTAAGTGAGGGAGTATAATGTTACAAGGCTTAGCACTCATAGAGTCTCTCTCTGTATACACATTTCAAAATGTACAGCTTTGGTTTTAAGATTTTGACATGTGTTGGAGTCTACCGGACCAGGTCCGTCCTCCGCGCAGATCGTTTGGATATGGCCAGAACGGGGTCGCCGTCCGGATCTGCCGATGACCTTTCTTAGTTCTGAGGGAAAAGGAATTGTGTCCTTCGACACTATTCTCTGTTAGCTGTACAAAAAATTAGACTTTGCACTCCAATGAATTGTTTCTTCAAATAAGCACTTTAATACACAGTTCAACAAAAATATATCAATCCGTACTATACCACAAAGCGCTTTGGACTCCTTCTTGAGTTTCCACCGTGACAAGCTCGTCAGTGTGAGATCCCAGTTGAAGTGAGCCTCGAATTCTGAATATATCTTGTCCTTTATAGTATTTGCTGTGAAGCCCCCACCTTTGGTGCTCTCTGTGCTGCAATCTGCCTTTTCTGCCCAGCCACACACAGTTTTAGCTAAGGTCAGGCCAGGGCCATACTCCCTTTTTTTCTAATTTCGGTGTCTTTGTTACCTGTTTTAACTGGTTTTCTCACAAGACAGTTGCGCCTTTTGAAGGTCAGGGCCCCACATACCGTACCATGGTGTTCTCGTCCTTGAAGATAACAGGATGTAGCCGGCCAGCAGTAAACTTTAACACGTTATTTTTCCACTCAGACAGCTCAATGTTTTTAGCGTTTCCATGATAGGATTTACTTTTGCCTTATCTTTATCCTTCAATCCCCCTTTTGCCCCATTCTAATGATTGGGGCAACAAAACAACGCTATTGTTTATGTACATTTATGTCAGCTGTTTTAGGCTTCTGTCTCTCTTTCCCACATTATGCCATACGGTGGTAATGGTGGTGCTGTCGGGAAAGTGTCCATTGCTGCTGCTTCTTCTTCGCCTTCCTCAATGTCTGGGTTGTTTTCTAAGGATAGCAAGGTGAGTTGTTGGCCCAGGGGAGTAGAAGGTGCTATGGCGGTACTAATTATTTTGTCCACCATTGAGCGGATACATGGGATGCAGCAGCACCCGCACAAGGTCAAAATTGCTGCAAACACGGCCATTGATATCTTGTGTAGTTTCATTTTGTGGGGAATTTGGATTATTACTTTGGTCAATGATTTGCCTCCCCCTTTCACCCACTATGATAATGATTATTCCAACAATGATGGAAAAACAAAGTGTTAAGGCCAAGCAATAGAGGTGTTGGTTATGTCCTGAGTTCTTCTTCATCTTCGTTTTTTTTGTAAAAGTTCTTTGGTGTATCAGTGTAGGTGAGTGTCTCTTGTGTGGTGTGTGTATGTGATGCGTGTGGTGTACCGCCTACTTTGGGGGAGCGGTCCCTTGTTGTGCCTCCTTGCCGGCTGTTATCTCCTGGGCTGTCGTTGGTTCTCCTGTTGTCTCCTCCTCCTCGGAAGTTGAGTCGATGTCCACACTTGGGGGTTAGGGGGCTTCGGTTGTTTGCCTGATGTTCAGTTGGCCTAGGTCCTGGATGGTGTCAGTGAGGGTCCTGGTAGGTGCTGGTGCTTCCACACACCTGCTCCAGTGGTACCACGTGTCTCCTTTTCCGTCTACTCTGACTGCATGATCTGTTCGCTGGGTTACCTTGAATGGTTCAGAGAACCTTGGAGCACACCACTTGGGTTTGACCGTCTTCAGGCGGACGTATTCAGCGTCCCTGCTGACCTCAGTTTCCTCTGTGTGTCCTTTGGCTCTGGCTGCTGTGGATTCGTCTGTGAACTCACAGCGTAGGCCCCTTTTAGGCCGTCCTGGCTTGCCGTGTCTTTGTCCCCCCGATCCGCTTACTGCGGCTTCTGGACTGCCTGCTAGAGAGATGTCTTCACGATCCTCCTTCTCCGGTCCACTGATGGCTCCTTCCGCCTCGACCTCCTCTGCGAGGGCCCTGTCCGTCCTGATGTCGTCTCTGGTCCTAGCAGGTGGTTTCCCCGCCGCACACTGGCACCAGCTGTCCCCCTTTCCTCCTATGCAGACGGCATGAGAGGTCCGCTGGGTCACTCGGTCTGGGCCGGAGAGCCACTTTGTCCTGCTGACCTTCAGCCAGACGAACTCCGCTGTGTCGGCCTCCTGGGTCCCCCTTTTGGCGCCAGCAACCTGTGTGGGGAAATCTGATACAAATCCCTCAAGCCTACGCTCAGGGCTCCTGGGCCCTCAGCTTTTTGATCCTCCACTGCGTATGAATACAGAATTCCAACAAACTATCATCAAATGTCTTTCTATTATGAATTTAGATGAAATGTATATCCCCATAATGACCTAAACAATAAAGTATATGGCTTTTACTTCTTTACCAGGCTAGTTACATGATGTTGTCTAAATTAAATTATGTGTCATTACATTACTATGTTTTAGCTTTAACTTTTTAATATGTTCTTTCTACATTTCAAACCTCAGTTACTTTAATACCTGTTGAAATATTACAAAATTGTTTCATTATCACAGGTCAACTTCTTCAGTGTTCCATTCTGGAATTACATCTCTCACAGTAGCCCCTAAAATAATGTGTTAGTCCAAAAGCATGCTTGATAGTCATTGTTTTAAATCATGCAATTGCACTGATCACATGCAGACATACACTCACACTGTCAGGTTGTAAAGTCAAGTTTGGTCAGGTTCACCCCAGAGTCAGTCATTGACAGTGCCTTCTCAAGTTACACTGTCGGTCAGGGTCAAAGGTCATTTGGTCTCAGTCTTTTTGGCCATGTGTCGTGCTCTGCAGAGACTTTGACATGTCGGCATAGGCCAGTATCCTTTGTCTACAAAAATATGTCATATATGGAGCCCCATCATTTATTAATTCACGATTACAACTATATTTTTCAAGATATCTCTAACTTTTCATTGGGACAGCTGTTTCCCACATTCCCTGCAACTTGGTACAAAACTCACTTCAGAAACTTGTGTCTATAATTATTTTATCAGTCAAAACATTATCAGGATCTGTAAAGCTCTGCGATGTATTTCATAACTCATTCTATTAATGTATCTTCAATTCTGGTGCACTTAAAGAACAATGTTACCCTCTTTAACAATGCGTGGAACCTTGGGTGTCTGAACATGCAACAATTACTCCCTACTTTATCAAGGATTTAAAAACAGAAGTAATTTTCGTATGTCCATCCGAAAGCGCTCCTATGGTAATAACTATGCCACAATGGTGAAACCAGTACCTCAAATTGAAATACTATATTTTGTTTTAGAACTAGCTTTCCCTTCAACATGACCTATATAAAGAAATATTTGTCTGATCTTATAGAGCTGTTACTAAAACTCTCCCTTTGAACTGATCAATACTGTAACAAATTATAACACTACTAAATTCACACTTGAATAAAAACTCTAAAAGAATAATTTGTAAACATGATGAAAAGGGTTCTACTCTGTACTCCTAACTCCCAAACACCCACTACTTAAAGTCTAGTGCATACCTCCATCATGCCCTCCCCCTCCCTCACCAGTATGTTTTGGATGATTTTTCACTTCACTTTAATAGTTTTCTCTTTTCCGCTATTTTTTATTTACCAATTGATTAATTCATGGTTAATACATCTTATTATCTTCACTTATTTATCAAGTCAATTCAAGTTCTTTACAATACATTAGTAGATACCTTGTGGAGTATTCACAATAACTAATCCTCTCTAGGGTATGAAATCCGTTCATTTTTAAGCAGATACTATTTCCTTATTTATCTTTTGTTCATGATAACAATGGTATAACAACCACACGTTTTACCCATAGCTAGTTTCTATAACAAGATTATTATGTGTGACATAATAATCAGATGTCTTGTTTGCTAAACAAGAATATTAAACTTTAATCTTTTCAGTATTCCAGACCATCATTTAAACAAGCAGCCTCTTATCTAAACACTAAGCATTAAGGTTTCTACACCACCCCCTGGGAAACTCTTGCACAATTATGCTGTAAAATCATTGCATCATTCCTCCAGAACAATCTGAGACAAGCATGTCTCAAGATATTGTCATAATGAGCACAGTCAGTGATGCAGCTGTAGTCAGTGGCAGGGTCCCCAAAAAGCTAGGACCGGCCCTGGTCAGTGGGCTCCAAGGAAACTCTCCCTGGCTTTGGGATGAGGGAAGGAATCACTTGACAGACACACGTTGTCGGCTGTACAGCAGAAATCCCCCAAAACCACAGTACCTCTTCACACCACTGTTGCCTTGACAACGAGGCACAAGCATAATGTCAATATCTCCTATGCGTTCTTTGCACACTTCTTCTGTTCGCAGTGAGCAACTCTTCACCAACACACTGATTCAGAGAACCCAAAAGGTGGTGCAGAACTATCCAATGTTGTTGTAATCACATCCAGCCACTGAGAAAAACTCAATTTAAATCTCTCTCCCAACGGGTTGCAAAATAAAACGGCTGAGGTCAGGAATACTGAAACATGTGAGTGTTAAAACAAACTAATGATAGTAGTCTGCCTATTCTTTATTACTTCAGTTCTAAGTTAATAGGCAAGACAAAGACACCCTCCTTAACCACTATACTAATCTTTTATCTACTTGGTTAATTCTATTCATTTTCAAATTGTTTATCTAAGTTGTGTTACAAGCATGGTGATGTTGTAACAGAATACACAAATAACTGTATTCAATCCGCGCCGTATTTGAAAGCTGTAATGAATTAGAATCAATGTTTAAGGACGTAATAAAAGTTAAATATATTGTTAAGCTAATTACCGTTTTATTGTGAAGGCATCTCTGGTGAACAGCGGCCTGTGGCTTTTATTTTGAAAGGCCGTTCCGGAAATATACTCCGTAATGTGAACACACAGTGAGTTTGACTTCTAGAAACACGGAAAGTTACGATAACAAACGTTCTAATGCATTCACTAAAGTCATGAAAGAGACAAGGAGGGGAAAAGGCGTGTGGAAGTAAGCAATGAACTGAAAATGCCACCAATGCTCTGTTTTAAACGTGAACCACTTTTTACTTTCCCTTAACGTTACTGTATGTAATATCATTGTTTTCCTTGAAATATAATCAAGTACAATCCTTAGTTAATGACAAATACCATGACATTCACAATGTAATGCAATGGTACCAATCAGTTCTCAAAACCCCTCATAAAACCACAAAGTGACGTAACTGTATCCTACAAAAACTATGCTAAAAACAGCAAATTATAGTTTCTTATTTATTTCAATATCTACTACTTGAGCTCCCACATTGATCTATTAATTTTCAATGTTATTCACTCCTTGTTTTAAATTCAATGCTCTTTCTTCATGCATTTAAGAAGAGAGAGAGAAAAAAGAAGGAGGGGGGTGTGGGTACTCTCACAGACACCCCGGCTGGAACAGGCATTCCAGGAGGAGGGGGGCTTCCTTGAAATAAGAATGACTTCGTATCTATTTATCTGACTAGGTTAATATGTGTTCACTTGTATTTATTAATACACTGGACAAATCTTGTCGTTACTCTTAATGTCCTTATACTTATTTATTTGAATGTCCGTGGAGCAACACAGAATATTGAAGAACAGAGGGCAGCTGACCACAAATGAGCTTCCCCTGTTATATAAACATTATTCTGACTGATAAGCGTTCAAAAACCCACCTGCTTATCACTTAGGCTACTACTTTTTGTTTTATTCATAACCTAAAAATACAATTGTGATGAATAGCTTGCTCTTTTTCTGATTGAAACAAAGAGTACTCTTCTACAGAATCCGAAAGTGGGGGGAGATTCTTTCACAGACAAATACTGACACCCCGGCTCCAGCTGGAGCTCTCAGCCTTTTCAAGAGAAGGGGGGCTTCTCTCAACAACTAACAACAAACTATTGGTTTACTAAAACATTTACCAACATAAAACAAGGTCTTTACGAATCAACAATGACAACCAACAGACAGAACAATCAACAAACAGCAAACATTGTACACAGATATATTAGCTACTGATACGGCGACCAGTTTTACACCTTTCCTTAGATACTAGAGTCTCCGCTAGTTTTACACTGTGCTCATGGTTACTAATTGTATTAGTTTGACACCTTCTCTTAGATACTAGAGTCTCCGCTAGTTTTACACTGTACTCATGGTTACTAATTTTATAAGTTTGACACCTTCTCTTAGATACTAGAGTCTCCGCTAGTTTTACACTGTACTCATGGTTACTAATTTTATTAGTTTGACACCTTCTCATTGGACCGCGGCGGATCCTCATAAATTACGGGTTCCAACCGGTTCTTATCACAGATTTGTTTATACCCTTGTTGATCTACTTAGTGCACACCATTTTATTTATGTTTTATCTTTACTTTTTAGCTGAGACAATTATTTCTGCCATTTTCACACAATCCTAAAATTTAGTGGTATTTCAAACACATCTATTTGTTGTAACAGGCAGATGCTTACCTTGATTCTGAGTTACCCGGGTTTTTGATTGTGTGAGATGGTTTCTTGTAAAAGCCGTAAACTCAATGTTTTTTGGTGTCCTCTCAGAAGGTCATCGGTGTCCGGACTTCCCGCTCTAGACCATCACGTCGGGGTCACCAAGCTGTTGGAGTCTACCGGACCAGGTCCGTCCTCTGCGCAGATTGTTTGGATATGGCCAGAGCGGGGTCGCCGTCCGGATCTGCCGATGACCTTTCTTAGTTCTGAGGGAAAAGGAATTGTGTCCTTTGACACTATTCTCTGTTAGCTGTACAAAAAACTAGACTTTGCACTCCAATGAATTGTTTCTTCAAATAAGCACTTTAATACACAGTTCAACAAAAATATATCAATCCGTACTATAACACAAAGCGCTTTGGACTCCTTCTTGAGTTCCCACCGTGACAAGCTCGTCAGTGTGAGATCCCAGTTGAAGTGAGCCTCGAATTCTGAATATATCTTGTCCTTTATAGTATTTGCTGTGAAGCCCCCACCTTTGGTGCTCTCTGTGCTGCAATCTGCCTTTTCTGCCCAGCCACACACAGATTTAGCTAAGGCCAGGCCAGGGCCATACTCCCTTTTTTTCTAATTTCGGTGTCTTTGTTACCTGTTTTAACTGGTTTTCTCACAAGACAGTTGCGCCTTTTGAAGGTCAGGGCCCCACATACCGTACCATGGTGTTCTCGTCCTTGAAGATAACAGGATGTAGCCGGCCAGCAGTAAACTTTAACACGTTATTTTTCCACTCAGACAGCTCAATGTTTTTAGCGTTTCCATGATAGGATTTACTTTTGCCTTATCTTTATCCTTCACATGTGACATCTCTTTCTGACCGTTAGAGCCAATAGAATCGAAGCGGAATCTCCCCCCACACACACATGGTAAAACGAAAAGGTGGGGTCTTCGCGCACACAGTTTTGCTCCAGAGTGAAGCTGTCTCTAGGTCTGACATCTCAAAACCGAAAAGCATATTTATTGCTCATGGATTAACTTCAGCATCGTTTTTATCGTTTTAATGCCATTGAAGACCACTTTTGACCAGACTACCACACAGGTGAGCCATTTTGCCGTTTTTAGGTACCTAGCTCCATATGTTTTGATGTGTGTAGGATTGAGTGATAATGAGGATAACCATCGATTATGTGTCCCCTCACGATGTGAAACGATGGGTTGAGATGTGCAGCAAAGATAAATTATAAGGTTTTGTGAATGAATTTCGGTGCAGTCATCTGTTAGCATATTTGGCTCGTTGCTAATTCAGAGGCTCAGCGTTAGCATTGTGGGGGTTTTTTTAAATGTTTTTTAAAATGATCAATTAGATGAGTTTCTTTCTGGTACATGGATATAAAACATTCATAGTTTATTAAATGAACATGCCCTCAGACACTGTTTTCTGCAAGATGTTGCAGGAGTCCCCCGGAACCGGGGTCTCTCGGGCTTAACAGGTAGGGCCTTAGGCCCTCCAATACTTACAATACTAAATCAATTCCTGCAATACTAATGACATTCCCGTCATGCTAAGCTGCAGGCTACTTTGTGTTAATACTATTATAACATGTTTACTCAGTGACATAGATGGAAAACATGGCAGGCTACATTAAACATACCACCTGCTAAAAATCAGCATGTAAGAATTGTCATATGTTAGCACCATAGACTGTATGGGTTAGCAGCACACCAAAATAAGCATTTTACTCAAAGCCTCTGTAGATGTATCCTTTATCTGAGATGCTCTACAATTGGAATCCAAACAGCCTCAGTTCATTCACAGTACTGAGTTGGCTGTAACACAGGAACAAGGCTGCTCCTGCAGATTCAGGGACAGTTTGACTCCTGAGCGCACCACTCACAAATGTCTCTAATGCACTGTTCACCTAAACATTGTTTTTTTGCAAAAATTATGTATCATTACAGTATACAGCAATTACTGTTCTGGAAAATGTTACATTCTGTTTCATCTTCTATCTCACCTGTATAACGCTTATTTAGTCCCACACCATTGTACCCCTCAAACTAAATTTGATTGAACTATTTTACTTTTTTTTTATTTCCGTCTGAAGTACACTGTATGTAGCACTGCTGGCAGGGCCTGGGACTTAAGACTTTTATTGCGAACAGCGACACTGTAGCTTTGGGGCTTATGACATTAAAACCTTTGAATCTTTTCAATCAACTGGTTAAGTATCTGACTTTTTGCTTCAGATATGTAACTTTGGAATCTGTTAGCACCGTCTCTTGTTGGGCTCTCATTAATGTGTAACATGGACAAATTAAAGAGCAGCTGCACAAAGGAAATTAGCTCATTTTTGCAGGCTAGCAATAACATTTGTGACCTATAGGCATTTTTTACATTTTACAGTTTTTACAAAAAAAAATGTTTCCCCTACGAAAAATAATAGATTTCCTGTATTCTGGTGCATTTTAACAGGTGGTTTGATACTTTTATGTGGCTATACTAGCATGAGGAAAATGATGGGTACATTTTGTAATTTCATCTAGTAGTAAAGAAAGGAAACATATTTGATTATTAATTCAGAGCCGTCTTTGAATGAATAAAAAGCAGTTTAAATTCCAATTTTTTTGTACATTTATATACAACAATAAATATTTGTGAGTGCATTGAGAGATATTGTTGTGAAGAGTCATTTATACATTTGTGAATCCTTCTGTGAGCATTTATTAATATTGAGACTGATCTGACTCCATACAGATGTTAAGTTCACCTAGAAATGGTATCATTGACTTAAATGTTGCTCTTCAGTCTATGTTGGTCACATGATGCCCCTTGACTGAAATGCTTCCTGTTCAATATCCCCACTGATTTCCTTAACACTCTGGGATTAGAGTCCACATCACATTGACTCTAAACTGTCATTTCCCTTTCATCACTCACCTCAGCACCGGACCTCTCTCCACTGTCCCTGTGTTCTGCCTCTGACTCACTCTCAAGCGCCTATATGTCAAGAGAGGTGGTGAAGTGATCATTATGTATTGAGCAGTATACTATTACATAATACATTCATACAACATGCTTGCATCACCACATAAGATACATTAACATGGGTACTGTGCATGCAGTTGTTTGGGAGTTCTACATAAACTGCCTTCCTCCTCCTACTTCCCCTCACCTGCTCCTCACACCATTCTGTCTCTGAAGCATTGTAGAGGCTCTCCAGTAAACAGATACAGGAGACACTGGGGAGCCAGGCCAAGATCAAGGAAGAAGCTGATATGGTGGTGTGTGCATCCACATAGGTGCTGTTGGGGGAAATACCTATGAGATTCCCCACTTTTTGCTTCGGAGAGGCCTGTTTAATCTCAGGTGAGGAAGAAAAGAGTTATGTGGAAGGAGAGAGTGCTCTTAAGACATGGGCGAGAAGAGGCAGGACAGGAGATAGGGGAATGACTGCATATTGGAGCTAAAATGGGTAAGGAGTCACTGTGTGAAAATAAACTCAGTGCTGACATCCTTTTTGTTGAGATAACAAATCAAAAATGTATTAGTAGTTTTTGGGAAGAAAGTGTAAAGGAATTTATGCATAAAATATCAAATGTATGTGATTACATTTTTAGAAAATGTGTACAAAGTAGGGATTTTAAGATTCACCGATTCGCATCGGTGCACCGGCATAAACGTTCAAGATGCGAGTGCACCGGTTGAAAGAGTGCACAGTGCTACAGTTTGGGATGAACTCGCGGTGCATCGATTGTAGCGTCTTTGCATCGCAAAAAAAACGATTCATTCATATAATATCCCCTCATCCTGTCAGCACTCAGCAGAGACGATCTTTCATCTTTGCTTCGCCACTACGGAGGCCGAGAGTCTCAGTTATGAACACACATGGAAGTCGAGGAGAAAGAAAAACACAGCGCACCGAAAAATACCTACAAATCAAACGTTTGGCAACACAAGAAAGACGGACAACTTCACAAATCGCAAGCAAATTATAAAGCAGGGTTTCTCAAGGTCCGGATCCGGACCGAACTGCAAATCAATCCGGACCAAACCCTGTGTCCCATTATAATAAGAAAAAAGAAAAAAATCGGATTCTGATATAAATTAAAGTGGACCTATCATGCTATATTTGAAACATATATTGTAGGGCCATACCTATAAAAAACAGGGAAAAGCTTGAAAAACACAGAGTTGAGACTCAGGGTGCAGGGTGAGTCTCAGTGCAGGTATTCAGGCTCCATTGAATCCCCCTCTGGTTCTTGTGCTGAAAGAGGGAGTAACAGACAGGAGAAAGGGTTATACACACCTATATAGCACACCTATTGCCTTGGGGAGATAAGGTGTGGTCTCTGTTCCCAACTGAAGTTATGGAACTTTATTATTTGTGAGTTTAACAAAGTATGACAAATGGCATCAGTAACAGATGTGATATGAATTTCTATAAAGTTGTCTCACATTCTTGGTCATATTTTATATACAGTATGTAATGAGTATAACATGTCCAGTAAGTATAAAGTGTTTCCTAATACTGTGTATTTAACCACTATGGAATATGTATGTGGGCAGACAAAACTGAGTTGTTCTGTGTGTGAAGTAACCTCAAGTCACTCCGCAGGCACATTTTGATGCAGACCAGTTTGTCAAGAGAAAAAAGGGCAAGACTAGGCTGAGAGCAGAGGCTATAGCCACCATCTTGGTGCATCGCCCTGTGGTCAAAAAGAGAAGGGCCCCTGCACCAAGATTCACCTGTATCTACAAAGCCCAGAGCTCATGATCACAGCTATAGTGTGAAAGGTGACACAGGTATAATAAGTATGAACTCTTAGTAACAAAAGTAATATTTCTTATTTTTAAGTGGTTTAATATTTAAAATGTTCGAAAATGTACAGTGCCATGTCTTCTACTTACATTAGTCTCAAAGATTGAGGGAAGAAGAGATGAGGAGACTGAGAGAAAGGAAAGTGAGGCACAGTTTAACCTGAGAGGGTCACAGCTTAACACAGCTGAAGACTTCTCCACGCTGCTTTCAAACTGTGAGTAAAGAACGCACGCTTCACTTGGAGGCTGTCTGAAGGTCTCAGATGGACTTGGTATCACATTAAGAACAATATTCAGAAATGAGTCTGGCAACAATAGCTGGTTTAAATGATTTATTGGAGTTCGCAATGTTTTGAACAGACATCCCCAGTCAACTCGTTTTTCTTTTTGTAGTCCTTGCTGTTCGCATCCGGATATCGCCATCGTAACCATAACCTCACACACTGGTACTGAATGTGCATCAAAGTGTTCCTACCGAGCCAAATATACCAAAAGATGTATGTAAACGACAGAAGAAGCGATCGAAATGTGTATTTCAGTCGAAGGCTACGCCCCCCCCACCTCTGTAAACCAGTTAATCCGGAACACCGGTGTTAGCTACAGTTAATGTTAGCTACAGTTAATGTTAGCTAACGTCGGAGGGGAGAGAGAGAGGAGCGAAGGGGGGAGAGAGATGTAATACGGTTTCCTGATAAACGTTTTTGTTTGATAGGCTTCAGCTGTGGAGAGTATGTGCTGCAGGGAGGTGGATGCACCTCGCACAACGCACCCAGGAACGAAAGCTAGCTCCGGTCCTTTTCCTGTTGCAACCGTCACAAACTCCAGTTCACCATGATTACAAATGGTGAAATGCAATGAAAAATACCGAAAAAATACCAGCTCACTAAATCACAACCGCTCAAACCAACTACCAACTACTACTGCGGATTGGGCAGAGAGTCCGAGAAAGTTGCCCCCCCATATGACGTAATATGACGCGTTTGACGGATGACGTTAAAAACAAAGCAGTTTTTAGTAGCAGAGCTCAAAACGGCTCCTTTCCCTCTGAATTCCTGCCCTTATGTCTTGTAAAACATATCAAATCCTGCATTAACTTTTTTAATTGTAATTTTCAGGCAAGGTTAAGCATAAATCTAGTAAAAAAAAACCTGCAAGTTGCTCTTTAAAGCCCTGCCCATACTGAATTGAGTAAGGATGTGTATTCACTCTCTGTCCTACACGGCTTGTTCGAGCTCCTGCCCCCCCCTCCCTGTGAGCCCACTGCTCTGATTGGTCAGCTTGCCCACTCTGTTCTGATGAGTCCACCACCGTTACAGCGGAACATCAGAGTTTGTGTTACAATGGTGTTTGTTAGCAACCAGGAAATGACACCAGTATTAACAAACAGATGAGAATACTGCGTGGGGTCTGGGTGCCGTGTTGGTGGGACGTTGCGCGGCTCGCTGGTCCGCCCTGTGGGGCTCGAGGAGCGGACAGTGTGAGCTGGGTTCATTTCATGCTTGCCGCGTGGGATCTGCGAGACAGCGAAACATTGCGAATGGACGCGGGAAGGGGTGGTTGCTGAGAGGGGGCTGCAGCACCCCCAGCTGCGAGGCTCCACTAGCAGTGGCTATTGACGCCGTTAACATGTATTACATATAAAGTTATGAAAGAGATAAGGAGGAGAAAAGGCATGTGGAAGTAAACAATGAATGTAAAATGTGGAAATCCTCTGTTTAACGCGATATCGGACACAGACGAACGAGGGGGGAAGTCCCCTACGTCACTACAGCTCCCAGAGAGGAGGAGCGAACAGCCAGCAAGCGGGAAAGACGAAGGCTTGTGAGTTCTCTTCTGCACGGCCACGACTGGGAGAGGAAGGCTGCAGCCTTTCTCTTCTGACTGAACAATATCCTGTTTGTAACATTCCCGTGCCATATTTTTAATTAAAGTAACCATTTGAACCTTCTCAGAGACTCCATTTAGTCTCCTTTTAAAGCTTCTCTCCTGCACGCGAGAATAACGATCACGGTATGACAAAGCGCGCCACAGTTTCGCTGCCGCGAGGCACTAGTCCACTTGGAGGGACTTTCCTTGGTTTTCAGGTTGAAGGTCCAGTCGTAGGTGGACCGCCTCTGGTGGGTCTTGTAGACGGGACACTGATACACACTCCTGCTCTCCTGTTTGTCCTCAGGAACGGCCCTGACAAAGATGACTGGCATGGCCGGGGTGAGCTCTTTCAGACAGGCGTCAGCAATTATGCCAGTCTGAGGGACAAAAGATGACAGGCCAGTTAGTCACACACAGAAATCATTTTAAAAATGTCATCTCATTAATCACAATTATAATCTATGTTATAAAATGATTAATGACGTGTTTAAAATACAGTATTATACTTCATTCAGAGCACATTCTCGTATGGTGTTATTCTCTCTGTTAGGGACCCTGTCCGCTGTCTCTCACTCCTGTGCAACTTTAAGAAACTGAAGCATGCTTCAGCAGGATGTATTTCCTCTGTTTCACCACAGCTAAAGAAGGAGTGCAGTACATTAGTCATGGATCAGGTGTGTTGTTACAGACAGGAAGAGATGGTTCCTCCTGATGTCCGGTGGTCTCTAATCAGTACAACACATGTAGCCTGCGCCCGTTCCTCTGCTCTCTTTGCCTTTTCACTTTCATGCAATTCATTGTGGAAATCTGCGCTTAAAAGTGGTCATTTCTTTTTTTAACACATTAATCTTTGATAGCCCTAACAGAAACATTTTACGGAGTGCATTGAAATCTTTGCCATTGTTATCTATGTGTGGTTATTCTAGCGTCCAGGTAAGAAGCTTAAAAAGGAGACTAAATGGAGTCTCTGAGATTGTTTCAAATTGGTATTTTAATTAATAAAAAGCGTGGTAATGTTACAAACAGGATATTGTTCGGTTAGGAGAGAAAGTCTGAAGCTTCCTCTCCCTGTGCTGGCCGTGCAGAAGAGAGCTTACAAGCCTTCGTCCTTCCCGCGTGCTGGCTGTTGGCTCCTCCTCTCTGGGAGCTGTAGTGACGTAGGGGACTTCCCCCCTCGTTCTCCTGTGTCCGATATCGCGTTAAACAGAGGATTTCCACATTTTACATTCATTGCTTACTTCCACATGCCTTTTCTCCTCCTTATCTCTTTCATAACATTATATGTAATACATGTTAACGGCGTCAATAGCCCCTTTAATGATACTAATGGGCGGTAGTCCCGGATGTCGTCATGAAGGATTTTCAGAATAAAAGCTTGGTATTGAGAACTTCCGGTATTTTCCAGAATAAAATAGCATTTAAACTGACGGTATGTTTAAGGTACATTATGCCATAAAACATTGATTTTAATTTCTAACACCACAAAGTTATACTCTTAACTGTGGTAGGATTTAGTAATGTTGATCAATTTAACAACATCAACACGTCTGCACAACATAATATCGTGGTACCCTTGAAAAGTGTTGAAAGTCAGCAGTTTGAGGGGAAGTGGAGCTGCCTCAGAGGCACTCTTTAAACGCAGTGAAACACAGAGGTCCGTCTCATTATTAATCCTCCTACACTCAGCGCCTGACAAACACAAGTTTCCCCATGCATGCACAGTGACTTTCATGAATGTAAATCCTGAGGACTTTGGAACGCTCAGAGGACAAATCCCTAATTGCCTCAGCTGTAAAGTTTTAAATAGCTTTTACATATCAATAACTTTATGTCTGTTTGGGGAAATACAAATGATTTTACATACAATATCGAGCTCCCTCTGAATAAAACACAAGCTTCATTAATATAGATGACCAGGTTTATCATACATCTTAAACTTTCTTGCAGCACAGAGCTGTGTCCAGATGGAGTTCTGCTTACTCTCCGTTCACTCTGCTGCTCCCTGCCAGTGGCACATAACTGGCCTTGGGGCTGAGAGCAGAATTTGAAGAGAGGAGGAGGGGAAGGAGAGTTGTGAGGGCGAGCCTCCCAACCCGCCTGTCCACCTGTCTTTTTGCCTACGTCTCCAAATTTAATGAAAAACAGAGGTTGCACATTCCATAATTAAAGAGTCTGCAGGGAAGCTCCCTGAAAGCTGGGTGCATATTCAGGAGCTGCATGTATGCAGATAGATGGAGCTCTGAGGAATACTCTCTCAGAGCTAAATGAAGCAGGATGCAAAGCAGAAAGATTAAGACTCAAAGGAAATGTGAAAGCCATTCAGGGGAAAATATCAAGTTACTTTACTTCATTTACGCAGTTTGAAGAATCATTTTGAGCTTGAGTCAGCTCATCTTTAAACTCATGTGTAAGTCAGCCATCATCACAAGTGCGATGGCTGACAGACTAATGTAAAGGAATATTTCTGTGAATGTCAATAAAAGTGTAGTATTTAGATTTTGTATCCATACTGTCAGTAAGTGCAGTACCTGTGAGTCCCAGCGTGCGCCCTCCATGTACAGCCCGTGTAGGTTGGCTCCCTCACGGAGCGGTACCGTGAACTTCTCACGATTCTTCTGACAAAGTCTGCTGACTAGGCCTCCAGCTCCTTGATCCTGAGCAGCAGGTCAGAGAACCACAGGGCCAGGCCGCACATGGAGGGGTACGCCTGCTTCGTCCAACCGTCTGGCACAATGTCCAGAAAAACAGCATTCTGAAGGTTCTCCATGTCACCGGTGTGGAAATTGAGGTATTGTACAGAAGAAGCGAGGCAGCATATTTTTGGTATGTTCATTTTAATGTCACCCATCTATAGGAGGTGTATTGCATCATGTCATCCCTAATATATGTGTGGGTTTATACATTCCTGTGTGTTAATAGTTGAAGGAACAAAAAGTACATTTTTCCTCTTAAATATAGAGAGGTTTTTTAAAGATTCCTGAAACAATGTTCCCTTTTTCTTAAAAGTAGATTAGCGCAATAGTCTTTTTCTTTGACTTTTACCCGTTTATCAAAAGGGTGTTTTTAGGCTATTTTTGAAGAGGGAAGATGCAGAATTACTTGTGAGTTCTGTTTTGAGTGAAAAGATTATCCCTTTGAGTGTTTTTCTTGGTTAAACCATCGATAGGCTTTGCAAATTGCGAGGGACATTTCCCCCAGATATAATGATGCGCATCCTGCAGGCCTTCTCAACACCTGTGGCTTTCATAGCGGGAACACATATGGACTATTGTGTGACAAGCTACATAATAAGAATGTGTTTTGCTTCAAATTAAAAACTGTTTGGTACTCTGCTGGCCCACGCTGATTCCCTGTGAGACAGCGTTTTTTGGTACCTCCCAAATGAAACTCCACCCCTTCCTGTTTGTGTTGGTATGAAGGAAGTGTTTAGCTTGTTGTTCTCTCTCTCTCCACGCGCTGCTCGGACCGGAGGGTCGGGGCAGCACGTGAATTAGGGCAGCACCTAACCGGGGACTTGTGAGTATCCCCACACCCGCCCGGCGCCTCACACCTTGAGCAACTCCGGAGAAGAATAGAGTCCAACCCCTATCCAGAAGTAAGGTTCCAGAGCCGTCGCTGTGCGTAGAGGTGAGCCCAACCAGATCCAACTGGTAACGCTCCACCTCCCGCCCAAGCTCCGGCTCTCCCCCCCCCAGAGAGGTGATGTTCCACGTCCCCAAAGCCAGCTTCTGTCGCCCAGGTCTGGTCCGTCGAGACCCTCCGCTTTCACTGCCACCCTTCTGGCAGCGCACCCAGGTCTTTTGAACAAATCTTAGTCTGGCCCCTTGCCTGAGACCAATTTGCCATGAGAGACCCTACCAGGAACACAAGGTTCCAGACAACACAGCCCCCAGGTTCATCAGGGCACACAAACCTCTCTACCACGGTAAGGTGCTGGTTCTTCAGAGTTCTTCAGAGTTCTACAAGTTACATAATAATATTCCTTTTGAACAAACTAAGGTCTTAGGGTCAAAACAAAATACAACTATTTCTAATATTGTTGTATTGTATTGACGTCTAATTTCAACTTTTAATTGGACAGTTAACCTTTATTTTAGCATTGTCTTTGTGTTCTTTTTGCCATTTATAAAGATCTTGCTGCACCAATTAAGTAAAGAATACAGTGAATCTTTACACTTGTGAAAAATGTTTTGACCATTATATTTTTATAAAAATGTATGTCTAGTAATTGCACTGTTCAGAAATCTGTGACCTAAGTTTTTCATTCATTGCACAACTACAGATGTAGCGCTTCATTTCAGACAGTTTTAAACGCGAGGGCCGTGATTGGTATGTGATCTGCCCTCGCTCAAGGGAAAACCTCCAGCTTGACTTGAGACCTCCCCCGTAATAAATAAATGTAATTATAATGAAGCCAGCTGCAATGGATCATTGATCCACCAGGTGGTGCAGTGGGGTTCCACACTGGAGCTCATGTGAAATAAAGTCAGATAAAGAACACTGGATGTACAGCGGAACTTTGTTAAGATCCATATGTCACGGATATCATACTCTGTGCTAAATAAGAGACATGTAATCATTTACAAATAATCACCATGTTGTTATTTAACAAAATAATGTTGCTTAGTCGAAAAAAACGAACGGGAGGAAATCCAGCCCGGCTCTTTTTTTTTAATCATCTTCACCACGATCATTTATGTTTATGTTCGCCGAATTGACATGAAATCACTGAAACATATACTGTATTCAACTTCATTAAAACGTTATTAACGTGCCTAAACTCAGTAATTCACTAAAAATATTTATATTTTAACAAATTATCCCGCTTATTACATGGCCACATTCTCAACAAAGTAACGACATGACTCCCAATATTAATTGAAATGGTTTTATGGATTTATAAAATGTTTTTATTGATTTAAATTGACATGCATCCGCTAAGAAATATAGTCCGTTGTAACCGTTTTTTAAACAGTCTGAATGAAACGGCAGCTCTCAGCTGTGTGTTTACACACCTAATAGCCCATCAACCACAGATCTCTCCCCCCCTCATCTTTCTTCTCCAGCAGCTAAATTAACTGTAGGTTACTCTGAGTGACAAGCTTACAGACACAACACTATCATTGCAAGTGACCCTCAGTTAGTTGACTTTTATGTTCAACTGCTAAATTCGTGATTGATAAAAAAGGGCTTCTACTGTACCTAATTACCTTAACACTAGATCCGCCGGAGGTTTTTGTATAGGCCTACCTAAAACCGTCAAATCCCGCTATTAGAATGCAATTTTTAACAACATAGGGTGCTACATAACACACTTTCAGGAAAAGTCACGGACTGGGAGACTTTCATATTTTATTGAAAAAAAGTTACATTGCACACACACAACACACATCACACAAATTGACCCGATTGGCGGTTCTAGTGTTAAATAAACTCACTAATTAATGAAACCAGTTCAATACGCATTATTCTTATTCTTATCATCAGTCTTAAAATCAGACGTGTTTTTTAAATGAAATCTGACGGCAGGCAGTTAGCTCTGATCACCGCGCCACACCTAATCGCTGGCCATTCAGCCACAGAGCTCCCTCTATACAAATCAAACTGTAGACGGTGTGAAAGCACCTATTGTTTTAAATGATGGTCGGAATGTGACCTGTGAGCCTTCTGAATTACCGTGGGACAGCACATTCTAAACTAAAATGTTCAATCAATAAAGTAACATCTTATCTTAATAATATATTCATATTAATAATAATAATGAATCATACAGTTTGTGTCCGAAAGGGAGCAGGAGGAAGCAAACACAAAAATATACAAAAATATACTGCATATTAAAGCAAACGATTGTAAAGGTAAAAGTATGAGCATAACAAATAAATAAGTGTAATGTAAACATTTAAATTATTATTATGATTATTTAATATATAAAGACTATATATTATTGAATTACAAGATTATATATACTTTAGTTGATCTAAAATATTGATGTGTTCAAATGCTCTTCAAAACACAACTGCAAGTCCATGAAACTTGTCTTTTTGTATTTGTGAATGATGCGCCATCTCCTGGTTAAAACCTGAAATTGAAAATCTGGCAACGCCCTCTTGGAAATTGTGGGAGGGCTTAACATTCCTCGATACTGGTCTTAGGCAGGTCGTAGGCAGTAAGCTGGAGTCTGAAATGAGGTGCTACATCTGTACTCCGTAGTTTTGCATATGACATGACAATACATCTTTGAATCTGGAATCCATGGGTAGCTGCACCATCCCAACCTGGCAACATTCTTATAGCTTCTATTTGTTCCACTATAAAGAGGATATATGATTCCATTTGCTGATACAAAAGTCTACATGGCTTTTAAATCACTGAAAAAATACATGTAATAAGTAAAAATGAAGGTTTAAAATGTATGGCCCCATACAGAGCCATACCTCTCCCCCACCTAGGCCTGTCAGATAATATCTCCCTGCTACTGACCCCTGCATACACCCCCCTTAGACGGAGAACAAGTCCAACAAGAAAGTATTTTACAACTTGGCCTGAGGATGCACTTGCTCAGCTTCAGGACTGCTTTGAACACACCCAGTGGGATGTATTTGAACACCAGCACCAGGCAGCCTACACAGAGACGGTACTGTCCTACATTAAATACTGTATCGACAACGTCACTATGGTAAAAAGCATCAGGGTTTTCCCAAACCAGAAACCCTGGATGACTGGCCGGGTCCGCATGCTGCTCAAGGCCCGTGACTCAGCTTTCAGGTCAGGGGACAGAGCTCTCTACAGTGCTGCTCGAGCCGACCTGAAGAGAGGAATCACAAAAGCCAAGATAGACTAACAAAAACAAGGATTGAGGACCACCTCACAAGCAACAACCCTAGGCAGGTGTGGCAGGGCATTAAGAACATTACCAACTACAGGGGGTGTGACACGGCAACTGGGGACTCAAACGTGTCGCTAGCAGAGGAACTGAACTGCTTCTTTGCTCGCTTCGAGACACCACAGCAGCAATCAGCAACTCCACCCAAGCCCCCAACCGCCTCCAGCACCCCCCCCCCACTTACTGTGGAGGAGCATGATGTGAGACGGGTGCTCAAAGCAGTGAACCCCAGGAAGGCTGCTGGTCCAGATGGAGTACCTGGTGCTCAGAGCCAACCAGCTCTCACAGGTCTTCACCAGCATTTTTAATCTCTCCCTGAAACTCGCTGTTATCCCACCTTGCCTTAAAACTGCCACTATCATCCCTGTTCCAAAGAAAGCAACCACAGACAGCCTTAATGACTACCGCCCCATTGCACTCACACCTGTGATCATGAAGTGTTTTGAGAGGCTGGTGTTACATCACATAAAGGCCTGCCTTCCCCCCACCCTCGATCAACGCCAGTTTGCACAGAGCAAATAGATCCACTGAAGACGCCATAGCCATTGCTCTCCACTCTGCACTGAGACATCTGGAGCATCGTGGGAGCTATGTCAGATTGCTCTTTATTGACTACAGCTCAGCGTTCAACACAATCTTCCCGGACATTCTAGTTTGCAAACTGTCAAACCTAGGCTTTCTCCCACCCACCTGTTCCTGGATCAAATATTTCCTCACTAACCGCCCCCAGCGTGTGAGACTTGGCCCCCATCACTCCTCCACCCGCACTCTCAGCACCGGCTCTCCTCAGGGCTGTGTGCTGTCCCTATCCTGTACTCATTCTGAGCCCATTTAAAACCACTGCCAAGTCCCATAAGGGCACCAGCGACCTGGAGACAGGGAGGAGCCTGCGCGCTCCCTTCATAAAACGGCAGACCAAAGGATGTTGGCTAGCCGTCTTACCCTCAAAGCCCACATGGCATGCAGCAATAGCAGCCAGGTACACCTTGATCGTGGAGAAAGCTCTGTGTTTATCAATCAGGTCCTGTAGAAATGATAAAATCACCCCGACAGGACATTGAAAGGAGATGTGCCTTCTTGAAGGCACCACTCCTCAAACACCCTCCACTTACAGTCGTAAAGAGACCTGGTGGAGGAAGCTCTCGCACTCTGAATAGTGTTTATCACCTTCTGAGGGAGTCCCACTGTATTCAGATTGTACCACTCACGGGTCAGGCCCATAGTGCCCCGCGCTCTGGGCGTGGGTGAAGGATCGCCGCCTGAGACAATCTGTCCCTGCGTAGTGGGGGCTGCCATGGCTGCCCGCACAACAGCTGATATATCTCCGCCAGCCCGTACGTTGCGGGCTAGGGCGGAAACATCAGAGTAAATGTGTGGCGTTGCTCCTTCACTCTGGCCAGAGTTGGGGGTATCAGAGCCAGGGGTGGGAACGCGTACTGTTTAGAGTAGGTGAGGTCCTGATAATTTATTCCGGTAAATTACTCAGACCTACTAATTGACCTGACCGAAGTTACTGAGTCTATGTAAGTTTACTGCTTGGCTCAGATCCACCAACGTCAGCAAGATCTCACCTCTATTAACTCCCTGAAGAACCAGGTTCAATTAACTGCTGTTTCTGTTCAGACAACTCTTTTTAATCTGTTTAAGCGATCCCGAAGGATTTTGATATCAGTAAATGGAGTGTGTTCCTACCTACGTGTGTGTGGCAGGGTGCAGTCTTACCTTTGAAGCAGGGGAGGAGAGCACAGATTTTCTTTTTAGTTGTCCCAATCCAAAAGGTGAGATCAGTTTATTTGAAGAAAAATAGGTCCAAACCAATACAGAGTCTTTACCTTTTAACACATTATAATCATACAAAACATATCATGCTGGGGTTATATTTTTTATCTAAAACCTTAATTCATATTCATTTTATTCCCGTGCGTATGCCTTCCGGGTATACCTAAATAATACTATTAAATCTAAGCTTCCCGTACGTCCGAAGAACGTCTTCCAGGTAGATCTGAATAGTGTTATTTCTTTGATTCCTGTACGTTCTAACAACGTCTTCCAGGTCGATCTAAACATTAGTTATAAGATCCTGTACGTAATAATTACGCCTTCCAGATAGAGTCTAACTATTAGTTATAAGATCCATGTACGTAATAACTACGCATTCCCGGTATACCTTACCGAGAGCCATCTAACCCAGCTCTGAGGGCCAGAGCTTACCGGGAGAGAATATACCAGGGGTTTCCCCCTCTCTCCCCGACGAAATCCAAAAAAGCCAGTCTTTTTATGCTCAAAAAACCGGATAGAAAACCCACAAACACCTCCTCTACACCCAACCAACATATTCTATTGGCTCTGGCATAAGACACACCTTCCCAAGTTTGTGTAAAAAACAAAACATGACTAGACATATTCTATGGCTATGACATATCCACCTTTTTGAGGCCTCAATGTGTTTCTCCTTAAGTCCGGAGGCCCCCTCCCTGCAGTGAGAGGAGAGGAAAGAACCTGCCTACTCTCTGATAAGAGAGTAGAGCATACATCATTATAGGTCTTACACTCAATTTAACAAACCACTTTGTTTTGTTAATGCTGTAAATATAGAAAAACCTAAAATATGAAGCATTTTCATTGTGGGTTATACAAGAATATAATTGATTATATTTGATTACAACTAACTTTCGTTTTAAGTATTCAACATACTATGAAGCTCTCAACACCCTCTTTTTAAAACGCAAAGTTATCAAACAGCAACAACTAAAATTGTAAGCATACATACATATTCAAAAACCATCAAGAAGCATTCTCATTATGGGTTGATACAAGAATATGATTTATAATTAACTTTCGTTTTAAGTATTTACTTCATACTATGAAGCTCTCAACAGTACAGAAGACCCGGAGGTCAATCGTGTACAAGTGCATCCACGCCTAACGGTGCGTTTAAATCGTGCATTAAAGAGAACAGCTGTCATTGAGCATTTTCTCTTTATGCGAACAGATTTAACGCGGCTCTGCCGTAACGCACCCACAGCGGACTCACGATCCTTGGAATTGGAGTCCAGTCTGCATAGAGTGGTGCACCTCTGGACAGTAGTTCTGTCCCGAGGTACATCACTCCTGGTACATGCGTCGCTCATTTGCGTCAGCGGAAAATGTTTTATGACAGACAAATCAATCAGTGTGTGACATGTATGCGGAATTGAGGATGGTGTTGAGGCATCTCTCGAGGCGGCGGGAACACATTTAGAGATGGGGAACCGTAGACTTCCAGCTCTGTCACAGAGGGGAGAAGGAGGGGCTGTCACGCCGCTCGCTTCTTCTTCCTCGACTGCTGGCCGAAATTCGGGGTTGGCTGCGCCTGGGCTGCAGCCGGAACCGGAGATTTTCTAGGCCAGCTCGCCCTCATCCCCTGCCTGGGCTGGGGACTCGGGGCGTACTGCGACCTCTGCTTTTTCGGTATTTTGAACCGAGCAGGGTTCGAAGGGCTGCCGCTGCGAAGGGCTGCCGCTGCGAAGGCAGCGGCTGGGCTCTTCGAGGGAGGCAGAGGTGGAGGGCCTCGTCCTCCTTCTTTTTCGACTCGCATGTCCTCTGCATGGAGGCAAGAGCGGAGCAGAAAATCCCTTCGGGAACGATGGGCATGTCAAGCACATCCTCCTTTTCCCGGTCTGGGAGGTTGGTGAGGTTGAGCCATCTAGCTCTTTCCTGCACCACCATGATCCCCATTGTTTTGCCCGTGGCCTGGACGGCGCAGCGTTGGACACGGAGACAAATATCTGTGACCGCGGCCAACTCGTCCAGAACGGCCGGTCCAGGATTACCTCACAGAGCTCCGTTTGGTATGCGGTTAGCAGTGAGGAAACGTTCAGAGCCCTGGCGGACAAAGCTGCGGCTCTGTAGGACCGTTCAATCATGGTCGACTGGAAACGGTCCACCTTCGCTGGCAGTGTGGGGTTCCTGCTTGGTGACGGGCCCATCCTCTGTAGGAGGTGGGCTGCCACCAGCAGTTCCATCGGCGGTATGCGGAGCAGGCCGAGCCTCTCCACCGTCGCAGTCTAGGGAGGAGGCATCCTGGATTGGGGCCTTGTTGCTAAAGGGTCGGTCACTCCACGAGACCGACACCTCATCCAACATCTCCGGGAAGACAGGGAGGAATTGCCTCCTTGTCCTCGTTGCTTGGGGAGAATGTTTCCCTTCGTAACAGGACCTGGCGTTCTACTTGGCCATTTCGGGCCACGGGATGTCTAGCCTGGACGTAGCACGCTGACACGCGGCCTGTAGGTCCATGCTCAGACAGGGCGAAGCTGGTGTGCTATCGCCCGGGAGAGCAGCCATAGCTCCCGGCTTTGCCGTTTGAGCCGATGACATATCTTCGTCTTGTTCATCCGAATCAGACAGGAGGGACTCAGAGGTGTCCTCTTTCGGGTGAAACGGGCACAATGCCCGCACGAGCCAGGGTTGTGGATAGCTTCCTGGGCGTGTTCCAGCCCGAGGCAGGACGAGCAGACCTGGGGTGAGTCTGTGCCTGCTATCTTCAACCTGCAGCCGCATGACCGAGCCTCCGAGTCCCTGACTCCTCTGGTGTGAGGGGGAGAGGCGTCCATCTTGTTCGCCTCGTAGCGTGGAGAGGACCCGCTCGTAACAGGTACGTCGTTGAGAGAAAAGTGTTACCAACCCGTCCTTAATCCGGAGAAAAAGGGACGGTGTGGGTCCTTTGTTCTCAAAGAATATTGACTGGTGTGTCAATATACTTCCAATCCTTTTCTCCTCCGTGAGAGAGAAAAAGAAAAGCGTCCTCGCTGCTGTGGTGACGGTAGTAAGGGGAAGCTAGCTAGCAACAGGTGTGCTGCTAGCTTGAAAAAATCAGACCTACCGCACTTTCCGGGGAAGAGAAGGGAAAGGTCTATTTCAATCCTTAGTATAATTAGTATTACCGTCTTCCTGCAAAGCAGAAGCAGTAGCCGGCGAGCGCCCGTCGACCGGAATGGGTATTTGGGTTCAGTCTGTGGACCGTGAAGCTTGTCCGGCTACTATAGAGATGTGCTCTGAAGCGAGAAGAGGTGTTTGAATGACGCATGCGTCGTGGCGCAAGCTACTTATAGGGGGTGATTCCCTGACACTGACGTCAAGATCACCAGCCAATCAGGATTGGCGTAATGAGATTGATGCTTCTGTTTGCTCCGCGATAAGGCGCATCCCATAGTGAGACATCGAACGGAGTGTTATGAATGAGAACAGAACACAGAGAAGTGTTCGTGATGTAAGCTCTCGTCAGTTCTGCACAACTCTGCTTATTCAACTGTGTCTTAGGCTGGCCAAGACAGTTCTGCCTGTAGTCTATACAAATAGTCTCCCAAACCAGAGACACATCCAGATATGAGGAGGGACGCCACAGTGTTCGTCCGGCAGTGTCTCAGTCAGTAGGGGCTTGGACTGGGAGCCGTAGGGTTGCTGGTTCAAGTCCCCGGACAGACCTAAATATGGAGTGTGGACTGGTACTTGGAGAGGTCCCAGTTCACCTGCTGGGCCCTGCCGTGGTGCCCTTGAGCAAGGCACTGGAGCCCCCCACTCCCAGGCGCTGTACAATAGCTGCCCACTGCTCCTAGTACCCTAGTACTAGGAGCAGTGGGTTAAATTATATTTCGCTGTGTGCATGAACATGTGACCATTAAAGAGGGTTTCATCCTCCGATTATAATATGTTCCCATCTGCCTGCAGTGAGCCAACATCTTGATCTAAGCAGCATAGTGTATTGAGTCTTGACAGACAAACACAGACAAAATGTCTTCCTCCCCACCTTGAGTCCCAGGCTGCAGTCGGATAGTTTAAAAATCAGCTCCTAAGTTCTAACCCTATCGTCTATTCCTTGACCTCTGAGTGAAACGTCACGGGGTTAAGAGATAGTGGATAGGAGAATTAAAAAGGACTTAGGAGAAGAGACTGCGGTACTTTAGAGAATCCGAATGCACTTTCACTATCCGACGTGTTTATGATGCGCCAGCGGACGTCATTGTGTGCGTCTGCTGCTGTGGGGAAACTATGGAAACCACAGTTTTCTATACAGCGGACTACAACATGGATGCTTAATAAGAACGAGGGACTGCTGTGAACTCATCTAGAGACTCTGCACCGTGCTCTGATGCTGCTGCTTTGCTTTATGAACGTGGACAACAGAGAAACATATTCTTCAGGACCAAAGCTGGAATTGAAATAAAAAAGGAAAGTGAAACTTATGCTCGTCACCCTCTCCCTCCGGTCCACGTTAATACAAATGATCCCAATACGTATGATTGTATGAACTAAAGATCTTAAAATCAATACAGATGTATTTATTATAAACGTTAGTGCTTAACATCTATCACTGTGTATATCACCATTCAAACATCTTTTAAAAGTTGAACAAACCCCACACAGCTCAGTAAAGACTGAAATGTTGATTTTATTTGATCATTTCAGTGAAAACTAACGTTCATATTTCTCTCTTTGATTATAATACTGATGAACGTTCAAAACAAAGCACTGTGGCAATTTACCACCTATGTTTTAAAATGCTTAATAAGCACCGTAACTTTCATGATATAATTTCTCGGTCATAATCGGTTGTTTCCGTGAACGGCCGACTGTTGAGTGACGGCAAATGCTGCGGCTGCAAGGCATTGTGGGGCAGCATTTTCGCTTCTCCTGTCGGTTAGGGAGGTCCAGTGGTTCCTAAGCTAAAGGACGTTATAAAGGAAGTTTGAAACCTACTTTCCTATCATTCTCATCATTCTAGAGAATTCAAACGGCACTTATCATGGCTGCCACTGAGGGACTTCCGGGTCCTTTCACTCCTTTAGGAAGGTTCCTAAGCTAAATGGACTATTCGACTTCAGCCCCAGGCTGAGCTGAGCTGGTGGAGAGTCTGATCTCCTGCGTCAGAATGTTCATGCACTCACACTCCTGCAGCGCCACCAGCTGGTAGGGAGTCCTCTCCTCCGCCCAACCCAGCAGATCCACCATGTTGAATGTCTCCGGGAGCTTCTCCATGATCTCCTCCAGCACCACACGCACCTGAAAATGTGTGAGTCAATAAGTGATTAATAAAACAACAACCAAGTGTAAATTAAAGGTACTGAAGACGAGAACCACAGGAGAAGAGAGACTGGGGTCATCTGAGTCAGATAAACTCAGTAGTGCTAGCACTGACAGCCTGTGAACCCTTTGGTTTGAAATATACACTCAAGAAATATTCATGCAAATATATTTTACAAGGCAGCCCTTAGTTTTTTTGATAACAATGTAATCCAGTGGTTCTCAAAGTGGGTCACAGAGGCATGACAGGGGGGGCGCGAAAGACCAGGAGGAAACATTGTTATTTAAAAAAATAATATGATACAGTACTATTACGTCTGGGTCTCTATGTTTCATTAAAGTTCGGCTCTGTGTGTGTGAATGGAACGAGCCATTTTGTGTGCGTGCGCGAGCGAGAGAGAGAGAGCGCACCGGTACCAGAGATCGTTGTTGTTAGCTTCTGGTGCTAGCGAGCTACGCTAACGGATATAAGGAGTTTTTTCAACAACAAGGTGGAGGAGAGTCCTCTCCTGTCAGACTGAGAGGCTCAGTGAGCTCAAGGACTCTCTGAGTGTTATCTCAGTGGGTCTCAAACGTTTTGGTCACCATTAATGTAAACAATTATTTCCGAGGCACTCATTTATATGATCATAATAGTTATACAAAAATAAGACAACAAATTAAAAACAGGTGACATTAAAAAAAGAACAAAGTTTAAAAGGGAGTGATTTGTAAAATATCCATAAAGAAATAGTAAATCTGTTTATAGTTCTGTTTCATATGGGTGTTGAGAGATGTATCCATAGATCTCTTCATTTTGCTCTCAAAATGCACCAGATTGATGCTTTTAACTTCAATATTTAAAAATCTTACCGGGGGAGCTTGCCACCGGACCCCCCTATGTGAGGTCCACACACCACCTATAAAAATAGCACTTTACCACTGCTTACACCTATATGCCGTGAGCTGATATCGAGCTTTCATTGTAACAGTCGCGGGTACACTGTGTATTGTCACCTGCTATATAAGAAGTGTGTTAAATTTGAATGGCAGAAAGTCTTGTTGCAGTTTCCAGATATCAAGAAGGGCCCTGAGTCTCTTTGTTAATCATCAATGGTTTTTGCAATTAACAGGGGAACTCCAAGAGAGATCTTCCTCACATATAATCCAGTTGAAGTCTTGTTGGTTAATGATTCATTTCCTGCAAGGCTCACAAAGAGGGCCTGAGGGTATGGGAACCGTTAACTGTTCTTGGTTGACTGATCCTGGGGAGGTCATGGGAAAAGGATGGTTAAAACCTATCCAAGCATAGCTTTCAGAGAGGAAAGCAGGTGACATTTGTGTGGGGGGCTGCATAATGAAATGAGTGTGTGTTCTCTATATATGTTTATGTAAGAGTTCTACTATTTCACTGCTTGAGAGCAGAGGTAATGTTTCCCTCGTTATTATTGATATTAAGGTAATGTACATGTATTGATTGTATTGGCCAAACTATAAACCTACTGTGTGTGGGTTAAACTGATGGGGAAGGGGGAGCAGAGAAGGAAGTCTATGGAATGAGTGTGCGTTCTGTCATGACTCCAAATCATTGTTGGGGGACTGACTGAGGCCAGAGACACACACACACACACACACACCACACACACACACACACACACACCACACACACACACACACACACACACACACACACACACACACCACACACACCACACACACACACACACACACACACACACACACACACACACACACACACACACAGTAAGGAGATGGAATCAACAAACGACCAGCTCACTGTCTTGGGCTCGCCCAGAAGTGAAACCGACCAATAGAAAACTGCCAACTCACTGGCTAGCTCGCCCTGAAGTGAAATCGCCAATAACAAATAGCTGGGGAGGAGTAACCATTACAACAACTCCCACGGAATTTGTATTTAAGCTGTAACATTCTTATGTGCTGTGCTCTCTTCCTGACTGACTGTCGTGGTACGTATATCACACTGTTGTAGGAATTGAGCCCGGAGCACTCTGTATTTGGTGCTGTTGCAGAGTGTTCTGTATTGTTATTTTCTACCAGTAAAAACAGATTATTGTTTAACCTCTATCCTGGTGCTTTGAGTTCCTTCTTTTGTAATTTGACTAGCTCATCGGTCATCAAGGGACGCGCGGAGCAGAGGTGAACCTTCCACCACCGTCATTGGGTGGTGCTCCAACAGTATTTGCGTGGGGAGTGTTGTGATTGTAAACATGGCGGAGACTTTGGAAAGTGATACAAGTGCGAGAGAAATGATTGATTTTGACAGCTTTTCGGACAGGATAGATGAGGAAAGTGGCACAGAAGATGGAAGTGATGATAAGGAAGCGCAGGACATCATTGAACCCTACAGATTTGAGCCGTCAGGGACGTCAAGTGGGGAGGATGATGGCGACAACATGGACGATGGGGAAGACCGGCTACAGAACACTGAATGGTTAGCAGTGATTGTGCTGTCACTGTCGATTGGAAAATAGGGGCGTGAAGACTGAAGGGTCCTTTGCTTATGGGAATAATTCCACCTATCAGATAATAATGGCATCTGCTTTGGCAGGCTTCTCCATTGCCGAGGACAGAGTGGGAGGCTCCTCCAGCTGTACAGGCCTGTCTGCGCTGGGTTTCTTGCAGAGGTCGACCACCTCTCTCATGAGATCATCCACATAGCCTGCAACAGTGTTCAAAGACAGAATACAAAACTTGCACTTTATAATGTTCTCTAATAATAATTGGTGTCTGTCATCAAGCCAAGATCATTCAATTGGGGTTTTGAATTGAATTAGTTACTAAATCATTAATACCGGTATATTACCAATCTGGACAATATTATTATGAGTAATTTAATTTCAAACTCACTGAATGTTGCCTCTACGAGGATCTTCTTCACAACATGACTTGTACTTGGGGTAGCGGATTTTGAACCTCTGTTCTCCCGCCTTCGTAGTTGCAGTATGTCTGCTGGCATTCTCATTGTAATGCAGTCCGGCAAGAAGGGTTCTGTTAACATAAACAAAGAAACAGTTTTAAAAATGTGAAAAGAAATATCTCTCTTTTGTAATTATTCCATGTCTATACATGAACAGCTCTATTAAACTTGATATTGATTCATAAAGTGATTTAGTGTTTTATTTTAGTCCTGGCAATGTGTGTCTTGGAGTTGACTTCATCACCGTTCCTTCCTCCATTTTGACACACTATGGGAGATGTGACGTAACGTCGCAAGCTTTTATACAGCACAGGGACCTGGTTCAGCACGGTACAAAGACGCCCATTCTCAAGTAACTGAAACAACTCTTTAGCTGGTACAGTTCAAGCCTTCGAATTATATGCTGAAGAGACCAACCTGCACAGCATGCCAGTGTAGGAGTACACGTACAACTTTGGTGCAAACTGAATGATGAGGCTGTGAAAGCCCTCCACCTTGGACGTCTGGTGTACGGCAGAGAGCTTGCCGATGTCTTTGCACAGCCTCTTGTCTGTCACCAGTTTCTCCAGTTTGACAGCTGATAGTGAACCTGCAATCAACAGATCAATAAATCAATCATCAACACATTTCAATGGCAGTGCTTGACATTATGGATTTTCAATTATAATGTTTGTTGCCCAGATGTAACTTTTTGGATTATGTACCCAACCATAAGACAGTCAGTACATTGTTGTTGCTGGGTATGTACGGTATGAATGCAATAGGGAAAGTGCAATTTGATTACGTATGTGCAATAGGGAAAGTTTGGTACCTGTATGTTTCTTGTTGTTTCTTTGCCATGTGATATATGTGATCTCTGTTCTGTATCTATGACTGATTGACCTGAATGTTTTTTATGTGTATTATCTCGATGCCCAAGACAAATTTCTCCTTAGGGAGACAATAAAACTCTCTCTATCTATATATCTATGTCCTGGGTTTCTAATCACTGAGTATGCATACATTCCATACTCCTTTTGGCGGTGGATGGTGGTTAAACTTACAGTCACCCGTTGCTGACGCAACAGACGTAATTTGAAATGTCAAGTATATCCATATCAGTAAAAGGAGTATTGACTCTAAACTCACTTGGTTTGATCCACTTCTTCTTGTGAGCCCTGCCTTGTAGTCTCTTGTGTGCACATGTGGGGAACTTTCCACCATGGCCCCTGTGGAGGTTTAGGACATGCCGCTCCACCGACTTTCATTTATCATTTATCCACAATCAGTTCCGCGTCGTCTTGCGTGGAGGAAACCACTGCCCAGTACAAGTGGTTGATGATGCTCTGTTGCCATGCTTTCAGGTCCTCACAGCCCTTGAGCTTGCTGATGGCTTTCAGCTCCCAACAGCTGCAAGACAATAAATAACACTGACATCATAAGGAGATCTATCTATTTGAGTGAGATGTGCAAATAAGATTTGTGACACTGCATGCTGCAATGTCTGTCTGGTGATAACAACTTTACGATAACTCAATAGAAGACTCTACTCCTTGAACTTCAAAAGAAACAACATTGACACATACACTCGGCTATGCCAGATGTCATACAGATGTTTTGTGTACGGCATATTCTCTCTAATCCATTTGGCAATCTGGCGATGTCAGTCTGTGACCATTACTAGTTACTTCATTTCAAAAGTAACTAAGTTACTTTACTGATTACCTACACCAAAAAGTAATGCCTTACTGTGAAAAGTAACTTTTTAGTTACTTAAACAAGGGCTCCGATTAATGCCCTTACAGCCTTCATTTCAGTACTGTTATTGTCACAGTTGCTTTCTCACTCACCTATTTTCTGCATTAACTTTCCTTAGTCACCTGGTAGTCACACCCTGTCTCTCTCTCACTCTGTTGCACCCATCAGCTCCATTAGTATTTAGGCCCACTTCACTTTCACCTCAGTGCCAGATCGTACTTTGCAGCATGCCAGTCTTTCCCGCATTACCCTCCAGATTGCTCTCCCGGTTTCGACCCTGCCTGTCCCTGACCAGCCTGCCTCGCCTGCTCCCTGACCAGTTCTGTACCTGCGACTCCCGTCCTGCTTTCTCCTGGAACCCTCGCCTGTCCCCGACCAGCCCTTTGCCTACTATCTGCCGTGTTGTCTTCTACCAGCTTACTGCCATCAATAAAGCTGGTTACCGACTATCCCTGGTTTCCCGTGTTCTGCATTTTGGTCCTCAGCTCGTCCGTGACAGTTATTGCATTGGAGAATAATACAATCTGTTGATCAACTTGACATGCATTATATGCAATCTGGATAGCATCGATATTAGCTGGCTTTACATTTTTGTATATTCTTTCTCCAGGTAGTTGGAAAAGGTTTTCCGTTCCATATGCTGTGTGCCGCCCGAACATGCTATCATGCTATCTAGCTCCCTGAAAGCGGGTGACTCCACTGGAGCAATAGCCTGCATGTGTTCTACAACATACCGTGCAATGGCTTTATCGACTTTTCCCTGGCTAGCAGTCCCTTGGTTAAAATCCAGCCGCTGTTGCTTAGATGCAGGTGGAGGTGGAGTGGCGTCGGCTGAGTCTCTGTGGTCTTAGCTACTAGCTTCGTCCCAGCATGTTGTTTCTGCAGATGTTTTAAGATATGTGAATGACTGGTTTGGGCAGTAGATAGGCTCTTTGACCCGCCAGGACACAACTTACATTTAACTAAAACGTTATTTTCTTTGTTATTGACAAAAGTGAAATAGTGAGAATATCTCCAGGTGGAGAAACTAGACTTGAGCTCCGCCGCCGCCATGACAGTCTTGTTAGTAAACAACACAAACACGCCCACAGCGCGTCTCCACATGTGACACAGGAAGTATCTAAGTACATTTACTCAAGTACTTAAGTACAGTTCTCATCTCTGTTCGCCTGGCTGTTGACTATATAAAAAAACTAACGCAGTCGTAACGCACCATGAAGTAACGGTAACTGAGTTACTGAATTTAAAAAGTAATGCGTTAGAGTACTAGTTACTGCAAAAAATAACGGCGTTACAGTAACGCGTTACAGTAACGCGTTACTTTGTAACGCGTTAGTCCCAACACTGGTGACGAGTGCCAATCTCCAGGATGTCCTCAAAGAAGACCACCATCCTCTTCAGGCCTTCCAGTTCCATATGGTAGCTCCCACCACACTCGATGCTCTGAAAATACAGCAGGGAACATTCCAGTTAGGCAGATAACTAGACAGGAGCTCTGCAATGAGCTGAATATGATTTGAAACACTGTTACTATTACAATATTTACAGATGAAGTTTTACATTTCTCACCCTGAACTTGAACAATATAAACTGTACCTGCACCAGCTTTAGGTCTAGTACCACATTTGATTCCAGCTCCATTGTAGTGTATGTTCCAAATGTTGCGCAGTGTCCAGGGCTGTCGGCCCTGCCGTCACCCCCCAGAACCAGAGGTCGCCCTTCAGTCTGCAGCATCGCAATGTGGGCTGCCTGTTGTTGCGTCCATACACCCTGAATTGCAGGCTGCAGGATGTCTCGCTGGTGTGAGAAGAATGTTCGTTTCACGTAGGTCATCACACACATGTCGTTTAGGACTCGCAGCACCTTTGTTGGCGACGCACCAGCAAACAGTATGCCTGCAGACAACAGCATGTTGCTTGCAGGGAAGTTTCCAATGCTCGGTTGACTCTGCCACTTAGTTGCCTGCAGACAGGAGTCTTAAGTAGTGTTCCAGTGGTTGTCCACACTTGACAGATGTTGACGCTGCCGCAAGATGGACAGTGGCACAAATGTAGTAGTTTCCCGAGGCTGGAGCCAAAGATGATGTATTTGGGTTCCTTGTGGCAGATCTCATCTCCAAATGCTTCCCGACTTTCTGACAGATCTGACTTGTCAGAAGAATCAGCTGCTGAGATGGGGCTCCTGGGTTCCCAGTCTGAGGAGCCTAATACTGATGGTGGTGCAGCTGGACTGCTGGACGGCGCGTCTTCCAGTTGGTGTTGCTCCAGCTTTGATGCCTGGCTGCTGCTGCTGCTGCTGCTAGAGGCAGCCTGTGGTGGCTGGTCAGGTGTAGCTGGGTCTCTGGTGCCATGGACCTTCAGCGTTCTCTGCCTCCCTGGTACTGGTAGACTTGCAGTCAGCATCTCGGGCGTCACCTGGCATGCTGGAAATGAAATGATCAATGTAATACTATATTGTGTTTATATAAAACCACAAATCTGTGTTGATCTGTTGCTTACTATTTAGAGTTAACAAACTCAACATTAGAAGGAATATCCCGTACTATAATACAGTATTATATGACACACTCGCTCATCCTGTCAAACTGTTGTGATTTAATAGTGCAGTACTATTAACCTATCAATAGTGGCATTATCCTTTGACTGTGTCTTTGTGAGTTGTTTCCCAGTCTGTGTCTTGATGCTGACAGTAGCTGTTGGAGTCCAGTCTGTCTGGCAGGCCTGATCTTGACTCTGTCCTTCCTGCCAGGTGAAAACATAAATGGGGCGAAGCCTGCGAGCTAGTTCAGGCAGTCAACTCGAGCACTTATGCTGCATTCATACATAACGCCCTCCCTTGCCGCTCTACAACCAACCAAACAGAGTCTCCTTAATATGCCGCTCTATTTAACCTGCCAGATCTCTCACCATGCATTGCTTGCTGCTGCTATTGATGCAGCTACGTCGCTGCTGCTTGCTGCGTTCATTTGCTATTGCTGCATTCATTTGCTATTGCTGCGTTCATGTTCGTGCTGCTGTGTTTCATGTTGCTGCTGCTTGCCTGCCGTTGCTGTCCTTGCAAATGTCTATTGCAATCTCCGACTCTGGAACCGAATCGTCATACGCAAGAAGCCGTAAGAAATGCCTCATTCCCGAAACACAGGCTAGCTCAGAGCATGGTTCAGACGCCGCTGGAACGAGCCACAGCTCCCGCACGACACGCATTCAGGTGTCCCTTCCGTCCTCATCTGGAGTAGCTTTTAATATCCTTTGGGCCAGAGGAAGTCCCGAGTTCTACGCCAGCTCCGGTAACAACCCCTCTCTTGTGTGTCAGCTAAGAGTCGCACTGTCTCTCGGTCGGTGGGTATTTAAACATCAAAAAAGGCAGGAGCAAGCTGACTCCGGCATTCCCAAAGTACCTGCCATCCTGTCCTACCATCTCGAAGTAAAATCAGCGCTTGAAGCCTTTAATTGCACGATATATTCCCGTGAACAAACTCGATTTCCTCTACCTGCAATGTAAACAAATGTTTCTACTTCCGCGTTCAACCACGTTGTGCCACTGACGTCACACTCCCGAGGATTCTGGGAATTGGAGTCCCAGATCCAGCCACGAGTTCTTGCTTCCTGACAGGTATATAATACTATTCTGCATAAGCAATGTTTTATTATGGAAATATTTGGCCTGCAGTAAGTCATATTTGAGGCAATTATACAGAAGTTGATTGTATATAAGTACTTATACTAGGCCTACTATAAATCAATGAAATTAAAATACGGAAATAAATTAATAATTTCCATCACGTGAATATGAAGGGAAGCTCGATACATTTTTGACCATCATTTTAGACTTCAAAAACGTGCTCCTACAGTGTCTTTTCTATGAATACCATGAATCATTCTCTGCCAAGCGGCCATATACATTTAATCACCTACCAAAGAAGAGTTTTTCCTCACAGGAATTAAGCTCTACCTGCAATATCTGCCCCTCGCTGGGTGTGCCTCAGGAGGCTTCATGCTGCAAATCGTTTCCAAGCTCTTCCTAATCACAGATGTTCGTCAAATGACCTTATCACAGGCTTAAATCAAGGTTTCTTAGCAAGTTATGCTGGCTCCCAGGGACCCATGTCTGTTGAAACCTGCACTCAAGACTGAAGTTTGCACTGAAGGAGCCAGGAGTATTACATGTGCTGCTATTTAAACGTTTAAAAACACAACAGGCCCCTAGCCTAGTGCTAGGAGGAATTATTCTAGCAACGTTTCTTTATTGAGCCGTTAGTTCCTCACAATTATTCTGTTAAGACTTTATTAACTACTAAAATTGTTCCCGTTTCTTTGCTCTGTAGATGACATGAAAGGGAAAGCAGACATCCCATATGCCTTCTGTGGCATATATATTTTAAGGTTTTACAATCAAATGTGCATTTGGTTGCCATAGTAGCCCACGTTTCTTTGACATCAGAAGCATTATGCTGGATTCTCTACGACACATATACATTGTCATCTCATTTAGAAACACCGGAAAAGTCTGCAAGAGTGTGATTTGAGCTTAAGAAGCAGTCCTGAAGAACCATCATCGCAGGAAAAACAAAAGACAAACATATTTTGTCGAGCAGATTGTCTGTGACAAGGCAACCGGTAATTGTTTGAGCAACACATCCGAACCTTTGCAGGGGATGCCCACTGCGGGTGGCAGAACAGACCTGAATCCAGTAGACTTCTCAGAATGACTATGATCTTGTCATAGTCCAAAACAGTTAACAGGCACAGCAGAATCCCGATATGGGCCATTTCCCCAGACCAGCACACAGTATCCGCGATGTTCCTGGCGCAAAATCAGCACAGCAGCAAAGGACAGGCGAAAACAGCAGCGTGGAATCGCTCCGGTCCCATCCGTGGTATCCCCGGGGTGAAAGCAGGCTCTTTTGCAGAACCAGGACAGGTGGAAAGCAGGCCCCAGCGGTGGTAAAATCCTCCTCCGTACAGCAGCACACGCCCGGTGGAAGCAGGCCAAGCCCGAAGCATGGATCCACTCCGTCTCTCCGCGACGACTCCGAGGTAAAAACCTCTCCAGTACAGCCGTATTCTACAGGTGGGAGCAGGCCTCCGTAGATCGCAGATCGCAGGCAGCAACAGGTGGAGCCGCTCCGTCTCTTCGCTCCGTCTCCGGAGGTAAAACAGCTCAGTACAGCCGGCCTCGGCAGATCGCAGACAACTAAAACTACTACTTGTATAAGCAGGGATGGCTCAAAGTTTGTAAGCAAGAGAGCTAGATGCTAACAGATGCCAGATGCTAACAGGTAGTGCGAGCCTGTAGAAATTGCGACTGCCTCCAATGACGTGATGACCTTAAGGCACCATAGTCTTAGGTCACGTTCACACCTGCTTGGTTAGTACTATTGAATCGGTCCCTGTAGCGTTAACCCCTTGATGCGGTTCGTTGGATTGGTGTGGAAGCAGTCCGATACCTCTGCTCCGCCTAAAAGAGGTGGTCTCGGGTCGCTCGCTAGTAAACTCTGGAGAGGTTCATTGCTGGTGTGACTATTTGCGCGTCATCGCTTGTTTTGCTATCTATGCTGCGAACATACAGTAACCTATAGGGTCATGCATTCATTCCGGTGACTGCTTACCTCACTGGTCCCCTGTGTACAGAGAAAAGGCAGTGGTACAATTTCATCAGAGCCACCTGTCATCGGTGAAACCTCCTCACTGCATAACGTCTCATTATGTGTTATAATGTTTTTAATGCACGTTGTCTGATTTATAATCCTATCCGCCGGCCGCATAGTCTGTTGATGTGCTCTCCAGATTAACAGCAGTATGAAAATAACCTGCCAATGCTCCATGATGCAGGCTACTGTAAGAATTGCTGGGATCTGCATTTTATCCGCTTAATGTCCCGCCAAATGTTGAAAAAGCATCTCCGTACAATGACTTTAGTTTACAGTTCATAGTCTGTTTGAGGTTGCCTGGGTGAACGCAAACCCAACCTTCTGCAAAGGAAATGATGTAATACACTTGCGTCTGGGGTAAAGACGCGGACTATTCAGCATGAATGCAATCTTTGTTACGATTATTGTTTTGTCACGTTTTCTATGTCTTCGTTTGGGTGTTTTGCTGTTCTCCCCGTCATGTTTTCCGCTTGGTATATTGTCTGGTCCTTTTCCCTGTGTTTTTCCTCCTGTCGTTAGTTTCCCTGGTGCGTCTAATTTCCTGATTGTTCCCACCTGTGTCTAGTTACCCTGTGTTTAAATTCCCCTGTCTCCCAGTGTTGAGTGTTGGTTCGTCTTGTGATTTGGCTTGTCCTCGGTGAGTGTTCTGTTCTGCCTGTGTATATATATATATATAGCCTTGAAATAAAGGAATTCTTTTCACTTTAATCTGCATTTGGGTCCTACCTGCTTCCTTCGCTCTACACCCTAACATTACGAACCAACCAAAGGATGGACCCAGCGGATTCAGCTTTTTTGATGCCACAGGCGGCTGCTAAGAGAAGGAGGCGCAAAGCCAAGCTAGCAGCCATGCCTACCTGCTCCAGTACGGGCCCACGCAGCTTTGCGTCCATACTGGATTACCTGGCTTACACAGCCAGGGTCCAGGCTTCCGCTCCGGACCTTACAGCCAGGTTTCCGGCTCCAGCTGCCACAGTCCCATCTCAAGTTTCCTCTCGAGTCCCCTCTCCAGTTTCCTCTGGAGTCCCCTCTGGAGTCCCCTCTGGAGTCCCCTCTGGAGTCCCCTCTCGAGTCCCTCCTTTAGTCCCTGCTCTAGTCCCTGCTCTAGTCCCTCCTCTTGGTCCCCTCACGAGTCCCCTCTCGAGGTCCCCTCTCGAGGTCCCCTCTCTAGTCCCTCCTCGAGTCCCCTCCTCTAGTCCCTCCTCTAGTCCCTCCTTTAGTCCCTGCTCTAGTCCCTCCTTTAGTCCCTCCTCTCGTCCCTCCTCTAGTTCCCCTCGCGAGTCCCCTCTCGAGTTCCCTTCTCTAGTCCCTCCTCTAGTCCCTCCTCTAGTTCCCCTCTCGAGTCTCCTCTCGAGTCCCCTCTCGAGTTCCCCCTTGGTTCCCCTCTCGAGTCTCCTCTCGAGTCCCCTCTCGAGTTCCCCCTTGGTTCCTCTTTCGAGTCTCCTCTCGAGTCTCCTCTCGGGTCCCTACTCCGGGTCCCGTCCCATTGGGGGCTCCGTCGACTACTCCTCTGCCGGAGGTCCTGCCAGTCGTATGTCTGTCCCGTTGGAGGCTCCCGCCGACTACTCTCCTGCCGGGGGTCCTGCCAACCCTGTGTCCTGTCCCGTTGGAGGTCCCGCCGCCTACTCTCCTGCCGGGGGGCCTGCCAGCTCCTTGTCCTGTCTCGTTGGTGGTCCCGCCGACTGCTCTCCTGCCGGGGGTCCTACCAACTCTTTGTCCTGTCCCGTTGGGGGTCCCGCCGTCTACTCTCCTGCCGGGGGTCCTGCCAACCCTTTGTCCTGTGCCGTTGGAGGCCCCGCCGACTGCTTTCCTGCCGGGGGTCCTGCCGGCCCTTTGTCCTGTCCCGTTGGGGGTCCCGCCGTCTGCTCTCCTGCCGGGGGTCCTGCCAACCCTTTGTCCTGTGCTGTTGGAGGCCCCACCGACTGCTCCCCTGCCGGGGGTCCTGCCAATCCCGTGTCCTGGTCCTCTTCCGTGGGGGATCCTGCCGAGGCCTGTCCCACCAGCTCCGACACCGGGTCATGCCCGGCCTCCGGCGCTGTCCCGTCAGTGCCTTCCTGCCCGGCCTGCGGAGCTGTCTGGTCTTCGCCCTCGAGCCCGGCCCCCTGAGTGCAGCGGGCCTCGCCCTCGGGCCCGGCCCCCTGACTCTTCCTGCCGCTGCCTTCGCCCCTCCATGGTCCCCATCTTGGACTCTGTCTGGCCCCCGGGCCGTCCGCCCGAATCCCCCTTTTTGGACTCTGCCTTACCCCCGGGCCGTCCGCCCGAGACTCCTTCCTGGTACTCTGCCTTGCCCCCGGGCCGTCCGCCCGAGACCCCTTCCTGGTCCTCTGCTGTGCCCCCGGGCGGTCAGTTCAGTCCCGTCCTCCAGACCCCCTCCACCCACCCTGGTGGCCCTAGTTTTGCGTCCCTCCTCCTGACCCCCTCCACCCACCCTGGTGGCCAGTTATGACCTTGCGGTGTCCTCAGATCCTCTCTAGTTACTTACAGATGCTGCGCCTTCTGCTGGTTCGGGGGATTTCACAATGAGTGGTTTGCCCCACCAGCTTGCCATGCCTTCGTTCAACCAAACGACTCTGGATCTACACGTCAAGCCCTCAAGAATTTCCCATATTCTGCCTCCAACCAAGAGCATGATTCAAAGCATACAATTCAGCTTGGTACTTTATCTTCTTCTGTCCCAACCTCCTCTGTGTACTTATGCAATAGATATAATAGTTGTTCATGCATTTATTGTATTTTCATTGGAATCCTGCAATCTTCAAGTGCTAAGTATTAAGCCACGCTAGAGTTCATTAATTTGCTCCTCAAGGGCCTTAAGAAGGCACGTCCTCCACGCAATGATAAAGACTGCCTCTTAACTTTGCACCCTCAGCATAATCTCTCCCTTACTGAATTAACTTTGGAGATCAAATATACACACTTTTTTGAAACATTCAATGTCTGACATTTCTGATCGGGGAGTCAAGGAACCCCGAATAATCATTGCTAAAACTAACACTGTTTTCTTTGTCCTTTATCTTCCATGCTGAACTTCTCGCATCATTGCCCTCTGACACATGCGTTGGCACCCATGTGTATTCGATGGCTGCAAACCCTACGACGAGGGTTGTCCTCCAAGCTGCGTGATCTCTGCCTAAGCTGCGACCTGCCCCAGATCGCTATTCCCACTGTTGAAGAATCTGCACAGACACAACCGCAGCTCTATATCCGCCGACCTCAACCCTGAGTATCCTGGGCCGTCGGTCATCTTCTGCCCACCAGCGCTATATCATGCCTCACATGAATGAGATCCTTGCAGCACAAACAACCATGAGCTCTTGCACTACTCGATGAGTAACGTTCAAAGATGTATATCTGTAGAATCCTGTTATTGCATACCAGGTGGTTGCTGGGTTAGATTATATTTATTTCATTATAGTATATTCCCCTCATAGCTGCATGCTTGGGGGGGGGAAAGCTCATTGTCGCTGCCTCAAAGACCTAGACATGGCAGTCTTGATAGGTAGTATATTCCCCTCAAAGCCGCGGTGCTGAGGGGGGGGTCGGCACTGGTCACTTCCAGGCCTACACATAGCAGTCTCGCTAGGTAGTATATTCCCCTCAAAGCCGCGGTGCTTAAGGGGGATGGCTTTTCGGGCTGTTCCCGGGCCTTCACATAGCAGTTTCATTAGGTAGCATATATAGGTAGTATATTCCCCTCAAAGCCGCGGTGCTTAAGGGGGATGGCTTTTCGGGCTGTTCCCGGGCCTTCACATAGCAGTCACTAGGTAGTATATTCCCCTTTAAAGCCGCGGTGCTTAAGGGGGATGGCTTTTCGGGCTGTTCCCGGGCCTTCACATAGCAGTTTCATTAGGTAGCATATATAGGTAATATATTCCCCTCAAAGCCGCGGTGCTGGGGGGGGGGTCGGCACTGGTCACTTCCAGGCCTACACATAGCAGTCTCGCTAGGTAGTATATTCCCCTCAAAGCCGCGGTGCTTAAGGGGGATGGCTTTTCGGGCTGTTCCCGGGCCTTCACATAGCAGTCACTAGGTAGTATATTCCCCTTAAAGCCGCGGTGCTTAAGGGGGATGGCTTTTCGGGCTGTTCCCGGGCCTTCACATAGCAGTTTCATTAGGTAGCGTATATAGGTAGTATATTCCTCTCAAAGCCGCTGTGCTCAGGGAAGAATCGGCTGGGCTATTCCTCAGGCCTACACATAGCAGTCTCACTTAGTAGTATATACCCCTTAAAGCCGCTGTGCTTAGGGGGAATGGCCATGGCAGCTCGCCAGGCCCTCTACTTATCAGTCTCACATCACCAGCGTCAGGCTCGGGCTATGCAGTTTTGGGGGATAGTATCTAATCTCCACGCAGTTTTGGGGGTTAGTTATTTAATCATCACTCATCGTGCAATGTATATCTATGGAGTGATGATGCCCGAGCCTAGTCGCCAAACTCAACTATATGCTGCTTCTAATAAACATGTTAACGGAACACGTGAGTTGTCTGACTGAAATGGGGCGAAGCCTGCGAGCTAGTTCAGGCAGTCAACTCGAGCACTTATGCTGCATTCATACATAACGCCCCCTTGCCGCTCTACAACCAACCAAACAGAGTCTCCTTAATATGCCGCTCTATTTAACCTGCCAGATCTCTCACCATGCATTGCTTGCTGCTGCTATTGATGCAGCTACGTCGCTGCTGCTTGCTGCGTTCATTTGCTATTGCTGCATTAATTTGCTATTGCTGCGTTCATGTTCGTGCTGCTGTGTTTCATGTTGCTGCTGCTTGCCTGCCCCACCACCACCCCAGCTTCCACCTGTAGGCTCGGGGGTTAGTTATTTAATCATCACTCATCGTGCAATGTATATCTATGGAGTGATGATGCCCGAGCCTAGTCGCCAAACTCAACTATATGCTGCTTCTAATAAACATGTTAACGGAACACGTGAGTTGTCTGACTGAAATGTCATAGTGTGATGTTGTAAACTATGTTCGAGAGGTTAGAAGTTCTAGACAATATTATCATGATAAACATGTACCCTACAGTAATGCTTAGCTAGAGCCAATGCATATGTAAGTCAATATCATGCCTGACTAGCAACTTTCTACAATAATGATATTTAGCAGACTTGTTTGCCGGTTGCATGTTTGGTGTTTGGAACAAGACTAATGCTAACCTTTTTGTTTTACATAACAAGTGTAAGATCTAAGGTGTGCATATTACAAAGAAGGTTGTTTTTCATGTGTCCACTGTGTGTGCCAGTCATAATAACGTGTAAGGTAAAACCAGCCAATGTGCTCATCTAAAACAAAACCTGGGGGCAATCACAAACCTGTTCTGGTGCCATGTCTGTGTCAGTGGCCATCTCCATCGATTCCTCTGTGGAAGCAAAACTGCTACTCTGCACTTCTGATTCTGCCAGGAGTTCTTCTACTTTCTGCAAATGTACACAATATGAAATGGATTACAAAATTATTCAAAAAAGTATAGGCCTACACCTTGCTCATTCCATTTCAACAATAATAATTCAGGAGACTACTAGCCACCGAAATTAAATCCTGATTTAACATCAACAAATTAGGCCTAACAACTTTACCCGCTTTCTCTCTCTCATTGCAAATGCAGATCGAGCCGGTCTTGATGTTGACGTTGAAAGTTGTCCCATAGCTGAAGTCCCAACTCTGGGGAAAACAGTTGGAATTGCTCCCTTCTTCAGGATCAAGGTCCTCTTTGTTGCAATGCCCATCTGTGCTTGTAGTAGAGCACTTTCATCAAAGGAGTCCCTTGTGAAGTGTTCACTGCACAGAACACTGTATTTGGTAGGCTCCCAGTCCTTCCTGGTTCTCTGTACTTGCTTTGCCCTTGCCTTTGACAGATCTGTAGAAATAAAATAAATCCAACCATTAATAGTCAAAAGATAAGCTCTCTATTCTATAGGTAATCTATAGTTGAGGACAATATTTTGTCATAAAACACAAAACAGGGGGTCCTCCACAATGAAAAATGTTCTCGATTTAATTCCATTTCCTGCCTTTATACAAATATATTAGGGACTATAGTGTTACAAAATCTAGGGGGGGTCTGGGGGCATGCACCCCGGAAATATTTGTTTTTTTTAATTGAAGTTGAATGCATCAATCTGGTGCACTTTGAGGGCAACATTAAGAGATTTATGGATACAGCTCTCAACACTCATATGAAACATATATTTCAATAATCAAAAAACATTGGAAGGATTTCTTAACCTATTTTATACAACTAATATTACATAGATGGAAATATTTGTTTACATAGATGACCAAACCTGTGGAGGAAACTTCTGTGTAGCAATGCAGTGGGAGTCACCGACTCATGAAGGAGACACGGGACGAGCAGGAGTTCTGATGTCAAACACTGAGATGTAATACAAGCATCGGCCGGAGAAATTCACATCACAAGTCACACAGTCAAAGGTTCTGACTGCATGGGTGGGTTGCCATGTCAAATCTGATCAGCCTCGCATCTTGGTAGACCCTTTAACCAGTTTACAGAGAGTCAACCCACATATTGGGGGAAGGTATACGTGAACACCTGGAGACACTGAATCACTTATCTGACTCTTTGGCTCTGTGACCGAGAGTTGACTGGTCATAAAAATGGTAATTTCAATAATAGCTGAGACTTCCAATTCCTTTTCAATCAGGAGAGACGTGATGTATGAAATACATGTTTATTATCGGTCACATTATATAAATGAAACATAATGATGACAGTTTATAACAAGTGAATGAAATGTGTTTTGGCAACTAGGCCCAGGTTTTGTAGGATATCATTCGGGAAGGGAAAGAACCGTTTCCGATGAACCCCCCTGGGTCTAGACCTGGTGGTGGTGATAAGTGGTTAGGTCCGGTTGGAAGGGAGAAGGTTGAGCTTGGCCCTGAGTTGGAAGCAGGAGGCGAAGGGGTGGAGGAGGGTTGCGCGTTGACGCCTGGAAGACAGCTGATAGGAAAGGGGAGAGCATATATAGAGGGTTTAACAGGTGCGATAATTAGGCTTGTGAATGGAGGGAAGTGATAGGTTAGCTGAGGAGTGGCGCTCCCTGTCATCCCGTGGAGGAAGCGAGTATTGCCATGACGAGCAATACAGAGTGTTAGGTCTTCCTGTCTGAACTTGTGCTCAGCTTCATAAGACAGATAACAGACTTAGGGTTCGTCGTAAATGTCAACAGGCAGAAAGGTTAAATATCTTAGGAGTAAGGAATAATTATTATTATTCCTTAAAAATTCATTTTTTTATGTTCAGCACTCAGGCAGCAGCAATATCTTTATTTTAGTTACTGTATGTTTTGTTACCAAAGAGACTTGAGTTTAAGTCAAGCACTTGTCAAGTCAAATCAAGTCAAGCACTGTTTAAAGCCACAGTAGTTGGCTGTCAAATTCATTTTAGTTACTCTATGTTTTTGCTACAAGAAAGTGACACTTGGATTTAAGTCAAGCAATTTGATGTTGATGGTGGCTGTTTAAAGCCACAATAGTTGGCTCCAGGTGCCACATTTTGAATGTAGTAATGTTTGTTCAGTATTCAGCAACTACAGACTAAAGACAAAGTTATGTTTTTGTTACAAGAGAGACAAATGTTGTCTGTTTAAATTCATTGTACTCACTCTAAGAGTAAGGGTGCGTTCACACCTAATAGTCCACTCTCTGCTGCGCACCAGACGACAGTTTGTTACATTGTTTCATTTTTCAGAAGGTTCGGTTTGCGTTCACACGGGCAAAACTCAAACGGACTATAAACTTTAAACACAAGTCATGTGCTCGGAAATGCTGTTCAACCATTGGTGAGACATTAAGGGGGTACAAACGCAAATCCCGGCAATTTCTAGAGGAGCCTCCGCCATGGAGCATCGGCATTTTCGGCAGGTTATTCTCATGCTGCTGTTAATCTGGAGATCAACAGACACTAGCGGCCCGCGCATATGATTATATAATCAGACAACGTCCGTTAAAAAACATTATTACATGACTGTGTTGAATACTCGATTCTGATAGGTCAATTCAAAACACGTGACACGTTTTTAATCCAGAACAGACAGACCGCTGTCAAGGATTTATTGACCGTTGTTAAGGATGCTCACATCTGCACAAAGAAGTCCGTTCGATTGAACTGTATACAGTTTGGCTGAAACTAACTGACAAGACAAGAGCGACAAGAAAACAGCGGAGAAGTAACGGGCAGAAACCCTCCTTTTTACGCAGCGGTCCAGACATAGGTCAGGCGGCGACACATATTCAGTTGCCAGTTATTTTGGCATTAGGGCAGGGATATCTAGATACAGTAACAACAGACTATTTTTCTTAGCGGATGCATGTCAATTTAAATACAACTATTTTTTAAATCAATAAAATCATTTTCTAAATCCACAAAAGCATTTCAATTAATATTGGGAGTCATGTCGTTACTTTGTTGAGAATGTGGCCATGTAATAAGCGGCATAATGTGCAGCAGCGCGGTCATTATGGGGAAAAGAACACCTTCATGCCGATCTAGATCCCTCCGCTTCATGTCGGGCTCCTGATCCGCCTGTCGGTGTTCTTCTCCTGCTTATCCATGAGAGTCGTTCTGCAGAGGAGGGGCGTTTCACCGACGACAGGTGTTCTAACTGTTATGTAGCTGACGGAGAATTTTTACTTTACACGACACTGTTCAACACTTAATTCTGCTTTACACTTTAACTAAACAACGCGGATGTCTTGAAAGAGTCTTTCGCTAAAGATTTTTGAAGATATCCGCGTTCTTGTGACACGTAAATACTGCGCTTCCTATGTTTTGGTGCGGACTGCGTTCACACCAGCAATGCACCGCTCCAGAGTTCGCAAGCAAGCGCTCCGAGACCACCTATTTTAGCGGACCAGAGTTCGGTTGTTTAGTTCACTTAAGAGGTCTCGGACTGCGTTCACACCGACCCAAATGAACCGCACCAAGCGGCTAAACGCACCAGGGTTCGATTCAACCGGACTATCCAAGGCAGGTGTGAACGCACCCTAAGAGTGCAATAAATATTTTCATTGAAACGATGAGAATCGTGCGAGAATCGTGATCTCAATTCTTATGGAGGAAAATGGTGATTCACATTTGAGCAAGAATCGTGCAACACACACACACACACACACACACACACACACACACACACACACACACACACACACACACACACACACACACACACACTCTAATTGATACTAGAGGGGTATTTGATGAATGAGTCTTATTTCCAGGAAGTATAAGACTGATTATTATAATAATAGTATATACATATATACAATATATATTAGGAATGCTCCGATCAGGGTTTTTGGGGCCGATCGCCGGAATCAGAATCGGCTGATACCGATCGCCGATCTGATCATAGGGTGGGTGGGGGCTATGGGGATCTTCTATTTAAAGTGTTGTAATTGTTACATTCCCAATTGGGCTAGGGGGACCAAAAGGACACGACACGACCAGATTGGAATTGGTATACGTTACCGGTGGTTTATTTGTTACTGCAAGTAAGTAAAATTATGTACACAAACAGCTTGGCCAAACAACGGGTCAAGCTGTTACTATCCAACAAAAGGGGTCTCCAAAAGAGAGTTGCCCAGATATACAAAAGGAAAGAAAATCTCACTTCTAAAGTGGAGACAAAACAATAAACAAAACGGACTGTGGAGGAACACAGCTGGTGCGGTTCTACAGGTGCTAATCACCTGGATCAACGCAATACACACACAAATGCTGATCTACAGGCGCTACTCACCTGGATCTAAGCAATACACACAAGAATGCTGATCTACAGGCGCTACTCACCTGGGTCTAAGCAATACACACAAACATGCTACAACACACTGCTAAGCAGTCTAGCGAGGCACAGAAAACACACTGCTAAGCAGTCTAACAGAATCACGGAATGAAGGCTTTGTCACAAGGAGAGGGTTGAGGCATCTGTCACAAAATACAGAGCCTCCCGAATGGTGTCCGTGCCCAGCCTTTATACTCCTCCCCCGGATGACGTGGCAGAAGCGAGCAGGGATTGGGTGACGTCTGTCCAATCCCCACGGATGTTGAGAGGTCGGGACGGCCAATGATAGCAGAGGAACTGCACAGCTCATTTACATATACAGTACACACACAACCAGAGTTAAGGGCACAAGGTAGCAGCGGCTGTAACATGAATTGTGTAGCAGTTAGCCGGTAATTACCGGACTATGACCTGTAATATATGCTGATGTTTAAGACTCAGTTAATGGGGCTCATTTGTATCCTTCTATCACCTGGACTGGATTTTGGTGGCAATACATGGGAGGGACAAGAGTGTTGTTGAACTGGAACCCTATCTGTGCAAAAGTAACCAGCTTTTGCACTGAACAAGTTCTAGGGAAAATCAGGCTGAATAAAACAGAGCCTGGTGTAGGGCTGAACGATTAATCGATTTTAAATCGAAATCGCGATTCGAGATGATGTGATTATCAAATCGCAAAGCCTGCGATTTTTTTTTACTTTTTTTTTACATTTTTTTTTGTCTTCTTGTGTGTCAGTCATCCACACCAATCAGAAGTGCTGTGCTACACATGTACCAGCCATTGTTAATCAATCAGAAGTGGCCCATGATAGAAGGTGATAGACAGATTGATCCAATCACCTGCCAAGTATTTTTGAAAGTGCCTGCCCTTTCCAGATGGCTTCCAATGGAGCTTTCCTAGATAGTTTGGTGAAACAAACCATCTGGGTCAGGTCAGTAATGCTCCATCACATGTTTCTATTACAGGGTGAATCTGTAACTGAAGCTTGACATTAAAGCAACCCAACGGAAGTTTCATGTAAGTTTAGTTCTTTCACTCGTAGCTCGGGCTGCGGGGATGCTAGAGACAGGAGCATGTTGATACGACCTTCCTAGCCGGAGTTATGGCCGCATTTATCGCAATTCCAATCGAAATCGCAATATTTGTCAGAAAAATCGCAATTAGATTTTTTCCCAAAATCGTGCAGCCCTAGCCTGGTGCATAGCTCACATGTTGCTGCTTGTTTCAAGCAACAGTAAGTATACATTACTTTTAACAAAGCTAGCACTGAACCAACTAAGACCCTTATTTATAATTTAATAATGTGCCACTTACTTTATTGAGGGGATGTGCAAGGCTGTTCTCCCTCAAACTGAATATTTGTTTGAGCTTTTAAACTCAAATGAGCTTTATTTCAGAGCAGTACTGAACCAGAAAACGGCATCCTATAAACATTCACCTTAGGGGCATGTGCGTTTTCAATCTTGAGCTCACACCAGTGACGTGTGGTGAGGTTCATGGCTGGTGAGGCACTGACTCTTTCAGAATCCGATTTCCAAATATTATTATATTTTTACCTTCATCGAAATATTCTGCTATTTTCAAAAACATTTTTTGTCTGATGCTTCGATTCATTTTAAACAGACCGTTCAACAAAAGGATACCCACAAAATGTAGTTTCATTTAAATATTGGATTTTTTTCTCTTTAGTAAGATCCCATTTTCAATAAAATGGTGGTCTTACCTTTACTTGAAGGTGAAGTCCATGCGCCTATCCTTCTGGACAAAAATCTCTATTACTTTTTTGTAAAAGTCCTCCTTATCTTCTTGTAGTTTGAAAATTCTAGCTTGTTGTTTGCGTCTACCGCGAGCCCCCAGGAAGTGCGAAAATATTCGTTGTGTCCAAACGGTGGTACTACAATTTCCGTATCAGTCCGTGACGTCACCCGGCCCAGAAATACTTTTTCCCATTAGGCGCTTTCACAGCAAGTACTTTGCCGTACTTAGTTCATCAGAACTTAGTTAATCAGAACCCTGATGCGCCAATGAGCAGCTCTGATAAAAATGAACGAGACCCCGCCTCCCAAGCGCCCAGGAAGTGCGCCGGACTGTAAGGACAATATTCGTTGTGTGTCGCTGTTTCTCAATGTCTCCACTATTTCAAGTATACTACCTCATTGAATGCTGGGCATTTAACAAGCATTTAAACAGTCTTTCGGTGCCACTCGATGACGTAGTATACTTGAAATAGTGGCTTTGCAGCAGGTTTACACGACATTGTGAAACGGCCTCTGTCTTGGTTTCTCAATGTCGAGGAGGCTTGCTTGGTAGCACATGTATGCTGGGCATTTAAACAGTCCTTCGGCGCCACTCGATGAGGTAGCATACTTGAAATAGTGGCTCTGGAGCAGCTTTACTCGACATTGAGAAACGGCCTGTGACTACCCGATCCGCATCCCTACCCGATCCGCATTGCGCATGTGCGAGATGGTCCGCCATATTGGACAACTAAATATGGCAACCCAAATAGGACACTTGACGTCTAGACGGCTGCCCAATATGCATTGCGCATGTGCGAGTTTTAAACTTAAACGGTTGCCCGATTTGCATTGGTATATATAATTCCAAAGCTGGTAAAGACCTTTCAAATTTAGCAATAATAGTCATATAAGAAAAATGCTGATCTAATAACAGAGTTCTTGTTCTTGTTCTTGAATACATTTTTTATGGAAAATATTGTATGTAATTGTATTTAATTTGAAATAAAATGAAAGACATTCACAGTCTGGGATGTGTACATGCCAGGCAGCTTGAAAGCTTCAACACGACAGAAGAGGGGCAGTAACTCCTTCAAGCCTTTCCATAAGAACCTGTGTAGCATCGATCAAACATGATTCATATGGCCAAAGGTATTTCCCCGTAAGAGCTAAAGTCATTATTCTATAAATGAATTACTTAATCTGCAACATTTTGATAATTGATTGATTCCAACAGTTCACTGTTCACCATAAAGATTAGCAACTCCAATTACATGAGGACAGAAAGTAATCATGTGTTTTCTCTCTCAGATGTTTCTTCTACAGAACTGCTGACAGAGGACAAGAAGCCAAGAAATGCTGAAATATTTCTGGGTGAGATTCAAACAGTAAGGATCAATTGACAAACTGAATATGACATTAAGGAGAAGGAAATGAGGCGTTGCCCATCTGCTGCTCCATAATGACTATCAATATTCTTTTAAGTTCGTGCAGATGAAAGTCCTGATGTAAGTTTTGATGTAAAACATATTGGCCTTTAATGCAGACATGCTTTGTAGTCAACTCGTTTGATGTCCTCTGTATTTCTTGGCTTACTTTTGCTAATTGTATGCACCTGTATATTGTGAAGAGGAGTGATATTACTCGTCGTCTTCCTTCTCTGTGCCACAATATGCCCTCGAAATGCTATTTACTTTCTGTGAATGCGACATAATATCCTATTATTTGTAGTGTTCTTACAGTATGCAGTGTCTAACTGCAGCCAACGGAGACAGAGTTGGAGTTAGCCCATTCACCGTCACACTCCCTCATTAACATACAGGAGGAACATGTCAATGAAAACAAAGATATTCTGATTCAAACATTAATCATTACATTGAACTAAATGTAAAAATGAATTTACATTGCTTTTTTAAAATGTACAGTATGAATGTAACATGGCAAAGATGAATGTGATTTTGGAATCTCTGTGGTCTAATGTGATATTGTTGTTCTTGTTCATGATACATTTTCCTCACATGTAATGTTTTATTGTTGTAATGAATGTGTAGCATTAACAAGATGACCCGTTAAATACATTTTGGACGGATGATTGATGTATTTTTGGCCCAGTGCCCATATATAAGTTTAGTATTGACCAAGTTCAGAGGTTTTCATATGTATCAACTGACTTACTGTTATGTATTTTAGCACAGTTTCAATATGAAAAATAAAATGGATCTGTTGCATTTTGGAGGGGAAAAAACATATCATGGATTTATTGCATTTTGGGGAAAAAATTATCAGTTTTTAAAATAAATCTTTGAAAATCTAATTCTGGATTTACATTTATAATGTTATTATAACCTCAAGATGCTATGTGAATGTTTGAAACAGAAAATAGTGGTTTTCACTTGCCACTTTTCTTGGTAAAGAAAATACATTTTACTCAAATTAATCAACATGGATTTATAGCGTTTTGGAACCAAACTCTTCAAATGCACATCAACGACCGAGCATCGAGCGTCGAGGAGGCTCTCTGGAGGAGCTCAAACCGAAGATACACTGATGGGTCCTCCACGGCTCCTCCGCGGATGCATTTCCGGGAACGGTGGAGGCGTGACACACGGCCGGACTTATCTTAGCCAATGACAGCTCTGCATGCATCCCCTGGATATTATTTTAGAAACTGCTCTCATTGCGACGCGATGTTTACAGTGAGAACAGCTGTGAGGTCCGTGCAGAAAGCAGAGCAGTGTGTATAATATATATCACTCAGTATAACAGGCCTACTCTCTTTATTTGCTTTAGTTTAGTAGATATCTACAAACAAAGAGTCAATATTTTTCTAAGACCATTTTCACATAATAAAATACACAACGGCTGTAGCTGTAGGTGTGTGTGTGGTACAGTGTGTGTGTGGTACAGTGTGTAGGTGTGTGTGTGTGTGTGTGTGGTGTAGGGGTGTGTGTTGTACAGTGCGTAGATGCGGCGGACAGACGTGTCTCAGTTGGTTTGGTGTCCTATGTTTACTTTTAATACTTGTAAATACAACTTTTGGACCGTAATTTGAATTCCCCATTTCAGCGACCAGAGAGAGAGGGGGGGGGGATATATCCAGTCTCTGATTGTGTTACGTTATTAGAGAGTGCTCTCATACTTATTTGATTCTGAAATTGTATATATTTATATATGTGTGTGTGTGTGTGTATATATATATATATATATATATACACACACACATATATATATATTGTAGGAGCAGATATCTCTGCTCCGCGCCAATCCTATATGAGTTTGTTTTAAAACAAGGAAAACTCAAAACAACCAGGATAGGGGTTAAACAATAATCTGTTTTAATGATAAAAGGTAAGAATACAATACACTTCTCAAAGGGGTAGGCCCACCCCCTGCTCTGGTCCTAATGCCGGGAGAACATCATCATCTTGACGGCAGGAGGAAAGAGACCGGACACAAGGACTCAACAGAAGATATTGTAAAAACAACGGGAGGAGCTGTGTGCATGGTCCTCCCATACAGGTCATCTATTGGCCCATATACAAACGATGGGCTTTCGTAGCGTATCAGCGCGCGCCAGCCGAGATGATCCGGAAACAAGAGTCCCTTAGTTTGAAGCAAGACAAACATCTGGTGTGCGCTGCATCGTATTTCTACAGTACACATACACACATTCTTCAGACTTCCCTCTCTGCTCCCCTCCCCCATCATTTCTAATCTCCTGTCATGAAAAAGCTGCTTCTATTTCATACAGAGTAATTAAACATGTTTAAGCCAACCACTCCATAATGTTGTAGCAATTTAGTCCCCACATGAAAGAATAAAACAGAGAACTCAATATAAGACACAAGTACAGGTATCGTTTTGAGCAGTAATCTCATCTAGCTGCTGCAAGAGACACACTTCTTCCCCAAACATTTTTAACGCACACACATATTTATCATTAACAGAAGTTGATTGTTCTTGTAGCTTAAAGGCTTCTGTGAACTTCCCTTCACCTCGGAGTCTGCTTTACTGGACTGAATACATGTATTGATAATTAACTGAGAAACTCAAGGGGCCTCCTTCCATATCTGGAAATTGCAACAAGACTTTCTGCCATTCAAACGTAACACACTTCTTATATATCAGGTGATATCATCGTCAATTCTCCACAATATATATATATATATATGTGTGTGTATATGTCAGCATCTGTAGCCTGTTATTGTCTCATTATACCGCACTGTGAATGAATCAAAGTAAATATATAAGTCATCATGAACACATCTGTCCATCAGACAGAGGGCTGCTGAGCCTCCTGTCATCATTAATGGACGTCTCTTTAAAATGACCGCTCAGAGGAGAGGAGTTCTCCTTTCTCTAACCGCCTGCTGCTTCCCCTCCTCTCTCCTCGGTTCCCCTCCTCAGTCCTCCGCTCGCATCTCCTGTGGGCGGGACTAAGTATCGAGGATAGGAGTCGAGGGGGGGGGAATTAGAGTATTGAGAAACCTCTGCAGCGTCCACATGGCAGCGTGCGTTGAAGCTTGCCGGTGAGCTTGTCTGAAACTCGACCAACAACCAATCACATGAATCTCCCGCCCCGGACACACAAGCACGCGGTTTGATTGGCTAGAGCTTGTACTGGTATATGATTTGATTAGCTGACGCTTCCGCCGAAGCTTGAAAAGTTGAACATTGCTCAACTTTTAAAGCGAAGTAACGCTCCCACAATGCAGTTCGGCAAAGCGTGACGTCACCCCATTCAAAGTGAATGAGCAGAAGCATTGAAGCTTCAACGCACGCCGCCGTGTGGACGGGCCGTTAACGATCAGTTTGAGCTTGTGTCACTTCCTGCTCTAATGTTGGACTTAACGTTCTTAATATAATTAACAGAATCCTGACTACAGGAAAAGTACCAAAGTGCCTAAAACATGCTGTGGTCCAGCCTTTGATAAAAAACAACAACCTAGAAACCTCTGTTTTTGACAATTTTCGACCTATCTCTAAACTTCCTTTTATGTCCAACATTTTAGAAAAAGTGGTATTGAAGCAGTTGCTGTCTTTCTTAAATGTGCATGGCATTCTTGAGGTATTCCAGTCTGGGTTTAAACCCCTCCACAGCACTGAATCTGCTCTTTTAAACGTTTTTAATGACTGACTCTGGGAACAGTTATACGTTTAGACCTTACAGCTGCCTTTGACACCGTAGATCACAGTATTCTCATTTCTCGCCTGCAGCATTTTGTGGGAATCAGTGGTAATGCTCTAGACTGGTTTAAGTCGTATCTGTCTGAAAGAAGTTTTAATGTAAACCTTGATGAATTTACTTCCTCCTCTGCTCCTCTCCCGTACGGGGTACCCCAAGGGCCCCATTCTTGGGCCGATTTTATTTTCCCTGTACCTGCTCCCCCTGGGCGCTATCATTAAAAAATATGGTGTCTCATTTCATTTGTATGCAGATGACTCACAAATCTACATGCCCCTGAAAATAAATGACCCAAACCCTCAGCAACGCCTGTCTGACTGTCTGCAGGACATCAGAGCCGGGATGGCCTTGAACCTTTTAAAATGTAATGAAGACCGAGGTGATAATATTTGGACCCAATGCCCCACCTGTGCTGGATTATCTTGTCCTATGTGAAACCCATTGTCACAAACCTGGGTGTACGGATGGATCGCGATTTTAAACCAGACAAACATATTAATTATGTGGTAAAAATCCAGCTTCTTTCAGCTAAGACTTTTAGAAAAGGTCAAGCCTTTCCTTTCTTTTAATGACTTCGAGAAAGTAATACATTGTTTTATATCCACTAAACTGGATTACTGCAATGCTCTGTACATTGGAGTAAGCAAGGCTTCCCTGTCTCGCCTACAGCTGGTCCAGAATGCTGCTGCACGCCTCCTTACAAGGACCGGCAGACGTGAACATATTACGCCTATACTCGCCTGTCAGTTTTAGAATCACATTTAAAATGTTACTGTTCACATACAAAGCCCTAACCGGTTTAGCCCACCGTACCTGGCAGATCTTTTAAAACCATACACACCCACACGGCCACTGAGGTCTGCTGGCAGACTCCTTCTGGTCGTCCCTATATCGAGGTTAGAGCAGCGAGGAGACCGAGCCTTTGCTGTTGCCGCTCCAAAGTTATGGAACAAATTGCCCCTCCAGGTTAGACTTGCTCCAACTCTGCCTGTTTTTAAATCTCGTTTAAAAACCCACTTCTTTTCCCTGGTATTTACCAGGTGACACTTGTGCTTTTGAATTTTTTTTTATTATCTTACTAGTGTTTTGTATTGTGTTTACGTCATGTAGGAGAGTTTCTCAGTCTGTGGCTTCTGATCTGGTTTCATTGTCTCGTGTTTTATATTTGTGTTGTGACCTGTGTGTTTTTTATGTATTTATGCTATGTTTATACATATGTTACATATATATGTTTATGTTTTATACAGTTGTTGATGTACAGCACTTTGTTAAACTCTGTTGTTTTTAAATGTGCTATAGAAATAAAATGGATTGTATTGTATTGGAGTACACACCCACAAATCCACAAGCATGTGACTGTGGAATACTTTTTCAGTGTCTATTCTTTGTATACTCATAGTTATACATGTCAACCAGTGCTCTGAAATATTGTTAAGATATTAAAATGGTGTTGAATAAACTTTGGTGATGATTAATGGATTTTGTCTTAATGTAAGAGCAGTTAAAACAGACCGCTCAAATGTGATCGAGAACACCAAAGTAAGGGGGGAGAAACGAACAAGACAGGAGGTTTTATTTTTTATATACCGTTAATTGTCCCACAGAGGGGAAATGTATATTCTGCATTTAGCCCATCCTAATGCTAGGAGCAGTGTGCTGCACTTCTGTACAGCGCCTGGGGAGCAGTGTAGGGAACGGTGCCTTGCTCAGGGACATCTCGGTAGCACTTGATCTTTCCGGGACTTGAACCGGTGACCTTCCAGTTGCCAAGCCAAGTCCCTGTGGAAATATAGTGATTCCTGTACATTTGAGCAATATGAAGCCTCTTTACTCTTGCTGATGACCACAAAGATCCAACCTTGTGGCCCCAAGGAGACCCTCAGAGTGCCGTCTTTATGTTCTTGTATTATAGTTTTTGTATATCTAATCTTTTATTTTTCAGAATGTACACTTCTTCATCTGTTCTATCAATTTTGCAGCCTAAATGATTGATCTGTATTCTCCTGTCCTGGAAAAGCTAGTATTTCCTCACCTGGTGGTAGCTGTGGTAGTCCATGGCTGTTTCTCAATCGCGAGGATGCTGGCTTGGTAGTCGCGTACTTCCAAGTCACTTCCTTCAGAAACGAAGCAAGTATACTTCCAAGCCACGGCTTCGGAAAATGAAGAAGAATGGAACAGGCTAACAAGTGTGCCACTCTCTCTAACGGTTTTAACATAAACTGTACCGAAAATAAATACCTCATGATGTCTATCTAATTATGAACTTGCTTTACTTTCACGGAACACATTTTTGGTGATAACAAATGTAACAAAGTAACATATTTACCAACACTACACATGTTCTACGCCACTACATACTTACATTTAAATGTGTGCTGCGTCAGTTCAGCCATTCTCCGCAATGGTCTTTGAAATTGGTCTGTGCGCAAAGCATTGTGGGGATTTTAAGGATGCAAAGTCTACCGATGTGCAGCCTCGGAATTTCCCCCAAACCAAGGACGCGGCCTCGGTGGAATTCCAAGTATACTGGAGATTGGAACAGTACTCGGCGGCACTCGATGACGTAGCATCCTTGAAATATTGGCTTGGAAGCCAGTATCCTCGAGATTGAGAAACAGGCGCAAGCTGCAGCTCTCTCTCCATCATCTCCGGCTTGATAAATTCCTCGAGGTAGGTGCGACACAGACGGCGATCCTAATCATCTGTGATGTGACCCCTGTTCATGATCTCACCGAACAAGTAGAGCAGGTCATCGTATGGCACCTGGGAATTAGATGGGATGCTGCTTTACTAGAAGGTGCTTTGTGGTGTTAAGCTGTGGGCACATGTGTTTAGATTTCCAATTAAGATTACAAATAGTGGTCATTGTTATACCTGGCACAGGAATAAAAACACGTGTACTTTAGGATTGGCCTCCAGGTAGTTGTAGAGGACGCTGATGGAAATGGTGAGGTCTCCAGTGTTAAAGGGGTATTTTTATTTTTATTTAACCTTTATTTTACCAGATAAAAGCATTGAGATAGAATCTCATTTGCAATGCTGACCTGGCCAAGAAGGCAGCAACGTTACACATAACACATAACACAGACATATAAAATAAAGTGAACATAACTAAGAAAACAAAAGATAAAAAAGCAGTCACTACATTGTGCACATTAGGATAGTACGAAAGGTGCACTACTTATTACTGCAAGAGCAGCTGGTGGTAAGGACCTCAGACAACTTTAATTTAAAACATGCTATTGAGACAAGTGCCCTCAGTTTGAGGCGTGATTGAAGGTTGTTCCAAGACCAAGGACCATAATAAAAAAGACTCCTTTTCCCAGCCTCAGCAGGAACCTAGAACCGTATCCAGGCACTGGATCTGAGGTTGTAAGAGTCACAAACTGGAGCAGATCTGGCACATATGTACAGTGGAAGCTTACCTAAAATTGCTTTATACATTAATAAAAACCAATGCTGCATCCTACGCATACTAAGTGAGGACCATCCAGTTAGGCTATACAGTTTGCAATGGTGAGTCCTGTAGGGTGCATTTGATATATAACGCAGCGCAGCATGGTAGAGTGGGTCAAGTTTGGCCAAAACAGTGGGACAGGCAAATCTATAAATGGTATCACCGTAGTCCAGCTGGGACAGGAATAAGCCAGAGACCAACCTTTTACGGGATGAAGTTGAAAAACAACATTTAAGTCTGTAAAGGAAGCCAAGAGTGAATTTCAATTTCTTAGTTAGAACTTCAATATGGTGTTTGAAGTTGAGATTACTGTCCAACCAAAAGCCCAGATATTTGTAGGTATCGGCAAACTCAACAGAGACGCCATCAAGGGTGTCAATGGAGAGGCAAGAGGACGCTGACTTGGGAGCAAAAAGCATTGCTTTGGTTTTCTTACTCAAAAGCAGTTTGGAATCAAGAAGCGCATGCTGCAGCGTGATAAAGTCAGATTTTAGATTGGAAACGGCCATATCCAGAGTAGGAGCACATGAATATATAATAGTGTCATCAGCATACATATGATAGGTAGAAAATTGCATCTGATTACAAATATTGTTTACATATAATAAAAAGAGCAAAGGCCCCAAAATAGAGCCCTGTGGAACTCCCTTCTTCAAGGTGACAGGGTCAGAGACAGTATTACCCAACCTGACGCATTGAGTACGGTCGGTTAGATAACTCTGAAACCAGCAAATGGCCTTATGACCGAAACGAGACATCAACATAACATTAGACATAATGTGGTGATCTACAGTGTCAAATGCTTTGGCCAGGTCTATAAACAATGCAACACATACAGATTTGTTATCCAAAGCAGCCTTAATATCGTCTAAGACTTTCAGACTGGCGGTCACATTAATGTGCTTTGATCTGAATCCAGATTGCATAGGGTTAAGGATATTGTATGAATTTAAAAAAAGTTTTAGCTGAGTAGAAACTAGGGCCTCAAGAATCTTTGATAACGCAGAAAGATTTGAGATAGGACGATAGTTATTTAACTCTGTGGGATCACCATCTTTCAAGAGGGGCGAAACCAGAGCTTGCTTCCACACAGCTGGCAGTGTGTGAGTGGACAGGGAGAGATTAAAACATATCAGTTACTGGTTGTGCTATAATCTGAGCTGCAATTTTTAAAAAGAACGGGTCGAGGCCGTCAGGCCCGGCAGACTTTTTAGGATCAATTGAGTGCAAACCCTGTAAGACTTCAGAGACCGAGAAATAAGCTAAATCAAAAACAGGGGAGTTCATCTCTTGACTAGGGCTGTGAGTAGGACCATTTAGAGAGTCATGACTTTGCTCATCAAAAATGTGACCAGCCTTTTTGAAGTGAGCATTGAAAGCATTAGCCATACCATCTGAATCTGAAGTAAAATAATCACTGACCTTCAGTTTTTTTGGGAAACTAGAAACCTTCTTGTTCTGAAGTGATTTAATTGTTTTCCAGAACTTAGAATGGTCATTAAAACAATCAGTGGTTAAGCTCAGATAGTAATCAGCTTTAGATTTTTTAATAAGGGCTGAACATTTATTTCTGAGGACACGAAAAAGAAGCCAGTCATCACTAGTGTTAGACTTTCTAGCTAAGGACCATTGCTTATTACGATCATGAATTAGATCCGATAGTTCTCTAGTAAACCATGGAGTGTTCCGATTCTTGACTCTGAATTTTCTAAGGGGGGCATGTCTATTAATAATCGATAAAAAGTGATCAATAAAAAATTGGACGGCAACATCGACAGATGGAATTAACGCTATGAAGTGCCATTTAACCTCCGCCAGATCGTGAAGGAAAGCCTGCTCAGAGAAGTGTTTGAAGCAGCGCCTGAGCACGATAAGGCCCTTGGCTTTGAGCAACTTAGTGCTCCTAACGCATGCAATAATGCAATGGTCGCTGATATCATTAGGCAAAACACCAACAGACACATACTTATGAGCTGCATTTGTTAGAATGACATCTATAAGGGTATCGTTATTGGGTTTGGCAGGGTTTATTCTAGTGGGACTATCAATAAGCTGAGTTAAGTTCAAAGAATCGCAAACCTGCTTAAACTGTGAAGATGTATCACTCAACCAGTCCCAATTTAAATCACCCAATAATATGATTTCAGAAGAAAACGTAGACAACAATTCAGTAAGGCTAGTAGTTGCATCCATGATGGCCGATGGAGGCCTATAACAGCCAATAACAGTGAGAGGAGCATTTGCTATAGTTATTTGGACTGCAAGAAACTCAAATTGCTTTGGAATTGAAATTGAGTGAAGGACTGAGCACTGTAGTTTCTCAGCAGTGTATATTGCAACACCACCAGCTCTGCCCTTACGATCTGCTCTGAATACATTATATCCATCAATGTGAATAACAGCATCAGTGACAGATGGTTTTAACCAGGTTTCAGAAACTACAACAATATCAGGCTTAGCAACTCAAAAACCAGGTCTTGAAAACATCTAATTTAGGCACTAGGCTTCTAGCATTAACATGCAGAAAACCCAATCCTTGCCTACAGCTAAACTCTTTCGGAGTTGGCAAATGCTGCAGGGAAGCAGAGAAACACTCAGGACCAGGGTTCATGTTAACGTTACCAGAGAGTAAAAGCAGTAACAATATTAACAGTCTGGAAGATGATTTTTTCACATGGGCTCTGGACGCGTCGCTCCTCAGGGGGGCGGGGCTGCTCCGATCCTTCGATAATAGCGAGTCCAAAGTAAAAAGGGCATACGGGAGAGCGCATTTCGTGGCATGAAACGTCAGCTTTTGGTAAAAACTATCCGATGGAGTCAGCGCTCCAGAGGTTCCACCATCCGAATGTCCGAAGTATGATCTGTTCCAGCTCTGAGGACCAAACTTCCTCCTCTCTGCTACCACCGCATGGAAGTAGCACAGGGCAAATAGAATGCTCTTACATTTATTCTCTCGCACGCACATTTCCAGTGTGTCCTAGAAAACAAAAAACTAATTGTGGAAAATTAAACAGTACACTCACACCTCCTTGACTAAACAGCTACATTAACTAAGCCGCTGCAGTGTGTTACAGGTCAAAGGTTTAGGCAGGCAGACATGTGATCTCTTGACAAGTCCTCAGCAGTGCAGGCACTAACAGATGAGATGACTCGATGGCAAAGAGATTAATTGTCACAACTTGTCAGGTGCTTCCTACCTTCAACCGTCTCCTGGGCTCATTACTCCAGACAAGCAAATACAAATGCTGAATGTAATGGCCTTGTAATCTCTTGTGGAGAGACAGGTAAATAAGCATGACAATAACCCCTATGGAAATAAGCAGTGAAGACTGACTGGCACTCAAACACGCACACTCAAACTCATGCACAAACACACGCACGCCAGCACGCCTTCACCACATGTATTCAAGTGTTCGCACAGTTAAAACTAAAATATTGTGGCAGCAGAGCTGTACTGAAAAGCTTATGAGCAAAGCAACTATAATTTCTCTGGCATAGCGTTGGCTTTAGCCAGGCGGGTGGGCTATTACAGAGAGTTAGCCTAACATTGATTAGCTTTCACTGAGTAAACGTGCATGGAATATTCCCCATCATTACCTCAGTGGACCTTGTTGTTTGTCTGCATGACGCAGGGCTCACAAGAACTTTGCACTGATAGGCCAACCCAGTCTCACGGCATTTCGTGTTCACCAACACGATTTTTAATCTATTGATTCGTGTTCACCAACACGATTTGCCCCTTTTTTTCGTGTTGCACAGCACGATTTTAAAAGCAATGTATTTCTACTGCCTGCAGCACGTATTTTTCTCCGGTCGGGTCGAGGGAGACCGGAAGCCGTGTGGTTCATAAAAACATGTTCTTACTCAATATCAAGCACAGTTATTGCTTTTATTTTAAATCGTATAATTTCGGACTTTTGTTGCCGTCTGTGAGGAAAATAAATGGGGCTCAGACAATAAATTGGGCTCAGAATACGGAAATCTGTATTTTTAAATATTTTTTTCCTTCCAATTCGTTATTCTTTTCAAAATAACACACTGTTATTTACTCACCAATAACACACACTTATCCTTGCTTTTATTTATTGGTTTAATTCCATAATCTTGGGCTTTTTTGGCGTCCGTCAGGAACTGAATTTCAAAATAAAAATAACCGGAAACAGACGTAGACCTATAAGGGACATTTCGAGCATCATTGCGATTGTCAACGTTTCTGAGTTTAGGATGGCCGAAGACACTACACTACCCATAATCCCCAGCTATCGTTTAGGACTAGAGTCCCCGTAAAGTTACACAGAGCGTCAAACAGCTGTGTGAAATGGAACGAAACCACGCCAGACTATCCAAAACTGGAATCGAACGCCCCCCCAGAACTACACATGCTGGCTATTGTGTTTCGCAAAATGATCTATAGGACGTCTCTACTGAACGTTTTCGTTTTTCCCACAATTAGAAGTTGCCAGTATTAAACACATTGGTGTTATCAAATGTAAAACATATCATTAATAAATGGGTGAAAATCGCTTGTGTCCATAATGCGCAGCATTAATATATAGCCACATGACAGCTCATTGCTACTTTGTAATTCTACTCCACGACAATTCAGAGGTTAACCTGGTATTTTTACTCCACTACATTTATTTGAGTTACTTTGCAGATTCTGATTAATGATGTGAAATATAAACAACCCTTAAATCAGACTTTAGTTACACCTGAGTAAAATTCAGGTAAGGTGATTGTCAAGTGCCAACAATCAGGAGAGATATTTGATAGTTGGTGCTTGAGAAGACTAAACATGTATCTGCAATTGACATGAATGGAAACGAGTAATAAAATATATTCATTACTCGTTATTCTCTACTAATAGTTCATTAAAGACTGTATATTATGGCTATTTTGCACATCCCTTTCAAGATTTTCAAAGGTTTATCGACATATCATACACAACTACGGTGTAGTTATGCAATGAATGAAAAACTTGGGTCACAGGTTCCTCAACAGTGCATTACAAGACATCTATCAATATGTGTGTACCTCCACCATTACACTGTCATATTCTGCACATTTCTTATTCTATCTACATACATAAGAGTATAATTAATGTGTATAATGTCAGTTAAAATAAGTGCTTCAACATAGTTAACATTGCAGGAAAGCAATATATTAGACATTAAGTACTTTGTCACGCTTAATATTTATCTGTAGATAGATACCCCCAAAGTTTTTTTCTTATTTAAAAGAAGACCTTAATCTGTTATTTAATGTTTAAATAAAGGTTCATTCGTTTTTCTGTTTTGCACCTCCTCCTATTAATATATTTTTACATCCTGCACTAAACTGTTTTATTGTAGAGATCACTTATAGTATCTTCTTGATCTTTTATATTCTATATTTCTATCACAGACCTTCTACTTTCCCTCTATGAAAGTATGTACTCTTCATATTTGTGTTCAAATATTCAAATAATATTTGATGAAAAAAATATTAAGAGTACATTTATTGTTTATGTGTTATATTATAACACATAAAAACAATAATTCAATAACGTGCTTTAACCACTAGGCGGTGCACACAAGGTACACATAATAACGTTGTATTATTAGTAGGGCTGTCAAGTTAACGCATTAATAACGCGTTAACGCAAAAAAGAATTAACGCCACTAATTATTTTAACGCGATTAACGCATGTGTATTTTTTTTCCTCGGCCGCCCCGTAGTTTCAGAGCGCATCAAGTTTAAAATACCATCTACAAGCTGATGCTGCTGACAGCCCCGCTCCTGCCGTCCGCTTGCAGCAGACCACACTTCCACGCTCACCGGCAGGCACCGACTGGCCATCGGGAGGACCGGGAGGGTGTGTGTGTGTGGCCCGAGCGAGCGAGAGAGAGACCTTACGTGCATTACCGTACCGCAGTGTGAACTATTGTTGTTGTTAGCATCTGGTTCTAGCTAGCTGCGCTAACGGATATAAGGAGCTGTTTAAATGAAAACAGAGGAGCGCCCTATCCACACAACTGCGCCAGGAAGCCAGACAGCGGGACATTGTAGGAGAAGTCAGCACACTCATGATTGCAGCGTCCAGGCAGCTGCCTTGAGTTGCACATAGCTCCAACGATCTCTCTCACTCACACACACACACACACACACACACACACACACACACACACACACACACACACACACTCCAACCCAGTCTCACGGCATTTCGTGTTCACTAACACGATTTTTAATCTATTGATTCGTGTTCACCATCACGATTTGCCCCTTTTTTTTGTGTTGCACAGCACGATTTTAAAAGCAATGTATTTCTACTGCCTGCAGCACGTCTTTTTCTCCAGTCGGGTCGAGGAAGACCGGAAGCTGTGTGGTTCATAAAAACATGTTCTTACTCAATATCAAGCCACAGTTATTGCTTTTATTTTAAATCGTATAATTTCGGACTTTTGTTGTCGTCTGTGAGGAAAATAAACGGGGCTCAGAGCCTCAGGATACTGAAATCTGTATTTTTTAAATCTTTTTTTCCTTCTAATTTGTTATTCTTTTCAAAATAACACACTGTTATTTACTCACCAATAACACTCAATTATCCTTGCTTTTATTTATTGGTTTAATTCCATAATCTCTGGCTTTTTCGGCGTCCGTCAGGAACTGAATTTCAAAATAAATATAACAGGAAACAGACGTAGGCATTTCGAGCGATTACCCAAGATCCTCAGCTATGGTTTGAAGCTCGTTGATTGGATGTGTTAGCCGCAATGTATGCTGGGATTTGGTGTTTATATTATATGAAATCCGGAAAACATTTTAAAAGTATAAAATAATCCTGAATTCCGAGTGCTCTTGCTTTTCTCTTTGAAAGTCATCACATAACGGCATTGTAATACACGGTTCGGCTGATAAAAGATATTACTGATTTTCTTTGAATGTAAGAATGTAAATAATGAGTCTGAAATAGTATAGCAATATGCTGTAAAATGATGTGAAAGCATGAATAAAACTATACATCTTCAGATGTTGTACACTATAATACAAAGTTATTATGGCTGTGTGCACCTCCTAGTGGTTAAAGCACGTTATTGAATTATTGTAAAGAGTACATACTTTCATAGGAGGAAAGTATAAATATAGAAATATAGAATATAAAAAATCAAGAAGATATTATAAGTGATCTCTACAATAAAACAGTTTAGTGCAGGATGTACACAGATATTAATAGGAGGAGGTGCAAAACAGAACAACGGATTAACCTTTATTTAAACATTAAATATTAAATATTAAGCCTGACAAAGTACTTAACGTCTAATATATTGCTTTCCTGCAATGTTAACTATGTTGAAGCACTTATTTTAACTGATATTATACACATTATTATACTCTTATGTATGTAGATAGAATAAGAAATGTGCAGAATATGACAGTTTAATGGGGGAGGTACACACATATTGATAGATGTTGAGGAACCTGTGACTCAAGTTTTTCATTCATTGCATAACTACACCGTAGTTGTGTATGATATGTCAATAAACCTTTGAAAATCTTGAAAGGGATGTGCAAAATAGCCATAATATACAGTCTTTAATCATCAATCAATCAATCAATGTTTATTTATATAGCCCAATATCACAAATGTTACATTTGTCTCAGTGGTCTTCACAGTGTGTACAGAATATCAGTATGACAATACGACACCCTCTGTCCTTAGACCCTCACATCGTACAAGGAAAAACTTCCAAAGAAAACCCAGTTCAAAATGGGAGAACCCTCAGGGAGAGCAACAGAGGAGGGATCCCTCTCCCAGGACGGACAGACGTGCAATAGATGCCGTGTGTGAATTGAAAAGATAATACATTTGCAACATAGGTAGTCCAAATGTTTGGAAATGCATGTGTGTAATAGGAAGATGAATCCACGAGGATATCCATCCAGGACCACAGCCACAACTCAAGATCCAGGACACAAGACCGCAGGATCATCCATGACTCCGGATCCCAGCGTATATAGACACCAAAAGGAAAGACATTTGGGGAAGCTGGGTTAATCGGAACATGAGAGTACACGGGTATAGACAGCGAGAAGGAAGAAGTAAGATGTCCCCCGACAAACTAAGCCTATATCAGCAAAACTAGGGGCTGAATCTAATCAGCCCTAACTATGCTTTATCAAAAAGGAAGGTCTTAAGCGCACTCTTAAAAACGGATAGGGTGTCTGCCGCCCAAACACAAACTGGAAGCTGATTCCACAAATGTGGAGCTTGATAAGAAAAGGCTCTGGCTCCCATTGTACTTTTAGAGACTCTAGGAACAACCAACAACCCTGCATTCTTGGAACGCAATGCCCTAGTAGGACAGTAGGGTATAATGAGTTCTTTAAGGTAAGATGGCGCCTGTCCATTAAGGGCTTTGTAGGCGAGAAGAAGAATTTTAAATGATATCCTGTGTTCTATAGGGAGCCAGTGTAAGGCAGCCAGAACAGGAGTAATGTGGTCCCTTTTCCTAACTCTGGTTAGTACACGAGCCGCAGCATTTTGAATCAGCTGAAGCGACTTGATTGACTTCTTGGTACTCCCTGATAATAAAGAGTTACAATAATCCAGCCTTGAAGTAACAAATGCATGGACTAGTTTCTCTGCATCGCTTTGAGGCAAGATATGCCTGATTTTTGCAATGTTACGTAGATGGAAGTAGGCGGTCCTTGAAATTGATTTTATGTGGGCGTTAAAGGATAAATCCTAATCAAATATAACACCAAGATTCCTTATAGTCTCACTGGAGGCCAAATTAATGCCATCCATAGTTAGTATATCTTTAGATAATTTGTTTCGTAGATTCTTCGGGCCAAGTACAATAACTTCAGTTTTGGTCGTGTTTAACATCAAAAAGTTTAAGGTCATCCACGTTTTTAAGTCCTTAAGGCAGTCTTGAATTTTATTTAGATGATTAATTTCATCAGGCTTGATTGATAAATATATTTGAGTTTCATCCGCATAACAATGAAAGTTTACAGAATGATTCCTTATAATATTGCCTAACGGAAGCATATATAATGTGAACAAAATAGGTCCGAGCACTGAGCCCTGTGGCACTCCATGGCTAACTTTGGTTTGCGTTGAAGATTCATCGTTAACACGTACAAACTGAGAGCGTTCAGATAGATAGGACCTAAACCAGCCTAAAGCAGTTCCCTGTATGCCAACTAAGTGCTCTAGTCTTTGCAATAGGATATCATGGTCGATAGTATCAAATGCAGCACTGAGATCGAGCAAAACAAGAATAGAGACAAGTCCCTTGTCTGAGGATATTAGAATGTCATTTGTGACTTTAACCAGAGCTGTCTCTGTGCTATGATGTGTTCTAAAGCCAGACTGAAAATCTTCAAATAAATCATTGTTTTTTAAGTAATCACACAACTGTTTTGCGACCGCTTTCTCAATAATCTTTGAGAGGAACGGAAGATTAGAAATAGGTCTATAGTTGGCTAAAACCTCTGGATCGAGGTTGTGCTTTTTAAGAAGCGGTTTTATCACTGCTACTTTGAATGATTGTGGAACATAGCCTGATAATAAAGACATATTCATAATATTTAATAAAGAAGTGCTAATTAATGGAAAAACTTCCTTCAACAGCTTAGTTGGAATTGGGTCTAACATGCAAGTTGATGGTTTAGAAGAGAGGATCATTGAATGTAATTGTTCAAGGTTAATGGCTGAAAAGCATTCTAGTTTACTATCTAGTGTAATATTAGAACTTACGATTCCGGGAGCTGTTGATAACACTATACTGGTCAAAGGCAAGAGGTCATTAATTTTGTTTCTAAGAGTAACAATTTTATCGTTAAAAAAGCACATAAAATCATTACTACTGAGTGCTGTGGGAATAGAAGGCTCAATGTAGCTGTGGCTCTCTGTCAGCCTGGCTACAGTGCTGAAAAGAAATCTTGCATTATTCTTATTCTCATCTATTAATGAAGAGTAGTAGGCTGCTCTCGCTTTACGCAGTGCTTTCTTATATTCATTGAGAGTAATATGCCAAATTAAACGAATTTCTTCAAGTTTAGTGGAACGCCATATCCTTTCAAGTTGTCTAGACTTTTGCTTTATTTTGCGGGTTTCGGCATTATGCCATGGAGCTAATCTATGTTGTTTTATTTTCTTCTTTTTCAAAGGAGCAACAGAGTCTAATTTTATTCGCAGCGCATCTATAGCACTATCAACAAAATGATCAATTTGGGGTGGTGTACATTTTGTATAAGTTTCCTCCCCTACATGCAGACATGCTATCAAGTTAAGTATTGGTGGAATCTCTTCCTTAAATGTGGCTATAGCACTAACGGATAGGTTTCTGCTGCAAGAGCTTTTGACTAATGCTTTGTAGTCTCGTAATAGTACTTCAAAAGTTACTAAGAAATGGTCGGATAAAGCAGGATTATGCGGTTCGACTAATAGTTGCTCAATTTCAATACCATAAGTCAGAACAAGGTCGAGAGTGTGATTATAGCAGTGGGTTGGTTTATTTACACTCTGACAGAAACCAACAGAAACTAATATAGAGTTAAATGCAACAGTAAGGCTATTTTTATCATCGTCAACATGAATATTAAAGTCACCTACGATAATTACTTTGTCTGTTTTAAGAACCAAAGTTGATAAAAACTCAGAGAATTCTGATAAGAATTCTGAATAAGGACCTGGTGCACAATAAACTGAAAACAAATAAGATTGGCTGCAAAGTTTTCCAGGTCGGATGCGTAAGACTAAAAACAAGGCTTTCAAAAGAGGTATAATTTAATTTTGGTTTAGTATTGATAAGTAAACTTGAGTCAAAGATTGCTGCAACTCCATCTCCTCGGCCCGTGCCTCGAGCAATATGAGTGTTGACATGGCTGGGTGGAGTGGCCTCATTTATGCTGACATATTCTTCATGTCTCAACCAAGTTTCAGTGAGACAGCATATATCAATATTATAATCTGATATTAAATCATGTACTAATATTGCTTTAGATGCTAGAGATCTTATGTTTAAGAGACCACATTTAATCTTCCTGTTTTGTTGCACTGTACAGATGTAGCGCTTCGTTTCAGACGCCTACCCGGGCGGGTCCGTGATCGGCACGGGGTGGGCCCCTGCTGAAAAGGAAAACCCCCCCGCAGGACTTGAAACGCCTCCTTGATAAATACATTTAATTATAATGAAACCAGCAGCAATGGATCATGGATCCACCAGGGGGAGCCGTGAAAAGCTGCCACACTGGAACTCATGTGAAATAAACAGCTGATGTACAGGGATCTGATATAGCGGATATTTGTTAAGATCCATATATGTCACGGATAGGATCATATTCTGTGCTTAAGTAAGAGACATGTAATAATTTACTAAACATCACCATGTTTTTATTCCACAAAATAATGTTTAATTCACGTTGGCGTAAGTACAAAACCATCGCTATGTTTTTAGATTAGAAAATGCATCCAGGGTCAAACAAACGATGTTCGATCGTGATCCTCGCGATCATTTAATGTACCATATGTTCGCGAGTTGAAATGAATGCACTACATTTAATCCACGTGAGTTTACAACAACAAAAATAATCGCTTTGTTTTTATATCACATCCGACCGGGGGAAACTGCAGCGGCTCTCACTACCGATCACCCTATCCACGGGCAAACAATAATATGTACAGTGTTCATAGTTTACTGTATTATTAGTGTCTAATATTACTGCTATAATAATCACACATTGAGTTGTTGAAATCAGACCGTCGTTTTTTTTTAAACGCTCCGAATGCAACGGCAGCTCTCAGGTGATCAGCTGTGTGTTTACACAATAACATATGCATAGTAATTTAATACCTTCCAACACACATTGTAAGAACAGTTCTGTTTCATATGAGTGTTGAGAGCTGTATCCACAAATCTACAAATGTTGCCCTCAGTGCACCAGATTGATGCATTTAACTTCAATTTAAATAAAAACATCTTCTGTTGTAACAACAATAACATTATAAATAGTAACATAGCATGGTATTGCACATTTACTGTAGCTTTGAGTGTTACTGGCCTGAGATTTTTCTATTACCTGAATGAAGGTGACTGAGGCTTTTTAATATAGACTTTTCAGTGTCCCACATTTTGCACAGAACTGTCCCACATTAGGAAAACAGATTGTCTGAGACAACTTGGCACTAAGAGTACTAATATCTGCATGTTCTCTTTTGGTTTGATTCGGACACATCCTGGGGATTTCAGAATGATACTCGATTTTGATTTATTGTATCGGCTTCATGTCGCAATATATTCCCGAAGTCTGAAATGCAAAATGTTTCCACATTAGGGCAATTCACCCTACATTTAATCATTTTGTTTATTTTTAACGTAATAAATGTGGTTTAATCCATCATGAAATGAATGTAGGCTATTTACTTAGTACATATCTGATATTAACGATTAACACACTGTTCATACTGCTCACAGGCTGATATCTAGTGTATTCATACCCCTCACTGTTTATTCATCATTCAATTCATTCTATATTTTATACTGTAGATTGTGAACATTACTTTTCACTTTACTGCTTGTTGCACCTGGTTAACAGCTAAACTGCATTTCGTTGTCTCAGTACCTGTAATCTGTGCAATAACAATAAAGTTTAATCTAATCTTGAGCAGGAACTAATGTAGGCTATTTACTAGTACATATCTGACATTAACGATTAAACACGTTTGTGCATTCTTTATGAATGCAAACCGAGTCATTTAGTTTCTTTTTAACGAAATAAATGTGATTTAATCCACATAATTTACTGTGTTAATTGTTTACTGTACAGTAGGGCTGTGCATCTTCACTGGTCTCACGATTCGATTCGATTACGATTATCCTGTCAACGATTCGATTCGGTTCGATATCCCGGTGCATCCCGGTGCATCCCGATTCATACCAATGCGCTGCATCCTCAATTTTCTATATTACTGCACATGGCTTATTTTTCACCAATGCATACATGCAGTAAATACATATGAACTTTTTTTTTATTATTTAGAAAGTGCTTCAGAAATCAAAAACATAAATGTCTTGACATTAATTTATAAACCAAAATAAATGAATTGTATATGTCTAGCCTCCGTGTGTGAAGTTGTTCCATCCTCAGAAACAAAAAGCTAATGCTTCTGCAGTCGAGCTGCAGCTTCTAGCCACGGCCTTCTGTTAAGAAAGGACACTGAATGTCCTGAATGTGGCATCACACACCTTGAGTCTGAACACAGCAGACACCAGGAGTATTTACAACAGCATATACAAACTAAAATAGTGCATGTGGGTGCACACTTACATTCTCTGTCTTACTGTTACATAAATCCCATGAATGCATGAGGCTAAGTTAGCTTCATTATATCTCAGTGATTAAGTGAATAATAAAGTTTCTATCGGGTCACTGTCAGCCTGTCACTCATTATTTTCAGGGAGGGGGCGGGGCTTGCAGGAACGGAGAGGAGACGGTGATCGCGGGAGCTTTTTTCCTCCTGCCTTCACAAACTTTACACACGTATATATCGTCTGAAAATTGCTAGAGGACATTCATACTTTGCAATCCAAGACTTCATTAAATCCACCAAAAACCTGACATGATTGTAACGCGATTATTTTTGAAAAACATAAATCCCTGTCACACTCCGTGTCGGAGAGCGGGTCCTGCTGCTGTGGGTTCTGGACTGGTGTCCTTGTGTTGGTGGATAAAGCAGATTGCTCCGTGTTCGGTGTTGCTGTGCCGCTGTCACGTCTGCTCCCTGATCTCTGCGTCACCGACCGATTTGATATTAAAGTGACAGAAAAAAGCCGCGGCCGGAAAATCAGGAAGCAACGTTACTACTCGATAACCGATTATCTTCCGTCACTGCATCGAGACCGAATCGTCCACGTCCGCATCGCAATGCATCGTAGAAACGATTATTTTCAACACCCCTACTGTACAGTGGTATTGTTTAACTTGAAGGTGCCTGATGTGAACATTTCCAGAATGTACTGTCTTCACTTTTTAAATGCCTCTGTGATGTGCTGCCCGTTCACCAGCCCAACCCCCCCATGTGGCCTATGTATGTTGGGGACCCTTTGTTTAAAACTAATTGGCCATCGGAATGTGTGTCACATTCCACAGCTCTCCCCCCCCCTCCCTGTGATTCCCCCGCACACATGGGAGATCGCTCTTCTGAAGAGAGCGGAAATAATGATATTGCAAGTTAGAAACGTAAAATGCATTTTGACAGACACTTGGGGGAAATATGCTGCATTTTGAATGTCCGATAGTCCATCATTAACACCTCAGTCCGTCTCGTCTCATCAACGAAAACTAAATATACATGACATACTTTGTTTTAGTAGATTTATCATGAGAGCAAAAGGAGAATATCCGTGTGTAAGAGTGAAAATGTATGTAACGTATTCATCATAATAAATTATATTTATTTCGTTTGGATGTAGGATTTTTGACTTTGTTTAGAGCAGTGATCTTCTACTATATGAACATTTTGGACCCAAAATCACAAAACAAACGTAAAAACAGATTTTGAAAATGATTTTATTTTTCATAACACAAACATACACAACGAAACCATTTAAAAGCTGGAAATATATACATGGGATGTGACTATGATAATGTGAAAGTTTAATTGAGGTAGCATGGGATTTCATTCTGATAAGGCAAAAGTGTTATTATAAATATAATACAAATATATATATACACATTATGTACAACAATCTGTCTTTTTCAATTTTCTGTCTTTATCTGTGCCACGCTTCAAAGCGGTTTCTGTCAACTACGACACAGAGGACAACATCACAGATTCCTCCTCCTCCATGTCAACAAACAAGCTTAAAGCTTGACTCACGTTCAGAGTTCTCTTCATCATAGTTGAGTCTTCACAACTCTAAATCTATCTAACTATATCTAAATTATCAATGTTTGTATGACACTTTACTTCAATCGCAGTCTCCCGCAGCCTCTCTTCGTCTCCCGCCGCCTGTCTTCGTATATATTCGTCTCTCTCCATTTCCCGCCGTCTCTCTTCGTCTCTCTTCGTCTCCCGCCGCCTCTCTTCGTATATCTTCGTCTCTCTCCATTTCCCGCCGCCTCTCTTCGTATATCTTCGTCTCTCTCCATTTCCCGCAGTCTCTCTTCGGTTCCCGCCGTCCCTCTTCGTCTCGTTTCGTATCACTCCGTTTAACTGATTACCTCACCCCCTCCCTGGTAAATACATCCTGTTGAGCAGAATCTACAGTTTCCAGTATTTTGCGTTTCGTAAAATGATAAAATACGGTGAAGATATTAAAATATGTGCTTCCATTATCCATACTTCTGAAATATATCTGTATTAACTTTATATCATCGTATGTCCGTGTTTATTGGGTATTTTTGCATGAAACAAAGACTGGCATATAGTTGTTTCAAGCCAGTACTTTCGACAGAAATACACATATACATCCTGTTGAGCAGGATCTACAGTTTCCAGTATTTTCAGTTTCGTAAAATGATGAAATACGCCGAAGATATTCGAATATGTGCTTCCATATTTCATACTTTTGAAATGTATTAACTTTATATCATCGTATCTCCATGTTTACTGGGTCTTTTTGCATGAAACAAAGACTGGTATATAGTCTCAAGCCAGTACTTTCGACAGAAACACACGCAATGTTGTCCGGACTGTTGTTTTTATGCGGCACCGGCTTGAACAGGTCATGTGATCTGATCACGCCGGCGTGACGGTCGACTCCAAAGGGTTAATATTAAACACATATAAGTATTTTTACAACTTGTATTTAGAAATATTCTGTTGTAATTATTGATGCATACATGTGTTCATCCATTTAATATGGCATCTGCTATAATGGGGTTAATGTATGATATTACTTAATAATACAATACATTATAATATATGATATGATAATTAGATTTTCGTTTTATTCATTTCTTATTTCATAGTTTCTCATTATTATTATTTTTATCGCTCATTTTATTTTTGATTTTATTAATCTGTGTGAATCTGTGCTGTCCTGTTTTTCACTCTCACCCTGTTGCTGTTTGAACTACTGAATTTCCCCACGGGATTAATAAAGGTCCATCTTATCTTATCTTAATTTATAAGTTGATTTACTTCAATCTACTGTACAATATTACAAGAAATATACTGCATAAAGAAAACTATATACTTTATTTGATCTAAAATATTGATGTTTCTACAACACCCATTGTGTATGTTGTGAATGAAGCGCCATCTCATGGTTAAATCTTGTAATTGAACAAATGGGGAAATTGGGCAACGCCCTCTAGCAATTTGGCAACACCCCCAGCCCCTGGCATCCGCTGGGTTTTTGACTGGGACACACCCATTTGAGTCTGATCTGGAGTGCTACATCTGTAGGTGTTTCAAGCCAGTACTTTCGACAGAAATACACATATACATCCTGTTGAGCAGGATCTACAGTTTCCAGTATTTTCCGTTTCGTAAAAAATAATAAAATACGGCAAAGATATTAAAACATGTGCTTCCATTATTCATACTTCTGAAATATATCTGTATTAACTTTATATCATCGTATGTCCGTGTTTATTGGGTATTTTTGCATGAAACAAAGACTGGCATATAGTTGTTTCAAGCCAGTACTTTCGACAGAAATACACATACATCCTGTTGAGCAGGATCTACAGTTTCCAGTATTTTCCGTTTCGTAAAATGATCAAATACGGCGAAGATATTCGAATATGTGCTTCCATATTTTATACTTTTGAAATGTATTAACTTTATATCATCGTATCTCCGTGTTTACTGGGTCTTTTTGCATGAAACAAAGACTGGTATATAGTCTCAAGCCAGTACTTTCGACAGAAACACACGGCAATGTTGTCCGGACTGTTGTTTTTATGCGGCACCGGCTTGAACAGGTCATGTGATCTGATCACGCCGGCGTGACGGTCGACTCCAAAGGGTTAATATTAAATAAGTATTTTTACAACTTGTATTTAGAAATACTCTGTTGTAATTATTGATGCATACATGTGTTCATCCATTTAATGTGGCATCTGCTATAATGGGGTTAATGTATGATATTACTTAAATACAATACATTATAATATATGATATGATAATTACATTTGAGTTTTATTCATTTCTTATTTCATAGTTTCTCATTATTATTATTTTTATCGCTCATTTTATTTTTGATTTTATTAATCTGTGTGAATCTGTGCTGTCCTGTTTTTCACTCTCACCCTGTTGCTGTTTGAACTACTGAATTTCCCCACGGGATTAATAAAGGTCCATCTTATCTTATCTTAATGTATGAGTTGATTTACTTCAATCTGCTGTACAATATTACAAGAAATATACTGCATAAAGCAAACTATATACTTTATTTGATCTAAAATATAGATTTTTCTACAACGCCCATTGTGTATTTTGTGAATGAAGCGCCATCTCATGGTTAAATCCTGTAATTGAACAAATGGGGAAATTGGGCAACGCCCTCTAGCAATTTGGCAACACCCCCAGCCACTGGCATCCGCTGGGTTTTTGACTGGGACACACCCATTTGAGTCTGATCTGGAGTGCTACATCTGTAGTAGTTGTTACATTTACTTTTATCAGGTTATTATGCATGACACCTATTAGGTTTTACCTTAAATTGTCCTTGGGCAGACACACACACCGCTAATATTGGGTATTTTATTGGGTTCGGGATTCCTATGGATGACTGCCTAGGAGAGAGCGCAGAGAAGCGTGTAAGACTGCGACTCTGCCTCCTGGTCTCAACTCCAGTTTGGCATGGATCAAGTCCACAAAGCCCTGAAATGTTTGCCGAAATGAGATCTGCACCTTTCAAAGTAGGGTGAATGCCGTCTCTCTTAATCAGACCAGGTATTCCCCAGAAGGCTGTCCAATTATTTACGAAGCCCACATTGTTTGCTGGGCACCACCAAGACAACCAGCGCTGAAATGATGACATGCGGCTATACATGTCATCATTGATCAGATTGGGGAGGGGACCAGAGAAGATTACGGTGTCCGACATTGTTTGAGCATAACTACACACCGACTCCACATTAAGTTTGGTGCATTCTGATTGGCGTAAACGAACATCATTACCACCGACGTGAATAACAATCCTACCGTATTTGTGTTTATTTTTAGCCAGCAGTTTAAGATGCGCCTCAACGTCGCCCGCTCTGGCCCCCGGAATGCATGTGACTGTGGAGGCTTCGGTCTCTAAATTCACGTGTCTCATAATAGAGCTACCAATAACCAGAGTTGGCTTCTCAGCGGGTGTCTCGCTGAGTGGGGAATATCTGTTAGATACGTGAACGGGTTGGTGGGGACCTGCGGGTTTCGCTTTATGCCCCTTCTGAACAGTCACCCAGTCTCCCTGCTGCTCGGGAGTTGCCGGGGGACGGCGAAGAGGAGCTACCTTTTGCCGGTCCGCACCGGCTAACATGGGCTTTACTGTAGCTGAGTTACTTTCTAAGATGCGGAGCCGGGCTTCTATGGCTATGATTCCCGCCTCCAACCTAACAACTATACTACATTTAACACATGTATCCTTACCAGTAAAGGAGGCTGGGAAGTAACCAAACATGAGACAGGAAGAGCAGGAAATAGCACCAGAGGGTGGGGAAAGAGCCATGGCTAGCTATCAAGCTAAAGTTGCTCCCGTTAGCAAACCCGAAAAGAGTGTAGGCAACTGTGGAGTTACAGTCGCTAAGAGAAGGAGAGTTGTGAGTGCTTAAGCTGTAGTAACGTGTGATTACAACGTCAGGCAGTTGCCGTGATCAAGAGTTTTAAAACGATCGATTACGTTTAAGTTAATAAGCTATCAGCAACAGAACAGGCACACGGGTTACCCGGAGATGACAACAACAACCGGAAGTTACAACGTGCTCACCGCAATAGGTTCCTCCTTCCTGTTGGTTGCTGGCAACCGGACAAATACATGAGGGAGGCCCGATACACCACTAATCTGGAGGAGAGGTCTTTAATGAACTATTAGTAGAGAATAACGAGTAATGAATATACTTTATTACTCATTTCCATTCATGTCAATTGCAGATACATGTATAGTCTTCTCAAGCACCAACTATCAAATATCTCTCCTGATTGTTGGCACTTGACAATCACCATACCTGAATTTTACTCAGGTGTAACTAAAGTCTGATTTAAGGGTTGTTTATATTTCACATCATTAATCAGAATCTGCAAAGTAACTCAAATAAATGCAGTGGAGTAAACATACCAGGTTAACCTCTGAATTGTAGTGGAGTAGAATTACAAAGCAGCAATGAGCTGTCATGTGGGTATACGGCATTAATATAATGCTGCGCATTATGGACACAAGTGATTTTCACCCATTTATTAATTATATGTTTTACATTTGATAACACCAATGTGTTTAATAATGGCAACTTCTAATTGTGGGGAAAACGAAAACGTTCAGTAGAGACGTCCCATAGAACATTTTGCGAAACACAATAGCCAGCATGTGTAGTTCTGGGGGGTGTTCGATTCCAGTTTTGGATAGTCTGGCGTGGTTTCGTTCCATTTCACACAGCTGTTTGACGCTCTGGGTAACCTTACGGGAACTGTAGTCCTAAACGATAGCTGGGGATTATGGGTAGTGTTGTGTTTTCGGCCATCCTAAACTCAAAAATGTTGACAATCGCAATGATGCTCGAAATGTCCCTTACAGGCCTACGTCTGTTTCCGGTTATTTTTATTTTGAAATTCAGTTCCTGACGGACACCAAAAAAGCCCGAGATTATGGAATTAAACCAATAAATAAAAGCAAGGATAATTGTGTGTTATTGGTGAGTAAATAACAGTGTGTTATTTTGAAAAGAATAACAAATTAGAAGGAACAAAATATTTAAAAATACAGATTTCAGTATCCTGAGGCTCTGAGCCCCATTTATTGTCCTCACAGACGGCAACAAAAGTCCGAAATTATACGATTTAATATAAAAGCAATAATTGTGGCTTGATATTGAGTAAGAACATGTTTTTATGAACCACACAGCTTCCGGTCTTCCACGACCCGACCGGAGAAAAAGACGTGCTGCAGCCTGCAGGCACGAAACACGTTACCGGTAGAAATACATTGCTTTTAAAATCGTCCTGTGCAACACGAAAAAAAGGGGCAAATCGTGATGGTGAACACGAATCAATAGATTAAAAATCGTGTTGGTGAACACGAAATGCCGTGAGACTGGGTTGCACACTCACACACACCCCCCCCACACCCACACACACACACACACCATTTGTATTGAATGTGAGAGGTTCCAGGTTGTTGTGTTTAATATTCATGAGAATCTTTGTCATTGTTCAAATGATAATAAACATTAGCATAAAGCATATTTGTCCACTCATATGTTGATAAGAGTATTAAAAACTTGAAAAATATTCCTCTGAGGTACATTTAGAACAGATCAAAAATGTGCGATTAATTGCGATTAACTATGGACAATCATGCGATTAATCGCGATTAAATATTTTAATCGACTGACAGCCCTAATTATTAGTGTAGGACACGTTTTATTCATGCTTTCACATAATTTTACAGAAAATTGCTATACTATTTCAGACTCAGTATTTACATTCTTACATTCAAGGAAAATCAGTAATATCTTTAAAAACTACAGTCCTTTTATATCAGCTGTGCACCGTTATGGTGTAAATATAACCTATCTATGAATTAGATCAAATGTAAAAGTCAGCCGAATTTGTGTTGATACTGCAAGGAGACGTATTGTGTGAAGAGAAATTGAAGATGTTGTTTAATTGTTGAATATATTTATGATCCACGTCAAGTATTCAGTTTCGGCGGCATTTCTTCCAGTTTTTCCAAAGGTCTTCTCATCAGGGCTCTCTAAATAAAGAACTACGGCAGATCTGTAATTTACAATGCCGTTATGTGATGACTTTCAAAGGAAAAAGCAAGAGCACTCGGAATTAAGTATTATTTTATTCTTTTAAAATGTTTTCCGGATTTCATATAATATAAACACCAAATCCCAGCATGCATTGCGGCTAACACATCCAATAAAACCATAAACCTTAAAACCATAGCTGAGGATCTTGGGTAATCGCTCGAAATGCCTACGTCTGTTTCCGGTTATATTTATTTTGAAATTCAGTTCCTGAAAAAAGCCCGAGATTATGGAATCAAACCAAGAAATAAAAGCAAGGATAATTGAGTGTTATTGGTGAATAAATAACAGTGTGTTATTTTGAAAAGAATAACAAATTAGAAGGAACAAAATATTTTAAAAATACAGATTTCAGTATCCTGAGGCTCTGAGCCCCATTTATTTTCCTCACAGACGACAACAAAAGTCCGAAATTATACGATTTCAAATAAAAGCAATAACTGTGGCTTTATATCGAGTAAGAGCATGTTTTTATGAACCACACAGCTTCTGGTCTCCCTCGACCCGACCGGAGAAAAAGACGTGCTGCAGGCAGTAGAAATACATTGCTTTTAAAATCGTGCTGTGCAACACGAAATGCGGTGAGACTGGGTTGGATAGGCGGATAGACATCAGCAAACTAAAGACTTGGAGCTGAGTTCTAAGGACACGATGTGGGGGGAGATGTGTTGGTGGAGCAGCACTAAGGCAATGGGAGGTATTGGATAGAGAGCAGAAGTGAAAACAAAGAGGCTCCTGCATGTTGACTTGTTGTGATCTCTGCTCTGGTTACGTACAAATGTGTCCCTGCACTCTACAGCCACACAAACGCTCCATGTTTCAGATGAAATACGTCTACATCTGTCCTCCATGGCCAGAGAAATGATGACCCCCCTCATCTGTTGGCTCTTACATTTCGACAAATTGGCAACTTGATAAGAAATCTGGAGTGAGACTGGAATGTCTGGTTTCAACTGCCACTCAATCTGGAATTTCCTCTGGGGGATTGTTCTTGTTCATGGCTTCAGAGGAAGGTGGTCCCAACATACCTGATCCAGTTAAATATCCACAACAGGAATTATGAACGTTACGTAACCAGTGGTACCATTTGATGGAACATTTGAAATGGAAAAGGCCCTTTCAGATTATTATATTAAAATTAGGTATGCTCCGATCGGTCACCGTTCGAGATCGGCCGATACTCACTCTCTACCGATCGATTGGTGCTCTAAACATGCCGATCGCGAGAGCTGATCACATGACGTAAAATACATGACACTTTTCTCTGTGTGCGGCAAAACAAGCCCGACAGGCTGTCAGGAGAGGGAGAGGGGGAGAGGGGGGAGAGAGAGAGATAGGAAAAGAGAGCGCTTCCGCTCATTTCTCCCGTGTTATTATCCAAAGTGAATGTAAACTTGAATAATGTACATCATTTGAATGTAATACTTAAGTTGATTGTTGTTTGTGGAAGCTCCAGTGAATGAGCCCCATTAACTGAGTTTTAAACATTACTTTAACCTGTTAATCCCCGAGCCTGTTTTTCAGGTTTCAGGCTCGAAAATGACATTCCCAGAACAAATGACTATAACGTCACTTCTAAAAGGTTTATATGAATATTTGTTGTTATCAAAGCAAGGTTACATCTGTGAGTTGGATGTAAAAGTGTCAGAATCAATATAGATGTTTCTGTTTCAGAGTAAATTCAGATGGAACATAGCAAAAAAATGTAAATTCCTGTCTCCGCCTAAAGAAAACCCAACCTTGAATGATGGGTTGGTAGCCTAAAAGCTTTAGGAATCCAAATTATAACATATAATAAGTACCCTGTATCAAGATTGAGGCAAAACAAGTGACATTTGACCTTTTTAGAGAGGTTTATGAAAATAAAGTCCAGGCGGAATAAGCTTTGGGCACATTTGGTTCCATCAGTGCCATTTGACCTTTTTCAGGTACCAGACTATAACAATCATTGTATTACATTGAATCATCACTATAGGTATTCATTCCACCCAAAAATGTTTTGTTTTTTTTAAATGTAATAATAATAATAATAGTAATAATAATTCTTAAAACAATATTAAAAATATTTGTGTGAGTGTGTGTAAGCGTAGGTATGTGTGTGTGTGTGTGTGTGTGTGTGTGTGTGTGTGTGTGTGTGTGTGTGTGTGTGTGTGTGTGTGTGTGTGTGTGTGTGTGTGTGTGTGTGTGTGTGTGTGTGTGTGTGTGTAGTAGGGCTGTCCCGAATACCATTTTTCGGGCTCCGGATATTCGGAAGTAATCAGCAGCGAATATTCGATGCGGAAAGATTAAATAACTTTTTCATAACACGCTCCGTGAGACCTGACAACATGCTGTTAAGCAGAAGTGCAGAAAGAGCATACTATTACGATTTATATTTATTTATTGTCTCAGTACTCGCATACCTTAAAACTAAATGTGTCCTCTGCATTTAATCGAGCCGCAGTGCAGCGCCTGGGGACCAAATTACGTTTTACAACCTGAAGATACAAAACCCATATTTATGTTTTAACAACAATGCTTTTAATAACATAGCCGTAACAGTAGGCCTCACGGTGTAATACTTGTTACCGATACAGTATAGTATTTAAATAAATGAAGAACGAAAAATAAATGAACAAACTGTATTGGACTATGAGAAGACCTCTAGTCATTCTGAGAAGACTACTGGATCAGGTCTGTTCTGCCACCTGCAGTGGGCATCCCCTGCAAAGGTTCGGATGTGTTGCTCAAACAATTACCGGTTGCCCTGTCACAGTCAATCTGCTCGACAAAATATGTTTGTCTTTTTTATTTTCCTGCGATGATGGTTCTTCAGGACTGCTTCTTAAGCTCTAATCACACTCTCGCAGACTTTTCCGGTGTTTCTAAATTAGATGACAATGTATGTGTGTCATTCAAGAGGAAAATATGCCTGGTTTTTGTTGTTGTTATTACTGTCAGGAAATGTACAACCTAACCCTGGTCCGCCCAGTAGTAATAGTCAGATCGCTACTCCTGCTGATTTTAAAGCTAGGTTTGGGTTGGGTTTCATCCACTTGAATGTGCGCAGTCTGTTAGGTAAACTAGATTTTGTCCGTATCTGGGCAAAATCGACTGACGTCATTGTCTTATCTGAAACATGGCTAAATAAGTCTATTTTGGCCTCTGACATTGCCTTAAATGGTTTTAATGTGTATCGTACCGACCGGCCTAATAAAGGTGGTGGCGTTGCAATTTATGTTAAGAATAAGTTCAGTGTAACCACATTAGTTTCCAAATCGATCAGTAAGCAATTTGAATGTTTAGCCTTAAATATAGAAGTGGCAAAGGGTCAACAGGTCATGGTGGTGGGCTGCTACAGACCCCCCTCAGCTGTCAAAGACTCCTTGGCTTCACTAGCAAATCTTTTATCACAACTAGACTACAAGGAAATAGTGCTACTTGGAGATTTTAACTGGGACTGGTGACATGCAGTGTCAGAGGATTTTAAAAACCTTTGTATCTCTTTAAATGTTACTCAGATTGTGGACAGTCCTACTCGCCCAAATATTAAGTCCCCTAATAAATCCTCCCTAATTGATCTCATTTTAACTAATGTTCCCCATAAATATTCTTCTGTGGGAGTATTTGCAAATGATCTGAGCGATCACTGTGTTGTAGCCACAATTAGGGACACTAAGGTCCAAAAGGTTAAACCTTGCATTATCATCAAGAGAGACATAAAATATTTTGTGGAGCAGGGTTTTGTGCATGATCTGTTTGATTTTGATTGGGGTAAAATCAATCTGTGTGCTGATGTTGAAACCGCATGGTCTTATTTTTATCTTGGTTTTATGGAGATCATTGATAGACATGCACCTCTGCGTACATTTAGAGTAAAGGGACGAGACAATCCTTGGTTTTCTGTTGAGCTGTCTAGTCTCCTTCATGAGAGAAACAAGGCCTGGGCAAAGGCTAGGAAATCAGGCTCACAGATAGAATGGCTGCGTTTTAGGCAGCTAAGGAATAGCTTCACTTCAAATGTCAAAAGTGCAAAGTCGAATTACTATTTGTCGGTTACCTAAATAATCCTAGGAAATGTTGGAAAACAATAAAATCGATATCAACCGGTGAGATCCGTAATGAGCTACCTCCGTGCCTTACCACAGCATCTGGCCCTTTATCGGACAGGGCTACTATGCTACATTGCTTTAATGAGCATTGTGTGTCCTGCGGTTCTCTATTTGATTCTGTCACTAACTCTGCTTCTGTAAACACCACAGTCTGTGACTCTGAACAACGTGGTCTGGAAAACCCTTTCAGTTTTACCCCTTGTACTGTTGATGTTGTTCATGAAGCCTTATCTAAGTTAGATCCTGGGAAACCGGCTGGCCCGGACAACGTAGAACCTTTCTTTTTAAAGATAGCTGCAGACTTTATTGCTCCACCTCTTACTTCTCTTTTTAACCTCTCCCTCAGCACAAATACAATTCCAAAAGTATGGAAGTCTGCTTATGTCTTGCCTTTACTGAAAGGAGGGGAGGCAACTATTTTAAATAACTATAGGCCAATCTCTAAATTGTCAGTTCTGGCTAAGGTGCTCGAACGCTTAGTGAGTGAACAAGTAAAGGAGTTTTTATGTATAAATGATATCCTGTCTGAGCATCAGTCAGGATTCAGAAAGAAACACAGCACCATCATTGCCACAATGAAAGTGGTGAATGACATTACAACTATTTTAGATAATAAGCAGAGTTGTGCAGCTCTGTTTATTATAAATTAAATAAACACTCGCAAAATGTTATACCTACCTGACCTTTATACCTACCTGAATGGTCCAGTATTTAGGTCGTGCCACTCCCTGAAACAGTTCTTTTTGACAGTGAAGCACAGAGGGACCTGACACTTCCTCCAGTACACAGGTGTCTTCACCCGTTTGAGTCCAGCATCTAGGCACCTCCTGCAGTTCTTCCTGACCTTGGAGGTGCAAGGCCTTCAGCAGGGCCTTCAGCAAACTCCAACAATTCTGCAGCAAGCTGCTCCCTGAAAGTCTTCTGAGTGTGTGGCTTTGTCCTGCTGGGATCACACCTCACCTAACAAATGTGGAAAAACAAAGAGATTAATTCACTGGCTTATACTTATAGGATAATATTGGACAATAAATGAATAATATTCCACCAAATAAATAAGTAAACACATATATATTCATTCACTGGCCATTCATTTAGAAAATGTAACTCCGAAAAGACAAGTAACACTATTTAGCATTTTGCCTAATCATTCCTGTAGCTTCTTGGCTAAGCTAGCACTGTGACACAGTTTCACCAACCCACATAAGTAATGTATAAAAACAGAGAGATTACATACCTTTCCCGTGGTGGAAGTTCAACATCCGAGTCACTACTGTCCGGATCCAGGTCTGGCTGGAGGAGATCTTCATCATCCCGATGAAGAGTCATCTGGTATGATCGTAGCTATCGTCAGCTAGCATCTCTTGCAGCTGCTCTGTGGTAAAGCTCTCCCTTCTGGCTGCGTAATGTGTAATGGAGCCGGAGCAGGTGTAGTTTATACTACGCAGGATCATATCTTTGGAACCCACTGGTCGATTTGGGTGATTGACACCTTTTCTGAACCGTTAGAGCCAATAGAATCGAGTGACACGTCCCGCTAAACACTTACGTCAAGTACAGAGAAGTTTGCGTCAACAGCATTTGAGACAGCATTAGCTCCGGACTGCGAAACTTTGTACCTACCCTGCTGCCATGAATGTTATGATAGATTATCAGGAACAATTCTTAAGTGACTAAGAGACATTGGATTAACCTTAAACAGCGTTTTTATTCCCTTGAACAAGAGCTTTGATCACAAAACAACGGTAAGACATAATTATTGTTATGGTTTTGAAAACTGCTGTTTTTTTTCTTCTCTGTTCTGGCTGCTAGCTCAGTGAGTTTGTGTCCTACAGTGATGATACTTATAACAAAAATAATCTCTGGAGTATCAGCTTTCAGATGATATGTAGCTTGTGCAGAAAATATTAAATTGTAAAGATTGTTTTTGCTAGTTAGCACTGGAAGTAGCATCTGCCCATTTTAGCTAAGGGCTAATGCTAACGCTTCTTGTGAGACTTGTGTTTTGTTTCTGTAAAAATGGTTCGTATTGTCAGTTAGCTGAGAATCTTCTTGTTAATCTGGTATAACACATTAATAGGTTTTTAAATATTAAGATGCCCTGTGGCACAGTGTTGTGAAAAAAAAACAGGGTCCCCGTCGGCGGGGACCTTCGGGCTTAACAGGTAAAATGGAAGATTTAAAGTGATGTTTAAATCTTACATTTAGGCCCCGCCCACTCCATCGGTATCGGCCGATACTGATTCCGGCGATCGGCCCCGAAATTGGTGATCGGAGCATCCCTAATTAAAATACATATTGAACATACCTAAGAATTACAAAAACGAATTATCTCTTAAAGTTGTATCTGTCAGAGCCGTTTTGATTTTCTTGGCCCTGGAGTTCATTGGTGTTACATAGTTTTCTGGCTCTCCAAAATCGAGGTTCTTTCCGGGCCAACAACCGGGCTGAGTAGGCTAAACTAGTGAGAGAATCTCTGGCAACTCCAACAAAATGAACATATTTTACCGCGATTTAATTGTAATTGTAGGAGCCAAAACGTTGATTTATTATTTTGATTATTTAATCATTTAATGTATGTAATGGAGTATAATTGATTGGTGTCATTTGATCAGGATCCACAGCCACGGCTGGGCGGAGCGACTGATTGGTGCTGCGATGGCCTCAGCTGGTTAAGAGAGTCCTGCTGATTATACTCTGGGTTCTATTTTGGTTGTGAAGCCACACGGTTTTTCGACCGCTGCACTGCAGAGAAGATACGATTTGTTTATTTAAGTGACGGAAACTGTTTCAACATCATCTGGTAAGATACCTTCATTTGTGTTTAAAGAAGAGAACGAACGGTGAATAAATGGAAACGATAACATGGAAATAAATGTACCAAAAACAAACAATATATCTCTGAGTGATGTGTGAGCGCGTCGGCCAGGCGCTAAAACCAAAGAACATAAAAGAGCTTAAGAAAGGTGGAAAGATTGCTCTTTTAGTAATACACGTTTCAAAATGATACCGAAGTAACAACATACTGATACCAGTTAGTAAGAACCATGGATTAATGCTTTGAGTCTGCAGACAGACGGCAGAGAAACACCTTTTAAAATGCGTGTTTTTGTTGCGTGCTAAGCCAACGTTGTATATGCTCCGACCGTCCACACTCACAACAACGGCCTACAGACATAAATTAACCAGCGACTGTATTTGCAATGCCACAGACAGTCTGTGGTTTGTACTTGTTTAACTTTAGTCTAGTTTCTGAACAGATATGAGGACAGATATGAGGACAGACCTGGCGGCAGACATACGTTTCTGGGCGGGCATTTGATTTACCAGGGCGACCCCGAAATTTACATTTCCCGGGAAATCTCGAGATTTGTCAAGGGGGGGGGGTTAGGTTGCCACAAGGCTGTTGACGGTCTTATTATAGGCTACATCCATTAGTTGGTTTTGTGGCATATGTAACACTGTGCCAACTTGGGCAAGCAGGCAGGCAAACTTAAGCGCACACAGGGTGGAAAGGTGGAGTAAGGTTGAGCGATGGAGAGAAAGGGAGAGAGAGAGATTGAGCGAGGCAGAGAACATGTGCAGCGGTCTGCTTGCGCACAGAGCAGGAGTTTGTGAGAGCCGGCTTGAGAGTCAATTTCTCTTCAAAATATAATTGATTGCCAGCCTCCCTTGTCCCTGGCTGGCTTGCTCGCTCGTTGGTAACGTATCTGATGTCTTCTAATGTGCCTGCATCTGGCGCTGAGTTGCCATATGCCTTTCAAGTGTATAAGTGTGAACCACTTCCTGATATCCATTGTTGCAGATACATATAAATGATAATAGCCAAACTAACCTAGCAAGAGTAAACTGACAGGCTGCTGTGCCGCATCTCACTCAAAAACCCACACGGCTCAACCCAGCGAAAAACCAGTCTCGCGCGCAGCCTTTCATTCAGAATTTCATAGCAAAATAAAAAAAATGCTATTAAACTAATCTTTCAACATCGTGTAAAACAAAAATAAATATTAGGACAAAGCCCTACAAATAACAACAATAAACATAATCAGTGGCGGCTCCAGAGTTTTGTTTTTGTTGGGTAATCTAGGGCTAACCCATACAGTGGTGGTGCTCAAGTCAGTATTTGCAATGTAATTACATACATGCTCCCCTTGACAGTGAAATGCCACGCGTGAGGTTTAGATTATTTCCCTGTCTCAATCCAAATTGAACTGTATGAAATAAAAAGGCACATTTGTCTTGTTGTAAATAAAAAGGGCGACCTGGAGCCAATCCTGCAATTTCGCCACAGGTGAAACATGCTAAAAACCCAACCCCTGCAGAGGGTCTGGGGGGGTTCTCCCTCAGGAGATTTTTTGAAATACTAACATAAAATACACATGCTGGTACTCTCTTGAGAAGAAAAAATAAATAAATCTATTACTTCAGGATATATTTAAAAAAATTGAATGCCATTTTAGTTTTTTGTTACTTTGTTCTGAAAGCTGAACCTGCTGCTCCTCACAGAGACAAGAGGAGAGGCTGTGTGAATTACTTTACATTGTGGATAGCGGTGGATAGCTCCCATTGGTCTGTGTGTCAAAATGAAAGACAGCCCACACACCTATCAATCATCAAACCGTGGGGTCTTATTTCATTACGTGTTGATTTCTATCAAGACGTAATGTTATAGATTTACTACAGCAAACGTATTCTCCGTCGGGACTTCCTGCAACAACACCACGTCGTTATCGTGATTCTGATTGGCCAGAAGACATTATCAAAGATGTTCTATTGAGAAGATGATCAATACGTGACAAGTTTTCAAACCGTTTGTCTTCGGTATTTACTGCTGTCTGTGCAATTTACTCCGCGCGAGTTGGCAGACTTTATTTTGCTTACTTTAAAATCCTTTTTCATGGTGGCGCTAAGCCATTTCTTTGTATGGCTGTAGCCTATCCCAGTATACCCTGGCGCCGCTAACTGAACATAATAATAAAACAATTAAAATGTTGTATTCAGCCCTGATTAAAACAGCGGGCCCAAATCCTGGATGGGCGGGCCCGGCCCCATGGGGCCCGCCCATGACGCCGGGTCTGTATGAGGAGCTATGAGCTCTGAGGGCTAAGAGCTAACGGCTGATGTTGGTTTTGTGTTTCGCATTGAGATGACCTCACGGCTCCGCCTACACTGCATTACTATAGTTACTACCCCGGTTCCTAAACTGTAATGGAAACGCAGCATAAAGTGAGCCTGGCTTACCAAGGCCTAATTATACCGCACTAAGCCGTGTGAGGCCCTGCAGTGGAAATGCGCCATAAGCGTCCTCCACTTTTCTGCACATTCATATCTCATCTCAGTGTGTCTTGGGCAGTGGAGCTGTCTTGTACCATCACGCAAGCTTGGATGAGCTCAATTTTCCAACTCAACTGCCCTGACACTTACAGGATATCCTGTGAATGATAAGGGGTGAGCTGAGCCGCCCACATCTCACCATGCAGCACTGCCCATTCCCTAAATCTAATTACAGCACTAATAACTGCAGTTATTAATTCATAAGCCTCTTTACTTTCTCACTCCCTTTGCTCTTCATATTTAATCTTCCCTATGATGGCTCAAGTAAGGGAGAGGAACCTCATTTTTGGGGAGAGTCGTATGACTCTCCCCAAAAATGAGGTTCCCAGATGCTAGAGAAGTTTCATGTCTGTGAGGAAAAAGTGTGGGAGGAGCCTGAAGCTGAGTTTGCTCTAGAGCAGGGCTCTCCAACCTTTCTTCATCTGAGAGCTATTTTGAAAAAATGAAAGTGGCCAAGAGCTACTTGAATCACATCGCTTACATTTATTCACATAGCCCTCATCGCTTGAATTAAGCTATACTTGTGTACACGTGTGAAATTGCAATACCTAAAGCTTATCACAAATCTTAACTTCACATCAAGGTCAACGAAAATGTATCACATATCATTATGGCCCACATAGTAAGTACATCACTGAAAATTCACACATGTCCTTAATCACCACCTGACAAGCATTTCACTCTTTTTCACAGTTAGTGAGATGAATGGCACTGCATGGAGTCCATCATAGTGGTGTATGCTGAAGTGTACCCACTTAGGTTCACTCTAATAGTCATTTAAATGTTCATAAGTCAGTCTTGTTCTGTATTTAGATGTCATGACATTCATGTCAGAAAAAGCTGCTTCACAAAGGCATGTAGACCCAAATAAAGCAGACGTGTTCAGTGCTGCTTGGTGGATGTTCTTATAGTTTTCTGGGTCTACAAGGATCCAGCAATGTTGTGAGTTTTGCTGAGACTTAAGCTGAACATGATTTTGGAGATTTATAACCTCCATCTCCACAGGATTGACACTGAACAGTTCAGCCATCTTCTTCTTCATCTTGACATGCAATTATAAACCATAATAAATCAACTGTATGGTCTCCCCTGTGAAATGAACCATGGTAGACCATGGTTCATTTAACCATGGTATAACCATGGTTGACCATGGTTGGGATATGGCACCACAGTCAACCATGGTAGAGCACTGATATAAACCATGGTCTACCATGGACATAAACCATGGACTACCATGGTCTACCATGGACATAAACCATGGTCCACCAGACTGGAAATAATATAAATTAATACAAGCTTTTCAATAGTTTCAAGCATTTCATTTTAAAATATTTGTATAGATCATGTTAATTGCACTTAATTTAATCTACAGTACACTGTCACTCTATAGTTGCACACACACTCATGAAATGCTCATTAAACAGTTGGTGAAAATGTAAAGACTATTTTATATACATTCATCAGGTGACGGTGCCTGTATGAGCCTCATTAGAATGATTGTCGACCATGGTTTCTGTAGACCATGGTTTCTTGAGACCATGGTTCAAATATTCAAATGGTTGACCATGGTTTCTGGAGATGACATTGTGACCATGCAGGCTGACCATGGTGGACCATGGTTTCTTCCCCATGGTACTGTGACCATGGCAGGCTGACCATGGTGGATCATGGTTTCCGGAGTTGACATTGTGACCATGGCAGGCTGACCATGGTGGACCATGGTAGTCCATGGTTTCTTCCCCATGGTACTGTGACCATCATGGTATTTTGTGGTCAACCATGGTATTACCATGGTTGGCAATGGAATACCATGGTGACCATGGTCAACCATGGTTACGTTTCGCAGGGGAGCCTCCCTATATCTTTGTGTGAAATTGTTCCATCCTCAAAAACAAAAAACGAATACTTCTGCAGTCTAGCTGCAGCTTCTAGCAACGGTCTTCTGTTAAAAAAAGGATACTGAATGTCCTGAATGTGGCATCACACACATGACTTGAGTCTGAACCATAGACTGTAAAGGTCTGAACCTAACAGACAACAGGAGTATTTACAACAGCATTATAAAAACAAAAATACTGCATGTGGGTGCTGTTAGTGAATTCTAGAGCCCTGAAGGCAGGAGAGACTGAAAAGAGTCAAGGGAAGCTTATAAAAGTTAACAGCATTTAATTACACAAATGATGCGGTGGTGTACAAAATGAAATGTGCGTGTCGAGGCTCTCTCCCCATGCGTCCGGTCAGTCCGGGTCAGCAGGAGCCAGAGGTCAATCCTTGGCTTGCTCTTCCTGTTGTCATCTGAGGTCTTCTCCTATTGGCCGACGTCGTCGGGGGCGGGTCCAATGCAATTCCTTTGATTCATGGTTTGAAAATGCAGCATTTCACCACATGCTAATGCTAACCGGAAGTGAAGCATTTTCAGAATAAAAGTATTACGTTAATAGTTAGTGAACTTCAGGTTTTTCAGAATAAAACTGATTTGAATTAAATAGTGTATTTAATTCAAATTACGCCATATCAACATTGATTTTAATTTCTAACAATGCACACTGACATTCTCTGTCTTACTGTTACATTAATCCCATGAATGTATGAGACTAAGTTAGCTTCATCATATCTCAATCAGTGATTAGGTGAATAATACAATTTCTATCGAGTCACTATCAGCCACTATTTTCAGGGAGGGGGCGGTGTTTGGAGGAACAGAGGAGACGGTGATCGCGGAAGCTTTCCTCCTGCCTTCACAAACTGTACACAAGTATTTATCAACTGAAAATAGCAAGAGGATATTCATACTCTGCAATCCAGGACTTTATTAAATCCACCAAAAACCTGACATGACGATAACGAGTGTTTTTCCAAAACACAAATCCCTCCCTGTGTGTCTCTGAGCAGCAGCGACACGGCGGGTCATTCTGCCGTTGGTTCTGGACTGGAGTTGGTGGAGAAAGCAGACTGCTCCGTGTGTGGTGTCGCTGTGCTGCTCTCACGTCTATTCCTTGATCTCTGCGTCACCGACCAATTTGATATGTGTGACAGAAACAATTCTAAAATAAAAAAAACGTAATTTTCCAGCCGCGGTCGAAAAATCAAGAAGCAACCTTAGTACGCTATAATCGATAATCGAGCGGCGAGCTACTGAAAAGCTGCCCGCGAGTGTTATGCTGTGTTCGTTATTCTCGCGTCCAGGTAAGAAGCTTAAAAAGGAGACTAAATGGAGTCTCTGAGAAGGTTCAAAATTGGTACTTTAATTAATAAAAAGCGCGGTAATGTTACAAGCAGGATATTGTTCAGTCAGGAGAGAAAGTCTGCAGCTCCCTCTCCCTGTGATGGCCGTGCAGAAGAGACCTTCCAAGCATTCGTCTTTCCCGCTTGCTGGCTGTTCGCTCCTCCTCTCTGGGAGCTGTAGTGACGTAGGGGACTTCCCCCCTCGTTCGTCTTGTGTCCGATATCGCGTTAAACAGAGGATTTCGACATTTTACATTCATTGCTTTTTCCACATGCCTTTTCTCCTCCTTATCTCTTTCATAACTTTATATGTAATACATGTTAACGGCGTCAATAGCCCACTTTAATGATACTAATGGGCGGTAGTCCCGGATCATGACGGATTTTCAGAATAAAATAGCATTTAAACTGATGGTATGTTTAAGGTACATTATGCCATAAAACATTGATTTTAACGAGCTACCGGTCTAAAATTAAAAAATGTAAAGTCTAAATTCAAGCGCTTTTACATCAACCATTCCTCTTGGCATGTAAATCGTTTGGCAATAAAGAGAGCCAACAGAGAATTCAGAGACTGTTTCCAAACTGTAATGAAACCATTCATCCTCTGGCTGTGAGGGGGACAACAGAGGGGAGGGTTCGAGAATGCGAGGGAGAGAAACCAGCGGGTTGACAAAGACAAACAAGACAGAGGAGCAGCTGTTTTATTTTATGGCTTTTTAATTAAGTTCCAGGTGCAACATTTGTGTTCCCTCAACGCCTCATGATAGGGGCCTTCCAGCCCTCTGATGACTGAGCTAACACTACATCAAAAAGAGTCTCATATGTACATAGTAATATAAAAGTTGAATCTAAAACCCATTAGAAGACACCACTGGCAAGGTATTTGATGCATTACTATCACACACAACCTGAGGGAAAGAAAGCACAATGGCACATCAAACTGTATTTTATGCACACACATGCTGGCTCCTAAAGAGCAGATAGAAACACATGCAGATCACACACTGAAGGAGTAGATAGCACTTCTCCGCGCCATTCCTATGAGCTTGCTTTAAAAGAAGGAACACTCAAAACAACCAGGACGAGGGTTAAACAAAAATCTGTTTTAATCATAAAAGGTAATAATGCAATACAATATAAAACATTACCATACCATATAAAGCCATATCATATCATATCCGTAATGTCAAGAGTAGGCCCACTCCTGCCCTGATTCACGTGCTACAAGACCCTCCGGTCTGAGCAGCGCGTGGAGAGAAAGAGAACAACAAGCTGAACACGCTATCAATACCAACACAAACAGGAAGGGGTGGAGTTTCATTTGGGAGATACCAAAAAACGCTGTCTCACAGGGAATCAGCGCGGGCCAGCAGAGTACCAAACAGTTTTTAGTTTGAAGCAAAACACATTCTTATTATGTAGCTTATCACACAATAGTCCATGTGTTTTCCCGCTATGAAAGCCACAGGTGTTGGGAAGGCCTGCAGGATGCGCATCATTATATCTGGGGGAAATGTCCCTCGCAATTTGCAAAGCCTATCGATGGTTTAACCAAGAAAAACACTCAAAGGGATAATCTTTTCACTCAAAACAGAACTCACAAGTAATTCTGCATCTTCCCTCTTCAAAAATAGCCTAAAAACACCCTTTTGATAAACGGGTAAAAGTCAAAGAAAAAGACTATTGCGCAAATCTACTTTTAAGAAAAAGGGAACATTGTTTCAGGAATCTTTAAAAAACCTCTATATTTAAGAGGAAAAATGTACTTTTTGTTCCTTCAACTATTAACACACAGGAATGTATAAACCCACACATATATTAGGGATGACATGATGCAATACACCTCCTATAGATGGGTGACATTAAAATGAATATACCAAAAATATGCTGCCTCACTTCTTCTGTACAATACCTTCCATCAATTTTCCACAACACACAGCATTTCTTTTCCACACACATTCATCCAGCAGCAGCACTGAGGAGCACTGCACAGCTGGGCCCCAGCACCCTGCGGTGAGAGGCAGACTGATGCACACGGAGCCACCAGCACTGAGGGACTGTTGGAGACTGTGAAGGCTTTTATTTTCCCTTGTCCGCTAACTCTCCGCTATACCTTCAAATCATATTTCATTCTAGCCATGGGAAATGTATTCTGATGTTGGCTGTCTGTTTTCTATGAATGGTAAAGTGGTTGAAGTAGAAAACACAATGAAATACAGAAATGTGCTGCACAAAAAAAAACGGATCTATACGACTGAAATTAACTTTCCTCAAGCCTTTTGCTCATTTCAATGATATGAGGGAATGAAATAAGAAAGCAAAATTAGAGGGGGAGAGTTTGAGGGGGGGTTGTGACTGTGGGTGCACTCAGATGAAAGAGGTTCAGATAATGAGGATCATTGTAAGAGACATCCCATCACAAAAAGCATACATTTATGTCACAGGATTTTTGACAACTTCCCTTTCTGAGTTAAAATGTTTCATATTTGTTTTGTGTTGCCTGCCAGGTCTCTCTTATAGCAAATTGGTAATTCAAGTTCTTAAATGTGAAATCAAACTTAACAAAGGTGTACATCAATGAAAATGTACACCCTATACGTTACATGATCAGATTTTATTCAAGGATAACTCAACACATATTCATATATTGCCAGGTGCAGGAGCTAATGATTACACAATCTCACGTGCCCTCAACAGAGATGCAGTCCACTGCAGTCCCAAGGCGGCCCACGTTAGGACCTTTAACTCCAATCTGCTGATTGATTGTCTCTACGTCCCCCTCCCCCAACTCACTGCTTTAAAGTTTCTGCATCACCGTCTCCAAAGCCCATCTGAGCAGCTGCTGTTCTGCAGACAACCTGATCTCACCAGAATGCAAGGAGCTTCTGGGACGCTTCGAGCCGCAGCGCAGCGCGGCGTGTCTGGTGGAATAGCACCCACTAGAGTGGCCGCGATCTTTGCGAACGCCGCGGCCGTAACGCAGCGCAGACGCTCCTGGTGCGTTTAGGGGGTTACATTTGCGTGTCGGCACCACGCAAACAACCCCAATGTAAAGTGAATGAGGCTCTTTTGTCGTGGTGCACACACGCATTTCTACCACGTCCCGCAGTGAGCTTGTATTCTATAAAACGTTTTTTAAATCTACTTTATAGCTTGTAGTAACTCGCGGGAGGCTTCTTTTATTTTATTTGTATTCATAATCATTTTTATTTTTCGTCAGAATGTATTATGGTGCATTAGTTCCACATTTTTGTTCTCAAAAAACAGTGCATTGTGGGTAATACAACTGTGATTTTTACTACATTAGTTAGTTTTTAAGGAAGGTCAGAGATTCAGCTGTGTCAAATAGATTGTTCCCTAGTTAACGTTTTTTAAAAGAACATTATATTCCGATTTGATCATGTCCCCTTTATTGTATTACGGAGAGCAATGTGAGCGTCCATTCTTATTGGATAACGGAGGATTTTACACCCGGAAGTAAGTATTCTCCTTACTGTCGATTGATTTTACAGTGATATCTGCACTACTCATTAACTCAACAACACCAGATTATCCTTGTTGATTACACAACATTGATTGGTTTAAATTATGTGCAATACTTTTGTAATTTTCCCCTTCGATTCGGAGAAACACATATGTGTTCAGTTTAGGATGGCCGAAGACACTACACTACCCAGAATCCTCAGCTATCGTTTGGGACTCCACCATGTGCTTTGCTTGACAAACCCCGTGATTTGTCCTCAAGCTTTGTGATAGGATGTTGGAGTGGCAGTGCGCGAAGTTTACACTGAGCGACAAACAGCATTTTGAAATGGAATGAAACCCATCGACGGCACACTATTCAAAACAGGAATGGAACGTCTCCCCTTAGGTCACAGGCTCCTCCAACAGTGCAACACAATAAAACAGATACACAGAAAAATAGTGCAAGTCAATACAAAAAGAAAAATAGTGAAATAGTAAAAAGTGAAATAGTGCAATAAGAGTCTCTACAAGTGATTGGAATATGATATATTAGACAAATCATTTCTAAGTAGCAGCCAGATGAATGTTATGGATGTTATTTCAAAGTTCAGGTGTGAATAGTCTTGGCCTGTGGGATGAAACTGTCCCTGAGTCTGGTGGTTCTGGTCCGGATGTAAGATAAGATAAGATGGTACTTTATTGATCCCAATTTGGGACATTGTTTTTGTTGCAGCAGCATAAAAGACAAGGCATTTTACAATACAACAAAACAAGATAAACAAGAATAGAAAGAAAAGAAAATATAAAATATACGTGTTGAAATATAAAATATACATGTAGATATTATATATGCAAATATACATATTCAAAAATATATGACAATGGAATATGGAATATCAAATATTGAACAGATGATATATGTTTACAATGTACAGCGATGTTGTATTAGAGAAACTATGGAGCAGAGAGTTCTCTTCCAGCCAGAGGTGATTTATTGTACAGAGTTATGGCAGTGGGCAGGAATGTGTTCCTGTATGGGTCCTTGTGACAGCGGAGCTGCAGCAGTCTGTTGGAGAAGGAGCTCCGTTGTCTGTCCAGCTGCAGGTGGAGAGGATGGGTGGGTTATCCATCATGGACAACAGCCTGCTCAGTGTCCTCCTCTCCACCACAGCTTCAAAGGGGTCCAGCTTGATGCCAATGACAGACCCAGCTTTCCGGATCACTTTATTGATCCCGCTGGTGTCACCGGCTCTGATGCTGCCCCCCCAGCAGACCGCAGCAAAGAAGAGTGCACTGGCCACAACAGACGAGAAGATCTCCAGCATCTTGCTGCACACGTGGAAGGATCTCAGCTTCCTCAGAACATAGAGTCTGCTCATCCCCTTCTTGTACACAGCGTCACTGATTAATGATGTGAAATATAAACAACCCTTAAAGCAGACTTTAGTTACACCTGAGTAAAATGCAGGGGAGGTGATTGTCAAGTGCCAACAATCAGGAGAGATATTTGATTGGAGGACTGGCTTATCTAAAGCCAGTTGAGTAGCACTTGAAATGTTTGGCTCTATGAAACCTGATGTACTTTATGATTCTGTTTTCTTCAAGCTTGTATTTTGTTGGTCGAACGCACTTATTGTAAGTCGCTTTGGATAAAAGCGTCAGCTAAATGCAATGTAATGATTGTTGGTGCTTGAGAAGACTAAATATTTATCTGCAGATCCCTATAAAGTATATACATTACTCGTTATTCTCTACAAATAGTTAATTAAAAACTGTATATAATTGCTATTTTGGACATCCCTTTTCAAGATGTCAATATGACTCTAAACGTGTCGTGTAGAAAGATTTATCACCTATTATTAACCTACTTGAAGTAAACATTTTTTTAAGAGGATCCTTTGGGCTGAGTCTCCATGCTCCATGCACGTGCTTTAACCAGTAGGTGGTTTGGGTTAAAAAGCTGTCAAGTTTACAGTGTTAACAAAATAAAATATACTGCTATTTCTGGTTTAGTTTACGGCAGATATATTATGTTATTGTTTTGATATTTGTAACACAAAAGCGATGGAAAAACCCCACAGCAACACAGACAAGATGGTCTTAACATGACCCAGCGGTCTAGTAGTTAATAAAAAACAATAATATCAAAACAAATTATTACTACTAACTTTATTGTGAAATTAAAACAGAACGGTAAAATAATAGTTTCCGATCTATTTTGCGGCCAGATCTCTGTAGATAAATAAAGAACTACGACAGATGTGTAATATTTACAATGCATTCATGTGATGACTTTCAAAGATTAAAGCAAGCACTGCTGAATAAAGTATGATTTATCTTTTACGAAACGTTTTTTTCATATGGAATGCAGTTGGAGGTCAACCAATCACAGAGCTTGAGGCAACGCGGAGCAATAGCTGAGGATTCTGGGTAGTGTAGTGTCTTCGGCCATCATAAACTGAACAAATATGTGTTTCTCCGAATCGAAGAGGAAAATTACAAAAGCATTGTACACAATTTAAACCAACCAATGTTGTGTAATCAACAAGGATACTCTGGTGTTTTTGAGTTGATGAGTAGTGCAGATGGCACTGTAAAATCAATCGACAGTAAGGAGAATACTTACTTCTGGGGTAAAATCCTCCGTTATCCAATAAGAATGGATGCTCACATTGCTCTCCGTAATACAATAAAGGGGACATGATCAAATCGGAATATAATGTTCTTTTAAAAAACCTTAACTAAAGGGAACAATCTATTTGACACAGCTGAAGCTCTGGCCTTCCTTAAAAACTCATTTAATAAAAATCACAAATTAGGACAAAACACTGCAGGGAAGCAGGACAGACACCATTTTATCTACACGGCAGATAATGATGATGATAAAGTGAGTTGGAGGTTTGTTGCCGGGGGGGACAAAGCCTTTTGAGCTTATTGATTGTGATTTGTATGCAAAGGTAATTAAACAACTGCTTGTCTTTGCTATACTGGGTATGGAGGTATTAGTGTGTGTGCCTGTATGTGTGTGTTCATACCTGTACTATGACCCAGTGGCCGCTCCTAGCTGCCAGGTGGAGGGCCTGCTCAGCCACCACCTCCTGCCCCTGACCCAGGACACATTGTGGAAGTTCTTGTTGTCAAATGTGTAACCCAGCCTCTTCCCTGAAAGAAAACACAACATTTTTGTAAAGAACAAAATTATCCCGTTATTCACAATAATGATCAATGTCACAAGTTTAAAATAATTGAATTGACTGGTGAGAGATACAATACGATACACTTTATTGTCCTTGTAAGGACATTTGCAGAATATTCACACATGACTTACACTACATGTACACAGTAAAGTAAACAGATATTGTTCTAAACTGTATGAAAGTAAACATGTATTATTTTAAACTGTATTGAAGTGAACATGTATTATTTGGGACTGTTTTACTGTAATCCTATATATATATAACCTTCTCACTTACACTCACTGACCCAGATACCAGCACACACACATATTCTTTTCAAGGTTCTTTCTGGGGCCAATATAATCTTAGGCACCAATATATCTATGTACAATGTTTGATTGTCTGGGAAGGAATAGTTTGTGTGAAATATTCCTTGGGAAAGTAAAGGAGTGAAGTCAGGTGCAAGATAAAGATTGACTTTGTCAATCAATCAATCAATCAATGTTTATTTATATAGCCCAATATCACAAATGTTACATTTGTCTCAGTGGTCTTCACAGTGTGTACAGAATATCAGTATGACAATACGACACCCTCTGTCCTTAGACCCTCACATCGTACAAGGAAAAACTTCCAAAGAAAACCCAGTTTAAAGGGAAAAATGGGAGAAAACTCAGGGAGAGCAACAGAGGAGGGATCCCTCTCCCAGGACGGACAGACGTGCAATAGATGCCGTGTGTAAATTGAAAAGATAATACATTTGCAACATAGGTAGTCCAAATGTTTGGAAATGCATGTGTGTAATAGGAAGATGAATCCACGAGGATATCCATCCAGGACCGATGATCCAGGACCACAGCCACGACTCAAGATCCAGCGCTCGCGATCCAGGACACAAGACCGCAGGATCATCCATGACTCCGGATCCCAGCGTATATAGACACCAAAAGGAAAGACATTTGGGGAAGCTGGGTTAATCGGAACATGAGAGTACACAGGTATAGACAGCGAGAAGGAAGAAGTAAGATGTCCCCCGACAAACTAAGCCTATATCAGCAAAACTAGGGGCTGAATCTAATCAGCCCTAACTATAAGCTTTATCAAAAAGGAAGGTCTTAAGCGCACTCTTAAAAACGGATAGGGTGTCTGCCGCCCGAACACAAACTGGAAGCTGATTCCACAAATGTGGAGCTTGATAAGAAAAGGCTCCCATTGTACTTTTAGAGACTCTAGGAACAACCAACAACCCTGCATTCTTGGAACGCAATGCCCTAGTAGGACAGTAGGGTATAATGAGTTCTTTAAGGTAAGATGGCGCCTGCCCATTAAGGGCTTTGTAGGCGAGAAGAAGAATTTTAAATTCTATCCTGTGTTCTATAGGGAGCCAGTGTAAGGCAGCCAGAACAGGAGTAATGTGGTCCCTTTTCCTAACTCTGGTTATTACACGAGCCGCAGCATTTTGAATCAGCTGAAGCGAATTGATTGACTTCTTGGTACTCCCTGATAATAAAGAGTTACAATAATCCAGCCTAGAAGTAACAAATGCATGGACTAGTTTCTCTGCATCGCTTTGAGGCAAGATATGCCTGATTTTTGCAATGTTACGTAGATGGAAGTAGGCGGTCCTTGAAATTGATTTTATGTGGGCGTTAAAGGATAAATCCTGATCAAATATAACACCAAGATTCCTTATAGTCTCACTGGAGGCCAAATTAATGCCATCCATAGTTAGTATATCTTTAGATAATTTGTTTCGTAGATTCTTCGGGCCAAGTACAATAACTTCAGTTTTGGTCGTGTTTAACATCAAAAAGTTTAAGGTCATCCACGTTTTTAAGTCCTTAAGGCAGTCTTGAATTTTATTTAGATGATTAATTTCATCAGGCTTGATTGATAAATATAGTTGAGTATCATCCGCATAACAATGAAAATGTACAGAATGATTCCTTATAATATTGCCTAACGGAAGCATATATAATGTGAACAAAATAGGTCCGAGCACTGAGCCCTGTGGCACTCCATGGCTAACTTTGGTTTGCGTTGAAGATTCATCGTTAACACGTACAAACTGAGAGCGTTCAGATAGATAGGACCTAAACCAGCCTAAAGCAGTTCCCTGTATGCCAACTAAGTGCTCTAGTCTTTGCAATAGGATATCATGGTCGATAGTATCAAATGCAGTACTGAGATCGAGCAAAACAAGAATAGAGACAAGTCCCTTGTCTGAGGCTATTAGAATGTCATTTGTGACTTTAACCAGAGCTGTCTCTGTGCTATGATGTGTTCTAAAGCCAGACTGAAAATCTTCAAATAAATCATTGTTTTTTAAGTAATCACACAACTGTTTTGCGACCGCTTTCTCAATCATTTTTGAGAGGAACGGAAGATTAGAAATAGGTCTATAGTTGGCTAAAACCTCTGGATCGAGGTTGTGCTTTTTAAGAAGCGGTTTTATCACTGCTACTTTGAATGATTGTTGAATGATGACTCTGTCCTTGTTTACTTCCGAAGCTCTCACGCTCTGTTCAGAAGTAAAATACTTTTTCCCAGAACTCTGATTCGCTGTATTGGTCCCGCCCAGAAGTGAAACTGGCCAATGAAGACCTACCAGCTCACGGTCTAGGGCTCGCCCAGAAGTGAAATCGCCAATAATAATAGCTAGGGGAGGAGCAACAGACAACTCCTCCCCACTTGTGTGTATAAATATTATGATATTCTCATGCTCGGCGCTCTTTTCCTGACTGGCTGACGTGGTACGTATATCACACGGTGGTAGGAATTGAACCTGGAGTACTCTCTATTTTGTACTATTGCAGAGTGCTCTGTATTGTATTCTTGCTTTTAACATTACAACAGATTATTGTTTAACCTTTATTCTGGTGCTTTGAGTTCCTTCTTTTATAAATTTGACCAGCTCATCAGTCATCAAGGGACGCGCGGAGCAGAGGTGAACCTTCCACCACCGCCATTGGGTGGTGCTCCAACAACAGATAGCACATTAAAGTATACATAGACAACATACTGACACTGACGCCCTATTGCACAAACCCCATGGCCAACATTAAAACTATACATTATGTCTGTCTGTTGAGAAGCTTAATGGATGTTGGTAGGAATGAGTGTTTGTAACGGTTTAGCCTGCTTTTAGGAACCTTGCATATCCTACGGGAAGGTAATAGCTGGAGCTCTGGGTGGCAGAATAAAAGCATAAACTTTTGCTCTACTCCGTAGGCCCTAAGTCTGCATACAAAATAAAGCTGCTGTTGAAGTCTGGTTCAGACACTTTCAAATTAGACCCTTACGGGCCGTCCACACTACAGCTTCGACAGCTTCAAAAACGGTTTCCAACGCGTCTGCCCATTCACTTTGAATGGGGTGACGTCACGTTGCCTCGCTTTTCACCGAACTGAATTGTGGGTAGCATAGCGGTCCATCTCCGCCGGAGTAGCCAGCGCCAGCCAATCAAATACCGTTTCTGAAAATCTGACAGCTCAAGCCCTAGCCCAGGGGTCGGCAACCCGCGGCCCACGGGCCGCATGCGGCCCTTTAAGCGCTCTGCTCTGGCTCCCTTGAGCATAGACAAAAATAAGAAGGGAATAAAATAAAAGTATTTGTAGGACTATTTATATTTTGTTGCATGGTTGAAAATGTTTCGTATGTTGTATTTTGAGGTGATACTGTGAAACATAAATAAAAAACAAAACGGTTTTAATTAGGTTAACTAAAATATGCGTCACATCCTGCTACGGTCCAGCGCGAGCGCCTTTTCTTGGAGGCGAATAACCTGACCCCCGGCTCGATGAGCGAACTATGGATACATCAAAGAAAAGTACCGGAGGAACACAGGATTTAATCTGCGTGACAGGTTATCTGGTTTACGTATGTCTGATATGTGGAGAGAAGTTGTCAACGGTGGTGCAGCCTGTACGTATCGAGGAACAACAAGGGAGAGGAAGACAACTGACGATCTTCAGTCATAATTCAATGGGGTATGTCATTTATTTCAGAAAACACTTTTTGTTATATTCCATGGAAAGCTCTTAACGTCCCGATAGCAATGAATATATGAAATGCTTTGACAATAAATACATACAAAAATTAATCTCTGGAAGCCGTAGCGCTGTAAAAAGCACGACCAATCATCTGAGCCGGCCCGGCTAAAATAACTGGATGGCCTACCTGCCTGTCAGCCTTCCATCTGGGCACAAACTTATCTCGTGCCCTCATTGGTCATGTGCGCGTTTGTGTGTGTTGGAGGAGGGACTCTGTAAGAAAGAGGCATATTTTTTCCGGTTTTGTACTTTCAAATTCTAGCGCACTCGAGCTGGTTTCTCCATTCTTACCTTTAACTCTTTTTAGGGTGCAGATATGTTTTATTTATTTCAAAATGGGCCCATTTAATAATATTGTTTCCCCTTCAAATGTGCAGAGGACTCCCTAAGTGCTGTGTTTAATTTATTTTAAAGTAGGCCTGTGTATTATTTTTAATTCTCCTTATAAGAGTTCTTTGTTTCTTATTAGAGATTAACAGTTTTATATCATGTAATAAATAGCCTAATAAATGCAAAAAAACTGTAGTTTTTGTCTGATATAACAATAAAAAACCATGAAATATGTTTTGCGGCTCCAGACAAAACATTTTTTGGAAAAAGGAGCGAAATGGCTCTTTTGGTCAAAAAGGTTGCAGACTCGTGCCCTAGCCAATCAAACCGCCTCTAAGCTGGGAGAGATATCCCGCCGTTCATTTCTATATTTCAAAAAAAGATGGAGGAGAAATTAACTATCGCCGTAGCAAATCACCCGGTTTTGTATGACCAGACCCTCTTCACCTACCGGGATACAAACCGGAGGAACCAGGCATGGAGGGAGGTGGCAGAGACAGTGGGGGAAACTGGTAGGTTTTCGCCTCTTTGGGGAGTTTATATATATATTGCTCCCATAAAATCCCCGGGGTTTTTTGCCTTGTATGTCGGGGGCGGGAGATTCATGTGATTGGTTGTTGGTCGCGTTGCTCGAATAAAATCCCCAAGCTTCAGACACGCCCAGCTCCAAGCTTTTTTTTAAGCTGTAGTGTGGACGCTCCGTTACAGCTTGGTGCACTATCACCGTGGAGTATCAGGTATTTATAGGAGCTGACCTAAGTTATGGGCACATTGTGGATAACCACAATGTACCCATAACTTAGAAGACATCAGAGATGTTTTTTTTACATTACTTTGTAAGATGATTTTGATTACAACCAAATGATTGGCCTGAAGTCTGACAATTAGCTAAAGCATGGACATGGCCTCTGTCAAAGAGAGCCGCTGTGATTCCCCTCTGTATGATGTGTGCTACACAGAGCATATTATCTCTGTCACTATCATACTGCGGCACTATTTGTTTCTAATGTGCTGACCCTGGCCCCTATCTCACACTCCTCTGTAACGTAGCACAACGTAATTGGACAAAATGCCGTTTCTCCGTTTTTACCCCACCTAAGAACAAATGGTTCTTCTGGTCTCCAGTCAGTGCGCGACATGCAGTTTGTGCTGATTTGTCCGCTTTCTTTGCCTTCTCTTGCCACATGAATTGCTTGCGTTAACATGTTCATTTTGACTGCCCTCCTTCTTAAACATCGTTGAACTCACAGGCTTTACACTATGATAGTCTGATATTTAGAAAAATGCATCTTATATATAAACAGAGGTTCCTTTGAGACATGCTCAACCTAGCTGAGCACAAATACTACAAGCTGAGACAACGAGCTCACCGTTATGTATTAGGAAAAAAAGTCTTATTTACAATTTGTATATTGTCAGCTAGGAACACCGGCATCAATACACACCGAGGAGTCACCTGGGTTTAGATCAGAGTTGGATAGTGCAGAAAGCCAGCGCTAATTAGAGCAACAGGACTATTTATATACAGCATTGCTGTGAATATTCCAAAGGACGTTGTCCTGTTTTCTGCTCTACATTAGTTACATACACATGCAAAGTGTTAACACGCCAGCAGACGGCTAAAAGTGGTCAGCACATTTACAGAACAATATTTAACACAGAAACCCCAAGCCCTTCTGAGCGTACTGTGTAGTTTGAGTAGTTTTGTAGTTTTTCTGCTTGATACATTATATATTATTTAAAGATAGTGAAAGAGCATGAAACTACAGTGCAGCAAACAATGCTTACATAAGCCTAGCTTTGTACAGAACTTAACAAACCAGTAACACACTGAAGTGAAAGATTGAGCTACACACTACGACTACGGAACACAGAAAAGGAAAAGATAATAATCTTGATAAAAGTTTCCTCAAAGGCCAGTGTTTATTATCATAATCAGCAGACGGTCCATGATTCACTTGCCCACCTTACTGTCACAAGTTAGACACATTTATTGTTGTTTGTTTGGTTTGGCTCATGTTAACTCTCCTTTCATTTCAGATCCCGCCTTTCTCCAGGCTCTTGTAATCAGATCACTTCCCTCACCTGGTGTACCCAGTCCTTCCCCTCACCTGTTACTCATCCCCTCATTACTCCACAGCAGAGATGTTCACAAGTCTTTTTTTGCAAGTCCAAGTCAAGTCTCAAGTCTTTGGTCACGAGTCCAAGTCAAGTCTCAAGTCTCTAACAAATAAAAGTCTCATGTCTCTTCTGGTTGTAATAAGCCTTCTATTGTCTGGTGCTATCCAGTCTGTTAAGAATACTGCACAGCTATATCTAAGACATTCAAAGCATTTACTGTGTTATTATACACTGGGTCTCTAATGACATATTTTAAGTCTACAATTAATAAACATATTCCTCTATCCTCTCACTCAAAGCCAGTGTCATGGTAACCTGATAAACCTGTAACATTAATGTTACGTGGTCAACAATAAACCTGTAACCTGCCTATAAACCCACAGATGTATTTATGTATGTAACTATGTATTTTTCTACGTTTAACGTTAGCCAGTAGATGGTGGCAGCGGAACGTAATGATTAACGTTACCGACCTTTGTTATGTCATGTCAAGAGTTGGATGTCAACGCCACTCAACTCAAACAAGTGTGACAAGCAAACATTCACTCATCTTTTCAAATATTCAGTTACAAAGCTAGCAGCAAGCTAAGTTAACATTACAGCTGATGCTGAGCTAAACATGTTTGCTAACCGTCCATGCGTTAATGTGACTGACCTCTCCGGGTGACTTGTGCCTGATGAAATCCGACGTTGTTGCGCCAGCATCTTTGATTTTGATATTGCAGACTTTGCAGTGTGCGCTCCTTTTGTTGGTGCCGCCAGCGTTTTGTTCGAAGTTTTTGTAGTTGAACCTAACTACAAGCGGTACGTCTACGTAATGAGCCCGGCTAAAATAACTGGATGGCCTACCTGCCTGTCAGCCTTCCATCTGGGTACAAACTTATCTCGTGCCCTCATTGGTCATGTGCACGTTTGTTTGTGTTGGAGGAGGCGGGCTCTGAAAGGAAGTAGCAGCCTCTAGCAGATTATCTCCGGTTGTGTATTTTCAAATTCTAGCAATCTCGAGCCGGTTTCTCCCAAATGTACCTACCCCACCTTTATTACGCCAACAATAGAAAACACAATGATTGTTCACGAGTCCCAACACACGAGTCCAAGTCGAGTCTGAAGTCTTTTGGTCACGAGTCCAAGTCAAGTCTGAAGTCTCTGTGTGTGCGACTTAAGTGCGACTCGAGTCCCCATCTCTGCTCCACAGTACTTATACCACCTCACTATCTCTTGTCCTTTGCCAGATTGTCTTGTCTTTTCTGTCAAGCTCTCCAGTAGGGGTGTAACGGTATTCGCCCCGTACCGTCACGGTTCGGCCATCACGGTTCGGCACATGCAGTCACACGACGAATACGCCTTTTTTTTTAAGAGTGGGAAAAAAGTATTTCATTCAGGGCAGTATTACACTATATATAATCCAGGGGGCGGTATTGCGCCTAAAAGCTGTTTGCCAGCCACCCTTAAACAACAAATGAAGAACAACAACACAACACAACAACAAAACGAACAAAATACAAGAAGAAGAAAAGTTAGTATGGCAATTTCAGATAACACACAGAAGCTAGAACCCACCTGCTTCTTTTAAATCAGCTGTGTGGGAACATTTCGGGTTCCCTGTGGACTACAATAACGATGAAGTGTGCGAGTGGTGGATCGGACGAGGACGGTGTGTCGGCGTTGTTCGATAGCGGTGCGGTATGCTAATGGTAACACACGCCAAACATGCTAAATCATATCAGAAGGGATCAGCCAGATTTGGAGCCCGGCCAAAGACAACAGCAGTTCAACAGCTGATCCCCGCTGTTTAAACCAATAGACATGAAAGCCTTGAGACTGAAATAAATAACGGAAGCTTTTGGCATATGTTTTTCAACGACTATGCGCTCTTCAAACACTTTCTTATTATTTATGATGTAATATTTTCCAAGACATTTTTTTTTGTTTTACAGCTTGATGAAACCTCTTTTTTTTTACATCAGCCATTATACAGTAGATCATATGGCCATCTGAGTGTGTGTGGTACTGTTTGTGGTTAATTTGTAACTGTTTAATACAGTTAATTATTGAACATTTCAGAGTTCCTTATTTTTAAACTGAAACTTGCACTACTGTTCAAAATAAATAACAGCAAACCTGGAATTATGCATTTGGGACTTTTTTTTCCTTTTTCTTGTTGTACCGTACCGAACCGTGACCCCCAAACCGAGGTACGAACCGAACCGTGACTTCCGTGAACCGTTACACCCCTACTCTCCAGTGTTTGTTACTCTCTATCCTAGATTCTTGTCCTGCCCGGGTTTGATCCCTGCCTGCCTATATTCGGATCTCGAGTTCCTGCCTGCTCCCTGTCTGGTTTTGGTTGCCTGTCTGACGGATTTCCTGGTTCTGACCCTGCCTGTCCCAGACCTGAATAAACTGAACATTGCTAAAAACTGGTTGTATCTGAGTCGTGCTATTGAGTTCTGATCTGTACCTGTGATCGTGACACTTACACTGAAATGTAACTCAAACAATAAAACTCTTTCTGTTTTATTAAAGCTTGAATCTAAAACCAGGAATATAGCGAGGTTTGGTCTCAGGGAGAGAAGTTCCCTGCAGAGCATACATAATCACATCATCTATCTATTGAAAATCTAATTGAGGCCTAATACCAATAAGAAAGCTAATAGTCACAGCTATAATGGAAAAGCACATCTGCAGAATGTGGTTCAGCGTAATGTGGCCACCGTGCTCTGAGCTGCACTGATTGCTTACTTTTAGCTTTGATGTGATTGACCACGGTCAAGGGTGTAGATAATCCATAATCACAGCCATTACAGGCAGGGCTCCATCTTATCACTCAGGGGGGGCCGAGGTCTGTCCACCACCTGCTGCCAACCGGCTCTACTTCTTAAGATAAGATAAGATGGACTTTTATTAATCCCTGGTGGGGAAATTGTTTCTCTGCATTTGACCCATCCTGTGTTAGGAGCAGTGTGGGGAACGGTGCCTTGCTCAGGGACACCTCGGTAGCACTTGGTCTTGCACTGGTGACCTTCCAGTTGCCAAGCCAAGTCCCTATCGACTTCGCCACCACTACTGTGGGCGGTGTAGTGTTTTTGTAGTGTCTTTGAGCAGGCTACGAAGTATTATCAGTAAATAAAAAGCTTACTGTCATGTTGAAATCACCAACATGTCATTTTAATTAAGGAGGAAATTAAAGCAGAAATAGAAATCCAAGAAAGTAACATCGGGCAAAACGATGGGTCCATGATTTATAATTTGAATGGCGACTCACTTAGAAACCACAGGGAAATCTCTATGTTCTAGTAAACTGATACAATCCTTGCAATCTGAACTTTTCATAGAGCTGACCTAAAATATCCACACACTGAATAGTTTGACAGCAGATTCAAAAGCGATGCGTGATTGCGCCCCGTGCCAGGTCAGCACAAAGGCTTTGAAAAGCATATGTGTGGTGAGTAATAATAATAATGGCGTGTCCTGCTGCCATCCACAGGATTCAGACAGGGTTATAAAGGAACTCTAAAACGGGTGACATTTACTCTCTGCAGCCCCTAATACACCAGTGTCCTCTCATATTTGTGACCTTTAGTACAATGTCTCCATCTACCCACAGCCTGCTGTACATAGTATCGTGATGTTGGGAATCAAAGTGTAACTCAACTTGTAAGAATGCCTGCACTTGAATTCAAAAGGCTTTTCCAAATAAAATGTAGCATGTTCCCACAGGAGAAAGATTGACAGATATGTTCAATATGTGTTACGATGTTTCTCCATGTCCTTCAAAGGATCGACTCCAGGAGAGAGGATGAAGAACATGGGCGTAGCTGGACCCGACTCTTCAAAGGAGAGCGCAAAGTCCAGTGATCTGCCAATCACGTACGTGCTGCCCAGTTTCTCCTCCACAAAGTCTCTGCACGGAGAACATGACTCAAGCTGAACACCTTGAAGTGGAATCATCTGTATAGTTCAGAGCATTAGACAGGCCGATCTTATAGAAAAACATGGTGGCTCTTTCAAACAGCAGGATTACTTACTGTGGTTTAAACAAAAAGGTAAATAAAGAAATCTATAAAAAAAAATATATGTAAATATTTTGACGATAAAATGTTATGTACATTTTGTTGATGAGGAAATTCAAATCCCCTAAAAGGGAAAAGGAATTGATGATCCAGAAAAGTATTCAGGTATGTATTGCATGTTAATACCAAGCAAGTTCCTAAAAACTGAGTGAGTGAAGAGTATTGTATTTGGATGTTTTAAAAATTGCTGATACAAATACATAACAATACAGACGTAGACCCAGGAGTCCACTGCTGTATGTCCTGATGACCAAAAGTCAACACAAGGCTCATTTACATTCCAAACATTTTATCTACACACAAAACAATTTTTCACTTAACATAACTAAGTAAATGTGTAGTGTTATTTCTTTATTATTTAATTAACTACATGTTTAAAAGAGCACAGGCGGAACAATGTTTACCCTTGAAAGATATTGAGAATACAGTTTAGTTATGAAGGAGCAGCCGTAGATCAAAGTCTGATAGGCTGAAAGTCCTTACACAAATATTAAAGGTCACCTATCATGCTATTTGTAGGCAATAATAGCATATGTCTCAGATATATAAAAAAATATAACAAACATGTCTGTGAAGATCACCCATTCTAGCCATGCCTCATATCCCTCTATTTCTCTTCCTGTTCCAAAAGTGCTGATTCTTGTTATAAACAGGTCTCTCTTGAGAATGAGATTTTCACCTGTTTAAATAAGAGGGGGCGGAGCTTATGCCCGGCTCATGCAGGGACCTGGCAGATACTGTCTAAAATGCTGCGGTGATGAAACGCAAGGATTATTAGATCAAGGATCCCTCTCTTGCCGGTTATACCACAAGGTGAGTTCCTTTTTATATCCAGCTTCTTCACACACATGCTAGCTCTGAGTGTTAGCGATGGTAATGTAAACACCGACCACATTATGTCCAAAACAGTCGGCCGTTGTTTCTGATAGGACCGTGGGTCCACATTTCCGATATTACGTCATATCGGACGCAAATCTGGATCAGCTCCGTTGTTCCCCGTTTTTAGAGATTTGGGTACGGAGGAAAAGAGAGAGGGTTTTATTTTCTGATGCTGTGTGAGTTCCCCGACACACCGGGGACACACATTTATGTATAAAAGACATAAAAAAGTGCATTTTGCATGATAGGTCCCCTTTAAGGCTTATAATGAGGCTTAGGAATAGTCTTTTACAGCTATGTCATTGAGCTAGCTCTAAGCTACAGACAGCGAAACAGCAGCAGCGGTGAGCACGGCGCTGTCACATCAAACTAAAAGCAAAAGGTCTACCTTTGACCCTTTCAGTACACAGCCCGGTTCAGAGAGGCTCTCACCTGATGGCGTATGCCATGCACTCTGGCCTCAGGGCCCTCATTATGCACAGTCTCTGCACAGGTTTTGTTCTTCCACTCCTGAGGGAGTTTATCTTTTTCTGGACATTCAGACTTCACAAACTTCTTCCAGCGCTTGGCCGAGCCCTCGATGTCTCGGTCCAGGTTCCTGAACTCTTCATGGAGCACAGGGACTGGATGTTTGGGAAGAAAAATGAATCATAAATCAAATCTACTGTATTTCACAAGTGCTGCTACTCTGTGATCAGAGATGCACTTCTAACAGTTCCACCCCTTTAGACACATTTCACAACACATAGCAAAAGGATAGACTTTGTTTGCAAAAGTTTGTAGAATAAAGAGACAAAATACAGAGAGGACTGTTTTTTTTGTCACGCCAATAAAAATAATATTAATTCAAACGGAAATGCTGAGTAACCAGGATCCCTTTCATAAAGTGACAGCGGGGGGCAGGGCTGAATATGCATCCATTGCAGAACTAGTACGAGCTCTATTGTGACACCCCGGCTTACACACACCTTATCTCATCTGTGGAGAACAGCACACTTCATATATGCAATACTGCATACAAAAAATATTCTGTAACAACTTAAAGTACAGCATTCAAAATTGTTCTCAAGTAGAAGTAAATATGTATTAGCATCAGAATATACATAAAGTTCCAAAAGTAAAATAACTCATTGTGCATATTGGCACACTTAAACAAAATACATATTTTAAAATATGTTTTTTAAATTACTTTATGTAATACTGGGTAGCTTAACCTATAATAGTATATAATAATGTATTATTTGATCTACATTTTGTAAAGTAGGATAACATGAAAATACTCAAGGAAACTACAAGTACAGTACTTGATAGCTAGTGTTAGCCAGTGCGGACCGGCAAAAGGTAGCTCCTCTTAGCCGTCCCCCGGCAACTCCCAAGCAGCAGGGAGACTGGATGACTGTTCAGAAGGGGCATAACGCGAAACCCGCTGTCCCCACCAACCCGTTCACGTATCTACTGTAACAGATATTCCCCACTCAGCGAGACACCCGCTGAGAAGCCAACTCTGGTTATTGGTAGCTCTATTATGAGACACGTGAATTTAGAGACCGAAGCCTCCACAGTCACATGCATTCCGGGGGCCAGAGCGGGCGACGTTGAGGCGCATCTTAAACTGCTGGCTAAAAATAAACACAAATACGGTAGGATTGTTATTCACGTCCGTGGTAATGATGTTTGTTTACGCCAATCAGAATGCACCAAACTTAATGTGGAGTCGGTGTGTAATTATGCTAAAACAATGTCGGACACCGTAATCTTCTCTGGTCCCCTCCCCAATCTGATCAATGATGACATGTATAGCCACATGTCATCACTTCAGCGCTGGTCGTCTTGGTGGTGCCCAGCAAACAATGTGGGCTTCGTAAATAATTGGACTGCCTTCTGGGGAAAACCTGGTCTGATTAAGAGAGCCGGCATTCATCCTACTTTGAAAGGTGCGAATCTCATTTTGGCAAACATTTCAGGGCTTTGTGGACTTAATCCATGACAAACTGGAGTTGAAACCAGGAGGCAGAGTCGCAGTCTTACACGCTTCTCTGCGCTCTCTCCTAGGCAGTCATCCATAGGAATCCCGAACCCAATAAAATACCCAATATTAACGGTGTGTGTGTCTGCCCAAGGACAAGTTAAGGTAAAACCTAATAGAGGTGTCATACATAATAACCTTATAAAAGTAAATGTAACAACTACTACAGTGCAACAAAACAGGAAGATTAAATGTGGTCTCTTAAACATAAGATCCCTAGCAATATTGGTAAATTATTTAATATCAGATTATAATATTGATATTTGCTTTCTCACTGAAACTTGGTTGAGACATGAAGAATATGTCAGCATAAATGAGGCCACTCCACCCAGCCATATCAACACTCATATTGCTCGAGGCACGGGCCGAGGAGGTGGAGTTGCAGCAATCTTTGACTCAAGTTTACTTATCAATACTAAACCACAATTAAATTATACCTCCTTTGAAAGCCTCGTTTTTAGTCTTACGCATCCGACCTGGAAAACTTTGCAGCCAATCTTATTTGTTACAGTGTATCGTGCACCAGGTCCTTATTCAGAATTCTTATCAGAATTCTCTGAGTTTTTATCAACTTTGGTTCTTAAAACAGATAAAGTAATTATCGTAGGTGACTTTAATATTCATGTTGACGATGATAAAAATAGCCTTACTGTTGCATTTAACTCTATATTAGATTATGTTGGTTTCTGTCAGAGTGTAAATAAACCAACCCACTGCTATAATCACACTCTCAACCTTGTTCTGACTTATGGTATTGAAATTGAGCAACTATTAGTCGAACCGCATAATCCTGCTTTATCCGACCATTTCTATTACGAGACTACAAAGCATTAGTCAAAAGCTCTTGCAACAGAAAACATCTGTTACTGCTATAGCCAAATTTAAGGAAGATATTCCACCAATACTTAACTCGATAGCATGTCTGCATGTAGGGGAGGAAACTTATACAAAATGTACACCACCCCAAATTGATCATGTTGTTGATAATGCTACAGATGCGCTGCGAATAAAATTAGACTCGGTTGCTCCTTTGGAAAAGAAGAAAATAAAACAACATAGATTAGCTCCATGGCATAATGCCGAAACCCGCAAAATAAAGCAAAAGTCTAGACAACTTGAAAGGATATGGCGTTCCACTAAACTTGAAGAATCTCGTTTAATTTGGCATATTACTCTCAATGAATATAAGAAAGCACTGCGTAAAGCGAGAGCAGCCTACTACTCTTCATTAATAGATGAGAATATGAATAATGCAAGATTTATTTTCAGCACTGTAGCCAGGCTGACAGAGAGCCACAGCTCGATTGAGCCTTCTATTCCCATAGCACTCAGTAGTAATGATTGTATGTGCTTTTTTAATGATACAATTGTTACTCTTAGAAACAAAATTAATGACCTCTTGCCTTTGACCAGTATAGTGTTATCAACAGCTCCCGGAAACGTAAGTTCTAATATTACACGAGATAGTAAACTAGAATGCTTTTCAGCCATAAACCTTGAACAATTAAATGCAATGATTCTCTCTTCTAAACCATCAACGTGCATGTTAGACCCAATTCCAACTAAGCTGTTGAAGGAAGTTTTTCCATTAATTAGCACTTCTTTATTAAACATTATGAATATGTCTTTATTATCAGGCTATGTTCCACAATCATTCAAAGTAGCAGTGATAAAACCGCTTCTTAAAAAGCACAACCTCGATCCAGAGGTTTTAGCCAACTATAGACCTATTTCTAATCTTCCGTTCCTCTCAAACATTATTGAGAAAGCGGTCGCAAAACAGTTGTGTGATTTCTTAAAAAACAATGATTTTTTGAAGATTTTCAGTCTGGCTTTAGAACACATCATAGCACAGAGACAGCTCTGGTTAAAGTCACAAATGACATTCTAATAGCCTCAGACAAGGGACTTGTCTCTATTCTTGTTTTGCTCGATCTCAGTGCTGCATTTGATACTATCGACCATGATATCTTATTGCACAGACGAGAGCACTTAGTTGGCATACAGGGAACTGCTTTAGGCACATTATATACGCTTCCGTTAGGCAATATTATAAGGAATCATTATGTAAACTTTCATTGTTATGCGGATGATACTCAACTATATTTATCAATCAAGCCTGATGAAATTAATCATCTAAATAAAATTCAAGACTGCCTTAAGGACTTAAAAACGTGGATGACCTTAAACTTGTTGATGCTGAAGTTATTGTACTTGGCCCGAAGAATCTACGAAACAAATTATCTAAAGATATACTAACTTTGGATGGCATTAATTTGGCCTCCAGTGAGACTGTAAGGAATCTTGGAGTTATATTTGATCAGGATTTATCCTTTAACGCCCACATAAAATCAATTTCAAGGACCGCCTACTTCCATCTACGTAACATTGCAAAAATCAGGCAAATCTTGCCTCAAAACGATGCAGAGAAACTAGTCCATGCATTTGTTACTTCTAGCCTGGATTATTGTAACTCTTTATTAACAGGGTGTACCAAGAAGTCAGTCAAGTGGCTTCAGCTGATTCAAAATGCTGCAGCTCGTGTACTAATCAGAGTTAGGAAAAGGGACCACATTACTCCTGTTCTGGCTGCCTTACACTGGCTACCTATAGAATGCAGGATATCATTTTAAATTCTTCTTCTCGCCTACAAAGCCCAAAATGGGCAGGTGGCATCTTACCTTAAAGAACTCATTATACCCTTCTGTCCTACTAGGGCATTGCGTTCCAAGAATGCAGGGTTGTTGGTTGTTCCTAGAGTCTCTAAAAGTATAATGGGAGTCAGAGCCTTTGCTCATCAAGCTCCACATTTGTGGAATCAGCTTCCAGTTTGTGTTCGGGCGGCAGACACCCTATCCGTTTTTAAGAGTGCGCTTAAGACCTTCTTTTTTGATAAAGCTTATAGTTAGGGCCGATTAGATTCAGCCCCTAGTTTTGCTGATATCGGCTTAGTTTGTCAGAGGACATCTTACTTCTTCCTTCTCTCTGTCTATACCTGTGTACTCTCATGTTCCGATTAACCCAGCTTCCCCAAATGTCTTTCTTTTTGGTGTCTATATACGCCGAGATCCGGAGTCATGGATGATCCTGCGGTCCTGTGTCCTGGATCGCGAGTCGTGGCTGTGGTCCTGGATCATCGGTCCTGGATGGATATCCTCGTGGATTCATCTTCCTATTATACACACATGCATTTCCAAACATTTGGACTACCTATGTTGTAAATGTATTATCTTTTCAATTTACACACGGCATCTATTGCACGTCTGTCCGTCCTGGGAGAGGGATCCCTCCTCTGTTGCTCTCCCTGAGGTTTCTCCCATTTTTCCCTTTAAACTGTGGATTTTCTCCGGAAGTTTTTCCTTGTACGATGTGAGGGTCTAAGGACAGAGGGTGTCGTATTGTCATACTGATATTCTGTACAAACTGTACTGAGACAAATGTAACATTTGTGATATTGGGCTATATAAATAAACATTGATTGATTGATTGAGTAAATGTACTTAGTTACATTCCACCACCGACTACTGCTCACCCCTGGGCATACATGGTGAGGAGGAGGAGGAGGAGGAAGAGCATTCCCACAGGAGGTCGCAGGGGAGAACACACTGCTCTCATGGGACTCTTGTAACCACTGCAGGATCTTACTGTCCTTTAAAGCTCTACAACTGACAATGTTTCAATGCGATAGGTAAACGGAACAACATCATTTGTGACCTGCTCTATCGAAATCAGTCGCATTGACCCGAAGACACATTTTGAGTTGTATACTGTTACGATTATTGTGTTGTGTCACGTATTGTATGTCTTGTTTTGGGTGTTTTGCTGTTCTCCCTGTCATGTTTTCCTCTTGGTATATTGTCTGGTCCTTTTCCCTGTGTTTTTCCTCCTGTCGTTAGTTTCCCTGGTGTGTCTAGTTGTCTGTGTTTACCTGTGGCCCTTGTGTTTCTCCTCCCCTGCCCGGCTGTTTCTCGTTTTGTGATTACCCCTCCCTGTATTTAGTCTAGTCTCTTCCTGTGTTCAGTGTTGGTTCGTCGTTTGTCTGTGACTGTGTTCACCGGGGAGTGTTCTGATTGTCCGTGTGCCATATCCTTGAAATAAAGGTATTTTCAGTTTTTTTCTGCATTTGGGTCCTGTCTGCTTCACTCACCGTAACATATACACTTCTGGAAAGAGAATATTCCTAGCTTTCTAATGATATCAGGATTGTTATTGTACTCCAAATAGTAAGCGAAATATTTAAGTCATCATTCAGTCATCATTTTGAGAAAAAGGCCTTCAAAGTTTTCTCTTCTCTGGAATCCATCGATCTGATTATTAGCGGACCAAATTATCAAAATACTACGGAGGGAAGATATTTTCGTTTGGATTACTGGTCTGGGGGAAGATCGCGAGTGTGTGTGTGTGTGTATACGTGTGTGTGTGTTTGTGTAATTTTGCGTTTGTGTGTATTGCGTTTGTTTCCCGGGGAAAACCCTCACGAGAAATACCGGCTCTGCCTGCTGTGGCGTTAAGTTACTCCGTTCTCCGCCTGTAATTATGCTGTTACAAGCTTCAAAGTTGTATTTATCATCTGAATTTGCCGAAACAAGTTTAATTTTCTGAAAGCCAAGACTTTGTTTAATTAAAATCAGATGAAAACAAACTGTAAAGGACCCTGCCGTGTTATCTATGATTACTCTACGCTTACATTCATAATGTCAGCCGGAGGAAGGGGGGGCGGCAGCGCTGCGGAAGAGCAGATTGCCTGTCATCTTCCCTTTACAAGCTTAAATAATGTATTTATCGTGTGAGTTTGGAAATAAAAGTTTCATATTCTGAAAGCCAAGACTTTGTTTGTTTAAAATCAAACAAAACAACCAAACCCCGAAAAAATTCCACGTTTATTTTGAAATGAGCCGTTGCGACTTCCAACTGATTTCGATAGAGCGGGTCACATTTGATTAGAAGGCCTAACCATTCACAGTAGGTTTAGTGCTGTTGGGGAATGGTGGTCTCCAAACCCCTAGAGGGGTTTAGGTTAAGACAACATCGTAGGCACTCCACAGGTTGCTCAGTCAGTTCTGTTCTATCACGTTAACGCGTTAATAACGCGTTAGAGCAAAACAAAAATTAACGCCACTAATTATTTAACAGACAGGATTTTTCAAAACTGTTTTCATTGCTTGGCCTCAGATATACTACACATAGTAAACAAGTCTCTTCAATCAGGTGTATTTCCACACACCCTGAAAACTGAAATAATTAAACCACTCCTAAAAAAGCATAACCTAGACAAAACCATAATGAATAACTACAGGCCAATATCAAACCTTCCCTTTTTAAGCAAATTGATTGAAAAAGCAGTTTTTCAACAGTTGAGTAATTTCATGTTTTTAAGTGACGGTTTTGATGTGTTTCAGTCGGGCTTACGACCTAACTACAGCACTGAGACTTCTCTTGTTAAGGTCTTAAATGACATCCATTTGAACACAGACAGTGGCAGAATATCAGTGTTAGTATGATTAGATCTCAGCGCTGCCTTTGATACTGTTGACCACAACATATTGCTAGACAGTCTTGAAAACTGGGCGGGAGTTTCAGCAACAGCTCTTAACCTGTTAAGCCCGAAGGTCCCCGCCGACGGGGACCCTGTTTTTTTTTCCACAACACTGTGTCTCAGGGCATTTTAATATTTAAAAACCTATTAATGTGTTATACCAGATTAACGAGAAGAATCTCAGCTAACTAACAATACGAACCATTTTTACAGAAACAAAACAAGTCTCACAAGAAGCGTTAGCATTAGCCCTTAGCTAAAACGGGCATATGCTACTTCCGGTGCTAACTAGCAAAAGCGATCTTTAAAACTTAATATTTTCTGCACAAACTACATATCATCTGAAAGCTGATACTCCACAAATTATTTTTGTTATAAGTATCATCACTGTAGGACACAAACTCACTGAGCTAGCAGCCAGAACAGAGAAGAAAAAAAACAACGGTTTTCAAAACCATAACAATAATTATGTCTTACCGTTGCTGTTTTGTGATCAAAGCTCTTGTTCAAGGGAATAAAAACGCCGTTTAAGGTTAATCCAATGTCTCTTAGTCACTTTAGAATTGTTCCTGATAATCTATCATTACATTCATGGCAGCAGAGTAGGTATAAAGTTTCGCAGTCCCGAGCTAATGCTGTCTCACCTCCTGTTCACGCAAACCTCTCTCTACTTGACGTAAGTGTTTAGCGGGACTTACTAACTGTCACTCGATTATATTGGCTCTAACGGTTCAGAATAGGTGTCAATCGACCAATGGGTTCCAAAGATATGATCCTGTAGTATAAACTACGCCTGCTCCGGCATTACGCAGCCAGAAGGGAGAGCTTCACCACAGAGCAGGTGCTAGAGATGCTAGCTGACGATAGCTATGATCATACCAATGATCATACCAGATGACTCTTCGTCGGATGATGAAGATCTCGTCCAGCCAGACCTGGATCCGGACAGTAGTGACTCGGCTGTTGAACTTCCACCACGGGAAAAGGTATGTAATCTCTCTGTTTTTATATATTACTTATGTGTTTGGTGGAACTGCGTCACAGTGCTAGCTTAGCCAAGAAGCTACAGGAATGATTAGGCAAAATGCTAAATAGTTTTACTTGTCTTTTTGGAGTTACATTTTCTAAATGAATGGCCAGTGAATGAAAATATATATATGTGTTTACTTATTTATTTGGTGTAATATTATTCATTTATTGTCCAATATTATCCTTTTTATATATTACTTTTGTGTTTGGTGGAACTGCATCACAGTGTTAGCTTAGCCAACAGGAATGATTAGCCAAAATGCTAAATAGTGTTACTTGTCTTTTTGGAGTTACATTTTCTAAATGAATGGCCAGTGAATGAATATATATATGTGTTTACTTTTTTATTTGGTGGAATATTATTCATTTATAGTCCAATATTATCCTATAAGTATAAGCCAGTGAATTAATCTCTTTGTTTTTCCACATTTGTTAGATGAGGTGTGACCCCAGCAGGACAAAGCCACACATCCAGAAGACTTTCAGGGAGCAGCTTGCTGCAGAATTGTTGGAGTTTGCTGAAGGCCCTGCTGAAGGCCCTGCACCTCCACCACCCCCTCCTCCACCACTCACATGCATGCCCGAGTATTATGGGGAAGATGCCACCAAGGTCAGGAAGAACTGCCTGGACTGACTGGTCTCCCTTGAAAAAGAGATCTATGATCTCAATGGGACCAATCTGGATAAATAAAGGTTTGAAATGAACTGCAGGAGGTGCCTAGATGCTGGACTCAAAAGGGTGAAGACCTAAATACTGGAACATTCAGGTAGGTATAAAGTTCAGGTAGGTATAACATTTTGCGAGTAGGTATATAAAAACAAGTATTTTTTTTTAAATAAACAGTGTGTTTGAAATAAATCTGCCCCAGTTGGAGTCAAATATTACCTATGTTTCCGGGTTTTTTTATTGTGCAAGTACACCTACACACAATGACCTACAGTGTAGATCTATTGTACTGTATAGTGCGTTGGTACAGATACACACACAGCTACACTGACACATACACACCTACACATACCCACACAGCTACACTTACATACCCACATAGCTACACTTACATACCCACACAACTACACTTACACACCAACACACACACACCTACACTTACACACACTCACACACAAACATATTTGTAAAAAAAAGAAATGTTTTTTTCTTTGCAAATATTTTTTTTTCATTTTTTTGGGTGGAATGAATACCTATAGTGATGATTCAATGTAATACAATGATTTATATAGTCTGGTACCTGAAAAAGGTCAAATGGCACTGATGGAACCAAATGTGCCCAAATGTGCCCAAAGCTTATTCCGCCTGGACTTTATTTTCATAAACCTCTCTAAAAAGGTCAAATGTCACTTGTTTTGCCTCAATCTTGATACAGGGTACTTATTATATGTTGTACTTTGGATTCCTAAAGCGTTTAGGCTACTAACCCATCATTCAAGGTTGGTCTTCACTATAAGTAATGTGTTTTATTTAGGCGGAGACAGGAATTTACATTGTTTTGCTATGTTCCATCTGAATTTACTCTGACACAGAAACATCTATATTGATTCTGACACTTCTACATCCAACTCGCAGATGTAACCTTGCTTTGATAACAACAATTATTCATATAAACCTTTTTAAAAGTGAAGTTATAGTCATTTGTTCTGGGAATGTCATTTTCGAGCCTGAAACAGGCTCGGGTTTAACAGGTTAACTGGTTTAGCTCCTACTTGAAGGACAGAACAAACTTTGTCTCAATTGGCAATTACAAATCAACCCTGATAAATATGTCATGCGGTGTTCCTCAAGGCTCCATCTTAGGACCTTTGCTTTTTAATATGTATATGCTACCTCGGGCTGAAATTATTAAAAATATCACATCTATGCAGACGACACCCAGATTTATTTTAAAATTACACCGGGAGACTACTCTCCGATTAGAACACTGAGCACATCACTGACTGGATGACTCGGAACTTTCTCCAACTGAACAAACAAAAAACTGAGATTGTTTTTCGAGCAAAGAAGGACCGATTAAAAGTAATCACAGAGCTTCAGTCGGCAGACTACAAAGTAACTCACAAAGCAAGAAATCTGGGTGTAGAGATGGACTCAGACCTGAATTTTAACAGTCACATTACAACAGTTATTAGGTCTGCATACTACCACCTGAAGAATATATCAAGGATTAAAAAACTAATGTCGCAACAGGATTTAGAAAAACTTGTCCAATGCTTTTATTTTCAGTAGACTCGACTAATGAAAGCTTTAGCGCAAGTTCAATAAGGAAGACCTAACACGAGTCACTTACACGTCACTCTATTGCTTCCTTCCCCCCTCATTAAATACGAGGGCATCACCCTTCAGCAGCCAATTGCTGCACAGACTAAATTCCTTAAATACCTGCTCTTCCTCCCTGTCAGTTGTCATTTCAGGTGACCACACGCAGTAGCAGTACAACAATACTCCTCCTCGTGAGAAAAAAAGCACAAGAAAAACTAGCTCAAGATGTCCAACTCGGACAATTCAGATCACGAATCTGGTATGGAAATCTTCGAGCCCGGTTCGGCTCCCCACAGCGGCCTATCACCAGAGGCAGACTTACTCATCGCCCGGCTCCTGCAGCAGGGCATCCCCACAGCCCCAGGCCTCACTCTCTCGCAGCTCCGAGAGCTCTAGGATCAGGTCTCCAGCACAGCTCCCCAGTCTGGGGCAGCAGCTCCAGTCAGCTCCCCAGAGAGCAGGGCGAGGACGCGGCCGCAGCCGCGGAGGTAGAAAAGGGCAGGAAGTCGAGCCCTCCAGGATCCCGTCCACCTCCAAAATCCACCCCTTCCCAGGCTCGCCAGTCCGGGAGTGTCACTAACACACCCCTTATGGAGAGTAGCGTGGCCGGCTCCCTGCAATCCCTGGCTAGCTCCATTTCATTTCAAACATTTATTTATACAGATAAATCCCATTGAGATCATTGATCTCTTTTCCAAGGGAGACCTGCTCAAGTAGTTCCACATGAAACATAAAAACATAAACAGAACAACAAAAGGACATCATACAGCAGCATATACATATTTATCCACATCAACAGGTACCAATAGCTTCCGATTGAGTAGCATCCAACCGAGCTTTAAAAACATTTAGTGACACCAGATTTTTCAGTTTCCATTTAATTTGTAGACTATTCCAAGACAGAGGAGCTGCGCATCTAAAAGCTGTCTTCCCTAAGACAGTCCTAGCAGTTGGCACATTTAATAAAACCACAGCATTCGATCTCAGGCAGTAGCCACTTACAGTTTTCCGTGAGATCAGGGAGTAGATATAAGATGGAAGTTTCCCTAGCATGGCTTTGTCTATAAAAATGTACCAGTGACTGAGCCTCCGTACAGTTAGTGAAAGCAAACCAGCCCTTGCATACAGGGTGCAGTGATGGGTTAATGCTTTACAGTTTGTCACAAATCTCAGTGCGCTGTGATACGCAGCATCTAACTTGACCAGGCAATTGGCAGGTGCATTCATATACATCAAATCACCATAGTCCAGCACAGGTCAAAGGTCACAGAGCCTTTTCCTGTCCTCAAGCGAGAAACAGGACTTGTTCCTGTTGAAGAAACCTAGCCTAACCCTCAGCTTTTTAAGCAGGTTATTGACATGAAGTTTAAAAGAGAGACAATCATCAAGCCAGATACCAAGGTATTTGTAACAGGTAACCACTTCAAGTTGTATTCCTTGCGTAGTTACAATATCTAAAACAGGCTCTGATGTCTTTTTAGCTTTAGAAAAGAGGCTATCGATACTCGCCTCCAGGCCCTGGAAGACTCCGTCACAGGAGCTTCGGCACTCAGGTACTAGTGTTAACGAAAATGTTTGCACTCACCCTTACACAGGGTTGGGTTGTAACGGAATACATGTAACGGCGTTACGTAATCAGAAATACAAAACATCTTTTTTTGAAAAGTATATTCAGCTGACGTTACATTTGAAAAACGAGTAATCTGAGTACAGTTACTTTCGTAAACCTGAAGTGAATACTTATTGGTATTATTGGTGGAAAAGTTTCCTCACAAAATGTAATATTCATTGCCGGCAGAACCGTGTGCACACTGCACAGCGCTGCAGCGTGTCTGTGAGCGAGAGATGCAGCGTGTCTGCGAGGCCCCGCCCCCGCACGCAGATGAGAGTTCCCTTTCAAAATATATTGAAAGGTAGAAACGGAGATGGTTAGATAAAACGTGGAAGATAATGTTTATGTAGCATTTATTTATTGTCGAAATGATGACATTTATAACGGGATCAAATCAAAGTGAATGGCCTGCTGCGGCTGAATGCATAGGGCAAGTGACTGGGAAAAGTTATTACATCGTTTCAGATAATAAATAATAATGATAATTCATTCTATTTAGGGGCGCCTTTCAAAGCACCCAAGGACACCTTACAATGCATAACATATTACAAGGAAAGGATTTAAGACGGTACAATAATGCAGTCTGGGTGAGTTTGTAGGTGTGGTGCAGATGAGAGAGCTGTCCAGAATGACACCAAGATGTTGTGTTTGTGCTCTTGATAAGCCATTAAAACAGTAAAATACGTTTCTCCTGTTCACCAAAACATACCCATCTGTTTCGGAAAAGAAAGTATTCAGAAGAAGAAGAAGAAGAAGAAGAAGAAGAAGAAGAAGAAGAAGAAGAAGAAGAAGAAGAAAAGAGAAGAAAAGGAAGTATTCTAAAAGTAATCTGCCACCGGTACCGGCGTGGACTGTTCTTAGCTTCTGATGCGCAGAAGAAAAATCTGGCCCACCCTATATTTATACAGGCCTACCCTAAAGTACATTTCTGCCTACACTACTGGTCCGCACAGCAGCGTGCGTTGACGTTGGCGGTCGGCGTGTCTGAAGCTTGGGGATTTTTTTTTGCGACCAACAACCAATCACATGAATCTCTTGCCCCCGACATACAAAGCAATAGCAATGTTAAAACGAAATAAACTGGAAAAAATCCCCAAACAGGCAAAAACCTACCAGTTTCACCCACTGTCTCTGCCACCTCCCTCCATGCCTCGCTCCTCTGGTTTGTATCCCGGTAGATGAACAGAGACTGATCATACAGCACCGGGTGATTCACTACCGCTATAATGAATTTTCCCTCCATTTTTTGGAATATGAGGAAATGACCTGCGTAGTCTCTACCAGCATACACGCGGATTGACTGGCTCGCGCTTGTACTGGCACATTTGCATAAACGGGATTTCATTGGCTGACGCTTCTGCTGAGGCGCCAAAAGTTGAACATTCCTCAACTTTTGAAGCGAGCAACGCCAGCAACGCTCCACGTCGCTTCCCAAAATATAGTTCTGCTAAAAGTGACGTCACCCCATTCTGTCACAAGTTAGACACTTATATTATTGTTTGTTTGATGCCTCATCTAAACTCTCCTGTCATTTCAGATCCCGCTTTCCTCCAGGCCCTTGTAATCAGCTCATTTCCCTCACCTGGTCTCCTCAGCCCTTCCCCTCACCTGGTCTCCTCAGCCCTTCCCCTCACCTGTCACTCCACAGTATTTATACCACCTCATTATCAGTTGTCCTTTGCCAGATTGTCTTGTCGTTTCCGCCAAGCTCTCCAGTGAGTGTTGTGCTCTAGTCCCGAGTTTGTCCTGCCCAGTTTCAAATTGCCTGCCTGACGGATTTACTGGTTTTGACTGTCCTTGACCTGGACCTTGAAACTGAACATTACTACACTGGTTGTATCTGAGTCATGCTATTGGGTTCTTATCTGTACCTGTGATCGTGACACATTCAAAGTGAATGGGCAGAAGCGTTGGAAGATTTAATGCACGCCACCGTGTGGACGGGCCGTCACAGTAGCTCTGCGCCAGAAACCTCGTGGAAAAAACAAACAACAAAAATACATTTTGGAATATCACCCCTCCACTCCCGTTATCATCCCTCAGCTAGCAGCTGTGCTATCTACTCACCCAGATTCCGTGTGTGTTGACTATCTCTGTCAGGGCTCTCCCAAGGCTTCAGGGTAGGGGTCCTCCCATCTCCCACAGTGACTTTCGGAGCAAGAAACTTACAGTCAGCCGCTAAAGAACCCAACATAGTTTCCCAGCTCATCGACAAAGAACTTCTCAAAGGATATATATAATCTGCCCTTTTAGCTCCTCCCCCTTCTCAGTGTTCCGTTCAAATCCCATCGGAATAGCCACACGTAAATAAAAGGCTGATTTCCGATCTGTCCGCTCCCCGATCCGGCCCATTCTGCAGCGTCAATAGCATCATCCCTCCAGATCAGTTCTCCCTTCACCATGCCTCAGTGGATAATGCAATAAAGATGATCAAGTTCACAGGGCACGGAGCTCGGCTCTCCAAAGCGGACATTACCGATGCCTTCAAAATCATCCCCATTCATCCGTCTCAGTGGAATTCGTTCGGTATTAAAGGGAGTCCAAACTCTATTTTCTCCGTTCGAAAAAATCTATCAGTAAACTGCAGCTGATTCAGAACGCTGCTGCTCAAGTACTCACTGACACTAGAAAAGTGGATCACATCACTCCGGTTCTGAGATCATTACACTGGCTTCCAGTAGGTCAAATAATTGATTTTAAAATACGACTGCTAGTTTTTAGTTTAGTTTATTTATTTATAGTGTCGTGGACAGTCCCCATCGATGAACTGTCACAAAAACAGTAAATGGAGCAGCTTTAGCCAACATGGCTAATTCCCAGCCGTTGTCCCCCGCCAGATGGTAATAGACACCCTTAAAATTAGGATCTATCAACAGCATTAGTTATAAGAAAATATATAAAATAAAAAGGAGGATAAAAGAGAACAATAAACACACGTTACTATATACAGTACATGTCACATATAGCACATCACAATCACATCACAGAAACGAGGGGCAACATCCATGATCACAACATGTAACACTCACGCCATACTCACGCCATACTCGACACAGACAGACTAGTGTGTGCAGGTGTAGTTCTCAGTGAACCATGTTTTTAAGTGAGCTGTGAAGGTGAGATGTGTATGTATGTCTTTGATTTGAGTGGGTAGAGAGTTCCAGTTTTGTATTGCTGTGACCGAGAATGATGACTGACCAAAAGTACTCTTCCTGAATGGGACTGATAGGTCGCCACGTGTGGAGCTTCTAGTGGTCCGTCTGGTGTTGTTACGTTGAGTAACCAATGAGCTAAGAGGGGGAGGGGCTGTATTGTGCAGGACTTTGTAAACGATGTTCCTATACTTTATTAAATCTTCCCAACTCAGGATGTTATGCTTGTTGAGGATGGTACAGTGATGGGAGCGGTTAGGTTTCTGGTCCAGTACTTTGAGGGTTTGTTTGTACAGGGTTGCTCGTGGCTTCAGTGTGGAGCTGTTAGTTTGCCCCCAGCTTGTGAGACAGTATGTAAGATGTGACATGATCATGGCATTCATGTATCATTTGGCAGAATTCAATGTCATTGTGTTTCTTATGTATTTAAAATTTGCTCGGCTAAACTTGACTCTTTGGGTCACTTTTTTGACTTGTGTTTTGAATGTTAAATTAGAGTCAATAATGATTCCAAGGTACTTAATCCTCTGGAGTCTAAGGGTATTTTTTCGATTTTTGATGTTTTATTAAATCCCCTTTTAAATGTATTTCTTCTCACATGGCACCCCATGTGTTAAATATCAAAATGTTCAAGACAATCTCTGGTATTGCTATATATGCAAATTACTCACCTTAGAGCACTGTTTGATTAGATAAGTAGCTCAAAAGCTTAAAATGTTACATCCGATTTTCGGAAAATCTTAAACTCTTGTGAAAACACAAATGTACTCATGTGATCGAAATGTTTTGGTGTTTTAGATTTGGTTACCAAAGTCTTAAGATCACAAAAGCCGTGAAATATTTGAATTACACTGTATATAAATGTGTAATTTCATGTCTAAAATGAGTAAAACAGGTGTTTATCACTCTACTTTCACCACAGCAGGGACAGAGATACAGTAGGACTGAATAATGACTTCATATTACATACCAAGGTGCATGTGATGTGTACAAATACAAATTGAGCATTCAACCTTTTTTTTCAACCAACAATTTATTATAAATATGTTTTTTTCAACCAACTATTTATATAAATATAAGATACTGGAAAATCTAACTATTTACAATATTGAACATCAGAACTTTCAACCAACTATTCATTATAAATGTCAAGACAGTGTCAAGGTCTTTGTCTGTCTTCCAAGACAGTGGGTCTGGCTGCTGTGTAGGTGGGGGTGATGGTGCATGGGCTGCTGTGTAGATGGGTGTACAAGTGCTATACGAGACCTCCACGAGACCTCCTTGCTGGCTGGGTTGAAGGTGATGGCTGTGGTGGAGCCTTTGTGCTGAGGTGTATCTTGACCTGGTGGCAGCCGCAGATGGAGGTGGAGGCAGCTGTAGTGATGCAGGTCTGCTGGTCCTTGGTGGTGATGGCTCTGGTGAAGGCCTTTGAGCAACAGTAGATCTTGACCTGGGGGCCGGCACAGATGGATATTGTGGCTGCTGGATAAACGCCGCCTGTGGGCCACTAGGCCCAGACAGCTGTGAAACATCTCTGTGAAACAAATACAAATGTAGGACAATAATTACAACTAATTTCATTGAAATAAAGTTCAAGTAAAATGTTGCTCAAGCACAAATAACAATGCACACATAAAAAGAAAGTTTGGGAGGTTGGAAAAGTAGTCTCTCTCGATCTCTCTCACACACACACACACACACACACACATTTCCAGTTACTTTACTTCAGTATAAAATCACAGACACACATATACATAGGCTACATCTGATTACAAAGTCCCATCTGTATAGGACGGTACAATAATAACAGACACACATAAATAAATCTATGACAAAGTCTCATCTGTACAGAACAGTATGATAAAATAATCGATGGCAAAAACATGTCCCTGTAAATGTCTCCGTTGTGGGATGAATCTCACTTTTACACACCAAAATAACGTTAACACAGAGTAAACGTTTGCTAATGGAGTCTATTTTGTCCCAAGAAAAAGTTCATGACTATCGATAACAAATATATATCAATAAACCTATTGTTCATTTTCGCGGTATTCCCCACACATTGTCAGTACACTATTACTGTAATATGTACACTTATCCATGTCCAAATGGATCCTTGTTGTTGTCTTTGTGTTCTTCTTCTTCTGAAGAGTCGAAGACTTCAGGTTCTGAACATCTGAGGCACTACTGCTGCTAGCGAAAAAAATCTCGAGTGAAGTCGGCAACTTTTTTTAGCCATTTTCTCTGTCTCTCTCTCCACACTGACGTAAACTGATGGGAGAAACGTGGTTTATGTTTTTTTTACTTGGTGGGTAGGTCCTTAGTGATTTCTCGATGTCCATTGGTCATTTCAGACCATGATGTCTGCCGGCTGAGATTTCCTTGACGGACACACGAATCCACCAATCCCACACAGTGTAAAGTCAAGCTGCTTTGAGCGGCCATATTGGCTGTTGTGCCCTGGTTACAGTCTCACAGGAGATACTGCTGGTACTACCCTTCCAGCGATTCCGCGGATATCTGAATCATGTTTCTACTCCTTATAATCTAAGATATATGATTAATTACGTAAAATGATGCGCACTTGGACGCGCCGGCGCGTCCACCGACTCCAGAGGGTTAACCTGAGGCACAATGTTAATATGTTCACCTGATCACTAAATGGCTTAGGACCGAGGTATATTGACGACCTCCTCCATCACTATGAAGCATCCAGGTCTCAGGTCTTCTGGGTCGGGTCTGCTCTCTGTTCCGAGAATAACCACTAAACATGGAAACAGAGAGCGGACCCGACCCAGAAGACCTGAGACCTGGATGCTTCATAGTGATGGAGGAGGTCGTCAATATACCTCGGTCCTAAGCCATTTAGTGATTTAAAAACTAGCCTAGTATTTTAAAATCAATTATTTGGCCTACTGGAAGCCAATGGAAACAGAGAGCAGACCCGAACCAGAAGCCTTTGCCACCCGGTTACTAGCAACGCTTATTGTTTAGGTATCCCTGATAAGGAGGCAGTACTTTTCCCACTTTAGTTCCGAAATGTTGCGTTCGCCCCTTTTCCGTCCCTGCTAGAGAGCAGGGACTTTCATGGAAGAAAAAGGTTCATATTTCTGATTGGCTGTGCGGATTGCAAACTACGCCCCGAAAAGTGTTGTGAAGCCGCCATTTTATTATCCTCACATTAGCATGATTAGCATTAGCCCAGCGCACAAATGCAGAGAGACTAATTGATGGCAACACAAAAGAAAACATGGGAGCGGTGGAGATGAGGAGGTGTTGGCGTTCTGGCGATTTACTCAAAAGGCTTCAGTAGAAGCTGCTGGGAGTCCCAGTTGTTTTCAGCCTGCCAGTAAACTCAAAACAGAAGAAGAAGAAGTGACGTCAGCGGCTTCATTTGCCTATATGCTTATGAAACAGTTTCATCTTTATTATAATAAGAATTGTATTTTCTTAAGAGGAGCGGCCTATTTGCCCAACTTATATTTTGTCATATTTATGAGGGAACACTTGATGATGGCTAGAGCAAGTAAAGTTGAATTTTGTGAAGCTTGTTACATATTTACAATTTATGTTTCACAGCACCGACTGCGCTGAGAGAAGTTGAACGAAGACAACAAAACAGGAGGTAAATGTCATTATTTTATTAAACACTGAAACAACGGTGCCAACATATTAGTTTGTTTTTTACAAGTTTAAGAAATCGGGAATAAGCAACATTTGTTGCGCCTTGATTTTGACCATGTTTGATTGCAAAGGCCAGGAAGCATTTGTAAGAAACATAAACAGTTTAATAAAACAATTACGGTAGGTGTTCCATTAACTATAGTTTGGAGTAGATGTAATTATTGGCTTCAATGAGTAAATACAATTGGCTGTCATTTTTAAAGCTGTATGATAAAACATATTAGTCCAACAAGTATATAGGTAAATGGAAGTAGCATTAAACCAGTCTGTTCGCTCCATGTGATAACACTATTTATCCTCACTTTTGTAGGTTGCAGCTTATGGGATGGCAATGTAAGCTGTGCACATGTGTGGCTTCAGTGAAAGGGTCACTTCTCAAGCACTATCGGTTGAAGCAGGTACCTTTGGTCGTGGAAATGCAGTACCCTGTCTTCATTTAAACTGCCCTTGCTCCTTTAAGACATGGGGTGGCCTGCGAACACACTTGTATAGATCCCACAATTCGCAGGAAACTGACGAGTGTGAAGTTGTGCAGTCTTTAACATGTCACATTTGTGACTCATTTTATCCTAATACAAAAGACTATTTTCAACATATCAATTCCCACTTGAAAAGGCATGAAACGATAGAATGTGCTTTTCATGGATGTGATTGCAGGGCACCTGCAAAGAATATAAAGAAAGCACGGAAAGGAGAAGTGGTGTTTCTCCCACATTATCCCGCAGGAGACACGAAGGAACAACACTGGATCGACACCAACTCATCGCCGAATCAAAGAAGAAAGACAGCGCGGCCATCAAGGACTTGATGTGCGGAACTTTTGCACATGGAAGACAATATGTCATCAGTCTACAGATGAGCATAGAAGACATCAAGGACAGATGGCCTGTCTTGTTTGATGTCTCGCAAGTGAGTAAATGGAATTGTCTTTAAGCAGTGGTCAACACAGACATTACAGACGGATAACCTGCATGTGTCACCGTTTTACATCCTATTGAAAAGCTATCTGGACTTTAGTATTTGATGGATTGAAATTACAACAAATTGAATCGTAAGTAAAAAAAAATATTTTCTCATCTCTCTCTCTTCCAGGTCAGCGCAGATTTTCTGAGGATCACCACACTGAATCTTGAGCCAAAGTTCATGTCAATGTTGGACTTCTATTCCCCAAAACTGTTGTCCATGTTCCAAGGGAAAAAGGGTGCTTTCAGAGAGCGACATCGGGCAAAAATGAGTATTCTACTTCAGGTATTAACATGTTATCCCTACTTATACAGTTACTTCCTTAAAGGTAGGGTATGTACGCTTGAGAAACCGGCTCGAGATGAATATATAATGAATATCTTAAGTGCTTTGACAAAAAATCCATAAAAAATTCATCTGTAGAAGCCGTAGTACTGTAAAAAAGCACGACCAATCATTTAGCCCGGCTAAAATAACTGGATGGCCTACCTGCCTGTCAGCCTTCCATCTGTGCACACACTTATCTCGTGCCCTCATTGGTCATGTGTGACGAATAGACAGACAGCGTGACACAGAGGTGAGACCGAGGCCGATACAGATGGGCTGTGATAAGTTACAATTATAGTACCCTTATATGAGTAGCCCAGAAGACGTATACCTTCTTTTTTTTTAAGTTATTTGAAATAAAAAATGAGTGAGATGATCAATAACATACATAGTGAGTGAGCAGTGAGGAATTGCTCTGTGTGTATCTTGTAACATGCAGGCAGAAAGTAAGCACAAACCAGTTATCTTTTCAATGTCTGCAGGATGTTGCTGATGTACCTGTCCGTGTACACGAGGAGTTGGCCGAGGAGGTGATGAAAATGTACCTGCTGCAGAACCAAGATGGGTCAGTCGATCAACCTACTGATGTAGAGATCGTGATTGAGGGCATCCCTGTCCTCAGAAGTCTTGGGGATCTAAGCAGAGCCTGCTGCTATCTGTTGGGACTAACTTATGCCTTGGATCTGAGATACCCGAAGAATCTAAAATATTGTTTCGAGAAAAAAGTGCATTTTGCATGATAGGTCCCCTCTAATGTTTCAATAGTGTTTCTGAAAATTCTACTTTGGGGGACATTCAGTATGTGATTTTAAATATAGAGCTGATGAATGTTTCTAATAGGCTACATCTGCAGGATGTGTTAAAAGCCTACAGTACAAGTATACACACACACACAGGCCCAATTCCAATCCACCTTCTACAACACCCTACCCCTACACACTACCCCTCCGTTTGCACGTTCGCGCGGAGGGTCCGTCACAATAAGTGCTGTTCCATCCAACGGGTGCAGCTGACTTCACCTGCTGCCCTACCTGACCGGACTCAATGCTGTGTGTGTCCGTCATGAAACAGGCTGTTAACAAGTAGTTCCAGCAAACATCCACTGATAAATTGCGATGTTAACAACCTCATGATAACCTCATATGTTTTAATTTAGGATCATACCTGTGTTTAGTCTAGAAAAAGGTACATGTGTGCATTTTATTATAAAGTTGTGTATATTTACAGACTGTTGCAAAAACGAAGAAGCTTATAAACATCAGATTTAAAACTAAAAGAGCTTTACAAAAAACACAATTAAAGAAAAAACGTGTCCAAGAGATGCTGATTTGAAACTGTTGTTACATACAGTTACGGCATTTCCTGTTTCTGCCGGAGAGAGTGGAGGCCGTCCCAAAGCTTGCCGCTGTATTTACACCCTCCATCTGACAGGGAGGGAGCATCGTTGAGCTGCGAGTGTCACTCCGCCACGGAGTAGGAGTGGGTAGGGTGTGGTTTGGGATTGGGCCTGAATGTACTATAAGCAAACCCTCTTGGCAGTGTTACCTTTGATGGAACGAAGAGCCAAAGGGTCCAAAATAAAAAAACTAACCTTCTCGTCAAGTTTGTTTTTTATAAATCGCTAAGATTTCTTATAAATTGGCATACACCATCTTTTGAGCGTACGCCACGTTTATAATTGAGGTCCCAGGTCATACCTCTTTGCATTTCATAACATTATATTTCAATATTAATCTGTGTCTCTCTGTACCTTGAGCCCCCCCCCAGGAGTGGTTGGAGTGGAAATCCAGCGGTGATATCGTATCGTATATCTAGGGTTGCAAAATTCCGGGAATTTTCAAAGATGGAAACTTTCCACGGGAATTAGCGAGAATAAACAGGAATTTATGGGAATAAACTGGGAATTTTCAAAATTGAAGGTTGGCTCTTCATAGGGAACTTAAATATAGTTGGGGAAAGTACATTTTAGCATAATTTTGACTGAAAGTGTTAAGCAAAAACGCAGAGGATCGCTTGAAGGAAGATGTGCATGTTTAATGGGACTTTTTGGAGGGAGAAGGGCTCTTTTCATTTAACATTTTGAATGAGACTTTGTAGGGATTTTTGGATGGGGGGGTGCATTTTTTAAATGAATGGGGTTGGGGGGATGAGTAATAGTTAACTCAACATTCCTGTTTTCGTTCTAAAATTAAACAAATAATTGTTCAATAGAATAATTAAAAGTTGTTCTGTTCTACTTAAAAAACTTTTTTTAAATCTGTTGAAATGTCATGTTTTTTGTTTAATTTTGCATCGAATATTTCCAAAATTCCCCAGCTTAACTTCCCATGGAAACTTTCCGCCCCTTTGCAACCCTAGTGATACCACGGCTGGTTGGACAGGGTATCTCAGGAGGAAGTCCAGCTCTGCAGGATTTATTTATTTATTCATCAGCAGGACCTGGGGACACAACAAGCAGCAAGGACTTGGAATTGTTCTATTTCAGTACAAACCACATTTCATTTTCACTTGATTAGATCCAAACAGGCGCTGGTCTCAGGAGCTCCTGATTCCAGTTGCGTGGCGTGGGGAAACATTTAGGGGAAGCCCATTTGTTTGGGTCGGGGTCAATAACGTAACCAGATGAGTGATTACAGCGCCCAATATCATTTTACACACATTTGTATCACACAGATGCAGGACTTGCACACGCCTGTTATCTAACCGACAGGTCCGCACGCACTCTCCAGCTGAAACTCTCTCGTCTTATTAATGTAAGCATTTTACTTATTAATGTATGCAGACAATCACACAATCTGTGATTTTTTACCATGCCTCTCAATTGCCCGTGACAGGTTGGCAAGGTCGATGAATCCTGAAGTTGCCCGGATTGTTCAGAGAGCACGAATCCTTGTCAAAAAGAAGACATGGCCAGCAAAATAGACGCTGAAGTTTAGCGCTTCCAGTTAGCCACTCCGTGCGGACATGATTGTCCTCATTGAACGTCTGATTCGCTCCCTTTTCCCTCTGTGTACACAGCTCGAGTGCGGGCATTGGCCTGTCATCTGATTTAATTTGTAGTTGCTGCTGTAGCGGAAGTTTAGTAAAGTTATGTTTGATTAAGTACGCCAAATCTCCACCCTCCATATGCTTCATTTGCTTGATAATTTCTAACGGCGGTGATGACAGTTACAGATGTAGCGCTTCGTTTCAGACGCCTACCCGGGCGGGTCCGTGATCTGCACGGGGTGGGCCCCTGCTGATAAGGAAAACCCCCCCGCAGGACTTGAAACGCCCCCTTGATAAATACATTTAATTATAATGAAACCAGCTGCAATGGATCATGGATCCACCAGGGGGAGCCGTGAAAAGCTGCCACACTGAAACTCATGTGAAATAAACAGCTGATCAACAGGTTTCTGATATAGCGGATATTTGTTAAAATCCATATATGTCACGGATAGGATCATATTCTGTGCTTAAGTAAGAGACATGTAATCATTTACTAAACATCACCATGTTTTTATTTAACAAAATAATGTTTAATTCACGTAGGCGTAAGTACAAAACCATCGCTATGTTTTTAGATCAGGAAATGCATCCAGGGTCAAACAAACGATTTTCGATCGTCATCCTCGCATTCATTTAATGTATCACATGTTCGCGAGTTGAAATGAATGCACTACATTTAATCCACGTGAGTTTACAACAACAACAATAATCGCTTTGTTTTTATATCACATCCGACCGGGGGAAACTGCAGCGGCTCTCACTACCGATCACCCTATCCACGGGCAAACAATAATATGTACAGTGTTCATAGTGTACTGTATTATTAGTGTCTAATATTACTGCTATAATAATCACACATTGAGTTGTTGAAATCAGACCGTCGTTTTTTTTAAACGCTCCGAATGAAACGGCAGCTCTCAGGTGATCAGCTGTGTGTTTACACAATAAACATATGCATAGTAATTTAATACCTTCCAACACACATTGTAAGAACAGTTCTGTTTCATATGAGTGTTGAGAGCTGTATCCACAAATCTACTAATTTTGCCCTCAGTGCACCAGATTGATGCATTTAACTTCAATTTAAATAAAAACATCTTCTGTTGTAACAACAATAACATTATAAATAGTAACATAGCATGGCATTGCACATTTACTGTAGCTTTGAGTGTTACTGGCCTGAGATTTTTTTATTACATGAATGAAGGTGAGTGAGGCTTTTTAATATAGACTTTTCAGGGTCCCACATTTTGCACAGAACTGTCCCACATTAGGAAAACAGATTGTCTGAGACAACTTGGCACTAAGAGTACTAATATGTCTACCATTTATTTTATGAGTTTAATATCTGCATGTTCTCTTTTGGTTTGATTAGGACACATCCTGGGGATTTCAGAATGTTACTCGATTTTGATTTATTGTATCGGCTTCATGTCACAATATATTCCCGAAGTCTGAAATGCAAAATGTTTCCACATTAGGGCAATTCACCCTACATGTAATCATTTTGTTTATTTTTAACGAAATAAATGTGGTTTAATCCATCATGAAATTAATATAGGCTATTTACTTAGTACATATCTGACATTAACGATTAACACACTGTTCATACTGCTCACAGGCTGATATCTAGTGTATTCATACCCCTCACTGTTTATTCATCATTCAATTCATTCTATATTTTATTCTGTAGATTGTGTACATTACTTTTCACTTTACTGCTTGTTGCACCTGGTTAGAAGCTAAACTGCATTTCGTTGTCTCAGTACCTGTAATCTGTGCAATAACAATAAAGTTGAATCTAATCTTGAGCAGGAACTAATGTAGGCTATTTACTTAGTACATATCTGACATTAACGATTAAACACGTTTGTGCATTCTTTATGAATGCAAACCGAGTCATTTAGTTTCTTTTTAACGAAATAAATGTGATTTAATCCACATAATTTACTGTGTTAATTGTTTACTGTACAGTAGTATTGTTTAACTTGAAGGTGCCTGATGTGAACATTTCCAGAATGTATTGTCTTCACTTTTTAAATGCCTCTGTGATGTGCTGCCCGTTCACCAGCCCAACCCCCCCATGTGGCCTATGTATGTTGGGGACCCTTTGTTTAAAACTAATTGGCCATCGGAATGTGTGTCACATTCCACAGCTCTCCCCCCCCCTCCTGTGATTCCCCCGCACACATGGGAGATCGCTCTTCTAAAGAGAGCGGAAATAATGATATTGCAAGTTAGAAACGTAAAATGCATTTTGACAGACACTTGGGGGAAATATGCTGCATTTTGAATGTCCAATAGTCCATCATTAACACCTCAGTCTGTCTCGTCTCATCAACGAAAACTAAATATACATGACATACTTTGTTTTAGTAGATTTCTCATGAGAGCAAAAGGAGAATATCCGTGTGTAAGAGTGAAAATGTATGTAACGTATTCATCATAATTAATTATATTTATTTCGTTTGGATGTAGGATTTTTGACTTTGTTTAGAGCAGTGATCTTCTACTATATGAACATTTTGGACCCAAAATCACAAAAAAAACGTAAAAACAGATTTTGAAAATGATTTTATTTTTCATAACACAAACATACACAACGAAACCATTTAAAAGCTGGAAATATATACATGGGATGTGACTATGATAATGTGAAAGTTTGATTGAGGTAGCATGGGATTTCATTCTGATAAGGCAAAAGTGTTATTATAAATATAATACAAATATATATATATCCACATTATGTACAACAATCTGTCTTTTTCAATTTTCTGTCTTTATCTGTGCCACGCTTCAAAGCGGTTTCTGTCAACTACGACACAGAGGACAACATCACAGATTCCTCCTCCTCCATGTCAAAAAACAAGCTTAAAGCTTGACTCACGTTCAGAGTTCTCTTCATCATAGTTGAGTCTTCACAACTCTAAATCTATCTAACTATATCTAAATTATCAATGTTTGTCTGTCACTTTACTTCAATCGCAGTCTCCCGCAGCCTCTCTTCGTCTCCCGCCGCCTGTCTTCGTATATCTTCGTCTCTCTCCATTTCCCGCCGTCTCTCTTCGTCTCTCTTCGTCTCCCGCCGCCTCTCTTCGTATATCTTCGTCTCTCTCCATTTCCCGCCGCCTCTCTTCGTATATCTTCGTCTCTCTCCATTTCCCGCAGTCTCTCTTCGGTTCCCGCCGTCCCTCTTCGTCTCGTTTCGCATCACTCCGTTTAACTGATTACCTCACCCCCTCCCTGGTAAATACATCCTGTTGAGCAGAATCTACAGTTTCCAGTATTTTGCGTTTCGTAAAATGATAAAATACGGTGAAGATATTCAAATATGTGCTTCCATTATTCATACTTCTGAAATATATCTGTATTAACTTTATATCATCGTATGTCCGTGTTTATTGGGTATTTTTGTATGAAACAAAGACTGGCATATAGTTTCAAGCCAGTACTTTCGACAGAAATACACATATACATCCTGTTGAGCAGGATCTACAGTTTCCAGTATTTTCCGTTTCGTAAAATGATAAAATACGGCAAAGATATTAAAACATGTGCTTCCATTATTCATACTTCTGAAATATATCTGTATTAACTTTATATCATCGTATGTCCGTGTTTATTGGGTATTTTTGCATGAAACAAAGACTGGCATATAGTTGTTTCAAGCCAGTACTTTCGACAGAAATACACATATACATCCTGTTGAGCAGGATCTACAGTTTCCAGTATTTTCCGTTTCGTAAAATGATAAAATACGGCGAAGATATTCGAATATGTGCTTCCATATTTCATACTTTTGAAATGTATTAACTTTATATCATCGTATCTCCGTGTTTACTGGGTCTTTTTGCATGAATCAAAGACTGGTATATAGTCTCAAGCCAGTACTTTCGACAGAAACACACGCAATGTTGTCCGGACTGTTGTTTTTATGCGGCACCGGCTTGAACAGGTCATGTGATCTGATCACGCCGGCGTGACGGTCGACTCCAAAGGGTTAATATTAAATACATATAAGTATTTTTACAACTTGTATTTAGAAATATTCTGTTGTAATTATTGATGCATACATGTGTTCATCCATTTAATATGGCATCTGCTATAATGGGGTTAATGTATGATATTACTTAATAATACAATACATTATAATATATGATATGATAATTAGATTTTAGTTTTATTCATTTCTTATTTCATAGTTTCTCATTATTATTATTTTTATCGCTCATTTTATTTTTGATTTTATTAATCTGTGTGAATCTGTGCTGTCCTGTTTTTCACTCTCACCCTGTTGCTGTTTGAACTACTGAATTTCCCCACGGGATTAATAAAGGTCCATCTTATCTTATCTTAATTTATAAGTTGATTTACTTCAATCTACTGTACAATATTACAAGAAATATACTGCATAAAGCAAACTATATACTTTATTTGATCTAAAATATTGATGTTTCTACAACACCCATTGTGTATTTTGTGAATGAAGCGCCATCTCATGGTTAAATCTTGTAATTGAACAAATGGGGAAATTGGGCAACGCCCTCTAGCAATTTGGCAACGCCCTCTAGCAATTTGGCAACACCCCCAGCCCCTGGCATCCGCTGGGTTTTTGACTGGGACACACCCATTTGAGTCTGATCTGGAGTGCTACATCTGTACAGTATTAAAACTGATGTTGATGTGATTTGATTGGATGGCAGTGTCCAATCAAATCGCTAGCCGCCTCTGAAGGGAAGCAAGAGGTGGCTGGCTTCCCTTGGCATGGCTCTGACCAATCACAGGTTGGCAGGTGCATCATGTGGGCCTCATCTGATTGGTCAATCCCTCCATTTTCTTTCACCAAGGGAAGCCAGATTCGGCTGGCCTCCTCTCGCAACAGAGAGTGCAATCTACTGTTTCACCATAACATCTAGAGGGGCGCTGTTTGTTTCACTCTTTGTAAAATACTCAATGAGAATGGGGGAGAGACGGGCCGGCAGCAACACACAGCAAAGGAGAATTATCGAAACAAAACAAAATGTTTTTATTTATTTATTTAAATTATAACTACAATCCGAAAAAACAGGGGAAGCCTGGCTTCCCTTGGCCTCCGGGAGAAAACGCCACTGCCTGATTCAATGGAAGGCTTGTTCTGAAAACCAACCATGCAGAAGATGACATCCTTCTCTCCTACCTGGAAGGTGAGCTGAGCGCAGTACGTGAGCTTGTCACACTCAAACAGGCCTCTGGTGGTATACTGGAACACTGAGGAGGTGATGCTGTCGGTTAGATTGGACAGCCGCCGCTTTAGAGCCTCGCCCGGCTCCGCCCTCAGAACCGCTCTCTGGAACACCACCCTGAAGGCCTGCACACACACACTGGATCATTCTCTGACATCAAGTACTGATCTGACCATGAAGCTGGATACTCAGTTAACTAATGATCAATATTACTCAGTGACTTGCTCATATTGGACAGTTGTTCTGTATCTTAATATCACAATAATAGGAATAAGATGAATTTATCAGTGTTACTTTGGCCGTGTGCACAGTAGAAAGACCTTCACTGTGATCCACTGAAATGTGCTTAGAATTCATGCAAGTATCCCTGATTGTGTTTTCATGCTTTGAAATGCCTACTTTAAAATGCTGACTTATTTATGGGTCCTTTAAAAGACCAAAACCTGACCAAAATCTTCTTCCTCTGTACCATAAACATATATATATCCTTTATTTAACCAGGTAAAAAAACTCATTGAGATTAAAATCTCTTTTCCAAGAGTGACCTGGCCAAGAAGAGCAGCATGTACAAAGTTACAACATATAAAACACAGACATGAAAGGCAGACAAATACAGCTGTAAAACACAGCAACACCATAGTCACAGATCAGTGAGCACACTGTGACATGTTCCTTCATTAGCATTTACACAGGGTGCTGGTCAGAGTATCTACTAACATCAAGCAGAATATTCTCCACACATGCAGCTTACAGAACAAGTGTAGCTCCATCACCCTTAAAATAATTGCATGCAATTTAAGCTGACCCATCTTACTTGTGGTTACTACAGCAGAACTGATGCAGTGTGCTGTGAGATCTACACATCTAAATATAAATCAAAGGTTCTAGAACTGTAATCCATGTAAGAATTGATAGCCGTAACAACAGTACAGTGACACTTTAGAACAATAGTTGTCAGTAATCATAGACTGTCACACTTTGCTCTAAAATAGAGTGAAAAACACATTATAATGAATTTCATTATATTTTCAAGGTCAAAGGTATGAATGTGTTTTCATTTGATTATGTTGGAAATAACTTGTGCAAGGGAAGCTAACTGCAGAGTCGGAGTGATTGCAAACCATATCTCAGGCTGCCTCCTCTCAGCGACGCTGGCTGACAATATGGAAGACATTATGCTCTTCATAACCACATTAGAGAGCAGCAAACACAATAAAAGCAGAGCAAAGAGCATAAAACACGAGGAGCAAATGGAAGAAGGAGGGGAATAATGGAGAAGTGGGTGTAAAAAGGGGTCTCGGAGGGGTGGAAACATGGCATGTCAACAGACAGGCCACCTTGAGAGAGAACTGGTACATGGGCTGAATTGTATTGAGGTCATTCATTATGAAGTACAATAAGGAAGCCCGAGCTGCCGCTGCTCTGTAGAGCTCCCGGGCCTCGTTGATCCGGGACTCTGTCACCTTGGCTTATTTTACCTGCAGTAAAGAGAGTTCAAACACACACTGAGTCATACTTATACACACAGCCATACATCTAAGATACGTATGTATACACTCAGCTAATGGTGATATTGTGCACGATCCGAATAAACACCCTCAGAGCTATTTCACTCTTCCAGCCAACATTTTCTCACACTCCGTGGAACTAGGGCTGGGCGATTTTTTCGGTTTTCACGATTAATTTGCATTTTTACTTTCCTACGGTTTGTGAAATGGCTGAACCGAAAAACCGCAATTTTAAAACATTTCTAGACTTTAAAGGACTCTGTAGTAGCTTACTCTCACTTTCCAGAACGCGCACAAAACACAGCCACATTGCCTGTGACTACCCGATCTGCAGCTGTTATGCTGTGTTCGTTGTTGAGCATAACAGAGGACTCAGACATTACATATATAACTAAACACGCCTTTTCTCCTCCTTATCTCTTTCATGACTTTCCATTTCATCTGGTTTTGAGCTGTAATCAATACTCAAGACAGGAAAAACTTCACGGCTGGTTTCATTTCTGGTAGTTCCGGATGTTGTCTCATGCTACCCACGTCTGTAAACAAACGTATTCAAATAAACTGTACCTTCATTTAATATTCAGCAATAATAATATCTCGACGTCAATACAGTAGTTGTAGTGTTGAAATCAGTAGGTTTCGGTGTGCAACACTCCGTGTCATATCGCTACTAAATTCACCTCTATAGCAAATGGTATATTAGCCACATGCTAAATGCTAACCGGAGGTGAAGGATTTTCAGAATAAAAGCTCAACAACTGCGCACAAGAACTTCTGTTTTTTCAGTATAAAACAGCATTTAAACTGACGGTATGTTTAAGGTACTTTATGCCATCAAAAACATTGATTTTAATTTATAACACTGCGCATGTGCAGAGCTGCAGATCGGGTGCAATCACATTCACCGCTTCACCGACAGACGTACCATAAAAATGTCCACAAACACAGATGAAGAACTCATTCCTAAATAAGGTGCTGCTTCAGTCGTATGGAAGTGGTTCGGGTTCAAGCGGCCACACACAGAACAAACAGCTGTTCTGTGTGAGGTCTGTAGAAAGACAACTTCCTAGAAAGTTAAAGGGGTGTTATTTTGTTTGAGGGTATTTTTTTATTATTCATTTCATTATTTATTATTTGTTGTATTTCAGGGATGGCCTACAAGAGATTTTTTTTTCAGTTTGATTTAAAAAGAATCTTTGCACATGAATGACAGCCAAGTGCCGTGGTGCTGTTTTTATTTGTATTATTTTTATTCTTGAACAACTGATCTGTTCACATAGGCCTAGACTACTTGGTAATCTCATTTATTTTTATTGTGTTATTAAAGAAAATATTTATTGAAATGTTGCCTTGGTCTGGTTTGTTTAGAAAAAAATCGAGGTTTAAATCGAAAATTGTCCATTGGTTAAAAAAAATCGAGGTTTTATTTTTAGGCCAAATCGCCCAGCCCTACGTGGAACACGTTAATTATGAGCCGTTTATCTTTTTTTTGGGTTATAATGTCTAAGACTGAACACCTGCAAGGCACCTCCTCACTGACAGGACTGATCTCATGTGCTGACCAACAGGAAGATGCAGCAGAAAGGGGCGGTGACAGAGAGGTTCACACTCACTACTCTTTTAACAGTAGATCACCACTTGTAAACTAACAGGGGTTAGTGGTTAACATATTTGCATTTTAAATCACAAATATGTTATAGTAAGGTTATAGATAGACTACTACCCTCTTACAAAATGTGTAAATGTAAAGCAAGACTATATGCTATATTAGGGCTGTTGTGTTCTACTTTGCTCACGTGGGTATTGTCCACAGTATTCAATGGACTACATGTCTAATATATGTAATATCATATATAATACACGCTTTGACGCTTGGAAAAGCACTAAAATAAATAGTGAATTGTTATATGCATGGTTATTTGATCTTGTAAAAATAATTTATAGATTAACTTTTGAAACCAGAAAATGGGAAAATAGAGAAATATTCTAAATAACAGTAAAATTAAAATGATGGTAAATGGTAGCCGTCAGTGAGAGGCTGATGCTGCTGTAAGGGATCATGGATAGACTGATCTAATGTGTTTGTTATGTTTTGCCACCGACAAAAAGAAACACATGTGAACAATGGACACGGTTTGATTCAAAGTTCCATAGAAAGTCTATGGTTGAACACATAAATAGTTATTTTTGTCAGGTCTCTGAGGTACTGTAGTGCTCTGCCATGTTGTTCCTTCTGATTCTACATCAGTATGACAGTGACAAATGATGATTGGCTTTTGCGAGACAGTGTCATGTAAATTTGTCGCACATTTTTAACCCTCACGGATATGGTGCAGAATGTGTGTCACTCGCGTCATTTGTGCTGCGCATTCACGTCATTCACGCAGTCTGCTGCGAATTAGCGGATATTCGCTTTGCTCAGCAAGTCTTCCAATCTGCCCCTGCATATATGTTTAGCAGTTTAGACACCATTTGTATTCACTTTACTCTAAAGCAGTGGTCACCAACCAGTCGATCGAGTGTGATCGGACCGTTAAAAAAAAAGTAACAAAAGAAATAAAATAAAAATAATAATGTTTGAAAAATACATTTTTAGATGTAAACCTATCATCCACCACCCCGTTAGCAGGTGCAACTTGATTGACGTATATTTGAGACACCTCAATAATATAATACATTAAGCGTGCTTTACGTGAACCTCATCATGACACAAGAGAGGCCGGTAGGACTGCAATTTCCCGTGTTCAGTGAATGCAACAGAGGCAAGTGAGCTAAAGGACTCTCTGAGTGTTTAGAACAGTTTTGTCACAAATTATTCAAAAGATTATTTTCGTGGCACACCTTCATATGATCATTATAGTTATACAAACAATAAGAGAATAAATGAAAAACAGGTATGAAATACTATATGGCAGTAAAACAGGAATACAGTTTAAAAGGGGAGTGATTTGTAAAATATCCATAAAGAAAATCTGTTTACAGTTCTGTTTCATCTGGGTGTTGAGAGAGATATCCATAGATCTCTTCATGTTGCTCTCAAAGTGCACCAGATTGATGCTTTTAACTTCAATATTTAAAAAAAAATCTTCCAGGGGAGCATCCCCCCGACCCCCCTAGAGGAGGTGAGGACCCCCCTAGAGGAGGTGAGGTCCGCCCCCCACTCATAAAAAATAGCACTTTACTCCTGCCTATATACCGTGAACTGATTATGGAGCCTTCATTGTAACAGTAATTCAGATGCAATTAGCCTATATCAAAGACCGAGTTCGGTGATCTTGGGCTTAACAAGGTTGGTGACCTTAAGAGTGACAAAGTTATAATAAATAAAGAAAATAGAGAGTTGTTAAGTTAAAATAAAAACCTTCTCTTCAATCTCGCCGGCGGTGCGTTTGGTTGTCTCCAGGTTTTCCACCAGCTCTGTGTCTCCCAAGAAATTCCCTGAAGCCAAGGACAGACGGGACAACAGGGTGTCCTCCAGCGTCTTAAGAGTGATCTTGAAACCATTTTGCTGCTTGGTCAGGTCGTAGTAATAAACACAGAAACACTTTATTTCGACAGAATCACATGCTGAAGATAGATTCTTGTTGTCAGCTTCCTTTCTGGCCTTATCATCATAATCTGAGGTGGGGGGGAGACGTTCAAGGTGTCGGTCAATATGAGGACATGCATGCTGAAGGGCACCACAAAGGTAGAACCAATCAATACGGTCTGCTCTGGCTCTCCTGATAGTAACAACAATAAAAATACCAAGCACCTTTTCCTCTTAATCAACACACATACATTGTCAGCTGTTCTAGAGTCACCAGCAAACTTCGCGAAAGTGAGATTAGAGTTTAAAAAACAATTCTGAAGGACCATTGTGGCAGGCATGTGAGAAAGACAAACATTTTCCGAAATGAATGTCCGCGACAGTGCAGCCAACAATTGTTTGTGCAACACCTCCGAAACTGTACAGGGGATGTCCACTGCGGGCGGTAGAACATACCCGAATCCAGTAGATTGTTCAGGACGACTAGCGATCCTCTCCTTTTCCAGCACAGCCAAGAAAAGGCACAGCAGAAACACGACACCCGCCATTCTCCCAGTCCAGCACAACAGTATCCACGCTGTTCCCGGAGCAAGGTGGACCAGGCCTCAGCTTCAGCAGCACAGCAGAGCAGAGCAGGTAATCCCACCGCGTTACACCGGCTATTTAATCCACTTTACATCTCCGCCGGTAGCACAGGCGCGGAGAGGAGTGGCGATACGCGGTGTGAGGAGCGGCGAGGGAAGCAGCAAGAGGAGCGGCAAGAGGAGCGGCAAGAGGAGCGGCAAGAGGAGCGGCAAGAGGAGCGGCGATACGCGGTGTGAGGAGCGGCGAGAGGAGAGCCGGGACCACACTTCCGACTCTTTATCTCTGCAAGAGTTGCTCCCTCTCGTGCTAAATCCACTCGGCGGGCAAAAGTAGGATCCCAGAAGTGATTCGCCCAGTGTGGAGTGGCTCCTGAAACCCTTCCCGACGTGCCTTTAGTGGAACTCTGGTCCGCTGTGGTGGATGAGGTTGAACGTGGCTCTCATCCGGAACTCAGCAAAGGTGGATCACGTCTCAGCGCTGACGGCGTGTAACCTGTTCCTCAGGTGAGTTTCAGAGCACGAGCAGCTGTGAATGAGCTCGTAATCTCGAACCGTCAGTTTAAAAAAGAAAAAGCGATACCGTTCCGTTAAATATCAATAATTTCGAACATCGCGGGGAAATTCCTTCGACTCATTTTGAAGTTTTGGGGGAAGCCGGAAGTGACGTCAATGCGGGAACGCTTCGAGAGCCAAACACGGACAAAGTGTGTTGTCATGCGTAGAAATGGTAAATTACTGAGTTTAGGCACGTTAATAACGTTTTAATGAAGTTGACTACAGTATATTCATATTTGTCAGTGCTTTCATGTCAATTCGGCGACATAAACATAAATGATCGTGGTGAAGGTGATTACATTAGGATTAAAAATCGGTTGTGAGAGCTGCTGAATTTCCTCCCGTCGGATGTGATATAAAAACAAATCGATTATTTTTGTGGTTGTAAACTCAAGTGGATGAAACTACATTTATTAGTGCTTTCATGTCAATTCGGCGAACATATGATACATTAAATGATCGTGATGATGATGATTACAAATCGTTTGTTTGAGCCGGTCTGCATTTCCTGATGAGAAAACAAACCGATGCTTTTTGTAGTTGTAGTACACCAACATGGATTAAACGTGTGTTTTTTTTACCACAATGTTGGGGAAATTAATGGATAAAATGCACGGATTATTATTATTATTATTCCCACTCCGATCGGGACACTAGGTCCACCGTTTCACCGCAGCGAGGCTCCCCCTGTTGACAGTTTACGTGGGCTGGGTGCAGTGGCGGACTGGACGAATCCCGATGGGCCGGCACCGAAGTGGGCCGGTCGGATAAGTCACCAGCACATCCCCCATAGGCGGCGCGTGAGGCTCAGGTTTGAGAAGGCTAAATAACTTTTTTTACCTGACGCTGCCCGCCTCCGGCGTCTAGAGAAAAGAGATCAACTCAGTGTGCGGAGTTTAAATCTCTCAAGTCATATTACAGGATAAAGGAAATACAGTTTAAAAGGCCGTATGCAGAGAAGACGCCGACGTGTCGCACTTATCATTCATATTACATCATCAATCAGATCATCGATCATATAATATCATAATATATCAAAAATGTCCTTATCTGAGTCAGCTTCTCCAGCCTCATCTGGCCGTGCAACACTCACAGCGTCACAGACTGTATGCAGAAGTATTATTTAACACATTATGTTGACGAAACACTCGAGACAAATGTAATTAAAGTCAGATCCACTCGTGTCTTAGACGTGAACGCGCTCTCAGCTGGAGAGAGAAACCCTGGCTTGATTTACCGAGTTGATAACCAGCGTCGTAGGACCGCTTCGCGAGATCTCGTTTGTTAGTTTGTTGTTGTTAGTTTGTTTGTTACTCAAACATATCCAGGGTCTGTTGAACTGGCTTCGTAGTACAGGGCACAGGTGGCTAGCAGCGCTGAGGTCAAAGACACAGACATTATACATTATATTTGTGTTTTACCAGGATGCAGTGACACACATATTTACATATTTATATTTATTATCTACAGCACCCGCCGCCCCTGACATCCCCCACTCCCCCCGTTGACAATTTACTAGCGGTACCGAAGTGGGCCGGTCGAGAGTCCCGGGATGATTTGTAGTCCCATTCCACCACTGGCTACATGACCGTATGATCGCCCATATTGACGCACCTCATTCCTAAACTTCTAACAGATACAACTGTAAGGGACTGAGAGGCAGAGTAGTGGGAGACACCTACATTCCCAATAGGTGGCTCCACCCGCTGCCAATTAACAGTATTGGGAGCAGGTGGGGAGACCTCACACCTGGTGCTAATCACTCCCTCAAGGGAGACAAAAGCACCTAGAGTTGCTCAGTTGTGTGTGGCACATGGAGGGAACAGGAGACTCCCAGACTGAGGAAATAGTTGTAAGCTGGCAAGTCAGTTAGCGGCCCGGCTACGTTAGCATTTCTATTGTAAAAGGTATTTTTTAGTTGAACAGCAATAAAGCCTCTTTTTTGATTGGAACACTGCCTCTGTCGTGACTGCTTCACTACCACTTTTCCCTTTATCTGCCCCGGCCTGTTACACTGGTGGAGAATGCGGGCCTAAGGACTCTAGTGGTGGTGTTGCAGTTAGTGTATTTCGGTTACTAAGGGAGTTGGTGCGTATTTCTACTGAGCAGCAGACCCTGCAACGGCAGATGATACAGGAGCAGCAGAAACAGAATGCGCTTCTCCATGCCGAGGTCCAAAAATGCCTAACAGCAGCCTCTCCTACCCAGAGGGAAGCAACCGTACAGCCTAACCCAGGTCGATTCATCCCCAAAATGACAGAGAGTGATGAGATAGAGGCCTACTTAACAGCCTTTGAGCGCACTGCTGAAAGAGAGGGCTGGCCAACACTGACCACGTTTTAACTTCCGGTTGTTGTTGTCATCTCCGGGTAACCCGTGTGTCTGTTCTGTTGCTGATAGCTTATAAACTTAATCGATCGTTTTAAAACTCTTGATCACGGCAACTGCCTGACGTTGTAATCACACGTTACTACAGCTTAAGCACTCACAACTCTCCTTCTCTTAGCGACTGTAACTCCACAGTTGCCTACACTCTTTTCGGGTTTGCTAACGGTAGCTACTTTAGCTTGATAGCTAGCCATGGCTCTTTCTCCACCCTCTGGTGCTATTTCCTGCTCTTCCTGTCTCATGTTTGGTTACTTCCCGGCCTCCCTTACTGGTAAGGATACATGTGTTAAATGTAGTATAGTTGTTAGGTTGGAGGCGGGAATCATAGCCATAGAAGCCCGGCTCCGCATCTTAGAAAGTAACTCAGCTAAAGTAAAGCCCATGTTAGCCAGTGCGGACCGGCCAAAGGTAGCTCCTCTTAGCCGTCCCCCGGCAACTCCCGAGCAGCAGGGAGACTGGGTGACTGTTCAGAAGGGGCATAAAGCGAAACCCGCAGGTCCCCACCAACCCGTTCACGTATCTAACAGATATTCCCCACTCAGCGAGACACCCGCTGAGAAGCCAACTCTGGTTATTGGTAGCTCTATTATGAGACACGTGAATTTAGAGACCGAAGCCTCCACAGTCACATGCATTCCGGGGGCCAGAGCGGGCGACGTTGAGGCGCATCTTAAACTGCTGGCTAAAAATAAACACAAATACGGTAGGATTGTTATTCACGTCGGTGGTAATGATGTTCGTTTACGCCAATCAGAATGCACCAAACTTAATGTGGAGTCGGTGTGTAGTTATGCTAAAACAATGTTGGACACCGTAATCTTCTCTTGTCCCCTCCCCAATCTGATCAATGATGACATGTATAGCCGCATGTCATAATTTCAGCGCTGGTTGTCTTGGTGGTGCCCAGCAAACAATGTGGGCTTCGTAAATAATTGGACAGCCTTCTGGGGAAAACCTGGTCTGATTAAGAGAGACGGCATTCACCCGACTTTGAAAGGTGCAGATCTCATTTCGGCAAACATTTCGGCAAACATTTCAGGGCTTTGTGGACGTAATCCATGACAAACTGGAGTTGAGACCAGGAGGCAGAGTCGCAGTCTTACACGCTTCTCTGCGCTCTCTCCTAGGCAGTCACCCATAGGAATCCCGAACCAAATAAAATACCCAATATTAGCGGTGTGTGTGTCTGCCCAAGGACAATTTAAGGTACAACCTAATAGAGGTGTCATACATAATAACCCAATAAAAGTAAATGTAACAACTACTACAGTGCAACAAAACAGGAAGATTAAATGTGGTCTCTTAAACATAAGATCTCTAGCATCTAAAGCAATATTGGTAAATGATTTAATATCAGATTATAATATTGATATATGCTATCTCACTGAAACTTGGTTGAGACATGAAGAATATGTCAGCATAAATGAGGCCACTCCACCCAGCCATGTCAACACTCATATTGCTCGAGGCACGGGCCGAGGAGGTGGAGTTGCAGCAATCTTTGACTCAAGTTTACTTATCAATACTAAACCAAAATGTAATTATACCTCTTTTGAAAGCCTCGTTTTTAGTCTTACGCATCCAACCTGGAAAACTTTGCAGCCAATCTTATTTGTTACAGTGTATCGTGCACCAGGTCCTTATTCAGAATTCTTATCAGAATTCTCTGAGTTTTTATCAACGTTGGTTCTTAAAACAGACAAAGTAATTATCGTAGGTGACTTTAATATTCATGTTGACGATGATAAAAATAGCCTTACTGTTGCATTTAACTCTATATTAGATTCTGTTGGTTTCTGAAAGAGTGTAAATAAACCAACTCACTGTTATAATCACACTCTCGACCTTGTTCTGACTTATGGTATTGAAATTGAGCAACTATTAGTCGAACCGCATAATCCTGCTTTATCCGACCATTTCTTAGTAACTTTTGAAGTACTGTTACTAGACTACAAAGCATTAGTCAAAAGCTCTTGCAGCAGAAACCTATCCGTTAGTGCTATAGCCACATTTAAGGAAGAGATTCCACCAATACTTAACTCGATAGCATGTCTGCATGTAAGGGAGGAAACTTATACAAAATGTACACCACCCCAAATTGATCATGTTGTTGATAGTGCTATAGATGCGCTGCGAATAAAATTAGACTCTGTTGCTCCTTTGAAAAAGAAGAAAATAAAGCAACATAGATTAGCTCCATGGCATAATGCCGAAACCCGCAAAATAAAGCAAAAGTCTAGACAACTTGAAAGGATATGGCGTTCCACCAAACTTGAAGAATCTCGTTTAATTTGGCATATTACTCTCAATGAATATAAGAAAGCACTGCGTAAAGCGAGAGCAGCATACTACTCTTCATTAATAGATGAGAATAAGAATAATGCAAGATTTCTTTTCAGCGCTGTAGCCAGGCTGACAGAGAGCCACAGCTCCACTGAGCCTTCTATTCCCATAGCACTCAGTAGTAATGATTTTATGTGCTTTTTTAACGATAAAATTGTTACTCTTAGAAACAAAATTAATGACCTCTTGCCTTCGACCAGTATAATGTTATCAACAGCTCCCGGAATCGTAAGTTCTAATATTACACGAGATAGTAAACTAGAATGCTTTTCAGCCATTAACCTTGAACAATTACATTCAATGATTCTCTCTTCTAAACCATCAACGTGCATGTTAGACCCAATTCCAACTAAGCTGTTGAAGGAAGTTTTTCCATTAATTAGCACTTCTTTATTAAATATTATGAATATGTCTTTATTATCAGGCTATGTTCCACAATCATTCAAAGTAGCAGTGATAAAACCGCTTCTTAAAAAGCACAACCTCGATCCAGAGGTTTTAGCCAACTTTAGACCTATTTCTAATCTTCCGTTCCTCTCAAAAATTCTTGAGAAAGCGGTCGCAAAACAGTTGTGTGATTACTTAAAAAACAATGATTTATTTGAAGATTTTCAGTCTGGCTTTAGAACACATCATAGCACAGAGACAGCTCTGGTTAAAGTCACAAATGATATTCTAATAGCCTCAGACAAGGGACATGTCTCTATTCTTGTTTTGCTCGATCTCAGTGCTGCATTTGATACTATCGACCATGACATCCTATTGCAAAGACTAGAGCACTTGGTTGGCATACAGGGAACTGCTTTAGGCTGGTTTAGGTCCTATCTATCTGAATGCTCTCAGTTTGTACGTGTCAACGATGAATCTTCCACGCAAACCAAAGTTAGCCATGGAGTGCCACAGGGCTCAGTGCTCGGACCTATTTTGTTCACATTATATATGCTTCCGTTAGGCAATATTATAAGGAATCATTCTGTAAACTTTCATTGTTATGCGGATGATACTCAACTATATTTATCAATTAAGCCTGATGAAATTAATCATCTAAATAAAATTCAAGACTGCCTTAAGGACTTAAAAACGTGGATGACCTTAAACTTTTTGATGTTAAACACGACCAAAACTGAAGTTATTGTACTTGGCCCGAAGAATCTACGAGACAAATTATCTAAAGATATACTAACTATGGATGGCATTAATTTGGCCTCCAGTGAGACTGTAAGGAATCTTGGAGTTATATTTGATCAGGATTTATCCTTTAACGCCCACATAAAATCAATTTCAAGGACCGCCTACTTCCATCTACGTAACATTGCAAAAATCAGGCATATCTTGCCTCAAAACGATGCAGAGAAACTAGTCCATGCATTTGTTACTTCGAGGCTGGATTATTGTAACTCTTTACTATCAGGGAGTACCAAAAAGTCAATCAAGTCGCTTCAGCTGATTCAAAATGCTGCGGCTCGTGTACTAACCAGAGTTAGGAGAAGGGACCACATTACTCCTGTTCTGGCTGCCTTACACTGGCTCCCTATAGAACACAGGATAGAATTTAAAATTCTTCTTCTCGCCTACAAAGCCCTTAATGGGCAGGCGCCATCTTACCTTAAAGAACTCATTATACCCTACTGTCCTACTAGGGCATTGCGTTCCAAGAATGCAGGGTTGTTGGTTGTTCCTAGAGTCTCTAAAAGTACAATGGGAGCCAGAGCCTTTTCTTATCAAGCTCCACATTTGTGGAATCAGCTTCCAGTTTGTGTTCGGGCGGCAGACACCCTATCCGTTTTTAAGAGTGCGCTTAAGACCTTCCTTTTTGATAAAGCTTATAGTTAGGGCTGATTAGATTCAGCCCCTTGTTTTGCTGATATAGGCTTAGTTTATCGGGGGACATCTTACTTCTTCCTTCTCTCTGTCTATACCCGTGTACTCTCATGTTCCGATTAACCCAGCTTCCCCAAATGTCTTTCTTTTTGGGGTCTATATATGCTGGGATCCGGAGTCATGGACGATCCTGCGGTCTTGTGTCCTGGATCGCGAGCGCTGGATCTTGAGTCGTGGCTGTGGTCCTGGATCATCGGTCCTGGATGGATATCCTCGTGGATTCATCTTCCTATTATACACACATGCATTTCCAAACATTTGGACTACCTATGTTGCAAATGTATTATCTTTTCAATTTACACACGGCATCTATTGCACGTCTGTCCGTCCTGGGAGAGGGATCCCTCCTCTGTTGCTCTCCCTGAGGTTTCTCCCATTTTTCCCTTTAAACTGGATTTTCTTTGGAAGTTTTTCCTTGTACGATGTGAGGGTCTAAGGACAGAGGGTGTCGTATTGTCATACTGATATTCTGTACACACTGTGAAGACCACTGAGACAAATGTAACATTTGTGATATTGGGCTATATAAATAAACATTGATTGATTGATTTAAAATAAACCATTTATAGTTATACCAATTCCAACTGTGTGTTGCATGTCCTCAAACACACTCCAATCCGTAGATGCAAAGCAAACCTGCAGAGCTGAATCTGATTCCTCACTCCATTGTTGTAGTGTCTTTGTTACCGGTCTGTCCCGTTTAAGTTTCTGCCTGTAAGCAGACAGCAGCAGCAGTGAGATGTGGTCTGATTTGCCGAAGGGAGGGCGAGGGAGAGCCTTATATCCATGTCGAAAAGGGGAATAAACATGGTGCCGTATGTTTCCCCCTCGCGTCGGGCAGCTGATGTGTTGAAAGTATCTCGGCAGAACTTTCTTCATGTTGGGGGTATTAAAATCCCCGGCCACAACGAACACCGCCTCTGGCCGTGAAGTCTCCGTACTGTACAGCTGATCGAGTGCCGTGCTGTTGTCGGCGAGCGGCAGAATATACACTGCTGTGATCACAGATGTGAATTCTCTCGGCAGGTGAAAAGCCCGGCATGTGATCATGAGGTGCTCGGAACAGTCCGAATAAATAATCCTCACATCTGTTCACCAGTTATTGTTTATCATGACACACACACCACCTCCCTTACTTTTCCCAGAGTTAACTGTCCTCCGTCAGGAACAATGGCGGAGTCCGGGATTGCGGGGTTCAGCCAAGTCTCGGTGAGAGTTAACACGTTACAGTTCTTAATGTCCAGTTGAAAAGCAATCCGACTTCTGAGTTCATCTAGCTTATTTTCAATCAATTGAACATTAGCCAGAAGAATACTCGGAAGAGGAGGTCGGTTTTCCTGTTTTGTCAGTCTGACCAGCAGACCGGCGCCGGACCCCCGCTTGGTCTTCTTCTTGCGTCTCTCAGGTAGGACAACAGGTGGCCATGGCGAATCTCCATTGTCTGTCGGTGGGCTATTGTCCACATAGTTTTTGATGTGAAGAAGTTCTTCTCTGCTATATTGTATAGCAGAGTAGGCGCGGTCGGCTTACATTTTGCTTACCATGTTGAAAACAGACGGCAAAAAGTAAATAAACACTGAAAAAATACGAAAAAGGGCAAAGTTGGAGAGGAGCCAAAAGACAATGCGGCCATCTTTCACGGTGCAAGTAGTGAGCCTAGTAGTGAGAAGTTATCACTCAAAACCATTCTGTGATTCTGTGTGCTCGATGCATACTCATGTCGGATCTGTTCTTAGAATGCCACCAATCTTTCTTTTGATGGGCAGTTTTGGCAGGGACAAGTTATGCATCAGGGATCATGCCACATGCCAAACCCTCAGCTGTTATCAGAGACAGCAGTTTCTGACAACTACCCATACTGACCTAGTTAGAACAATTCAAGGTCAGAGAGGTTTCTTAAAGAGCCTGTGACACGGTTTTCCCCCATCATCCAAACCCATCAATTTGAGTACATATTGTCCCCTTGAAAACCGTTACGGAACTGATTTTGGATATTTGTACTTTGATAACCATTAATCTGCCTTCAATGTTGACAATTTTCTGGATCTTCTCGCGGATTCTTCAAGTCCCGCCAAATGATGTGTGACGTCATTGCGGGCACAGCGCTCCAGCTGCACCGTCCAGGATCCCAGCATCTGCATGTAAACCTTTTTATGTATACAGTCAGATGTAAATGCACGACGGCGCACACAGCAGCAAGCTCAGACAGCGATGACAGGTTAATGTTGAACGTGTCTGAGAGCTCATGAGGCTGAAGGATCGGTTTATGTTGTGTAACAGGCCGGGGCAGATAAAGGGAAAAGTGGTAGTGAAGCAGTCACGACAGAGGCAGTGTTCCAATCAAAAAAGAGGCTTTATTGCTGTTCAACTAAAAAATACCTTTTACAATAGAAATGCTAACGTAGCCGGGCCGCTAACCGACTTGCCAGCTTACAACTATTTCCTCAGTCTGGGAGTCTCCTGCTCCCTCCATGTGCCACACACAACTGAGCAACTCTAGGTGCTTTTGTCTCCCTTGAGGGAGTGATTAGCACCAGGTGTGAGGTCTCCCCACCTGCTCCCAATACTGTTAATTGGCAGCGGGTGGAGCCACCTATTGGGAATGTAGGTGTCTCCCACTACTCTGCCTCTCAGTCCCTTACACACCCCCCCCCTTCAGTTCTGGCCGAGGAGAGGTGACCATGGTCCACAGGGCATCTCTACGGGACAGAGCATCTGCATTCCCATGCTTAGCTCCGGCTCTGTGGATGATAGAGAAGTTAAACTCTTGTAGTGAGACAAACCACCTTCCTACTTTAGCATTTGTGTCTTTTTTTATTTGCCATCCAGATCAGTGGGGCATGATCAGTTACCAGAGTGAAGTGTTGTCCCAAGAGGTAATACCGGAGGCGCTCAAGCGCCCATTTTATTGCTAGGCCTTCTTTCTCCACAGTAGCATACCCTTGTTCCCTTGTGTTCAGCTTCCCGCTGATGTACATGACTGGGTTTTCCTCACCGTGAACCTCCTGGGATAGTACTGCTCCTATGCCCACCTCTGACGCATCCGTCTGCACAATCATCCCCCGGCCGAAGTCTGGGGTCACCAACACCGGCCGTGCGCAGAGAGCCCTCTTAAGTCCCTCAAAGGCGTGTTCAGCCTCTCCTGTCCACTTGACCATTAGCGGCTGTGAGTCTCTGGTCAGGTCTGTAAGGGGAGAAGCTATTGTGGAGAAGTTTGGGATGAAACGGCAATAGTAGGACGTCAGACCCAAGAAGGTTTTCACCTGTTTCTTTGTTGACGGCCGTGGCCAGTCCTGGATCGCCTGAACCTTCCTTTCTTGTGGTCTAACGTTGCCCCGCCCAATGGTGAAGCCCAGATACTCGGCTTCCTCCAGTCCAAGCTTGCATTTTCTTGGATTGGCTGTCAAGCCCGCCCTTCGGAGAGATTCCAGCACTGCCGCAAGCCTTATGAGATGGCTATCCCATGAGTCACTGTGGATCACAACGTCATCCAAATAGGCAGCTGCATACTCACGATGTGGCCTCAGAACCTTGTCCATCAGTCTCTGGAATGTGGCTGGTGCTCCATGAAGCCCGAAGGGAAGCACAGTATATTGGTACAGCCCTGTGGGGGTGGCGAAGGCTGTCTTCTCTCTCGCTTTCCTTTGGCACGCCTGGGATTTTTGGGCCCCACTTTCAGCTCACAGCTGCCTTTAACTGTGGTAAGGTGGATGAGGCAAGTGGGGTATAATTTAGTGTCCCCATGGATACAGGAGACGGCCACACTCTCTTCAGATGGCAAATGGTCGAGGAGGTGGGGTTGAATGAGGGACACCACACTTCCTGAGTCCACTACTGCCTCTGCATCTTTTCCATTTACCTTGACTGGTATCATTTGAGCCAGGGAGCTTTCCTGTACCCAGCAAGAGTCAAGAAGGTGGCAAGGCCTTGCACCAGATGAGTGGGCGGTCGGCATTAGCTCATCCTTTCCTGGGCAATCCCGGGCAATGTGGCCTATCTCCCCACACTGGTAGCAACGCGGTTGGCCCTCTGGCAGGTAGGACTGTCGTCGCCTTACCTCTTCGGGTTCCCATCGCGGTTCTCGTGCCCGTCTAGTCCGTGATGCTTCCCCACTGGATTTCCGGCCCCATTCGGTGTCTGGTCGTGTGGACTTAAGCAGGTCCGCTGTGACCATGTGGCTCTCCACTACGTCAACCAACTCATCCAGACTGGCTGGATTCTGCTGGCTTGACATTTTCTTGGTCTCATAGGGCAGAGACCGAATACATTTGTCCATCATTATCCTCTCTAAAACAGTCAACTTTTCGGGGTCGCAGGTCAGCCAGGCTCTGGTTACCCGGCCTAGGTCATACATCTGGGCCCTGGCTGACAACTCTGGCTTGTATTTCCAGTCATGGAACCGCTGGGCTCTAGCTGCTAAGCTGTAGCCATACCTCGCCAGGATTTCCCTCTTCAAGACGACGTAGACCTTTGCTTGGTCAGGAGGGAGGTCGAAGTAAGCTTGCTGTGCCGGGCCCAGGAGGAATGGTCCAACCAGATCAGCCCAGGAATCCCTTGGCCATCAATCAATCAATGTTTATTTATATAGCCCAATATCACAAATGTTACATTTGTCTCAGTGGTCTTCACAGTGTGTACAGAATATCAGTATGACAATACGACACCCTCTGTCCTTAGACCCTCTGTCCTCAGACCCTCTGTCCTTAGACCCTCACATCGTACAAGGAAAAACTTCCAAAGAAAACCCAGTTTAAAGGGAAAAATGGGAGAAACCTCAGGGAGAGCAACAGAGGAGGGATCCCTCTCCCAGGACGGACAGACGTGCAATAGATGCCGTGTGTAAATTGAAAAGATCATACATTTGCAACATAGGTAGTCAAAATGTTTGGAAATGCATGTGTGTATAATAGGAAGATGAATCCACGAGGATATCCATCCAGGACCGATGATCCAGGACCACAGCCACGACTCAAGATCCAGCGCTCGCGATCCAGGACACAAGACCGCAGGATCATCCATGACTCCGGATCCCAGCATATATTGACCCCAAAAAGAAAGACATTTGGGGAAGCTGGGTTAATCGGAACATGAGAGTACACGGGTATAGACAGAGAGAAGGAAGAAGTAAGATGTCCCCCGAAAAACTAAGCCTATATCAGCAAAACTAGGGGCTGAATCTAATCAGCCCTAACTATAAGCTTTATCAAAAAGGAAGGTCTTAAGCGCACTCTTAAAAACGGATAGGGTGTCTGCCGCCCGAACACAAACTGGAAGCTGATTCCACAAATGTAGAGCTTGATAAGAAAAGGCTCTGGCTCCCATTGTACTTTTAGAGACTCTAGGAACAACCAACAACCCTGCATTCTTGGAACGCAATGCCCTAGTAGGACAGTAGGGTATAATGAGTTCTTTAAGGTAAGATGGCGCCTGCCCATTAAGGGCTTTGTAGGCGAGAAGAAGAATTTTAAATTCTATCCTGTGTTCTATAGCAGCGTTAAAGAAAATGGCAGGCATGGAACAACAAAAAGACCAAAAGGAGGACTCTAACAAAAGGAGTCTATTTGCAGACAAGGAAATAACACTATCACACTAAATAAGAAACTAAACAAAACCTCACTTTAAAAGTGGTACAACTAACACAAAGAATAATAACACAAAAACACAGCTAAACTAAAGTCAACAGTCACAACATCCTAAGCTACTCTAAACTACTCTCGACACTACTCGCACACAATATCACACGGAGATGGGCACACAAGTTTAACCACAGTTCTAAGGACCAAGTAGCGAGAGGTGTTTGTCCCACATCACAGAGCCTCCAGAGTGATGATTGTCCCCAGGCTTTGAAGTCATCTCCAGCAGGTGCGCGCCGGCTGTGCGCTGCAATTGGAGTGCGTCGGCCCAGCGTGCTCCAATCACAATCCTCCGGGGCGGACCAGGAGATGGCAGCCAATGACGTCAGGGCAATCACACTGCTCATTTACATACAACATAGATTAACACAATAAAGACGACCCGGAAGGCAGCAGCCGAAAGGAGGACAACAACATCAACACACACACTGACCCGTGTCAGTGTGTGTGTTGATGTTGTTGTTCTCAAACACACTCCAATCCGTGAGTGTCTGCTACATTGGGAAATGCATCGATGACGTGGTACCGAAGGTTTCTGTAGGAACATTCCCAAATCAAAAGCCTTGGATAAACGCCGCTTGGATAAACGGCGAGGTGCGTGGCAAACTGAAAGCGCGCACTATCGCTCACAGAGCTGGAGATTTGGAAGATTATAGGAATTCTAGGTATGAACTCCGGAGAACTATCAGCAATGCAAAGAGACAGTACAAAGAGAAGGTGGAATCTGACTTCAAAGGCTGCAACACCCGGAACATGTGGGCGGGACTAAGAACAATGACAGACTACAAAGGAGCAGCGGGGGTGCTGTGGGAGTGTCTGCATGCGCATCTCTCCCAGATGAGCTGAATAGCTTTTTTGCACGTTTTGAGAGCAGCCAGGCTGTGGAGGCACATAAGGACCAGGAGCCCTGCCCTTTTGTTTTAAACAGGGCAGATGTGTGCACATCCTTTAAAAGGGTTAACCCACACAAGGCTCCTGGACCTGATGGCATCCCTGGCCGTGTTCTCAGGGTGTGTGCAGTTCAGCTGGCAGAGGTGTTCAGACATCTTCAACAGGTCCCTGCTGCAGTCTGTAGTCCCCACATGCGTCAAACACTCCACCATCGTTCCTGTCCCCAAAAAGACTTAAACTACAAGCCTCAACGACTACCACCCAGTGGCACTCACCTCCATCATCATGAAGTGCTTTGAGCAGTTAGTCAAAATCTTCATCACCTCCTCCCTCCCTGACTCTCTGGACCCCCTGCAGTTTGCCTACAGAGCAAGCAGGTCCACAGACGATGCCATAGCCCTCACCATCCACACTGCCCTCTCACACCTGGACCAGAGGAACACATATGTGACAATGCTGTTCATTGAGTACAGTTTAGCCTTCAATACCATTAGCCGCGTTCACACTGCGGTACTTTTCCCACAAAGGTTCATGCAAACTTAGTTCATGCGAACTCTTTAGTTCGCATGAACTAAGTACAGATCGCGTTCACACCAGAAAAAGTCCCTGGGGGTGGATTAGGAAAATGAAGCCGCTGACGTCACTTCTTCTTCTTCTGCTTTGGGTTTACTGGCAGGCCGCAAACCACTTCACGGCGTATACTGCCGCCCAAAGTCCCCGGCCGGAAGTCCCCGGAGTTGGGGACTGGCTTCAGTAGAAGCTGCTGGGAGTCCCAGCAGCTTCTACTGAAGCCTTCCGAGTAAATCGCCAGAACGCCGACACCTCCTCATCTCCACCGCTCCCATGTTTTATTTTGTGTTGCCATAAGTTAGTCTCTCTGCGTTTCTGCGCTGGGCTAATGCTAATGCTAATAATGCTAATGCGAGGATAATAAAATGGTGGCTTCACAAAACTTTTTGGGAGTTTCGAGGGGGTAAAAAGGTTCGCATGAACTACTTTTAGTTCCGGCTCTTTTTGGTGTGAACGCCATCATGAACTAAGTTCGCATAGACCTTTGTGGGAAAAGTACCGCAGTGTGAACGCGGCTATTGTGCCCTCCAAGCTGGTCATCGAGCTCAGAGACCTTGGGCTCAACAGCGCCCTCTGCGATTGGATCCTGAACTTCCTGACGGGCAGACCCCAGGCAGTGCGGGTGGGAAATATCACATCCTCCACCCTGACCCTCAACACCGGAGCGCCTCAAGGCTGTGTGTTCAGCCCTCTCCTCTACTTCCTGTTCACACACGACTGCGTGGCCACACACAGCTCCAACACCATCGTGAAGTTTGCTGACGACACCACCTTCATCGGCCAGATCACAGACGGCGACGAGACGGCGTACACAGTGCTTGAATTGGAATAAAAAAGGTGCCAGTACTCTAAATCAGCAACTGTTTCAACTCAATTTATGTACACAGTCCAAAAACAAGTATTTGGCTCAAAGTCATAGTATATCCTATAATGCTGGTGGGTTTGTCTCTTTAATGTATATTACATATACTGTAGGGAGATTAGAGGGGGGTGTAGTGGTAAAGCGCTATTTTTATAAGTGGGGAGTGGACCTGACCTGATTTTTTTTTAAATATTGAAGTTCGATGCATCAATCTGGTGCATTTTGAGGGGGAAATAAAGAGACCATATTTGTTGTCATGCGTCAATCAGGGCCAGACTGAGACAATAAGTCAGGCCGGGAATTATACACCCAGTCAGGCCACTACCAACTTTTTGTGCCATTTTGCTGGATATATTTGTCAATATTTACAGCGTTGCTGCCCATAGTGATAGCCCTCTAGTTTAAATCTACTACCCAAAAATAAACATATGGAGATGGGTTACTATTTAAAAAAAATTGCAAATCTATTTAGGAACCTGTCCATGTGAACATATTTTAAGTGGGGGTGGACCTCAAATCCTATAGGGGGGTCCCGAGGCATGCACATTTTTTTTTAAATGTTGGACTTAAATGCATCAATCAAGTGCATTTTTAGGGGGAAATAAAGAGACTACACCCATATGAAACAGAACTGTATACATTTAAAGAGCCTGTGACACGGTTTTCCCCCATCATCCAAACCCGAGTACATATTGTCCCCTTGAAAACCGTACTGAACTGATTTTGGATATTTGTACTTTGATAACCATTAATCTGCCTTCAATGTTGACAATTTTCTGGATCTTCTCGCGGATTCTTCAAGTCCCGCCAAATGATGGGTGACGTCATTGCGGGCACAGCGCTCCAGCTGCACCGTCCAGGATCCCAGCATCTGCATGCAAACCTTTATATATATACAGTCAGATGTAAACGCACGACGGCGCACACAGCAGCAAGCTCAGACAGCGATGACAGGTTAATGTTGAACGTGTCTGAGAGCTCATGAGGGTGAAGGATCGGTTTATGTTATATCTGTTAGAAGTTTAGGAATGAGGTGCGTCAATATGGGCGATCATATGGTCATGTAGCCAGTGGTGGAATGGGACTACAAATCATCCCGGGACTCTCGACCGGCCCACTTCGGTACCGCTAGTAAATTGTCAACGGGGGGAGTGGGGGATGTCAGGGGCGGCGGGTGCTGTATAGTAAAGGTAAATATGTAAATATTTGTGTCACTGCATCCTGGTAAAATACAAATATAATGTATAATGTCTGTGTCTTTGACATTAGCGCTGCTAGCCACCTGTGCCCTGTACTACGAAGCCAGTTCAACAGACCCTGGATATGTTTGAGTAACAAACTAACAACAAAAAACGAACACACGAGATCTCGCTAAGCTAAGATCCACGACGCTGGTTATCAACTCGGTAAATCAAGCCAGGGTTTCTCTCTCCAGCTGAGAGCGCGTTCACGTCTAAGACACGAGTGGATCTGACTTTAATTACATTTGTCTCGAGTGTTTCGTCAACATAATGTGTTAAATAATACTTCTAATAATACTTCTGCATGTATAAGTCTGTGACACTGTGAGTGTTGCACGGCCAGATGAGGCTGGAGAAGCTGACTCAGATAAGGAAATATATGATATATAATGATATTATATGATCGATGATCTGATTGATGATGTAATATGAATGATAAGTGCGACACGTCGGCGTCTTCTCTGCATACGGCAGTTTAAACTGTATTTCCTTTATCCTGTAATATGACTTGAGAGATTTAAACTCCGCACACTGAGTTGATCTATTTTCTATAGACGCCGGAGGCGGGCAGCGTCAGGTAAAAGAAGTTATTTAGCCTTCTCAAACCTGAGCCTTCTCAAACCTGAGCTTCTCAAACCTGAGCTCCCGCCGCCTATGGGGGATGTGCTGGTGACTTATCCGACCGGCCCACTTCGGTGCCGGCCCATCGGGATTCGTCCCGATGGCCAGTCCGCCACTGCACCCAGCCCACGTAAACTGTCAATGGGGGGAGCCTCGCTGCGGGGAAACGGTGGACCTAGTGTCCCGATCGGAGTGGGAATAATAATAATAATAATCCGTGCATTTTATCCATTAATTTCCCCAACATTGTGGTAAAAAAACACACGTTTAATCCATGTTGTTGGTGTACTACAACTACAAAAAGCATCGGTTTGTTTTCTCATCAGGAAATGCAGACCGGCTCAAACAAACGATCATTTAATGTATCATATGTTCGCCGAATTGACATGAAAGCACTAATAAATGTAGTTTCATCCACTTGAGTTTACAACTACAAAAATAATCGATTTGTTTTTATATCACATCCGACGGGAGGAAATTCAGCAGCTCTCACTACCGATTTTTAATCCTAATGTAATCATCATCTTCACCACGATCATTTATGTTTATGTCGCCGAATTGACATGAAAGCACTGACAAATATGAATATACTGTAGTCAACTTCATTAAAACGTTATTAACGTGCCTAATCTCAGTAATTCACCATTTCTACGCATGACAACACACTTTGTCCGTGTTTGGCTCTCGAAGCGTTCCCGCATTGACGTCACTTCCGGCTTCCCCCAAAACTTCAAAATAAGTCGAAGGAATTTCCCGCGCTGTTCGAAATTATTGATATTTAACGGAACGGTATCGCTTTTTCTTTTTTAAACTGACGGTTCGAGATTACTAGTAGACCAATATTTCATTGCACAACAGTTGTTGGGATGCTGTCACAGGCTCTTTAAATAATAATAAAATCATAAGTACATGGGCATAACCAATAACATACCATACCAGCTCTTTTAAGAGTTTTTAATGATCTGCTCTTAGCCGCCGACTCAGGCAGCCCAGCTGTCTTGGTGCTGTTAGATTTAACTGCTGCCTTTGACACTGTGGATCATAGTATCCTGTTGTCACGGCTTGAACAGTCCGCAGGCATCACAGGCTCTGCTCTTGCATGGTTCAGGTCTTATTTGACGGACCGTAGCTTCTCAGTGCAGTTAGGTGCCTTTTCCTCTGCCAAAGCCCCTCTTACCTGTGGGGTTCCCCAAGGCTCGATTCTGGGCCCCATCCTTTTTCTATTGTACATACTGCCCCTAGTTACAATTCTCACAAAACATAATATCCCCTTCCATTGTTACGCTGATGATGTACAGATCTATCTGCCTCTCAATCAAAATGCCAATTCACTACAGCAGTTGAAGGACTGTTTAAAAGAGATGAAATCCTGGCTGAGCCAAAACTTCCTCACCCTCAATGAGAGCAAGACCGAGGTCATCTTGTTTGGACCCCAACCAACAGTCTCCCCGGTTGATATTCTGGGCTCCCTCAATAAAAATATCCTCCCCTCTGTTATGAACCTTGGAGTGACCTTCAACAGCGCCTTTAAATTTGATAAGCAGGTTAGCACTGTAGTCAAGACCTGCTTTTTCAAAATATGACTATTGGCTAAGACCAAGTCGTTTTTATCTTTTAAAGACCTATAAAGGGTTATTAACGCCTTTGTTACCTCGAGACTGGATTACTGCAATGCTCTGTATGTGGGTATGGACCAGGGGGGTATACTGCGAAGCAGGATTTTCGCTTAGCCGGCTAAATTCAGGGGAAACTCGGGCTTTCCGGTCATCCGAAGCTGGTTCTCTTTTTAGCAGGCTAGATCTCCATGGTAATATATGCTAAGCAGCTAACCTGGTCGGGACCAGGTTAGGTTGCAGGCTAAGAGTTCAACTCAGTGAAAGCACCGCCTGCTGACCAACGCAACCCAGCCTAGTGTCGGTGCTCTGGCGGTCGGTTCCTCCGGACTGCGGGTTCAACTCTGATGGCCGCGAGGGTGTGCTGCGTTGGGGTGGGGGGACCAAGACGCAACGTCCAGGGGTCCCACGGGTCCAGCAGCGGTGCACGCGGCAAACACGGTTGTTTCTCGAACCTTCCACTGTTGTCTAGCGGGTGTAACTAAAATACAAGATGTCGTATTTATATATATACATAAATAAATATATATCTATATATATAGATAATAAGTGTCAGTACGATTTTATTTTATATTTGCGTGCATTTCCTGTTTGGAAAGTGGCACTTGTTATCTGTGTGTGATTATTCTAGCGTCCAGGACAGAAGTTTAAAAGGAGACTAAATGGAGTCTCTGAGAAGGTTCAAATTGGTACTTTAATTAATAAAAAGCGTGGTGATGTCACAAACAGAATATAGTCCGAACAGAAATACAGCTGTGGTTCTGCTCTCGGTCGTGAAGAAAAGAGAGCGTCTTCAGGTCGTGCTCAATATATATATCCTCTGCTGGCTCCTCCCTGCGGGCCGGCTCTCAACATTTCAATATCCGTTGTTACGCATATCAGAGGATAAAGACATTGTACGTTCAATATATATCTAAACACACCTTTTCTCTTCCTTAGCTATTTCATGACTTTTCATTTAACACATTCTAAACGCTGAAATCAATACTCCTAACAATACAGGCACAGCAGTTTGATTTCCGGTCAGTCTGAATGTTGTCATATGCTAACCACATCTGTAAACAATAACGTAATCAAATAAACTGTACCTTATCCAACAATAATAATATCTCAACGTTTATAGTTGTAGTGTTGAAATCAGTAGGTTTCGCTGTGCAACATCATATCGCTGATACATTCACCTCTATAGTAAATGGTATATTAGCCTCATGCTAACCGGAGATGAAGGATTTTCAGAATAAAAGCTTAACAAGTTCTTGTTTTTCAGTATAAAACAGCATTTAAACTGACTGTGTGTTTAAGGTGCACTATGCTATCAGAACATTGATTTTAATTTCTAACAGTCCCTCCTTACACACCTAAAAGGTGTGTATAATACTGAAATCAATGAGTTCTTCATCTGAACTCTGCATAGTACATAACTCGTATCAAAAACATACAATAAAATGGCTTTAATATCAACCTTAGAAAAATACAAAAATACTTTGACTGTTCAAACATAAAAGTTTTCCCTTTTGCATAACTTCTAGTGTTAACATTCAATATGGTTCTTCAAAATAGCAGCATTTGGCTTGGTATCAGAACATTTCTTCCTCCCTCCTTTCACAGAAACCGTTCTCATACCACGCTCAGTGTTAAGGCACTTGTTTTTACAAAGTGAAAAGAAACGACCCATTTTAGAATATCAATGATCCATCGAACATGTGATCCATCATATTAGAACAGTATGGCTAATAAAGAATAAAATAAAATATCTTGTACCAGTTTAATGTAATAATAAAACATAAAAAATACACCATCTTGGAATAGTATATTGGTAATAATAAAAATACACCATCTTGGAATAGTATAGGGTAATAATAAAAATACACTATCTTGGAATAGTATAGGGTAATAATAAAAATACACTATCTTGGAATAGTATAGGTAAAGTTAAATGGATTCACTCCATTTTAGCATTTTATTTTGCTCACTTCTTCACATGATATCATTTAAAGAATCACATCAGCTGGACATTCATTGAATAATCTCATCTCTGAACATCCATATCGTTTAACATCATTCAAACTAACTCATCATTTTCATCAACATCTGTATACGGGGGTGGATCGTCCTGTTCTACTAACATTGGAAACTGTTCCCCCATGTGATATTGACCCCTAGCATATTCCTGGTTGAGGGCCCCATTAATCAGTCGGTTTACAAAAGCGCGGATACAGGTTGCGAAACAACAACAGCCCAGTGCCAATATCACGATCACAGCTGACATAGACATCAGTCCACTCAGTAGGAAATCCTTGTACTTCCCCAGCCACCCATCTAAAAAACCCCCCAGGGGGTTCTTCTCTATCCCACTGTTGTCTGCTAACTCCATGCTCAGAGTAGTGAGTCCCTTCAGAGCCTTGGTTACCGATCCATCAGGTGAGGTGTTGTTTGGGATGAAAGTACAACATAATGTTCCGAACATTTTGCATACACCCCCTTTTTCTGCCAACAACATATCTAGGGCCACTCTGTTCTGCAAAGACATCTGGCTGGTCTTGTCCAGTTGCTCGCTTAGTCCCTTCATTGCATCTCTGGAGTGATTTATGAACCTCTGCTGATTGTAGTAGATATAGTTTATCCAGTCTACATTCTTATTTATCGTAGGCCAAAGAAAAATGGATTCCAACCCTGCTAAAATCTGGTTTCTAGCTTTAAACTCATCTGGAACTCCCCTGGGCACCCCTATGCTGTCTATGTACACTGTGGAATCAAAACTCCCTGGAAAGACTGACCTTTTAGCTCTGGTTGCTTTGGGCTGGACTGCCATGTTTATCAGTTGCTCGGCCGTCATTGGTACCGCATAAAAAGGCATCACTAGCTGTACCAGAGCACAGGTCCCTGTCCAATCCTGTGGCAAAACTGAAAACAGGGTTTTAGTGCCACAATACCACCACACATCGGTTCTGGGATACTGTCTAATGGGCATAGCTATACCTGGGAGAAAATCCTGATTCATTAAAGTCGTTGTAGAATTTCACCACTTGAGAGTTCCTACTTCTGTACCTTTTAGGTAGTCCCTTGTGATGCAGTCATAAAGTCCCTCGTAAGACGTGAAGTCAGGTGGAATGTCATTCATTTTTACCACTGGATACTTTTGTGCAATGTCGACACAATCTGCTGGGGATTTTTGTCCATAGAGTTTGTACATACAGAGCTGTCCTCTTGGGTTATTGTGGGTGTTAAATGGAAATGGCACTGTTCCCAAACTTGGTCGGGCAGCCGCACAGGCCAGACAGTCCGCCATCTTGCTCTGCTTAACAGAATAGACAACCCAGTCCAACCAGGAATTTGTGTCCTCGTATCCTGTTTCTACTGCTATGACTTTCTGTATAGAGGTAGTACTCAGATAGGTGACCAGTGGATTGTTCACAGATTTCGCAGGGGATATTTCTGGCTCTGGTTGAAATAGTGATTCAGTATATTTTGGGGCGTGATCAGGGATTACATCAACTGGTGGGTCAATTATCTTCACTAAAATTGATCCCATTGGGTCTTTTCCCGGAACTTCTATCCCCATCAGTAAATGGAATGCAGTGACGTCTCCCTGTTTCTTGAAATGGGGAGTGAGTGCGCTTTTAAAAGCAATTATTATTGGATTGTGTTTGCTCATATCTCCACTATGGCGACCTTTGGAAAAAGATAGCTGAGACCTAAACGCCAAACCAGGGGGATTGTTATTTCCTTCTGCCCTAGCACTCCAGTATACCTTCTCTGAACCGGGACACCATGAGTTATCATCTGGCCGTCCCCAAGCATGAATGCACCCATAAACGTCATGGCCGGTTTCGTCTTGCAGTTCTCCACATACAACCACATCACACACATCAAGACTGACCGTAACCGCTTCACCTCTGGGGATGAGTATTTCTAACCCCTGGTTCTGTTTCTCCGCTGATCTTTTGGCTCTGGGGATAAATGGAAGTTTTTTAAACACAACTGACGTTCCGTTAGTGATATTGGCATTTTCTACGAGTGTCCGAATGGATTCGGGTTCTTCGCGATGCTGTACCCCCCACCCAACCAGGAAAATGCCAATTGTGATGAACACAGCTAATAATGTTATTACAATTCTTATCCCTAGGGGGCCCCTTAATTTTTCTGACTTCTTCAATGGCACTTCATCAATTTTACCCATGGTTATATCAGTTTCAGAGTTTAAAAGAAATGAGTGCAAAAATAAAGTATGTAAAAATAATAGAACAAAAATGATAGAACAAAATAATAGAACAAAAATATTAGACTCTAGTATATAAAAAATAATGAAACAAAAAGGTTTGACTGATCGTATATAAAGATAATAAAACAAAAAGATTGGACTGATAGAAGTTAATCGGTTTCAGATTTAAAACCAGAATGGGTATTCTGTTTTAGTATTCAACCTACAAAACCTAAAGACAATTGGTCTTTTGAGCTGTTTCTATCTTAATGTCTCTTGATTTGATTTGTATTCTTCGTTTTGTTCCAGCTCTGTCAAATCAGTCCTAACTTCCGAAAACTTTCTGGAAGGTGCCGGTGTAGGGCGACAATGTGTCAGGTGGTGCCAATTTGCTCCTTTTTTACCTTTTATCCGGAGAGCGTGTGAGGTTCTTTCAACAACCTCCCACGGACCCGTCCACCTGGGTTCAGCCCACTTTCTTTTGTGAACTTTCAACCTCACCCAATCACCCGGTCGTACAGGAGTCTCTTCTGGCGTCTCGTCTGGTGTCTCTGCAGTTCTCTGAACCTGTGTAGACAAGACTTGGATAATATTACTCAGAGCCCTGACATATTCATCCACTTCTATTTGTCTGATGTCTAACACTGGTCCTGTCCCTCCTTCTCTAGGAGGCCCAGGCATTGGCCGACCAGTTAACAACTCATGGGGTGAAAGATGTGTTTTAGCACCCTCAGAAGATCTCATTGACATGAGTGCCAGAGGCAAAGCATCTACCCATTTCATGTTTGTGCCAAAAATAACTTTTGCTATTTTCCCTTTTAATGTTCGATTTGCTCTTTCTACTATACCCTGAGATTGTGGGTGGTATGCTGACCCAAACTTATGAATTATACCGAAATATAACTCAACTTCCTCCAAGTGTTTACTTGTAAAATGTGAACCATTGTCTGATCTTATTATCCTTGGCACCCCATAACGGGGTACGAGTTCTGTTTTAAGCCATTTAATGACTGTCTTTGCATCTTCCTTCTTACAAGGAATGGCTTCAATCCATTTTGTATAACGATCAATCATTACTAACATATATCTAAACCCTCTGACCACATTGTCTGCTCCCATGTCTGTATAATCAATACAGATGTCTTTGAATGGGGCTTCTGGGACTGGATACCTTCCCATTGGGCACTTGTATGGTTTTTTTACATTGAAAGCATTGCACATGTCACAGTCGTTTACGAAGTTTTCAACCATGTCCTTCATGTAAGGATGCCACCACTGTTGTTCAATGTCTTTTGTTGTTCTTGCTTTGCCTACATGAGTGGGACCATGTGATTGTTCTATTAGCAGGTAGCATAACTTTGCAGGTGCGACTAAACGGCCGTCATGGGATCTCCACAGTCCATCTACTTCCTTTGCTCCCTTCTGACTCCATTGATTTTGTTCATACACTCCAGCATATTTCTGCATGTCTTTGATGTGTTCGGTGGTTAACTCCTCTTGAGTATTGGCCTTTGTACATATAATTTGCTTGCTGTACCATCCTGCTTTCTTTGCTGCCTTGTCTGCTGCATCGTTCCCTCTGGATATTGCATTGTTCAATATTTGATGTCCTTTGCATTTCATTACTACCACTTGTGCTGGCAACAGTAAAGATGTTAGCAGGAGTTTTAGCGCTTCGGCATGCTTTACTGGTGTCTTAGCAGATGTTAGGAACCCTCTTCTGATCCACTGTGGTCCGTCTATATGCACTGCTCCATAGGCATACGCTGAATCTGTATAGATGTTTACTCTTTGTCCCTCTGCATGCTCCAAGGCTTTGGTGAGTGCCACTACTTCTGCCAGTTGGGCCGAAGCAGGTTGGGAGATGATTTCTGCTTCTAATGTCTCTATATTTTCTCCCTCCTGCCGAACTACTGCATAGGAGGCCACATTCCCGTCGTCTCCCTTGTAACAACAGCCGTCACTGTAGAGAGTGAAGTCTGGTTGGTCCAGAGGATCCGTTTCTAAATCAGATCTTATCTTGAGATCCTTTTGAAAGACGAACTGACAGTCATGGGGTGTGAGCTCTTCAGTGCTCAGTCCTGTAGACATGTTTGTTAAACCACTTTGGTATGTTATATGTGGTTTCAACAGACTGGTCTGAATCTTGATTTTCCTGATTGGGGAAAATGTGAATGCCTGTGAATTTATAAATGCCACTACTCCATGGGCTGTGTTGACTTTCAATGGGTGACACATTACCACATGTGCAGTTTTTTCAATGACTTTTGCTAGTGCAGCTAGGTGTCTTGCACATCCTGTCTGGCCTAGTTCTATATTATCTAACTTTGAGCTATGGTACATCAGTACCTGTCTTACTCCCCCTTTTTTCTGAAACAGGACCCCATTTACTATTCCACCTGATTCAGAAACGTCAAGGCAAAAATCATCGTCATAATCCGGAGTGGAAAGGTGTGCCGCTTGACTCAGGGCTTGCTTCGTCTTTGTGAAAGCTTCTTCAGCCAACGATGTCCACTCGAGAGTAGCCTTAAGATTTCTGTTTCCTGCTTCCGCAATTATGTGTCTCAGTGGTTGTGTCAAATCCACATAGTCAGGTATGTACGTCCTGCTGTAACCTGTCAGGCCCAGAAATGCGAGCATTTGTTGCACTGTTTTGGGTTTTGGTTGAGAGAGGATGGAAGACCGTTGTGCTGGTGTCAGAGTTAGACTGTTCGAGGAAATCATCCTTCCCAGGAATGTAACTGTTCTCCTTGCGATCTGTGTTTTTTCTTTCTTCACTTTGTAGCCCACATTGGCCAGTAGGATTAGCAATTGTTGTGTCACAGCCAGACATGTCGCTGCATCTGGCCCGGCTAGAAGTAAATCATCAACATACTGTATCAGAGTCACTCCCTCCGGTAGTTGCAATGCACTGAGGTCTTGTTTCAGAGCACGGTTAAATAATCCTGGACTATCTTTGTAACCCTGTGGCATCCGATTGTAAGTGTATCGCTGTCTTTGGTAGGTGAAAGCAAATATATCCTGGACTTTTGGATCCAATGGTAAGCAAAAGAATGCATTGGCTAGATCTATCACTGTGAAATATTTGTGAGCTGGATTAAGATTTTGTAATGCCACATGTGGATCGGGAACAGGAATATTAGCAGTTTTAGTGAGATTGTTGACTTCTCTTAGATCATGGACCATTCTCCATCCCTTGTTTCCAGCTTTTGGTACCGGCAAGATGGGAGTATTCCAATTTGAACCAGTGTGTCTGATTACTCCAGCTTGTAACAATCCTTGTATGGTGTTTCCTATCCCATCTATTTGTTCTTGCTTCAATTTGTATTGCGGGCGCCAACACGGTCTGTAATTTTCCACCAGCTCCACTGAGACTTCATGATTCACTAATCCAACATCATAGTCTCCAGTGGTCCAAAGATGTGTAGGCACCTGCATCAGCATTTCTTCTGTATCCGGATGATTTGTGTGTTCTCGTCCATGATCTCTGTCCAATTCTTGCTTCTCCAATAGTCCTTGTTCCTGGCTATTGTTTCCAATCCTCCACATCGTCTGGTCTGTCGATCTCCACAGAAACGGTGATTCTGTTGCCAACCATTCTGTGTTCAATGCAGCCTTTATCATTGGACCCAATGATCTGGACTCGGCTCCTATGGTCATGGCGAGTGTGACATGAGGAACAGCTTCGTCAGATAAATTGTACCATTGTTTTTGTTCTGGTGTGAGTTTTACCGCTGCTGCTACACCCTGCGGTCCTACGTAAATGTCTGCTACAGTCAAATCTTCCATCATTTCCCTCTTTATCTTCCATCCATGCATCTTGATATTCTTCATCTGGCCTCCTTAGATAATTGTACGTACAATGCAGGGGATCTTGCGGGGGACCATAGGGTCCCAGAGTATTTATCCATGGCTTCCAGGCCATGTACGTTCTTTGGACATGAGGAGTATCGATTTCAGTGGTGATTAAGCGGCTCCAGTACACCGTGGTTGTGTCATTTTCATCGTTGTTTTCTGGATTTGCTGCCATCATCATGATTCTCTGTTGTCCGTCGTATGTCTGGTAGAGTGGTATCTGGCCTGGAAATTGGATAATTAGCCCATCTGGTGTGCATAGAATTCTTGCTCCTGATTTTACGAGCAGGTCTCTTCCCATCAGATTTATGGGACAGTTTGGGGCATAGAGGAAAGGATGTTGCAGGAGTTGCTTCCCAATTTTTGTGACCAATGGTAATGTATATCTCTGTACATCAATTTTTCCCGAGTATCCAACTGTTTTGAGGGTGTGTTTTGAGAGTGGTGGTGGTTTTCCCTTCAATTTTGTCAAACAGGAAGCTGTGGCTCCTGTATCCACCATCATTTCCACTTTCTCTCCCTCAATCTCACAGGTGACCATTGGTTCGTCTTGGGCTGGAATTGCTTCACCTGTGATTGAATCCTCTGGGCCTCCTCATACATATGGACCACTCCAAGCTGTCAGAGGCATTTGGTTCATGTTTGGCAGCCCTTCTCCTGGTTGTCCCTGGGATCCTCTGCCTCCATTGTGTCCTCCCCTCTGTTGATACTGTATTGGCACGTACATGGGTGCTTGTGGCTGTAGTTGGACAGGAGTATACATAGGCGATAGCGGTTGCTGAACTTGGGGATAATACTGTTGTGCAGGATGATATGGTAATACTTGTGGGTTTTGTATTTGTTGATGCGGACAGTCTTTGGCCCAATGGTCCATCTGACCGCATGCGTAACATCCCACTTTCTGGAAACCTCTTCCTCTGCCCTTTCCTCTGAAACTTCCTCCACCTCTTTGCTGGTATTGCTTTTGATTTTCTGGCACCGCCTGAGCTTGAACTGTTAGCGGTGTCTGCATTACTGTCTCCGTTTCTATGGTCTTCTCTGCTGTAGTTGCCATTTGCCTTGCCGCTTTCTTGTTTTTATTAGCTTCGGTATCTCTTTCAGCTATTTGTATCTTCACGAGTCTCCTTGCTTGGATTGTATCGTCTTCATCTAGTCCCGTTTTTGCTGCCTGGTGTCTGATATCGTGGTGTATGAGATGTTGTCTCCATTGTTCAGCGGGTTTATTGTCCAATCCCACCACTTCTTCCAGACGTGCCTGCACTGCCAAGGGAAGGGCTTTAATGACAGAGTTCTTCCACACCATTTCAATAGCTGGAGAAAGATCATGTCTTTCACCCGTGCAAGCCTCCCACACTTCTTCACATTTCTTCAAGAATACATGCATGTCTTCCCCTGTCTCCTTCTTCAAGCTGCTGAGGGCATGAAAACTGCGTGTTGTCGGGTAGATGTGACGAATAGCAGCCCAATAATTTGACCTGATGAAGTTAAATGGAATGTCATCTGGGTCATTTGTGCAATTGGCCTCGGAATCTATTGCTCTTGCTTCAAGTCGTCCTTCAATCCGTCCGAGCAGGGCCCTTATGTCTCCCAAGCACAGGTGGTCTTGGGCTGTGAATTTCTCCAGATCATTCACCCACTTCTGACCTCCTTTGATGAGTGGAGGTAGTTTTCCCACTAATGCTTCCATGTCCCTGTGATTCCATGGTTGGTATTGAAATCCTCCTTTTCCGGCTGCTATCAATGGCATGACGTGATGTGCTGTACTCCTGAGTCTTTCAGCCATGGGTGCTGTCCACGTTTGTTGGTTGATTTCATCGCCTCTGCTTTTCCTTGAGGGTGTTGTAAAACCCTGTTGCTGCCGTGTTTGTTCTGGGTATCCTGAATGTGCACTGTCATTGTCATCTCCATGTCCTCTGCAATTTTGTTCATCAGGAGAGTAATTTGTTCGGCGTGTGGATTGAGAGTCTTCCCATCCCCGAATTGTTTGTTCTTGTTGTCGTCGTCTTTCCGCAATAATGTAATTATTGGTCTCTTCTGCTTCTCGTCTTTCTTCAGCATGCCTGTCTTCCATTTCTTGTCTGTGTTTCTTTGCATCTTCCTCTGCTGTTTGCGGTTGAAGAGAGAAGATAGGCCCAGCTTCTTTCACATAAGCAGCCATTTTTCCTGGATCTGTACCCGTTGATCTGTTGGTTGACTGAAATGACATGGGTGTTTGTAATATGTCCCGCTGAAGTTGGCTGTCTATAGGCATAGTTGTTATTGGGTGCTTTTCGGCTAGACGTTTGTGTTCCTCCAGCAGCTGGTTGGATTGAGTCGTGAGCATCCTTACTCCGTATTCCAATTCTTGAAGACGTCTTGTTGTGGGGACTCCATCCAATTCCAATACTCCTCCCAAAATACCGAATGTTGGGGCTTGTATTGAGGGTTGAAGGAGAGGTTTGTTTTCTGTCACGTAGGGGGGAGGTTTTCCAATCAAGTCTGGATAGAGCTTTGGAGTTTGGATCACTGGAGTGTCTTCCAATTTTTCCGTTGTGACTTCTGTTGCCCGTGAACTTGCTTCTTCGACGATGCACATGTTTGCCATCCCACTAACAGAATACTTTAAATGGAGCATCAGACTTGTAACTTGTGCTTTCCTTGTCTCCGCTTTTAGCATAGCAATTTTTTTAGGTCCATACCAAGAGGGTTGTCCGGCTTTGATCCATGCTTGTTGCTCATGCAGATATTCTCCATTTTCATGGTCAATTACAGCTTTTCTATGAGCTTTCGTTGGTGCTGGTTGATCATCAGCTGGATACAGTCCTCTTGTTTGCCATTGTTCCAACATTTTCTCCATTTGGCTCCATGTCTTTTTTCTAAGATTTGGAGCCGTTATAGCATCTGATCTGATTTGTATCCTTCCCTTGATATCTGCAGTTGAGCCTGGCTCTACATCTAGTCTCATCTGAGTTTGTTTTGGTGACATGTTCTCTACCTATGGATGAAGTTATCAAAGATGAAGCACTAATCCTCTGACTAGCACCTGCTTTGCTGTTCGTCCGAACTTTAACATTTATTGAAATTTTGAAATCAGAATTGTTAGGAAATACAAATTGTACAGTGTGTAGTTTTGACTTTAAAAGATGAATATTAGAAATCTGGTGAAAATCTACTGTGTTTCACTTTTCAAAATGTTTGGAATTATGTAAATGTCATTGGTGTTAGCTTCAATACATTTGTTTGCTTATTTGAAAAAATATTATATAAAGTGTCTTATCTTATAATTAGAAACCACTTGCAATTCTATCTCGGCAATGAGGCATGTGTGTGTTTATAACACTTAGAATTAGACTTCAAAATGCTATTGAGTGTTTCCTCGATGTAATAATTATGTACTACCAGCAGAGTGCGCTATTGTAATTTTCAGCTTAATCCACTATGGTTTACTGTTGCAAAACTAACCTGTATTTAAGAAAAACGTATTTTCTTTTCTAAAAAATAGAAAGAGAATTACACTGGGGAAGAATATTACACTTGGTTAAAACGACACAGCACATAATCGCCAAAACACTTTTGCAAACTGGAATATTTCAATAACGTCAATTCAAGCAGAAAAAACTTCCAATATCAGACCCCTATGAATGCCAAACTTCCCATGGTAAAATAACCTATCTATTTTATAATTCCAACTTTTGCAAAGAAATATGATTTGTCCTTCTCAAGGAGGAGTAGGACTGGGTAAAAGCAAACAGTCTCACTTCTTCAATTAGCATTTCACGAAATGGCGACTGCCGTGTGATTCATTGTAAACATGCTGGCAAAACAAGATGGCAACTTTTCCAACCTGTGACCTGAAGAACAAAGGGATTTTACAACACCTCGTGGCTCCCACTGCGGAGAGTTTTTTTTTATATATATATTCTCTACACAAAACAACAATGCAGTTTAAAATAACATTTCTATTTAATGTACAATTTATAAATGGGCCTCATACCCTTACGTCACAGTTCTCTATCCATGCACGTAATTCTTTGACTTTAAGAGCCAGTATGGTTATCTCCTCTGTTTAAACACGCTATGTTGGGACAAATTAAGACGCAAATCAAACACAATCAGCAGAATATCGTCTAACTAACGCACGAATGTCGCACTTCTCATCGTAATCCACACGCAATGTCTGTTTGAAAACAGGAAAACAACCACTGAAAGTTTCAAAACTTTCAGGCCTTTTCCTCGAAAAGGACTTTTTTATAAGAAGCCTCACACTGTAATCTCTACACTCAATCAACTGCGTTCTTGTTTAAATAGTCCCCAACCATTCACGTTAACTTAAAACGTAACAAGAAACGCAATTGGAATGATTACTAAATCACACAAAGGACTTTTAAAAATAATACAAACACTCTCTCCAATAATCACAGCTTCCACTGTGATTTTGTTCTTTTGTTTAAATAGCCACACACTATTCACGTTAACTTAACTTAACAAAGAACACTATATTGGAGCGATTAGCCTCTTGCTGACATGTAATAACAGACAAACGAATAGCATGCAGGGTTAGATATAAGACAAATAAGTAAATTGGACTTACCCTGCTTGTGACAAAGTAACGCCTCGTGTTATATGATTGTTGTCATTACATTTGGTTGTTTTAACATTAATTTCCCAGCTATTTTCAGGAACCGGAAGCAGCAGTCCAACACACAGTCCTATGATTTTCCTGCATAAACTATTGAAGAATTTGATTTAACGGGTTTCTTCTTACCGATTGTTTGAGATCTCTTGTGTGTCAGACGATTGCCATCGGATCGAGGCCACAGCCGGCTGGATATTCTCTCCCGTTCGCCTAGAATCACGTCGGCTTGGTCCCAATTGTTATCTGTGTGTGATTATTCTAGCGTCCAGGACAGAAGTTTAAAAGGAGACTAAATGGAGTCTCTGAGAAGGTTCAAATTGGTACTTTAATTAATAAAAAGCGTGGTGATGTCACAAACAGAATATAGTCCGAACAGAAATACAGCTGTGGTTCTGCTCTCGGTCGTGAAGAAAAGAGAGCGTCTTCAGGTCGTGCTCAATATATATATCCTCTGCTGGCTCCTCCCTGCGGGCCGGCTCTCAACATTTCAATATCCGTTGTTACGCATATCAGAGGATAAAGACATTGTACGTTCAATATATATCTAAACACACCTTTTCTCTTCCTTAGCTATTTCATGACTTTTCATTTAACACATTCTAAACGCTGAAATCAATACTCCTAACAATACAGGCACAGCAGTTTGATTTCCGGTCAGTCTGAATGTTGTCATATGCTAACCACATCTGTAAACAATAACGTAATCAAATAAACTGTACCTTATCCAACAATAATAATATCTCAACGTTTATAGTTGTAGTGTTGAAATCAGTAGGTTTCGCTGTGCAACATCATATCATATCGGTGCTAAATTCACCTCTATCGTAAATGGTATATTAACCTCATGCTAACAGGAGATGAAGGATTTTCAGAATAAAAGCTTAACAAGTTCTTGTTTTTCAGTATAAAACAGCATTTAAACTGACTGTGTGTTTAAGGTGCACTATGCTCTCAGAACATTGATTTTAATTTCTAACACACTGTACTGATAGTGGTGATTTTATTTTGAAATTCCTGAGAGTGGAGGTGTTCTGAGAGTGGAGGTCTGCACAGGAACTGTCCTGAGAGTGGAGGTCTCTCAGGTAGACCCCTCTCGGATACTCTGCAACTTCTACAGGTGCACCATAGAGAGGATCCTGACTAGCTGAAGCACGGCCTGGTACGGCAGCTGCACCGCCCTCAATTGTAAGGCTATACAGAGGGTGGTGAAAACTGCACAGCACATCACCAGGATGGAGCTGCCATCCATGGAGGACCTTTACTCCCAGCGGCTCAGGAAGAAAGCCCTCAGGATTATCAAAGACCCCCCTCACCCCAGCCTCAAACTGTTCTGTCTGCTGCCGTCTGGCAGGCGTTACCGCAGCATCCGGACTAAAACCACCAGATTCAAGGACAGTTTCATCCTACAGGCAACAAGACTGTTAAACACCTGAACCGTTGAAACAACATCCTTAAAGAGACTGTGACACGAGTTTCCTCCATCATCCAAACCCATCAATTTGAGTAAATATTGTCCCCTTGAAAACCGTTACTGAACTGATTTTGGATATGTGTACTTTGATAACCATTAATCTCCTTCAATGGTGACCATTTTCTGGATCTTCTCGCGGATTCTTCAAGTCCCGCCAAATGATGTGTGACGTCATTGCGGGCACAGCGCTCCAGCTGCACCGTCCAGGATCCCAGCATCTGCATGCAAACCTTTATATATATACAGTCAGATGTAAACGCACGGCGGTGCACACAGCAGCAAGCTCAGACAGCGATGACAGGTTAATGTTGAACGTGTCTGAGAGCTCATGAGGCTGAAGGATCGGTTTATGTTGTATCTGTTAGAAGTTTAGGAATGAGGTGCGTCAATATGGGCGATCATACGGTCATGGAGCCAGTGGTGGAATGGGACTACAAATCATCCCGGGACTCTCGACCGGCCCACTTCGGTACCGCTAGTAAATTGTCAACGGGGGGAGTGGGGATGTCAGGGGCGGCGGGTGCTGTAGATAATAAATGTAAATATATGTGTCACTGCATCCTGGTAAAATACAAATATAATGTATAATGTCTGTGTCTTTGACATTAGTGCTGCTAGCCACCTGTGCCCTGTACTACGAAGCCAGTTCAACAGACCCTGGATATGTTTGAGTAACAAACAAACTAACAACAACAAACTAACACACGAGATCTCGCTAAGCGGTCCCACGACGCTGGTTATCAACTCGGTAAATCAAGCCAGGGTTTCTCTCTCCAGCTGAGAGCGCGTTCACGTCTAAGACACGAGTGGATCTGACTTTACTGTAATTACATTTGTCTCGAGTGTTTCGTCAACATAATGTGTTAAATAATACTTCTGCATCCAGTCTGTGACACTGTGAGTGTTGCACGGCCAGATGAGGCTGGAGAAGCTGACTCAGATAAGGAGATATATTATGATATTATATGATCTATGATCTGATTGATGATGTAATATGAATGATAAGTGCGACACGTCGGCGTCTTCTCTGCATACGGCAGTTTAAACTGTATTTCCTTTATCCTGTAATATGACTTGAGAGATTTAAACTCCGCACACTGAGTTGATCTCTTTTCTCTAGACGCCGGAGGCGGGCAGCGTCAGGTAAAAAGAAGTTGTTTAGCCTTCTCAAACCTGAGCCTCACGCGCCGCCTATGGGGGATGTGCTGGTGACTTATCCGACCGGCCCACTTCGGTACCGGCCCATCGGGATTCGTCCCGATGGCCAGTCCGCCACTGCACCCAGCCCACGTAAACTGTCAACAGGGGGAGCCTCGCTTCGGGGAAACGGTGGACCTAGTGTCCCAATCGGAGTGGGAATAATAAAAATGATCCGTGCATTTTATCCATTAATTTCCCCAAAATTGTGGTAAAAAAAACACACGTTTAATCCATGTCGTTGGTGTACTACAACTACAAAAAGCATCGGTTTGTTTTCTCATCAGGAAATGCAGACCAGCTCAAACAAACGATTTTTAATCATCATCCTCACGATCATTTAATGTATCATATGTTCGCCGAATTTACATGAAAGCACGAATAAATGTAGTTTCATCCACTTGAGTTTACAACCACAAAAATATTCGATTTGTTTTTATATCACATCCGACGGGAGGAAATTCAGCAGCTCTCACTTCCGATTTTTAATCCTAATGTAATCATCACCTTCACCACGATCATTTATGTTTATGTCGCCGAATTGACATGAAAGCACTGACAAATATGAATATACTGTAGTCAACTTCATTAAAACGTTATTAACGTGCCTCATCTCAGTAATTCACCATTTCTACGCATGACAACACACTTTGTCCGTGTTTGGCTCTCGAAGCGTTCCCGCATTGACGTCACTTCCGTCTTCCCCCAAAACTTCAAAATGAGTCGAAGGAATTTCCCCGCGATGTTCGAAATTATTGATATTTAACGGAACGGTATCGCTTTTTCTTTTTTAAACTGACTGTTCGAGATTACTAGTAGACCAATATTTCATTGCACAACAGTTGTTGGGATGGTGTCATAGGCTCTTTAATATTCATCTGGCTGCTACTTAAAAAATATTTTAAAATTATCTATCTCTTTACCTATATATCATATTTCAATAACTTGCACATCTTATTGCACTTTCACTTTTTAAACTATTTTTCTTTTTGTATTACTATTTACTTGCACTATATTTTCTGTGTATCTGTGTTCTGTGTTGCACTGTTGGAGAAGCCTGTGACTGTGGAGTCTATTTTGATATAACATTACAAGACTGATTCTTATTATTATATTATATGCTTATTGTGCTCATGAGATTGCTATGACTATAGAATAAATAGACCCAATCACTAATCCCAGGTTCTGATGGGTTAGATACCAACGAGGGGAATAGTCAGAAGAAAGTTTTAGCTTGCAATAGAAAGTAGCAGAAGCCAGATGCAGGCACTGTAGAAACAACGAGTTATTGAGGCTCTGGCCTTGGCCACCTGAGTTAGCTCCGCGCCCACGCATAGCTGGGAATCAGTATAACCAAGATTACACTTTTCTGTAGAAGCTTCATCAAAACATATTACGCATGATGGTGCCAGAGTAGGGAGGGACTTCCACAGGCCGGCCGAATGATGATTGGAGGATCGTGTTGCCAAGAGACTCTATCTGAGTCTGCGCACCAACCAAAGAGAACCAAGTCTAAACCATGGTATCGCTTCAGCTAGTCTTGACCAATCATAAATGAACGGGCAACGCCCCGTGTAATAAAATGTATTGTCGCACGAGGTTCGAGGCTCTTGACGGATTTGGTGGTTACAGATTACAGTTTTGCTGCCTGTGATTCCCAAAGACGTGATGAGTCCTTGGCCAAGTAATATATATATATTTTGCTCTCTTTACAATAAATAGTTACACTTAGAAGTTGTCTGTCTATTCTGGAATTCTGAACCCAACAAAGGACACAATATTTCCATCGGCATAACTACACTGTATCTATGTATGTATGACTAAATAAAGAACCTTGAACCTTGAAGGACATTTATTTGTGTGAGTCAACTGTGACCTTCATGCACAGACTCAATACTCTGCACTCCACACTCAAACACTCCCCACTGGAGCTGCTAATGAGTCCGTTTTTAACAATTAGCTTTCCTCTGGCACATTGTACTTGTAATTACTCTTGCCTAGGAAAAACAAACAATTAACCAGTCAGCAGAACACTCTAATTGGGATTACAATGAGATATCATATCTATCATATTTTGAGGCACATGATTAGTGAGTGCCGCACAGAGCAGCCCTTTTAGGGTAATTTGGGAAGTGGAGCATTGTAGTTCTCATTAATGCTGGAGGGAGCAAACACACATGGATGTACACACGAGGAAGGAGTAGAGGAGGTAGGTACTCTGCTGATCCCATGTGCTCTCTCCAAAAAGGTGACTTATCTTGTCGTGGCTTAGTTAAATGAGAGCTCTTTCACTCATGTTGCGGCTGAGTAGCAACGCACCTCATTAAAGGTATAATAGCACCAAGTCATTCAAAAGATACAATAACAGGTAGAGTCAATGTACACTCTGCTATCACACTGATGATTGTTATCAGTCCGGGTTGTTTACTGGCAACAGAATCCATTCAGAGCCTCATTCTTTGTGATGGGAAGTGTACACAGCTACCCCCCCCACCCACCTTCTACTTTCACTTTTAATTAGAATTAAAGCTGCAAGCAGCATTGAGCGGGTCTTCGGCGCTCCGCAGGCTGTTGTCCGCATGTCGACGTCAGGCAGATGTCTCGAGGACTCGGCCGTTGGCAAACGTGGGACGTTTCAGGTCGATCGGACAACGTACATGGGAGTTGCAGCAGTAACACAAACATTGTGTTTGATGGTGAGTGATCTGTTGCCATGGCAACAGCCTTTGATGACACCCCATAATACGCCTAGAAGTGTTGAGGGCTGCATCGTTATCAAACCTGTGAAGTTTTTGGGCCATTTGGAGCATGTTAACTGGAGTTATGAGAAAACCGTGTTTCACGGCGACCATTTTGTTACCATAGCAACTAAATTTGATGAAATCTCAAAACTGACACATATATGTCTCGAGGGCTTGACGGTTAGCACACATGTGACATTTGAACACTTTTTTACCATTTACACAGGAGTTATACCAGGGGTGCCCAACCTTTTTTGAACCGAGAGCTACTTTTAAAGTTGCCAAAAAATAGTGTTGCTACAAAAGTATAAATTAGGCTTACTAATAAGACAACTCAGATCTGAAGCTACACAGGAATCTGCTGCCAATGTGCAATAAAAGACAACATTAATAGAATCAAACCCTTTTTTGTTGCAGTTTAGTCGAGTATAAAAATAAATGTCTTTAAAATAGGATGCAAGCAACAATAGTTTCTTAACCTGAATTGATAATAGACTATAATCAATTTAAGTTTGCATTCTTATACCATTTTGTACAATAATTATAATGAATAAGTTTAAACAAACTAAAACGTACAGCTGATTAATAACGGTATCTAACTTGAGTTTGTATTGTATCAAAAACCTGTTGAAATGCTACTGTTATTTTTACTGTCCCCAAAAGTGCGTCGCAGTCTCCAGGAATGCTTCTTTCACAACTTCGCCATCTTTGAAAGACTGCATGTGTTTCTCAAGAACGTGACTGACACGATCAGATGCTCTGGAGCAGCCTTGCTCTTGTTGTTGGCCTGGTGAAAATGGACTGCTGTGCATTTAGCTGTCCTCTCAGGCCCCTCCCCTTTTGGGAGCGTAGGGCAGAATTAGGAGGGAATTCCGTCTCGTAGCGTTTGTGCAATGTTTTGAAATGCCGCTCCTAAATTACCCTTCTTCGATAAAGCCACGCTCACATTGCAGACGAGACAGATGGACTTTGAATTGGAATAGATACAAAAATAATCATCCTCCCACTCGGAGTGAAAATTATCTATGTTGGGCTCTTTTGCTTCTGCCATAATTGCGGTCTTGTGTGTGTGCAGACTGTCACTCCTGTTGCCACGGACAACGTCAGCGAAATATTGCCCACTTCCCACCAGCCACACCCCGACACATGGGGTCACGCCGGCCAATCACAAAGCTTTGATGCGTTCAGGTGCATTATTCTGGCACAGGAAGATTATGTTCTATTTTTAGACACATCTCGCGATCGACTGGGAATCTCCCCGCGATCGACCCTATAACCCCTGAGTTATAGCAATATCGTGCTTAACGGCAAGGGAAGCGTTACCATGGCAACAGCTTTTGAGTGTGCGTGTGTGCATGTGTGAGAGAGAGAGTGTGTGTGTGTGTGTGTGTGTCTGTGTGTGTGAGAGAGAGAGTGTGTCTGTGTGTGAGAGTGTGTGTGTGTGAGAGAGAGAGAGAGTGTGTGTGTTAGAGAGAGAGCGAGAGAGAGTGTGTGTGTTAGAGAGAGAGAGATTGTGTCTGTGTGTGAGAGAGAGAGAGATTGTGTATGTGTGTTAGAGAGAGAGAGTGTGTGTGTGTGTGTGTGTGTGTGTGTGTGTGTGTGTGTCTCAGGATGTGGAGGCAACACGTTCTCACTCCCATCCCGTCACATATTGACGGACGGTCAGGGCCCCTCCCCGTCGCTATATTACGTACAGGGTACCCCTTCCCCGCCCACGTCTGTTTCCGGTTATTTTTATTTTTTAATTCAGTTCCTGACGAACGCCAAAAAAGCCCGAGATTATGGAATTAAACCAATAAATAAAAGCAAGGATAATTGTGTGTTATTGGTGAGTAAATAACAGTGTGTTATTTTGAAAAGAATAACAAATTAGAAGGAAAAAAAGATTTTAAAAATACGAGGCTCTCCCCCATGTATTTTCCTCACAGACGTAAGGTAATCTTCATCATAACTAGCAAACTAAACATCATGTACATGTACTGCCCAACTAATCAGAAATAAAAACTCATTACTCGCATACAATGACATCAAAACGCATTTTAATGGCCAAATGAACCTTAAAATAGGCATTTTTCCACCGAGAATAACACGAAGGACATCCATTGTTGTTGATCACGTGGTCTGGGAGCTGTTGCAGCGTCCATAGCAACCATGAATGTGTACACATTCATGAAGTAATCTTCGTCATAACTAGCAAACTAAACATCATGTACATGTACTGCACAAATAATCAGAAATAAAAACTCATTACTCGCATAAAATGAAATCAAAACGCATTTTAATGTCCAAATGAACCTTAAAATAGGCATTATGAAGGTCCATGGGACGCCCTGCCCGTAGAAGCCTGACGGGCAAGGGGTCCGCTGTGTCCGCAATGAAGGTCTATGGGACGCCCTGCCCGTAGAAAATGACGGGAAAGGGGTACCCTGTACGTAATATAGCGACGGGGAGGGGCCCTGACCGTCCGTCAATATGTGACGGGATGAGAGTGAGAACGTGTTGGTGGAGGAGCCTCTGGAGGGGAAACTGAACCTGGTGCTGTTTGAGGACGCCATGGCTCACATGTGAGTGGATGGTCTAAAACCCCTGGGACTTTTAAATATTATTAAACTGTGAATATTCACTCAAATAAATACAAAATATAATAAAATAAACATTAAGGTGCAGCATTTCGATGAACTGAAATCAAATGTATTTGAACTGTACTAGCACCTGAGCAGCCAGCTTGACTTGCTTGTCATTGTATTTTCCTATTTTTTTAAAGAAAGATGAACTTGTCCACATTGCTTGCCGAAAGTTCAGATCTGCTGGCACTAGCAATGTCTCCTGCTGTGGAGAACACCCTCTAGGGACAGAGGTAGCAGATACAGCTAGGTAGCGCTTTGCTAACATGGCAACATAAGGATGTTTGGCGTTTGTAATAGCTTTGGCTCGGTCTGAACTCTCTGTGAGTGGTGGAGGCTTACATGCTAATGGTAGTTGGGTTTGCACTTCAGTCATTTTTCTTTTAGTAGCGGTGATATTCACGTTCAGGTGATGCCTTTTCAAATGAGTGTGCAAGTTTGATGTAACCAATTGTAGTTGAACAATGCCGACAAACAGCTTTGGTTCGGTCCACCTGTCTTTGTCTGTCATCCTTGTAGGTAACTGCGAAACCAAAATGTTCCCAAACCGGAGACTTCAATGATGCTGGAGGATTTTCGAGCTCAACTTTATCTGCGTTCGCCATTTTGACAGTTCCTCAAATTACTGACAACATTTTAACGCATCCCTGTGACCAGCTCTCATAGTATGCCTCTCGTCCAATGAAATGACTTCCTCGCTCTATGACGCGTTGAACCCAAAGTGAGCAAATTACTCTGAATGCTGCGACGCAGCACCTGAGATTACTTCAAAAAAGTTGTTCACGTTCTCAATTTTTTACGTTTAACGTTATATTCGTTCGGTACACTTCGGTACACACGTGTGCCGAAGTGTACCGAAGGGCCCGTACCGAATAATTTCGGTACGGGTACGTGTACCGTTACACCCCTACATGTTACTAATCCGTACAGTGTAAATGTAAGGCTTACACTTACAGTCATTGCTTTCTGACAGACTTGACCCTTTTACTCTTCAGATTGCAAAGGGAAAATTGTCTCGATGTTGCACCGAAGAAGAGAGAGCGAACAAGCCTCGCCACCTACACTGAACAAAAATATAAACGCAACACTTTTGTTTTTGCTCCCATTTTTCACGAGATTAACTCAAAGATCTAAAACATTTTCTATACACACAAAATAACCATTTCTCTCAAATATTGTTCACAAATCTGAAAAGATCTGTGATAGTGAGCACTTCTCCTTTGCCGAGATAATCCATCCCACCTCACAGGTGTGGCATATCAAGATGCTGATTAGACAGCATGATTATTGCACAGGTGTGCCTTAGGCTGGCCACAATAAAAGGCCACTCTGAAACGTGCATTTTTGCTTTATTGGGGGGGTTTGGGGGGTTTGGGGGGGGTCCAAAAACCAGTCAGTATCTGGTGTAGCAAAAGTCAAGACCGCAGATTCGTCGATTCATACTGCCACAGAGCAGATTCGTCAAGTTGTAATGACTGATTTGAGAGGTTGTAATAAATAAAGTTGCAGTTGTAATGGAAAATATGTTTTAAAAATATGTTTTTTTCTGCAAGTGAACATTTCATCTCTAAATTCATTTTTTTTCTACAAGCTACAAAACATTTTTTTCTTCTTCTGTGACTTCAAATTTGGTTCACAGTTACGTGGATATTTTTTACAAGTGTAAATTTCATTCACAGTTACGTGGATATTTTATACAAGTGTACATTTGGTTCACAGATACGTGGATATTTTATACAAGTGTAAATGTAAGCACACAAACTCAGATTTTTTTTCTGCAAGTGCTCACATCAGGTTTTACACGCTCTCACATTTTGCACCATATCTACCTTCATACATGTGCTTCTCTCCATCACAGCCAAATAGAAAAGATGGGTGCTTCCTGAATCGATGGTCACATAACAACAAATGAGCACAAACGCCGAAATAAAGGGGGTGGATCAACTTACCCTCTGACTCATCTTACCCCACTCTCCTCTATTTGTAATTATTGAAGATGATTTCTTACAGTTTGATCTGATCAGGGTTGGGAGGGTTACCAAGGTATTTAGTATTAAAAGTGTGTTTTTTATGAAAATCCTGCTTTTTTTTATCAGCATATTCATGCAGCAGTCTATAGATTAACAATCAAAGCACACAACACCATTTTACAAATCAAATATAAAATCGGTGTGCATCCGTACATAATATATTTCTTTATTCTAGACATGTATTGTAACATTGTAATCCTGCTAGCAATCCCCATTTTAAAATGTACCAGTAATCTGATTATATATGTGTGTAACTGTAATGGATTACAGTTACCTTTTTTTGTATCCTAATTACGTCATCCCGTTACATGTAATCTGTTTTTCTTTTACACCTCCTCTCAGTGCAGCTTTCACTAAAGGCTTCCTGTTGGCATGCCCTCTCTCTGTGTGTGTGTGTGTGTGTGTTGTGTGTGTGTGTGTGTGTGTGTGTGTGGTGTGTGTGTGTGTGTGTGTGTGTGTGTGTGTGTGTGTGTGTGTGTGTGTGTGTGTGTGTGTGTGTGTGTGTGTGTGTGTGTGTGTGTGTGTGTGTGTGTGTGTGTGTGTGTGTGTGTGTGTGTGTGTCAGGTCTGTCACTGTGGCATGACTAGTGTGCATGTGATAGAGCTGAGAGGGCATTGAGGGGAGCAGTGAACAGAAAACCATTCACATGTTTTCCAATGTGCGGGGCTGACAGTGCAGACCCTGACAGCCGGACTCCCACAACACACTGATTAATATTCTATCCAGCTCTTTCCTCGCCCTCCTCCTCCTAGCATTCCTTTCTCTCCTGGCTGTTTTAACACTAATGTCCAGGTTCAGACACAGAGAAGGCAGTTTAATGATTTCCCCTTTGCACCCCCACAAGGAGGGGAACAGGGCGCAGTCACTGTGGCTAAATCAATGGAGCGGGCAGGCTGCTAGAAGGTGTGTCAGAAAACAATGGCAGGACTTTCTTTTTTAATCTGCCTGTCTCAGAAGTGTTGCTGCCTGTTCAATGGGCATAACATACAAACAAGTAGCTGCAGACTGTGGAGAGCCGTCTATTGATCGGCTCAGCTCAGAACCCACCCTACTATGTTTGGATGTGCATGTATACTCCTTGGTACAGAGAAAAGGCTACAATAAAATAAATAAACAATTAAAGCTGCACGCAGCGTTGAACAGGCCTGTTGCGATCAACACAATTCATATTTTTCAGAAAAAAGGACTTGCTGTTCCTGATCGTGTGACCAGTGAGTGGTCATGATCAAATATGAGATTATTTCAGACAGACTAACATCACTGTCCATGAAGTTACAAAGCTAGCATAGCCTCCATTCATGTGTGTTGTTTCAAATTCATCCTTCTCTTCATCCTCTCAAATAGGCGGAAACTAAAGAGAAATCATGACAATCATTTGATGATAGTGTCTTTGGAGGAGACCAGTGTGACAGGTTTGATCCCCACAGGGTCCTTTATAATGCAGTCAGGCCCACCTATGCAACAGCTAGGAGCCTCATTCAACAGGTGTGATATGGGATGAGGAAAGGGACGACAAGGCGCTGAGGCACTATGTGTTCCCCTCTGAGCACTGACACCCAGGAGGCAGAGGCTGAGGAAAGCAGATGGTGTGTGTTTCCAGCCCCAGAAGTTATTCCAATCAGCAGAAGCATCTCTGGGGGAAGTCGGCTGAATCTGATCTGCCGTCATATCTTCTGCACGTGCTGATTGGCTGCTAAGTCTACTGTGTAAAGCTGCAGATTAGAAGTGTGTCTGTGTGTGTTCGCAGATTCAAACTGAGCCAAAAGAATCACAGCTACTCTAGAACTACAATTAATGAAGATGTTTTCATAAGTTTGGGAGAATGCTCTCCTCTTTTGACTTTTTTTTTAACACTTTAGTTTTTATTATATAAAAGCATTCCAACAACAGCTGTGCACGTTCATAACAACACAAATAAAGTAAACAATGCAATGGAGCTATAGGTACAAATACAGATAGTATAAAATAAAAAAATAAACATAAAAGGTAAAAATGCAGTCGGGAGTCTCATTTGAACATTTGTTTGAACAGTACTTCTTAATCAATCAGTCCGTATTACTTGTCGCTGGTTTGCTTCTTATACATTGACCATTTCTCCCATTTCTCTTCATATTGTGTTTCTTGTAGTCTCAGACGATATGTCATTTTTTCCATTATGTGGATCTCCTCCACAATCTCCATCCACTGCTCCACAGTAGGAGGCTCCACCTTGCACCACTTCCTAGTTATGGCTTTCTTGCCAGCTATCATCAGTATATTTACAAGATATCTATCTATGTAGTGTATATGTTCCTCTGTAAAGTTGCCCAGATAGTATACCATGTAGTCCATAGGAACCTCATAGCTCAGTATCTTTTGCATAACCTTGTGTATCGATTCCCAGAACTTGTGTATTTTCTGGCATTTCCAAAATATGTGTGTATGGTTGGCCTCTGATTCTCCACATTCTCTCCAGCACAGAGAACCTGTATTTAAATATTTACTCTGAATCTTAGGTGTGATAAAAAATCTGATCAAATTCTTCCATGAGAATTCCCTCCATATCCGTGAATTGGTGGATGTTTGATGTATCTTCCACATGTTTTGCCAATCATCATCTGAAATGGTTGTGTTACATTCTGTTTCCCATTTCTCTTTTATATATTTTGTTGAATGTTTATTTGTGGACAATACTTTGTATAGAGCAGTTATGATTCTGATTGTGGTTTCTTTGTATGCATTAGTTATGAGTTGAATCACACCATTCACTTCCGCAGAGGGGTCTCTTTTAATTTGCTTTTTGTAGTAGTCCCTTACTTGCAAGTACTTATAGAAGTCATGTTTGTCCAGATAATATTTATCCTTCAAATTCTGGAATCTCTGCAGCTCCCCATCCTTCTCTAATGTGCACCATGCTGATATCCCCTTGGTTATCCATAGTTTGAATCCCTTATCATATCCAGCAGGTTTAAAGCTACTTTCAAATGCTACCCATTTTAGTAAATGTATATCTTTCCCTATCCCGTGCTTTTTAACTATTTGAAACCATAATTTCAGAGTGAAGGATGTAATTAAATCTAGTTGGTTCCGTATTTTCTCGTATACTTCTTTATCGCCAATAATATTCTGGATCGGATATTCAACACATTCTTTTTCTATTTCCTTCCACTTTGATGTGTAATCTGGTTTGCACCAGCATACAACATATCTTAATTGAGCAGCATTATAGTATTCTTTTAATTTTGGAAGTCCCATGCCCCCTTTGTTTTTAGATAACTGGAGGGTTTCATATTTTACTCTGGGTTTTTTGCCCCCCCAAATAAACCTTGATATTTGCCTGTCCCATGTTGTAAATTGAGTTTGGGGGACCTCCACTGGGAGGGATTGGAACAGGTAGAGAAGTCGTGGCAGAAGATTAATTTTCACCGTCTCAATTCTAGAGGTAAAGTCTAGTGGTAGAGTAGACCATCTCTCGATATCTTTTTGTATCTCTTGATTTATCTTATTGTAGTTTGCTTTGTATATTTTATTTAATCCTCTAGTAATGTTGATCCCCAAATATTTTATTTGCTTTCAATTCCAATTAAGATTGAATGTGTCCCTAATCATTGTTGATGGTGTGTAGTTAAGTGTTAGTATCTGTGTTTTTGAAATATTAATTTTATATCCAGAAAGGTGTCCATATGTTTCCAGAAGCTCAATAAGCACCGGAAGTGATGTATTTGGTTGTTCAAGGAAGGCTATGAAATCATCTGCAAAAAGCCCTATCTTATGTTCCATTCCCTTTATCTCAACACCCTTAATTTCTTTATTTTGGTGAATGGCCTGTGCCAAGGGCTCCATGAAAAGAGCAAATAGAGTGGGTGATAGACAACATCCTTGTCTGGTTGATCTCTGTAAATCAATTTTGTCTGTCAAGCTTCCATTAATTTTGATTCTAGCCGTTGGTTTTTGATATAATGTTCTTATGCATTGTGTTGCCTTCTTATTAAATCCAATACGTTCCAATATTTTATACAAAAATTCCCAGTTTACCCGGTGTTAGAAATTCAAATCAATGTTGATATGGCGTAATTTGAATTATATACAGTATTTAATTTAAATCAGTTTTATTCTGAAAAACCTGAAGTTCACTAACTATTAACTTAATACTTTTATTCTGAAAATGCTTCATTTCCGGTTAGCATTAGCATGTGGCGAAATGCTGCATGTTCAAACCATGAATCGAAGGTGAAATGACATGTGGTGTTGTACACTGAGCACACTGGGTTTAGCACTCATCTATTGCCGCTGAATAACGTTTATTAGGGAATGTTTAAATAACCACAGACACCAGAATGATGTAATTTAACGACAGAATAAGGCAGGAATTGCATTGGACCCGCCCCCCGACGACGTCGGCCAATAGGAGAAGACCTCAGATGACAACAGGAAGAGCAAGCAAAAGATTGACCTCTTCCTCCGGCTGACCCGGACTGACCGGACGCATGGGGAGAGCCGCCTCCACTCGCACATTACATGTTGTAATGTACACCACCGCATCTTTTGTGTAATTAAATGCTGTTAACTTTTATAAGCTTCCCTTGACTCTTTTCAGTCTCTCCTGCCTTCGGGGCTTTAGAATTTACTAACACAGGTCAAATGCTTTTTCCGCGTCAATGCTTACTAGTACAGTACTTTGTTTAGTCTTTTGTGCATGGTCCACTATATGTAGGGTTCTTCTAATATTATCTTGTGCTTGACGTTGGCTTACGAATCCCGTCTGGTCTTCTTCTATCATTTCCGATATAAAGGTGTTCAGTCGTTTAGAAATAATTTTTGTGTATATTTTATAGTCTACATTCAATATTGAGATGGGTCTATAGTTTCCACAGTGTTCTTTATCTCTTCCTGGTTTAGGTATGACTGAAATGATTGCCTCTGTCCATGATGGTGGCATCTTGTTATTTTGAATTGTCCAATTGAAAGAGGATAGTAGAAGCGGTGCCAGTTCTTCTCTAAACATCTTGTACCACTCTGCAGAGTATCCATCACTACCTGGTGATTTATTATTTTTTAATGAACTTATTGCGTTATTCACCTCCTCTGTTGTGATGTCTGCTGTAAGAACATCGTTTTGTATGTTGCCAATTGACGGTAAGTCTAGTGAGTTTAAAACAGTTCTCATTTCCTCTTTATCTGCGGATGCTGGTTGCGTATATAATTGTCTATAGTAATCCTGAAAAATTATTTCTATATTCTCCGGGGTATATGTTAGCACGTTTGTATCTGGTTCCCTAATTTTATTTATAGTGTTGATGACTTGTTGTTTTCGTAAACGTTTTGCTAATAGTTTAGTGGCTCTGGGTCCAGTTTCATAATAGTTTTGTTTCACAAACTTGTTTCTCTTTTCAATTTCATCAAGTAGTAAATCATTTATCTTTGTTCTCAAATGTTTGATTTCTTGTTCCGTTTCTGATTCTTTTGTATTCTGAAATTCCCTTTCCAATTCTCTTAATCTTTTTGAATATTTTCTATATGCCTCTAATTTAATCTTTTTTGCATTTGCAGTTTCAGCTATCAATTTCCCTCTGATGACCGCTTTCATGGCATCCCATAGGATTGTAGGGTCTACTGTTCCATTGTCATTCTCCTCGGTATTCTGCAATATCTGTTTTTATTCTCTCCTTTCTTTGTTCACTATTTAATATTCCAGAATTGAGTCTCCAGACAGTGTGTCGTGTCCTGTTATTTAAACATATTTTTAAGAAGACTGGATTGTGGTCCGACACATCCGCCCCTCCTATCCTGCATTCCTTTACCCTGTGTATATCATTTTAATTTATGAGAAAATAATCTATCCTTGAGTGGACCTTATGGGCGGCCGAAAATTGTGTAAAGTCTTTTTCCAAAGGATGTAGGGTTCTCCATACATCTATCATCCCCATTTCTTCCAGTGATATATTTACAAATTTTGATAATTGCCGTTTGGATCTTTTGTGACTAGTTGTATCCTTACTATGATTCATAACAACATTCAAATCTCCACCGCAAATTAAGATTCCCTTTGTTTCTACAGCAATTACATCGAACAAGGATTTAAAAAAGTTGTTATCGCTTTCTGGAGGTGCATATATATTTATTTTGTTATTGGTTCATTTTCACTTCCTTTAACTATGATATACCTTCCTTCTTTGTCTTTGATTTCTTTTTCATATTCAAATTGCGTTTGATTGGATATTAATATTGCAACTCCTCCCCTCCTTATATGAACTATAGTATACATTTCTGTAACCGTACCTTCTCAGTTTTTCATGTTCTAATCTGGATAAATGGGTCTCCTGAAGGAATATGATTTGTACATTTTCCTTTTTCAATTTTCTTATAACTCTCTCTTTTCTTTGGTGTGTTTAGACCATTTACATTCAGCGACACTATATTGGTACTGTTAGACATCATTACGTTGCATTGCTTCCTCAATATGTGCTCCCAAAACGACTCTGCAATAAGTAAACATGAACAACATTATGAACAAAACACAAATCAGAAATAAAAATGGCTTCCAAATATGTGGGAATCTCCCATCACAGTGCGTGGGGAAAGTCCTCCTCTTCAAAGAGGGCCCCTCCTTGGACCTCAAACTAGACCCACAAAAGGGGGGTCCATAAAGTCCAAGCACTTTGGACCCGGAGGGGGGGTCCGTCGGAGAGCTCGAGTTCAATGCTGAGGAGTGTTATAAATTAAAATCAATGTTTTGAGAGCATAGTGCACCTTAAACACACAGTCAGTTTAATTGCTGTTTTATTCTGAAAAACCATTAATCCGTATCCTCCGGCACGCCGAAGATCCTGATGTTATTTCTTCTTGTTCTTCCCTCAAGGTCCGTTAATTTGTCTTGCATCTGCCTTGTATGATCCGACATCCCCAACAGTGCACAATTAGCCACTGACTGCCACTCTTCCAACTCAGCGATGCGTGTCTCGGCTTCGCTAACACAGCTTTTCTGTGTCTCTAGTTCGTTTTGGTTTTCTGTGAGTTTATTATATAATTCTTGCCGGAGGTTATTAATTTCTTCTTTCACTTCTTTCTTCAGTTCATCTTTAAATGTGGATAGCTGGTGTCGTATATCCTGCTTGAGCTCTCGGATATCTTTGCTAATAGCTGTTAGCCCGGCACGTAGCATATCTGCGGTATCTCGTGGCTCCGTTGCCTCTGTTAGCTCTTCCTCCTGTTCGCTAGCTTCGGCGGATTCGTCCATTTCGGGTTGTTCTCCTACTTCGTCTTGACTTTTGTTAGTTTTCCGGCTTTTTCTATTGTTTCTCCCACTCATTTTCTACTTTTTGTCGTAGAGTATTTGGCGTTAGTGGGTTTATTCGGGATCGACCTGAGAGAGTTGGTTAACTAGTGTCTTCTCACTCCACCATCATACCGGAAGTCCTCTTTTGACTTTTAATAGCAATATTGTTTTCATATTCTTTTACAATCAATCTTTGAATTTATCAAAATACTTAATTAATCCCGTTGGGAAATTGTGTTTTGTAACACTGACACCATATAAGAATTATTTAAATAAATACATACTTATATGAATATCAGTTGAACATCCTTTTATCCACAGGCTCATGATGAAGACTCAGCTCATGATGAAGATTCAGGCTCATGGTGAAGACATGGTGAAGACTCAGACTCATTGTGAAGACTCGAGCTCATGATGAAGACTCAAGCTCATGATGAAGACTCAGGCTCATGATGAAGACTCAAGCTCATGATGAAGACTCGGGCTCATGATGAAGACTCGGGCTCATGATGAAGACTCGGGCTCATGATGAAGACTCGAGCTCATGATGAAGACTCGGCTCATGATGAAGACTCGGGCTCATGATGAAGACTCGGGCTCATGATGAAGACTCAAGCTCATGATGAAGACTCAGGCTCATGGTGAAGACATGATGAAGACTCAGGCTCATGGTGAAGACATGATGAAGACTCAGGCTCATGATGAAGACTCAGGCTCATGGTGAAGACATGATGAAGACTCAGGCTCATGGTGAAGACATGATGAAGATTCAGGCTCATGGTGAAGATTCAGGCTCATGATAAAGACTCAGGCTCATGGTGAAGACATGAAGAAGACTCAGGTTCATGATGAAGATTCAGGCTCATGATGAAGACATGATGAAGACTCAGGCTCAAGATGAACACTCAGGCTCATGATGAAGACTCATGGTGAAGACATGAGCCTGGCTCCTGGTGAAGATTCAGGCTCATGATGAAGATTCAGGCTCATGATGAAGACATGATGAACACTGAGGCTCATGATGAAGATTCAGGCTCATGGTGAAGACTCAGACTCATTGTGAAGACTCGAGCTCATGATGAAGACTCGAGCTCATGATGAAGACTCGGGCTCATGATGAAGACTCGGGCTCATGATGAAGACTCGGGCTCATGATGAAGACTCGGGCTCATGATGAAGACTCAGGCTCATGATGAAGATTCAGGCTCATGGTGAAGACATGGTGAAGACTCAGACTCATTGTGAAGACTCGAGCTCATGATGAAGACTCAAGCTCATGATGAAGACTCAAGCTCATGATGAAGACTCGGGCTCATGATGAAGACTCGGGCTCATGATGAAGACTCGAGCTCATGATGAAGACTCGGCTCATGATGAAGACTCGGGCTCATGATGAAGACTCGGGCTCATGATGAAGACTCAAGCTCATGATGAAGACTCAGGCCCATGGTGAAGACATGATGAAGACTCAGGCTCATGGTGAAGACATGATGAAGACTCAGGCTCATGATGAAGACTCAGGCTCATGGTGAAGACATGATGAAGACTCAGGCTCATGGTGAAGACATGATGAAGATTCAGGCTCATGGTGAAGATTCAGGCTCATGATAAAGACTCAGGCTCATGGTGAAGACATGAAGAAGACTCAGGTTCATGATGAAGATTCAGGCTCATGATGAAGACATGATGAACACTGAGGCTCATGATGAAGATTCAGGCTCATGGTGAAGACTCGAGCTCATGATGAAGACTCAAGCTCATGATGAAGACTCGAGCTCATGATGAAGACTCGAGCTCATGATGAAGACTCGGGCTCATGATGAAGACTCGGGCTCATGATGAAGACTCGGGCTCATGATGAAGACTCGGGCTCATGATGAAGACTCAGGCTCATGATGAAGACTCGGGCTCATGATGAAGACATGAAGAAGACAAGGCAGCCATGCAGTTGCAGCTCACGGGCCAGGCCCATAGAGCCAAGTGCTCTGGGTGTGGGTGAAAGATCGCGGCTTGGGACAATATGTCCCTGCGTAGTGGGAGCTGCCATGGCTGCCCGCACAGCAGCTGATATATCTCCGCTAGCCAGTACATAGCTGGCCAGTGTGGAGTTATCAGGATAAGTGTGTGGCGTTGCTCTCTCACTCTGGCCAGAGTTGGAGGTATCAGAGCCAGGGGTGGAAACGCGTACAGAAGGCCCGGGGGCCAATCGTGCGCGAGTGCATCCACGCCTAACGGTGCATTTAGATCCCGCATCGAAAAGAACAGCCGACACTGAGCGTTGTCTTTCGAAGCGAACAGATCCACCGCGGCTCTGCCGTAACGCACCCACAGCTGGCTCACAATCCTTGGATGTAGAGTCCAGTCTGCATAAAGTGGTGCACCTCTGCACAGTAGATCTGCCCCGAGGATCATCACTCCCGGTACGTGCGTCGCTCTCAGAGAGAGGAGACGTCTACCGCTCCATAGGATCAGTTTGCGTGCCAGTGTTTGTAACTGGAGAGAACGCAAACCCCCTTGGCGGTTAATATACGATATTGTGGTCGTATTGTCTGTCCTCACGAGGACGTGAGGTCCCCTGAGGAAAGGCAGAAAGCGCCTTAGGGTGAGAAACACCGCTAAAAGCTCCAGGCAATTTATGTGCGCCCGCTGGAGGTCTCTGCTCCAGAGACCCCTTACTGGGCGACCTTCATAAATACCTCCCCAACCTGTCAGACATGCGTCCGTGGTGACCACTTTCCGTGAAAGGAAAGCACCCATGGGCACACCTCATCCGAGAAAAGTCGGGTGCAGCCAGTGGCGCAGTGCCCTTACGCATCCCACAGTAACCGTTTAGTTTTAGGCCGGCCACTGTTATCTGTGTGTGATTATTCTAGCGTCCAGGACAGAAGTTTAAAAGGAGACTAAATGGAGTCTCTGAGAAGGTTCAAATTGGTACTTTAATTAATAAAAAGCGTGATAATGTCACAAACAGAATATAGTCCGAACAGGAGAGTAAGGCTGCAGCCTTCCTCTCCCTGTGATGGCCGTGCAGAAGAGAGCTCACAAGCATTCGTCCTTCCCGCTTGCTCGCTGTTCGCTCCTCCTCTCTGGGAGCTGTAGTGACGCAGGGAACTCCCCCCCCTCGTTCTCCTGTGTCCGATATCGCGTTAAACAGAGGATTTCAACATTTTACATTCATTGCTTACTTCCACATGCCTTTTCTCCTCCTTATCTCTTTCATAACATTATATGTAATACATGTTAACGGCGTCAATAGCCCCTTTAATGATACTAAAGGGCGGTAGTCCCGGATGTCGTCATGACGGATTTTCAGAATAAAAGCTTAGTATTGAGAACTTCCGGGTTTTTCCAGAATAAAATAGCATTTAAACTGACGGTATGTTTAAGGTACATTATGCCATAAAACATTGATTTTAATTTCTAACAGTCCCTCCTTACACACCTAAAAGGTGTGTATAATACTGAAATCAATGAGTTCTTCATCTGAACTCTGCATAGTACATAACTCATAAAAAACATACAATAAAATGGAATGGTTTTAATATCAACCTTAGGAAAATACAAAAATACTTTGACTGTTCAAACATAAAAGTTTTCCCTTGTGCATACTTCTAGTGTTAACATTCAATATGGTTCTTCAAAATAGCAGCATTCTTCGTATCAGAACATTTATTCCTCCCTCCTTTCACAGAAACCGTTCTCATACCACGCTCAGTGTTAAGGCACTTGTTTTTACAAAGTGAAAAGAAACGACCCATTTTAGAATATCAATGATCCATACAACATGTGATCCATCATTTTAGAACAGTATGGCTAATAAAGAATAAAATAAAATATCTTGTACCAGTTTAATGTAATAATAAAAAATAAAAATACACCAACATGAAATAGTATAGGATAATAATGAAAAATAAACTATACACTATCTTGGAATAGTATAGGATAATTTAAATGGATTCACTCCATTTTAGCATTTTATTTTGTTTACTTCTAAACATGATTGTCATCATTTAAAGAATCACATCGGCTGGACATTCTTTGAATAATCTCATCTCTGAACATCCATATCATTTAGACTCACTCATCATTTTTCTCAACCTCTGTATATGGGTCTTCTTGTTCTGCTAGCATTCGTAACCGTCTCCTCATGAGAAATTTACCCTCCCTCCTTTCATACCATTTAAGGTATGAAAGTAATATGTTCTCTAGAAGAGGCCGTTGTGATCAATCGGTACGTTAGGACATGGAAATGCAACATCTAGGCCTCCCCTGGGCCCCCTATGCTATCCTTGTACACTGTGGAGCCTAAACTCCCCCTGGGACTGGTCTCTTAGCCCGACTGGCTTTGGGGGTTTCGCCATGTTGATTAACTGCATAAAAAACATCACTGGCTGTGCTAGTGCACAGGTCCCAGTCCAATCCTGTGGCAAGACTGAGTACAAGGTTTTAGTTCCATGATACCGCTAAACATCTACTCTGGGGTACGGCATTCTAGACAGTCATTTCTGGGAGAAGATTTTGGTCAGTTACAACAGTTGTAGAGTTTCATCACTTGAAAGTTCCCACTTCAGTAGCTTTGGGTGGTCTGTTCTAATGATGTGATAAAGTCCCTGAAATGGTGTGAAAACCGGTGGAATATCACCAACGCATTATACTAATTTATCCATGCTAACCCCTTTAACAGTGTGTAGAACCTTGGGTGCCCGAGCATGTGATAATTAGTCCCTGCTTTAACAAGGACTTTAAAAACAGAAGTGGTTTCTTTAATGGTTTGTAGTTCAATTCAGGAATGTTCACTCATGGCAGATATGTTTCTCCTTTTAAATAACATCTCTAAATGTCAGGTCATCACTGATTAAATGGATGAGCATTAGGAGGTGGTGGCACTTGTCTTTTAAAACTCATACTCTGGTGCCGGGCATCCCTCCTAAGAGGGCAAGTAAGATTTAAAACATCTGCAGGGTGGGTTGAGCAACCCCTTCTCCCTGAACGATATTTGTTGTTGAAAATATGCACCATTAAAATGAGTGATCCAAGGCCCCATATGTAGTACTCCCAATTATACTATTTTTTCAAAATTAAAATTTGCAATCGCTCTTTGCCTAGTGTCTTTTTAAAACTCTACATCTGGTTCGACAAACAAATGTTGTTTCCACCTTAACAGTTCTCCTATGGTAATATCCATGCTACAATGGAGACATCAATACTCTAGATTGGAATACCTTCTTTGGCTTGGTTCTAGCTCGACCTTTAACATTTCCCATTCAATAAAGATTTGTCTGCTTTCTATATTGTAACAAATTAAATCTTCCCCAAATTCTCACATGAATAAGAATCTCTAAAAGAATAATTTGTTTATATGATGAAAAGATTGAATAATATGTTTCTACCCTCAGTGTGTTTTTAGGATTATTTTCTAATAAGTGTGTTTATGTGTAAACTCACTCACTCCTGTGTTCCTTCTCTGCCCCTCTGGTCGTCAAACCACGACCCCCTCAGGTTCTGCTGGCCCGTGCCAACTCCTCTGGCCCGTGCCAACTCCTCCGTCCTGTCCTCTCCTCCGTCCTGTCTTCTCAGTCCATCCGCTCTTGGATCCTCTCGCTGTAACTCTTTTCAGTGGCCCAACTGCTTTGCATTTCATCTCCTCCTTTTCAGTCTCTACGCTGTTGCATGGAGGGCGTATTCCGCTCTCATGTCCCACACTCTGCTTTTGTGCCAAATCTCGTGGCTCAGTTTGCAACTTCGTATCCTGATTTAGGAACAGATGAGTTTGCCTCTTTGTCAGCATGCTGGTTTGGTTCTGGATGCCTCAGGCGGAGCTGGTTTTGGATGCCTCAGGTCGTTGTTGGTTCAGCTCGGGTTCTCTGTCTGTTCGATGGAGGAGGGGAGGAGGAGTCTCCTGTGGTGAGGTCATTTGTTTGAAGATGGGGTCGTAGCAGTCTGACAGGCAGAGAGAGAGAGAGAGAGATCTCGGGACGCATTACCAATAGCTAATTCTAACACACTGAGGAAAAATATATCCAATCCTTTCTACTCCATTTTCATAATCTTACTATCTGTCTTAGATGTTAAATGCCATCTAAACCCAATTAATGTCTATCCCTAAACATTGTTTCCACCCACTGTAACATGGCTACTCCAAATAACTCTTTCAGGAAACCATTTTCTTCTATAAATTAAAAATACCTACATGTTTCAAGCACCACATATTTCACACAATAAAATAACGTCCCCATATTTTAAATAACTTTTGTGACCGGACATATCTGCAATGTCCCCACAATCTGCTGGGGAATTTTGTTTATAGAGTTTGTACGTACAAAGCTGTACTTGTGGGCTAGTAGTCAGTTTCTACTGTAATCATTTTCAATAATTGTGCTCAGGTCACCGGGCGGTTGTCCATAAACTTAACAGGGGGTGTTTCTGGTACAGACTAAAACATTGATCCAGTGTATTTGGAGATTCCCCTAATCTGTAAATCCCCATCACTTGCATATCCCAATCACTTAAACCCATCTCATCATTTGATACAAAAACTGCATATATGGGGGGTGAATCATCTTGATTGTAACCTCCTCACCTTTGGGACCGAGTATTTCTAACTCCTCCTCTTGTTGCTCAACTGATCTTTTGGCTCTGGGGATAAGTGAAAGTCTCTGAAACACAGCTGGAGTTTTGTTAGTGATGTGGGCATTCTCTACGAGTGAACTAATGGATCCATGTCTTACTTGATATTGTACTCCCCATCCAACCAAAAAGGTGCCAAGTGTAATGAGCACAATCAACAATGCTATTCTAACTCTTATCCCTAGGGGACCCCACAATTGGTTTGGCTTTGTTCTTGACATCATCTCTATTTTCTCCATGGTTGTGTCAGTTACATAATTTAAATAATGAGTACTATAATAACGTATATGAAAATTGGACTCTTTTTCAGATGTAAACAAAAAAATAGGTTTTCACTTTCGTGTACAATCTATACAAATCTATCGACAATTCGTCTCTTGAGCTGTTTTTATCTTATTTCTATTTATTGTTTTGTTCCAGCTCTGCCAAATCAGTCCTAACTCCCAATAATGTTCTGGAAGTTGCCGGTGAAGGGTGACAATGTGTGAGCTGGTGTCAATTTGCTCCTTTTTCTTTACCTTTAAACCGGAGCTCGTGTGAAGTGCATTACAACTTCTCACTGTTCCGTCCACCCGGATCAGCTCACTGTCTTTTGTGAACTTTCACCCTCACCCAATCACCTGGCCGAACAGGAGTCTCTTCTGGAGTCTCGTCTGGTATCTCTGTAGCTTTCCAGCCTGTGTAGACAAAACTTGGATAATATTACTCAGAGTTCTGACATATTCATCACTTCTATTCATCTAATATCTTATAACTGGACCACTCCCTCCTTGGAGGAGGCCCAGGCTTCGGCATTTGTCGTTATGAGACCTATTATTAAATACATGTTATTATTCATTAACTACAACGTCACTGAAATCAACATGTCTGCATAATCATGACACTCCCTCCTTTGAGCATAACATGCTCAATCAATATTGCAATGATTACCCTATTCTGCACAGGACATGTAAAACCCATAACGTTGCACAAAATAAATATAACTTCTCCGTGTAGCCATAAGGTGTACAAAATATATCATATGATGTATGGCTTTCTGATGGTATAAAAACATTCACTCAAATGTGCCATTAGCACAAAAAAATTGTTTACTTGTTTCAGGAATGGCTTTTGTCCTGGTATTATGCATCATTGTTGCTGCGAAAACAATACCCCTGGTGTCGCTAATGCGTCTCAATAATTCTAGTATTAGAGCATTGTTTGATACTGCTGAACAAACATATAATAAAATAATATTTCTCCAAACTAGAGGGAAAATATGAACTATTCTCACAGAGGGTGACATACATGGAGGGCTGGTGCCCCTTACTCAAAATGAGATATTGCCTTACGCACTACATTATAAATCAGTAAAGTCACTCAAGAATAAATAAATAAAAACTGAATCTTGAAACTGTTGTAAAAACCCTACAACTTCTTCATCCAACTCTCAATCAGTGTTATGTTATTTAATCTGCAGCTTATTGCCTTAAAACCGATATTTCAGACGATTATAAAATTGTGTTTATGAGAAAAAATGTAATCTGACTCCATAAATCACATAATTGTTTGACTAAAAAACTACACTTCTACTAACAATAAATGAAGTTCCCCTTTAAACACAGCCCCGGTCTTCTGACGGGGTCTATCTATGTACTGGCTGGAGAATGTTGGGCCAGTCTCTGTCGCTCTGTCACTGTTCTCCCGCCAACAGTCACTCTCTAGTTCTGCTGGGTTCTTGTTGATTTCTTCACTGGTTTGAGACAAGCGACCCTATCGGACACCTCCCTTTGTAGCCAGACTTCACCACAGCAGAATCGAGTTTCTGTTTTTAGGTCTCAACAGCTCCACGTCAGGTGTATCGCCGCCCCTTGAACTGCAGTCGGTGTAAACAGGAGGTAAGGATCCTCCGTCTTGGGCGAGTACTAGGTTTCCGTCTTCATATTTTGGGTGGAAACCCATCGTCTTGACCTCACTAGCTGTGTGGACACAATAGTTTTCTGTGTAGGGGAACAACATAACTCGTAATCTCTTTCCTTCTCATAATTACAAAAATAGTCCGCTAAATGTTTTACTACGTCTTATGCTTTATGTGTAAATGCAATATGCTACTCACTATCTTGTTTTACATTAAACCTCTCCCTCCTGTGGTGACAGATATGGCTCAATGTAGCTGGATTTCAAAATAACCTTGGGCTGAAGATGCATCACCTGGTGGTCTGGTCCTCTGAGCTTCCTCATTGTTGTGGTTGATGCCAGGGTGTCAGTGGCATTTGGGTCATGGTTGGCACCCCTGTTCGTCTTTGACATCTGTGGGACCCCCTGCCTCGGTCGTCATCGTGGAAACCTCCCCGGGGTATCTGCATGGAGGGCCGTTGTTTGGTGCAATGTTCTACGGACACTCTCTGGACCAATGTGTCAGCTGACCACATTTGTAGCAGCCTTCATCTGTTCTTCGTCTTGATCGTGGCTCTCCTCCTCTGCCACTTTGTATTCTGCACCTGAATCTCTGGAAGTTTCCCCTCCCTTCTCCTTGTCTTGTTCCTACAAGCTACGGTGTCTTTTGTTTTTTCTGCTATGTCTTCCCTCACTGGCAGGTCTGCTACTCGGACCTCATTTATGCTGTGTGCCAATAGGCTGGCATATTCCAGATGGAGTATCAGACTTGTAACTCTTATAAATCTTTCTTCAGCTTCCCTCCATATAGTTAGCTGTTGTAGGCATTGTTCGTGCTCATAGTCGAGTACTGCTCTTCTATGGGCTTTTGTTGGTCCAGATTGATCATCTGCTGGAACCAGTCCTCTTGTTTGCCACTGTTCCAACAGTTTCTCTATTTGGTTCCATGTCTTCTGTCTACATTTTGGAACTGTTGTAGCATCTGATCTGATCTTTACCCTTCCCGTGATATCTGCAGTTGAGCCTGGCTCTGCATCTAGTCCCATCTTAGTTTCTTTCGGTGACATGTTCTCTAACTATTCGAATGATCAAAGCACTAGTCCTCTGACTAGTACCTTTGTATTCCTTCAAAATACCCTACAACATCAGAATTGTTAAATCTGTTCTTTTTTTTTATTATTTAAATAAAGTTAATTAAAAGATAAAAATTATGCAAATGTTTAAATCTGAAATACTAAAAATAAAAATTGTACAGTGTATGGTTTTGACTATGAAATATGAAAATTAGAAATCTGGTGAAAATCTTCCACTTTCCGAAGTGTTTGGAACTATGTAAATGTCATAATTTGTGTTCGCTTCAATACATTTGTTTGCTTATTTGAAAGAGTATTATATAAAGTGTTTTATCTTATAATTAGAAACCACTTGCAATTCTATCTCGGCGATGAAGCATGTGTGTATTTATAACACTTTCAGAATTAGACTTCAAAATGCTATTGAGTGTTTCTTCTATGTAATAATTCTGTACTACCAGCAGAATTGTAATTTCCAGTTTAATCCACTATGGTTTACTATTGCAAAACTAACCTGTATTTAAGAAAAACTTATTTTCTTTTCTAAAAAATAGAAAGAGAATTACACTTGGGAAGAATATTACACTTGGTTAAAACGACACAGCACACAATCGCCAAAACACTTTTGCAAACTGGAATATTTCAATAACGTCAATTCAAGCAGAAAAAACTTCCAATATCAGACCCCTATGAATGCCAAACTTCCCATGGTAAAATAACCTATCTATTTTATAATTCCAACTTTGCAAAGAAATAGGATTTGTCCTTCTCAAGGAGGAGTAGGACTGGGTAAAAGCAAACAGTCTCACTTCTTCAATTAGCATTTCACGAAATGGCGACTGCGGTGTGATTCATTGTAAACATGCTGGCAAAACAAGATGGCAACTTTTCCAACCTTTGACCTGAAGAACAAAGGGATTTTACAACACCTCGTGGCTCCCACTGCGGAGAGTTTATACATTCTCAACACAAAACAACAATGCAGTTTAAAATAACATTTCTATTTAATGTACAATTTATAAATGGGCCTCATACCCTTACGTCACAGTTCTCTGTCCATGCACGTAATTCTTTGACTTTAAGAGCCAGTATGGTTATCTCCTCTGTTTAAACACGCTATGTTGGGACAAATTAAGACGCAAATCAAACACAATCAGCAGAATATCGTCTAACTAACGCACGAATGTCGCACTTCTCATCGTAATCCACACGCAATGTCTGTTTGAAAACAGGAAAACAACCACTGAAAGTTTCAAAACTTTCAGGCCTTTTCCTCGAAAAGGACTTTTTTATAAGAAGCCTCACACTGTAATCTCTACACTCAATCAACTGCGTTCTTGTTTAAATAGTCCCCAACCATTCACGTTAACTTAAAACGTAACAAGAAAACGCAATTGGAATGATTGCTAAATCACACAAAGGACTTTTAAAAATAATACAAACACTCTCTCCAATAATCACAGCTTCCACTGTGATTTTGTTCTTTTGTTTAAATAGCCACACACTATTCACGTTAACTTAAAACGTAACAAAGAACACTATATTGGAGCGATTAGCCTCTTGCTGACATGTAATAACAGACAAACGAATAGCATGCAGGGTTAGATATAAGAAAAATAAGTACATTGGACTTACCCTGCTTGTGACAAAGTAACGCCTCGTGTTATATGATTGTTGTCATTAAATTTGGTTGTTTTAACATTAATTTCCCAGCTATTTTCAGGAACCGGAAGCAGCAGTCCAACACACAGTCCTAAGATTTTCCTGCATAAACAATTGAAGAATTTGATTTAACGGGTTTCTTCTCACCGATTGTTTGAGATCTCTTGTGTGTCAGACGACTGCGTTCCGGTTTCCAGGCCACAGCCGGCTCGATATTCTCTCCCGTTGCCCTAGAATCACGTCGGCTTGGTCCCAATTGTTATCTGTGTGTGATTATTCTAGCGTCCAGGACAGAAGTTTAAAAGGAGACTAAATGGAGTCTCTGAGAAGGTTCAAATTGGTACTTTAATTAATAAAAAGCGTGATAATGTCACAAACAGAATATAGTCCGAACAGGAGAGTAAGGCTGCAGCCTTCCTCTTCCTGTGATGGCCGTGCAGAAGAGAGCTCACAAGCATTCGTCCTTCCCGCTTGCTCGCTGTTCGCTCCTCCTCTCTGGGAGCTGTAGTGACGCAGGGAACTCCCCCCCTCGTTCTCCTGTGTCCGATATCGCGTTAAACAGAGGATTTCAACATTTTACATTCATTGCTTACTTCCACATGCCTTTTCTCCTCCTTATCTCTTTCATAACATTATATGTAATACATGTTAACGGCGTCAATAGCCCCTTTAATGATACTAAAGGGCGGTAGTCCCGGATGTCGTCATGACGGATTTTCAGAATAAAAGCTTAGTATTGAGAACTTCCGGGTTTTTCCAGAATAAAATAGCATTTAAACTGACGGTATGTTTAAGGTACATTATGCCATAAAACATTGATTTTAATTTCTAACACCACCCAGCGCTGAAAGTCCCTCATGTGTAAACGTCCCAGTCGTACAACCAGGATGGCTGACGCCATGAGCCCCAGCAATCGCAGGCATGATCTGAAGAGAACATGTTTGCGCAGCTGGAAAAGAGCTCTGAAAGCTTTCACTCTTTCCGCTGACAGGCTGAAACGGGCCCCGAGTTCAGGCGTAACCCCAGGAAGAGTACAGTCTGCGCCGAGCACACCATGCTCTTCTCTGTGTTTATTATGAAACCCAGGTTGAGTAGGTGCTTTACGAGGACATTTGTCTGCGTAACAGCCTCCTGCTCCGACTGTGCGAGAAGCAGCCAGTCGTCCAGGTAGGTCGCCAGGCGAATGCCCTGTTGTCTCAACGGGGCATTCGCGGCTTCCGTACACCGTACAAACACCCTTGGACTGAGAGACAGGCCGAAGGGGAGTACTCTGTATTCATAACAGATCCCCTGAAATGCGAACCTCAGATATTTCCTGTGTGGGTAATATACTGGGATGTGGAAATACGCATCTTACAGGTCGACTGATGTAAACCAGTCGTTTTGTCGCACGAGCCTCAGCAGAGATGTGTGAGTGAGCATTCTGAACTTATATCTTTTTAGATATTTGTTCAGAGCCCTCAAATCAAGTATTAGCCGAATTCCGTTCCCTCCCCGTTTGGGAACGAGGAAGTACTTGGAATAGAAGCCGCCCTGACTCTGCTCGGCGGGTACGATATATATATATATATAGCCCTGCTTTCAAGGAGTAATAATAATAATAATAATATATTGGATTTATATAGCGCTTTTATAGTACCCAAAGACGCTAGGAGTGAGAGAATCTCTCTCTCCAGAATATGGGCTGACTCTCCTCGGGTCTGCGAGTGCAGAATGCCCGAGAAGCGAGGGGGGGTGACAGCGAACTGGAGTCTGTAGCCCCGTGTTACTGTCTTGAAAACCCAAGCAGATGAAGTGAGCATCTCCCACTGTGTGCTGCTTAGAGTCAGTGAGGATGTCACATGTCTCTCCACGAGACCGACACCTCATCCAACATCTCCGGGAAGACTGGAAGGATTTGTCTCTTTTTCCCCGCTGCTTGGGGAAGATGTTTTCCCTCGTAGCAGGACCTGGAGGTCTCCTTGGCCATTTCGGGCCACGGGATGTTGAGTCTGGCCGCAGCGCGTTTACATTAAAGTAAACAGGTATTATCTTGAACTGTACTGAAGTGAACATGTATTATTTGGGACTGTTTTTAAGTAATCCTATATATATAAACCTTCTTACATACACTTTCCCAGACACCCTGACACACACACACTCCCTGACCAAGATATCAACACACACACACACACACACACACACACACACACACACACACACACACACACACACACACTTCCTCTTTACCAAACACACACACACATGTTTCAAGGTTCTTTTTAGGGCCAATGTTTGATACTAATATATCTGTGTACAATGTGTGATACAAATATATCTGTGTACAATGTGTGATACTAATATATCTGTGTACAATGTTTGATTGTTTGGGAAAGAATAGTTTGTGTGAAACCTTCCCTGGGAGATTAAAGGAGTAGAGTCCGGTGGAAGATAAGAAGTGACTCTCCGCCCCAAAAGGTCCATATATACTGTTGTTTATTCATGCACGGGCCCCCTGTTGCTGACTGGCCGGTCCGATACCTGTATCGCACGGCAGTGGAGCGGGAGCCCGGAGTGCTCTGTTACAGGGTACTCTGTATTTCGTATTGTGTCTTTTTACCATTACAATCAGATTATTGTTAGAACTTGTATGCCGGTGTTTTGAACTCCTTTTCTTATTAATCTGACCAGGCTCATCTGACGGACGGCGCGGAGCAGAGCTGGGCTTTAAGCCACCACAACTGAGTCTGCTCCCACAACACACGGCCTGCAGGTCCATGCTCAGACCGGGCGAAGCTGGTGTGCTATCGCCCGGGAGAGCAGCACTCGCCTCAGGCTTTGCAGCCTGAGCCGGCGACATGAAGGTATCCTCTTCCTGTGCATCCGACTCGGACAGGAGGAACGCCAAGGTGTTCTCTTCTTCGTCCTCCTCGTAGTCCAGCCCGAGGACATCCTTCGCGGGTGAGACCATGGTGAGGTCTAACCAGGAGCCCCAGCTTGGTGTCTTGCCGTCACCGGGTCCCGCCCTGCCAGGGCGCGGGATTCCGGTTCTATAGCCATAGCAGATAGTGAGCCCCAGACCGACACGGAGAGGGGTTCACTCTCTGTGGCGGATGCCCCCGTGTCTTGACTGCCGGCCGGCGGGTCCGTGGACATGGGGGGGGGTCCTGTTCCGACAGGCTAGCTTGTCGTGCTAACCGTCGGCGTAGGCTCTTAACGGTGAAGCGGACACAATGTCCGCATGAGCCGGGGTTGTTGATAGCGCCTTGGGCGTGTTCCAGCCCGAGGCAGGACGAACAGACCTGGTGTGTGTCTGTGCCCGAGATCTTCAACCCGCAGCCGCAGAGTCGAGCCACCGAGTCCCTGACTCCTCTGGTGTGAGGGAGAGGGGCGTCCATCTTGTTCGCCTCGTGGCGTGGAGAGGACCCGCTCTCGACAGGTGGGACGGGAGAAAAGATAAAACCACCTTGTCCTTAATCCGGAGAAAAGGACGGTGTGGGTCTTTTATTCCCAGAGAATACTGACTGGTGTGGCAGTACGCTCCTTTTTTAATCCTTTCTTCCTCCGTGGAGAAGAGAAAATAAAAAACCTCCTCGCTACCGTGGTGTCGGTAGAGAGGGAGCGAGCTAGCAACAGGTGTGCTGCTAGCTTGAAAAATCGGACCTACCTTACTTTCTCGGGGAAGAGAAGGGCGAGGTCGATTTTAAATACTAACAGCGTTAGTACTACCGTCTTCCTGCGAAGCAGAAGGAGTAGCCGGCGAGCGCCCGTCGACCGTAATGGGTATTTGGGTTCAGTCCGTGAATGGTGAAGCTTGTCCGGCTACTATAGAGATGTGCTCTGAAGCGAGAAGAGGTGTTTGAATGACGCATGCGTCGTGGCGCAAGCTACTTATAGGGGCTGATTCCCTGACACTGACGTCAAGATCACCAGCCAATCAGGATTGGCGTAATGAGATTGATGCTTCTGTTTGCTCCGCGATGAGGCGCATCCCATAGTGAGACATCGAACGGAGTGTTATGAATGAGAACTCTCTCCACAAAGAAATGTAGAGAGAATATGCAAAATACCATAAGGCCAATCTATACAACAGACATCCTCACAGGCTTAGCAGTACTTAGTTGTACTAATCAACAAAAAGCACAGCCCTCACACAGCGAGGAGTGAGAACTTTCTTTCCTTCTCATCCTCCCGCTCCCTGATCTTCCAGAGCTTTGTTTAACTCAGAAGAGAGGGATTTGAGTACATGTCTGTCTGCTGCCTGACAGATGCTGTGAGCCTCAAACATGCTTCCCCAGCGAACAGATGCAGCCAACACGTTGTATAGAACATCATACAGACATATTGTGCAGTCAGTACAGTGCGCTCTCCCTTCCTTTTCCCGTGTCTCCGTCCTCCTCCTCTCTATGTCTATCTTTCCCCAGTCTCCTCCCTTGCCTCTTGAGCTCCGAGGAGTTCATTAATGCTGACATGCCTCAGATATGCCCGCTGGTCCTGGCAGAGAACCAACATTAGCAAACGGAGCTCTTTGACAATGATCCGAGACGAATGATAAACTTTCTTGCCCAATACATTGAATTTGGGCTCCAAAGGTCAAATGATCAACCAGTAAGAAGGAGGTCTCAGCTCCAGAGAGCCAAGGACTGAAACAAGTGAGTGGGACAAAACAGAGAAATCAGACATATTTATATATATATATATATATATATATATGTATATATATATATATTGATATGGATCAAGAAGTGAAGAACATGCGGGATTGGCATTTATTGATATTGGCATATTTTAATAATCTGTTTTTGTGTGTTATATTCACAGTAGCAAAAGCATGACGGTGTGAATTCAGGTTTCACATTTTTGCTGCTGATCATTACCTCCAAATGTTTGACATCTGTCAGTACATGTCAGTCGAGCTGAGATGAAATGAAAGAGTCAGATCTATGATTTGATCGGTTGATGATGTCATCTCTGTACCTTCCCAGAGGACCCAGTCTTACTGTTGTGATAAGTACTTGTGTATGCTGCTCATGCTCTTTGTGCATATCATGTATTTATTGTTGCTATGTACAGTATATATATTTTCTTAAATGTTGCATGTGAGGGACTACGGATGGAAATTAGCTCAAAGCTAAAATCCGGCAAGTTTACGTTTTAAAGCATTATTTGTTTTAAATGTTCATCAATGTGCATTGTCCCTCTTCAAATAACGATTAAATGAAAAAATGAAAAATATGATATCTTGCAGTTTGATCATTGAGTGGATCTAGTTTTGTTTCTTTAGGAAGTATGCCTGTCTGGTGATGTCAGCATTTTTCTTTCTCAAGTCTCCATTAGTTCCTTTAATCTTTCTCTCCTGCCTGAGGAAAGCATTTCTTGGTTTCTGCTCACAAAGCATAGTGGGCTATTATAGCTGGAAGAGGATGACACACCTTAATATCATATCAGATATGCCTTTGCCCTCGAAGAAAGCAATCACCAATTGCTCCTGGACGAAAGATCGGGACCCTGACATGGGACGGGGGCCGGTCACCAACATGCTCACACTCATAGGTGAGAACGGCTGCAGGAGGCCACTCCCTCTCCAACGTCCTATACTTGTGTTGTTCTACATTCTGTTCTTCTAGTCAATACTCATTTTCTGTTGTCTTTATGACTTAACGCCTAATGTTTACTGCTAGTCATCTCTGCATGCTGAACATCTTAAACTAAGTCATGATCATTATAAATGTTAAACCATCTGAACATCGACATGTTAGCATTGTCATCGTGCATAGTATGGTGACATGAGCACATACAGCTTCACAGAGATGCTAGTTTGGCTGAGTCTGTGATTGTGCTGCTTTGGGTTTGCAGTGCTTTGGACAACGACCAAGCCCCGCTGCACCGCACTGCTTTGTGGACAATGGATCACATGCACTGCTCGGTGATGTGGTCCATTGTAACGTAACACATGGTAGTTAGTGCAGCTTTAAAGGTTCTCTATTTGACATTCAGAGCATTCATCTAGAAGCCATTAACAATTTGCTAAAAATAAATAATGCAGGAAAGTCTACCTGCATGAGCAGTTTGTGTGTTGTAATCTTTGCTTCTGTGTGCTATGTTAGCGTAGCCAGGTGGGCCACATGTGAGTCCTTGGCATTTCTTTCTGTGTGTCACCTGGAAGATGTTGGAGAGGTCGTGGAACTTGACTGCAGTTGGGAGGAAGATGGAGGAGATACGCTGGTGCAGGGCCAGGGCCAACTGGACCAGGGGGCAGCGTTTCCGCAGGGCAGCGCTGAAGCTGAGTCAGGATGGAGGTGGAGACGGTGCTCAGGGCCTCGGCTCCAGGGGATGACCGGGCGAAGACGGAGAAGTGGCGCTATGGAGGGAGATAGGGCTGTGCATCTTCACTGGTCTCACGATTCGATTCGATTACGATTATCCTGTCAACGATTCGATTCGGTTCGATATCCCGGTGCATCACGGTGCATCACGATTCATACCAATGCGTTGCATCCTCAATTTTCTATATTACTGCACATGGCTTATTTTTCATCAATGCATACATGCAGTAAATACATATGAACTCTCTTTTTATTATTTAGAAAGTGCTTCAGAAATCAATAACATAAATGTCTTGATATTAATTTATTATGTAACCAAAATAAATGAATTGTATAGGTCTAGCCTCCGTGTGTGAAGTTGTTCCATCCTCAGAAACAAAAAGCTAATACTTCTGCAGTTGAGCTGCAGCTTCTAGCCACGGTCTTCTGTTAAAGAAAGGACACTGAATGTCCTGAATGAGGCCTCACACACAGGACCTGAGTCTGAACACAGCAGACAACAGGAGTATTATACAAACAAAAATACTGCATGTGGGTGCACACTTACATTCTCTGTTTTACTGTTATATAAATCCCATGAATGTATGAGATTAAATTAGCTTCATTATATCTCAGTGATTAAGTGAATAATAAAGTTTCTATCGGGTCACTGTCACCCTGTCACTCATTATTTTCAGGGAGGGGGCGGGGCTTGGAGGAACCGAGAGGAGACGGTGATCGCGGAAGCTTTTTTCCTCCTGCCTTCACAAACTTTACACACGTATATATCGTCTGTAAATGGCTAGAGGACATTCATACTCTGCAATCCAAGACTTAATTAAATCCACCAAAAACCTGACATGATTGTAACGCGATTATCTTTGAAAAACATACATCCCTGACCCTGTCACACACTCCGTGTCGCTGCGGCTCAGAGACACGGAGTGATTGAGAGCGGGTCCTTCTGCTGTTGGTTCTGGACTGGTGTTCTTGTGTTGGTGGATAAAGCAGACTGCTCCGTGTGTTGCTGTGCCGCTGTCACGTCTGCTCCCTGATCTCTGCGTCACCGACCGATTTGATATTAAAGTGACAGAAAAAACGTTGCCGCGGCCGGAAAATCAGGAAGCAACGTTACTACTCTATAACCGATTATCTTCCGTCACTGCATCGAGACCGAATCGTCCACGTCCGCATCGCAATGCATCGTAGAAACGATTATTTTCAACACCCCTAGAGGGAGATCCAGCATCCACAGGCAGAGGGGGAAAGGCACTAAGTACAATGTTAGGTACTTTATTTGAGTATTTCAATGTTTTTGCTACGTTGTACTTCTACTTCAGTTCAGAGGTAGGTTTTGTACTTTTCCTCCACTACATGTATTTAATACCTTTAGTTACTTCACAGATGAATGATGTGAAATCTAATCAAGTGTTAAATCAGACTTTAGTTCCACCTGGAGTAAATCCACCAGCTACCCTGCAGTCTACAAAGTACTTCAGACTAGCTGCTCCTTCACCAGCTACCCTGCAGTCTACAAAGTACTTCAGACTAGCTGCTCCTCCACCAGCTACCCTGCAGTCTACAAAGTACTTCAGACTAGCTGCACCTCCACCAGCTACCCTGCAGTCTACAAAGTACTTCAGACTAGCTGCTCCTTCACCAGCTACCCTGCAGTCTACAAAGTACTTCAGACTAGCTGCACCTTCACCAGCTACCCTGCAGTCTACAAAGTACTTCAGACTAGCTGCACCTCCACCAGCTACCCTGCAGTCTACAAAGTACTTCAGACTAGCTGCACCTTCACCAGCTACCCTGCAGTCTACAAAGTACTTCAGACTAGCTGCACCTTCACCAGCTACCCTGCAGTCTACAAAGTACTTCAGACTAGCTGCACCTTCACCAGCTACCCTGCAGTCTACAAAGTACTTCAGACTAGCGGCTCCTCCACCAGCTACCCTGCAGTCTACAAAGTACTTCAGACTAGCTGCACCTCCACCAGCTACCCTGCAGTCTACAAAGTACTTCAGACTAGCTGCTCCTCCACCAGCTACCCTGCAGTCTACAAAGTACTTCAGACTAGCTGCACCTCCACCAGCTACCCTGCAGTCTACAAAGTACTTCAGACTAGCTGCACCTTCACCAGCTACCCTGCAGTCTACAAAGTACTTCAGACTAGCTGCACCTTCACCAGCTACCCTGCAGTCTACAAAGTACTTCAGACTAGCTGCACCTTCACCAGCTACCCTGCAGTCTACAAAGTACTTCAGACTAGCTGCTCCTCCACCAGCTACCCTGCAGTCTACAAAGTACTTCAGACTAGCTGCACCTCCACCAGCTAGAGAACACTTTCATGATCAATCATTATAAATCATATCATATATCTTATTCTGAAATGGACCAATCTGCACAACGACTACTTTTACTTTTGGTACTTCAACTATATGTTGATGCTAATACTTTTCTACTTTTACTTGAGGAACATTGTGAATGTTACTCGTTACAGAGCATTCCTACACTGAGTACTTCTCCCACCAATGCCAAGAGTAAACATTAGGTTCTTCTCTAATAATGGGATGCAGTAGGAGTGTTGCTCATATTACCATTTTAAGATTGATCTGTAAAAAATAGAATCAGTTTTGTGCATGTACTGTTTATATCATACTATATGCTTGATAATATTCTTATTTCAGTGTCTGATAAATCTTTACTGTCCGTGCAACCAATATGTCCGTATTACTTAACATGAAAGACAGTTTAGGACAAGCCTACTTTATTGTATGGCTGCTAAACTAAGAACCTAAGTATCCTTAACCACAGGGCTCAATTGTGTGTCAATATGTTTAAGAGACGTCCTCGCCCTCCGGTCACTCTTCTCTCCACGAGTGGGGTCTTCATGCCCGTGTGCTGAGGGGCTGGCTCCGAGTGTCTTTTCTTTCATTTACATGAAACCGTTCCCCATATGTTTTCTGACTTTAGAGGAAAGGTCTCTGAGACCAGTTTTATGTTGGGGTCAGGTTACAGAAAGTCAAACAAAGAGAAGTGACACCTTCTTTATTTTCTTTTAGGAGTGTTCATCTGTGTGTTTACACTCGAAGGAAAACAAGCTGCAGGATAGGAGGCCGCATCAGTGTCTCTCTGTTACATCAGAACTAGATTGGTGCAAGAGTTACATTTTTCTATGTGCGCCGTGACTTCATGCGTTAGGAATACAAATATGCCATTTTACATTTTCATAATGGTGAAACAAACGAAGGAATTTAAAGCAGCACATATCTCACCACATGTAATGATGGGAAGCAAACATGAAGACCGCATTGTCTGTGTGTGTGTGTGTGTGTGTGTGTACCTGCAGTCGTGGGTTGATTGTAAAGCTGCCTGCTGCTGGGTTCATGCAGGACACGTACTGAACACTGTGTTGTTGCGGTCATACCGAGGAGGAGACACACACAAACATGCAAAGAAAATCCTTATTGAACAGTTTTGGGTGGCACGAACACCTGCCCACACACAGTCCCTCAGCTCAAGCCTAAGCTGTGTCCTTCCTCTCAATGTCATACCTGAAGTCCCCCCGCGTATCTGTGATGGGCTGAGCGTGTCTAAGCCAGGCAGGCTGTCCTGACGCAGTGGAAACATGTGCAGAACAGCAACACAACCCAAGCAGCTGTATCATAATGACACAGAGGCAGGGATCTGTGTGAGACTAAAGACATTTTTACTATAACTATTATGGCAATAAACTAATTCAGCTGCTGTCACTATGCTGCTGGGTTTCTGAACAGGATCCCTGGCAGAAAAACAACACAATCACTGGAGACTGTACCTGAAAACACAACAGGGTTAATACGGAGTGGGCCTCCGTGTTGTGTGGCCCCCGTTGTGCCTCCCCACACCCAGAGCAATGCAGCAAGAGGACTTGGGGGCAACTCACTTGCTAAATGTGTTGCTTCTTAAAATGCATGCTGTCAATTTAGACACACAGAGGAGGGGGTCGAAAGGCGGAGAGACACCGTCACAGCGCGCATGCGCTTCTAGCTTCTGGCACTATGATATCTGAATGGTGATTTGATGTGTTATTACATGGAGAACCCTCAGAGAGCAGGATGAGTCCTGGAACCTAGAAAGGTGTCCAGCTCAGCGTGGTGAGGAGTAATGGACCTCATGTAAAGCCTAACGTTAGATTTGTACTTCTGGCGATTACATTTATGCTACAAACATCATGACAGTGGTGTTAACATTTAGAGATTGTCCTGCTGTACAAGATGTGGTGTTTTGTTATGCAGCAGTCAGTGAGCCAGGACGTGTTCAGTGGGGTGGCCAGGACGTGTTCAGTGGGGTGGCCAGGATGGGTTCAGTGGGGTGGCCAGGACGTGTTCAGTGGGGTGGCCAGGACGTGTTCAGTGGGGTGGCCAGGACGTGTTCAGTGGGGTGGCCAGAACGTGTTCAGTGGGGTGGCCAGGACGTGTTCAGTGGGGTGGCCAGGATGGACCCAGTGATCATTTTGGGGTGGCATTGAAATACATCTCACTAGAAAATAAGGGGTTACATTTTAAGGCACCAACAACACACCTCTACATTATTTGGGATTAAGTGGTGGAATAGATCAAATAATATTCAGAAAATCGAACTATTTTTTTCGTATTCCTGCATGCAAAGTATCAAGGAAGCTTACATTATGAGACAGAGATACATCATTTAAATAAGAGTTTTTAAATTCAATGATAGGTTAAGAATAAACATCTTAAAGTAAATAACAATAAACAATAGCCCTTAACCCTGTAAGGCCCCCGGTTGTAATTTTACAACATTACTTGAAGCTATCAAAGTCAGTAAATGTTTTTTTAAAAGACTACATCTACATAGTCAAAAGGTCCTTTTGTTCAGCCTCACGATGCTACTGTGTAGTAAATGTGTTATAGGTCCTGCCCTCTGGCCATACACGCCAGGGATGTTTGGCCCCATGGAAAGATATCACATTGGACCCCACCACCAGGCCCAGGCCACCAACCAAGCACACTTGCTGTAACCACACCTCCAGAACCCAACCCACTCAGTTATGCTTTAAATAACTCTACCTGTACAGGCGTGCATCTATCTTGTAGTCCAATACTAACTGCACAATCTTTACTGACACTGAGCTGTGAAAATATAACACTTATGGGGGGACAGGGCTGCTGAGCCTAGAGATGGATCTGTTGGTCCTGGGACAACTGATTTAGTATGAATAGCTGCTAAAAATGTACCTGCATTTACTAAATGTCAGCTGAAAGAGGAGTGACATTAAAAACCTGTATAGATATGAACAGTACTTAATGTCAGCTTAGTAAAAAAAAACATAACAATTATTATTTACAATGGACTACGCGTAGCTAACAGACACATTTCCACCACTCATAGACCACACCCACCTTTTCTTTGAAAAAATTTAGTCCCTCTCACTTTCTCTCCTTTCTTTTCTCTTTGAAAGCCTGACTTTGTGAGTCGTTGAGACATGGTTCACATATAAGTCAGGGTTTCCGCTAGGATTTTTTCTCGCCGGTCAAATGTCCGGGCAGAATTTATTTTACCGGACTAATTTGAAACTTACCGGTCATATTTCAATAATAATAATAATAGTTGTGTAGCAGAGTTTCCGTTAGCAGGTAATTACCGGACTATGAGCAGATATGCTTCAGTTTAAAACTCAGTTCACAGGCTCATTTTTATATTGCTTCAGTTTATAATCGTAACAGATCGAAAAATTCAGATTCATTTTTCAATAAATGATTCCACAAACAACATAATTATTACATTCAAACAAACTACTTAGTAGTAGATAACGTACATTATTCAGAAGTTTACATCACATTTGAATAATAACACGGGAGAAACGGATCCTCTCTTTTCCCCTCTCCCTCCCTCTCTCTCTCTCTCCCTCCCTCTCCCTCTCTCTCTCTCCCTCCCTCTCTCTCCTGACAGCCCGTCAGTTTCTCATGCAGCTCCTGCAGCCCGCTAAACAGAGGGCGGGGCTTCAGGTGATTATGCAGAGCTGCATGTCTCGGTCAGACTCAGCAGCTGATCTGATCTCTCTCTCGCGTCCGGTTACACTTCACTCACGTTTATGTCCATATCGATCAGATCCAGCCCTCCTGATCGGCCTTTATAGAGAGCACCGATCAAACTATTAAGAGTGAATATCGGCCGATAATGACCGGCGGCCGATCGATCGGAGCCTCCCTAATTATTACCAGACATGTTGACCGTCAGGTTTTGAATTTACCGGTTTTTAATAAATGTTACCAGCTAAAAACCGGTAATTACCGGCTAACGGAAACCCTGATATAAGTACTAGTATCCCTGCTCCTAACATGCTCTCACTCCAACCCAGTCTCACGGCATTTCGTGTTCACAAACACGATTTTTAATCTATTGATTCGTGTTCACCATCACGATTTGCCCCTTTTTTTCGTGTTGCACAGCACGATTTTAAAAGCAATGTATTTCTACTGCCTGCAGCACGTCTTTTGTGTGGTTCATAAAAACATGTTCTTACTCAATATCAAGCCACAATTATTGCTTTTATTTTAAATCGTATAATTTCGGACTTTTGTTGCCTACTGTGAGGAAAATAAATGGGGCTCAGAGCCTCAGGATACTGAAATCTGTATTTTTAAATATTTTTTTCCTTCTGTTTACTCACCAATAACACACAATTATCCTTGCTTTTATTTATTGGTTTAATTCCATAATCTCGGGCTTTTTTGGCGTCCGTCAGGGACTGAATTTCAAAATAAAATAACCGGAAACAGACGTTAGGCCTATAAGGGACAGTTCGAGCATCATCGACTTTGCGCCGTCATCGAGTTGAGGATGGCCGAAGACACTACACTACCCATAATCCCCAGCTATCGTTTAGGACAACAGTCCACGTGATTAAACTTCAAGTCGGATTGGATGTTGGATTGGCAGTGCGTCAAGGTTACGGAATCGAAGCTGGATCGAACGCAAATGATCTATGGGGCGTCTCGATTGGGAACGTTTTCCCAACAATTAGAAGTTGCCAGTATTAAACACCAATTATTAAACAATTGAAATTAACCGATTAAACATCTCTCTGACACAGTTTAAACGCATTTCAAGTGGAAGAATTGTTCGTGTCTCCCCTTCGTGTCCCGGGAAGCTGGAAGCTGTATTATTTTCAAAAAATAAAAATAAAAAAATATTTTTTTTAACCATAACGGGTACTTTACACAACATTGATTCAAACTTATCCTTGTTTTAATCCTTGTTTTATTTATGTTAAATTGTTGTTGTCGGTTAATTTTCCATTTTATTTATTTTGGTTTAAGATATCATTAGTCTTTTTTTATTATTATCATGCTAGATGTTTAAACTTTTCTGTATTTTACAAGGCAATATATACTTTTTTGTTTTTGTCCGTAGGCTACTTAGGTTATTAAAGAGTTATCGTGTCAAAATACAGGAAATGTATTAATATGTTATTGTATAATCGGTACAGGAAATTACATAATTCAGAGAACCACCTATTGGCCAAAGACCGCTGCCACCGGCATTGCAATCAATCAATCAATCAATCAATGTTTATTTATAGAGCCCAATATCACAAATGTTACATTTGTCTCAGTGGTCTTCACAGTGTGTACAGAATATCAGTATGACAATATGACACCCTCTGTCCTTAGACCCTCACATCGTACAAGGAAAAACTTCCAAAGAAAACCCAGTTTAAAGGGAAAAATGGGAGAAACCTCAGGGAGAGCAACAGAGGAGGGATCCCTCTCCCAGGACGGACAGACGTGCAATAGATGCCGTGTGTAAATTGAAAAGATAATACATTTGCAACATAGGTAGTCCAAATGTTTGGAAATGCATGTGTGTATAATAGGAAGATGAATCCACGAGGATATCCATCCAGGACCGATGATCCAGGACCACAGCCACGACTCAAGATCCAGCGCTCACGATCCAGGACACAAGACCGCAGGATCATCCATGACTCCGGATCCCAGCATATATAGACCCCAAAAAGAAAGACATTTGGGGAAGCTGGGTTAATCGGAACATGAGAGTACACGGGTATAGACAGAGAGAAGGAAGAAGTAAGATGTCCCCCGACAAACTAAGCCTATATCAGCAAAACTAGGGGCTGAATCTAATCATCCCTAACTATAAGCTTTATCAAAAAGGAAGGTCTTAAGCGCACTCTTAAAAACGGATAGGGTGTCTGCCGCCCGAACACAAACTGGAAGCTGATTCCACAAATGTGGAGCTTGATAAGAAAAGGCTCTGGCTCCCATTGTACTTTTAGAGACTCTAGGAACAACCAACAACCCTGCATTCTTGGAACGCAATGCCCTAGTAGGACAGTAGGGTATAATGAGTTCTTTAAGGTAAGATGGCGCCTGCCCATTAAGGGCTTTGTAGGCGAGAAGAAGAATTTTAAATTCTATCCTGTGTTCTATAGGGAGCCAGTGTAAGGCAGCCAGAACAAGAGTAATGTGGTCCTTTTTCCTAACTCTGGTTAGTACACGAGCCGCAGCATTTTGAATCAGCTGAAGCGACTTGATTGACTTCTTGGTACTCCCTGATAGTAAAGAGTTACAATAATCCAGCCTCGAGGTAACAAATGCATGGACTAGTTTCTCTGCATCGTTTTGAGGCAAGATATGCCTGATTTTTGCAATGTTACGTAGATGGAAGTAGGCGGTCCTTGAAATTGATTTTATGTGGGCGTTAAAGGATAAATCCTGATCAAATATAACACCAAGATTCCTTACAGTCTCACTGGAGGCCAAATTAATGCCATCCATAGTTAGTATATCTTTAGATAATTTGTTTCGTAGATTCTTCGGGCCAAGTACAATAACTTCAGTTTTGGTCGTGTTTAACATCAAAAAGTTTAAGGTCATCCACGTTTTTAAGTCCTTAAGGCAGTCTTGAATTTTATTTAGATGATTAATTTCATCAGGCTTAATTGATAAATATAGTTGAGTATCATCCGCATAACAATGAAAGTTTACAGAATGATTCCTTATAATATTGCCTAACGGAAGCATATATAATGTGAACAAAATAGGTCCGAGCACTGAGCCCTGTGGCACTCCATGGCTAACTTTGGTTTGCGTGGAAGATTCATCGTTGACACGTACAAACTGAGAGCGTTCAGATAGATAGGACCTAAACCAGCCTAAAGCAGTTCCCTGTATGCCAACCAAGTGCTCTAGTCTTTGCAATAGGATATCATGGTCGATAGTATCAAATGCAGCACTGAGATCGAGCAAAACAAGAATAGAGACAAGTCCCTTGTCTGAGGCTATTAGAATATCATTTGTGACTTTAACCAGAGCTGTCTCTGTGCTATGATGTGTTCTAAAGCCAGACTGAAAATCTTCAAATAAATCATTGTTTTTTAAGTAATCACACAACTGTTTTGCGACCGCTTTCTCAAGAATTTTTGAGAGGAACGGAAGATTAGAAATAGGTCTATAGTTGGCTAAAACCTCTGGATCGAGGTTGTGCTTTTTAAGAAGCGGTTTTATCACTGCTACTTTGAATGATTGTGGAACATAGCCTGATAATAAAGACATATTCATAATATTTAATAAAGAAGTGCTAATTAATGGAAAAACTTCCTTCAACAGCTTAGTTGGAATTGGGTCTAACATGCACGTTGATGGTTTAGAAGAGAGAATCATTGAATGTAATTGTTCAAGGTTAATGGCTGAAAAGCATTCTAGTTTACTATCTCGTGTAATATTAGAACTTACGATTCCGGGAGCTGTTGATAACACTATACTGGTCGAAGGCAAGAGGTCATTAATTTTGTTTCTAAGAGTAACAATTTTATCGTTAAAAAAGCACATCAAATCATTACTACTGAGTGCTATGGGAATAGAAGGCTCAATGGAGCTGTGGCTCTCTGTCAGCCTGGCTACAGTGCTGAAAAGAAATCTTGCATTATTCTTATTCTCATCTATTAATGAAGAGTAGTATGCTGCTCTCGCTTTACGCAGTGCTTTCTTATATTCATTGAGAGTAATATGCCAAATTAAACGAGATTCTTCAAGTTTGGTGGAACGCCATATCCTTTCAAGTTGTCTAGACTTTTGCTTTATTTTGCGGGTTTCGGCATTATGCCATGGAGCTAATCTATGTTGCTTTATTTTCTTCTTTTTCAAAGGAGCAACAGAGTCTAATTTTATTCGCAGCGCATCTATAGCACTATCAACAACATGATCAATTTGGGGTGCTGTACATTTTGTATACGTTTCCTCCCTTACATGCAGACATGCTATCGAGTTAAGTATTGGTGGAATCTCTTCCTTAAATGTGGCTATAGCACTAACGGATAGGTTTCTGCTGCAAGAGCTTTTGACTAATGCTTTGTAGTCTAGTAACAGTACTTCAAAAGTTACTAAGAAATGGTCGGATAAAGCAGGATTATGCGGTTCGACTAATAGTTGCTCAATTTCAATACCATAAGTCAGAACAAGGTCGAGAGTGTGATTATAACAGTGGGTTGGTTTATTTACACTCTGACAGAAACCAACAGAATCTAATATAGAGTTAAATGCAACAGTAAGGCTATTTTTATCATCGTCAACATGAATATTAAAGTCACCTACGATAATTACTTTGTCTGTTTTAAGAACCAAAGTTGATAAAAACTCAGAGAATTCTGATAAGAATTCTGAATAAGGACCTGGTGCACGATACACTGTAACAAATAAGATTGGCTGCAAAGTTTTCCAGGTTGGATGCGTAAGACTAAAAACGAGGCTTTCAAAAGAGGTATAATTACATTTTGGTTTAGTATTGATAAGTAAACTTGAGTCAAAGATTGCTGCAACTCCACCTCCTCGGCCCGTGCCTCGAGCAATATGAGTGTTGACATGGCTGGGTGGAGTGGCCTCATTTATGCTGACATATTCTTCATGTCTCAACCAAGTTTCAGTGAGACAGCATATATCAATATTATAATCTGATATTAAATCATTTACCAATATTGCTTTAGATGCTAGAGATCTTATGTTTAAGAGACCACATTTAATCTTCCTGTTTTGTTGCACTGTAGTAGTTGTTACATTTACTTTTATTAGCTTATTATGTATGACACCTCTATTAGGTTTTACCTTAAATTGTCCTTGGGCAGACACACACACCGCTAATATTGGGTATTTTATTGGGTTCGGGATTCCTATGGGTGACTGCCTAGGAGAGAGCGCAGAGAAGCGTGTAAGACTGCGACTCTGCCTCCTGGTCTCAACTCCAGTTTGTCATGGATTACGTCCACAAAGCCCTGAAATGTTTGCCGAAATGAGATCTGCACCTTTCAAAGTAGGGTGAATGCCGTCTCTCTTAATCAGACCAGGTTTTCCCCAGAAGGCTGTCCAATTATTTACGAAGCCCACATTGTTTGCTGGGCACCACCTAGACAACCAGCGCTGAAATGATGACATGCGGCTATACATGTCATCATTGATCAGATTGGGGAGGGGACCAGAGAAGATTACGGTGTCCGACATTGTTTTAGCATAACTACACACCGACTCCACATTAAGTTTGGTGCATTCTGATTGGCGTAAACGAACATCATTACCACCGACGTGAATAACAATCCTACCGTATTTGTGTTTATTTTTAGCCAGCAGTTTAAGATGCGCCTCAACGTCGCCCGCTCTGGCCCCCGGAATGCATGTGACTGTGGAGGCTTTGGTCTCTAAATTCACGTGTCTCATAATAGAGCTACCAATAACCAGAGTTGGCTTCTCAGCGGGTGTCTCGCTGAGTGGGGAATATCTGTTAGATACGTGAACGGGTTGGTGGGGACCTGCGGGTTTCGCTTTATGCCCCTTCTGAACAGTCATCCAGTCTCCCTGCTGCTCGGGAGTTGCCGGGGGACGGCTAAGAGGAGCTACCTTTGGCCGGTCCGCACTGGCTAACATGGGCTTTACTTTAGCTGAGTTACTTTCTATACTTTCAATCCATCCTCTGACAAAGTAAGTTGTGTCACTAAAGTCTGATGCATGTTTTGCTTAGATTAAATAATTGGGGATTGTTTTAAGCCTTCACTCGCATGGTTCATCCAACCCAGTCTCACAAAAAAACGTATAATAGCTACGTTGGTCCACAACGTAGGACGTAGTAGTTCTACGAAAACGCCTCTGAAATCGTAAGATGCCTACGTTTTTTATCACCATTCATTCCAATGGCTGGCTTCTATGTCACGTGATCTTCAAATTTCTCTCTGCAGAAAAAGAAACATGGCCGACCTCCGTTTTATTCTTGGTGTAAAATGCCTATTTTAAGGTTAGTTAGGTCATTAAAATGCGTTTTGATGTCATTTCATGCGAGAAATATGAGTTGTTATTTAAGATTGTGTGTGCAGTGGATGTACATGATCTTTAGTTTGCTAGTTATTACGAAGATTACTTCAGGAAATCGTGTCCATTCAACGTTTGCATTGTTACCAAGGTGGTTGCTAGGGACGCTGCTATCAGTGTATGCTCTGAAATTGTAATATTATAACGTCTTTGCCCTCATTTATTTATATTGATGTTAGCGCACAACTCGAACGTAGCAGTTTAACAAAAATGCCTCAGGAAATTGTGTACATTTAACGTATTTTAAGTGTGGCCCGAGCGAGACCTTACGTGTATTGTTAGTGTTAGCATCTGGTGCTAGCTAGCTACGCTAACAGATAGCGGATAAGGAGCTGTACATCCATGTTCGTAATGCGCAGGTATTTGTTGTGTACTTAATGGCAACGCTACAGGCCTGGCATTTCCTGTGAACCCGGAAGTCATAATAGTGTAATATTCCACAATAGGAGTCGAAAACAGGCCTCAAGTTATTAGGTTTAATAGCTACTTTGGTAGCATACAGGTTCAGAGGTCACAGGTTACAGGTCGCAGGTTTAACGTCACACAACAGGGTCAACGTCACACACTCTCCAGCCCTCCCCCCTCTGCTCCCCCCCAACCACAGGCCCGCACATCTATGCGGCCAGCATTACTGTGCAGCTCTGTGATTGGCAGAGAGACGGGCAGCGTCTATCGGTAGAAAACGGACCTTTGGAGTGCAAAGTGTGTTTATATATATATATATATATATCAGTATCATTAAATAATGCTGTGTGTGTATAAATGAATGAATACATTTGTGTATATTTATGAATAAATACATGTGTGAGTACATATAAGTGTGTGTGTATATGAATAAATGTATATATAAAATAGTATCATTAAATAAATATATATATTATATATATAAAATAGTATCATTAAATCATGCTGTCAGATAAATGAAGTAGCCTACACAGTAATAGTCAAGGTTATATTCAATATTCTGCACTTACACCAGCTGATAAGATATTTAAAACGTCTTTTGTTTGTCCTGAAAACGACATTTAAGAATACACACAGGCTAGTTATAGATGATGAAACACCAGTAGTACAATCTCAGGACTCTTCGATATGCCTTTGATTACAGGATCGTTTACTTTTGTCACTACCCGATCCGTCCCCCTGCCCGATCGGTAATGCGCATGTGCGAGATGGTCCGCTATATTGGACAACTCCGGACGGCAACACACGATGGACACTTGACACAGTGGCTTTTAGCAAAACTCAAAAATAAAACGAGAGAGAGAGAGAGTTATTGTTATTACAACGTGGCTTCACTATTATTTAACAACTCTTTTCATTGGGTTATTTTATTTGGGGTTAAGTACATTGTCAGAATAAGTGAGAAATGAATTTAACTTCTGTTAGACAGCCATATGCCATACATTTGTGCATACATTCACAGTAAATATGTATTCAGTCTGATAGCTGTCTAACAGAAGTTAAATTCAAGTACATTTTCTCCCATTAATGAAATAATAAAGGGCACGTTAGCCCATCCCATGCAGTTTAAACATGGTATTTGTTTGATGATGTTTCTTTAATAAAAAAAATACTATTTACCCATTTGAAGTTGTTTATTTATATATTTTGTTGTTGTCCATCAAGTGGTTTTAAATTATATATTTGAAGAAGAAATTATACAAGTATGAAAATGAAAAAAAAATTCTAGAATAAAAACAAAAGGCTTTGAGGTTTTTCAGTTGAATAACATCATTTTTTATTACAAAGTAACATTCAGCAAGTATATACAATATACTGTAGCAAAAGAAGGCATATAACCCAAAAAAAACGATCAAAACAGATACAATAGGGTCAAGCAGCACAACGGTTTTGACAACACGTGCAATTATCAGTCCTGCTGTTCCTCTGTTGTGGTATTGTCCTTCTCCACCCACTGTAGGGGCCACTTCTTCCCACTGTAATACATTGTAAAGATATCAGCCATGAACATAATTCAAAATATGGCAATATATGTTACACCTCTGTCAGATAAAAATGGTAATCAAATGCTTAGACTAATTAGTTATTGGTACATTTGCAGTGCAATTTAAAATACTACATACCACGTGGAACAAGGTTCCCACTCCACCAATTGCATTTCAAACCGGAGAGACGTGATGTAAGAATTACATATTTATTGTTTACACGTCATATGAATGAAATGATTGCCATGATAATACAACAGAAAAATGTAATGGTGTTTTGGCGATTAGGCCCCGGTTTGCAGGATAATCATTTAGGAGGGAAAGCACCGCTCCGATGAAATCCCCGGGGTCTAGACACTGGTGGTGGTGCTGAGTAGGTGAGACCGGTCTGAAGAGGGAAGGTTTAGCTTTGTCCTGGAGAAGACTGGAGGCGAGAGGGGTGGAGGCGGGTTGCGGTCATCTGCAAATGACAACTGACAGGGAGGAAGAGCAGGCATTTAAGGAATTTAGCATGTGCAGCCGTTGGCTGCTGAAGGGTGACGCCCTCATATTTAATGAGGGGGGAAGGGAGCCATCGAGTGACGTGTAAGTGACTCGTGTTAGGTCTTCCTTATTGAACTTGCGCTAAGCTTCATTTCAAACCGGAGAGACGTGATGTAAGAATTACATATTTATTGTTTACACGTCATATGAATGAAATGATTGCCATGATAATACAACAGAAAAATGTAATGGTGTTTTGGCGATTAGGCCCCGGTTTGCAGGATAATCATTTAGGAGGGAAAGCCCCGCTCCGATGAAATCCCCAAAACCAGTGAAGTATGAAATACTGAGATGAACTGAGTTGCTTACCTTGTGGGGTGACTGGTGATCTGGGAAGGAAAGATAATAGATTAACACGTATATGAGCGACACTGTGCCGGAATCACTGCCGGAGCTTACTGGTCATGCTGAGACTCTGACTGCCGAAATCAGTGCTGGTCTTACCTGAAAACGACCTGCGGGTCGCATGCCTGGCCAGCAGGGCTTGACTACGCCGAGGAGCGAGCGGTTTCGTTTTGTAACGGTGGCCTTCCGCCACGACACCGAAGTGTACGGTGGCCTTCCGCCACGACACCGAAGTGTACGGTGGCCTTCCGCCACGCCTGACTTCGCAGGCTATATACATCTTTTCTTTGCTCTTTCTTTCGTAACTGACACCGAAGTGTACGGTGGCCTTCCGCTACGACACCGAAGCGTACGGTGGCCTTCCGCCACGCCTGACTTCGCAGGCTATATACATATTTCTCTTTCTTTCGTAACTGACACCGAAGTGTAAGGTGGCCTTCCGCCACGCCTGACTTCGCAGGCTATATACGTATTTCTCTTTCTCTTTCTTTCGTAACTGACACCGAAGTGTACGGTGGCTTTCCGCCATGCCTGACTTTGCAGGCTATATACATCTTTCCTTTGCTTTTTTCTCTTTCTTCGTAACTGACACCGAAGTGTACGGTGGCCTTCCGCCACGCCTGACTTGCAGGCTATATACATCTTTTCCTTTGCTCTTTCTTTCGTAACTCACAACGAAGTGTACGGTGGCCTTCCGCCACGCCTGACTTGCAGGCTATATACATCTTTTCCTTTGCTCTTTCTTTCGTAACTGACACCGAAGTGTACGGTGGCCTTCCGCCACGCCTGACTTGCAGGCTATATACATCTTTTCCTTTGCTCTTTCTTTCGTAACTCACAACGAAGTGTACGGTGGCCTTCCGCCACGCCTGACTTGCAGGCTATATACATCTTTTTCTTTACTCTTTCTCCTTTGTTTTGTAACTGGCACCGGAGTGTGCGGTGGCCTGAGTCCACGCCTGACTTCGCAGGATACATTTTACGCTGATACGTTTGAGCGAGGCCAGGAATGAAATACCTGTGCCGGAGATGAAGCCCGTTACATGTAGTTGCAGCGTGAGACGAGACATTATTCCCTGTGGGCGGGGCCCTCGGAATTAGGACGGGAATGCAGTTTGAATATCGGGTACCTTAGTGAGACGTGTGTACTTGTGAATGTGTTTATGAGCCACCACCAGTTATATGCATAGATACCATAGTTATGGTCTGAGAGATCTTTGGGTACGGCGCTGATGTCTGGGCGCTGATGTCTGGGCGAATGTAGGTTGTGAAGGCGGAGGAGGACCACCGTCCTAGTTGTTGTGGGGATGAGGTAGAGAGACCTTGATTAGCAGCAGAGGTGGCTGCACCTATCCTGAGGGAATGTCCCGGGTATGATATAGGTGATAGGCCGGATTTAATGAGAACTTGCTTGAGGTAGAAATTGACGGGGGCCATGACCCTGCGAACCACTCTCCCTGGAAGAAACCCCCAAAATCCACGGATGGGGCGGCATCCGTGAAGAACCTCATTGAGTCAGAGGAACGCACGAGGTCATCGTAAAAGAAAGTAACTCCGTTCCAGTGGGCGAGCAGGAGATACCAGAAACGTAGGTCTGAGCGGCAGCCTTCGTCTAAGAAAACGCAGTCATGGAGTTTGTCGACCGCTGATGCTGCGTCCAGGAGGCGGGAGATGAACGAGCGCCCCTGGGGGATGACATGCATGGCGGAGTTGGAGGTGTCCGAGAAGGGAGAGCAACTGTTGTTGCTCGCAGTATGACTTGGTGTTGTCCCGGATGCGCTGCAATTTGTCGGAGGGGAGAGACGCCTTCATGTCTATGGAGTCGAGGATGATGCCTAAGAACTCTAAGCGTGTGTCGGGACTTAACATTTTCTCTTTGGAGAGAGGGACACCTAACTCCTGAAGCAGTGTTTAAGCTTGGCCAGTGAGATCCCTGAGCTGTCCTGTGGCGGGTCTATGGGTAAGAGTCGTCCAGTAGGTGAAGGACGGAGGGGATTCTGACGATGTTCAGCGGGATTCAGCAGGATCCAGCAGAGCGCTTCCGAGAAGGAATTGAAGATGCAGGGGCTGCTTCTGCGAAAATAGAGTTTGAACTCCCACTTAATACCGAACGAATTCCACTGAGACGGATGAATGGGGATGATGTTGAAGGCATCGGTAATGTCCGCTTTGGAGAGCCGAGCTCCGTGCCCTGTGAACTTGATCATCTTTATTGCATTATCCACTGAGGCATGGTGAAGGGAGAACTGCTCTGGAGGGATGATGCTGCGGGGAGCGGACAGATCGAAAATCAGCCTTTTATTTACGTGTGGCTTATTCTGATGGGATTTGAACGGAACACTGAGAAGGGGGAGGAGCTAAAAGGGCAGATTATATATCCTTTGAGAAGTTCTTTGTCGATGAGCTGGGAAACTATGTTGGGTTCTTTAGCGGCTGACTGTAAGTTTCTTGCTCCGAAAGTCACTGTGGGAGATGGGAGGACCCCTACCCTGAAGCCTTGGGAGAGCCCTGACAGAGATAGTCAATGAACACAGAATCTGGGTGAGTAGATAGCGCAGCTGCTAGCTGAGGGATGATAATGGGAGAGGAGGGGTGATATTCCAATTATTATTATTATTTATTTTCCCTCCACGAGGTTTCTGGCGCAGAGCTACTGTGACGGCCCGTCCACACGGTGGCGGGCGTTAAGCTTCCAACGCTTCTGCCCATTCACTTTGAATAAGGTGACATCACTTTTAGCAGGACTGTATTTTGGGAAGCGACGTGGAGCATTGCTGGCGTTGCTCGCTTCAGAAGTTGAGCAATGTTCAATTTTGTTGGCGCCTCGGCAGAAGCGTCATCCAATGAAATCCCGTTTATGCAAATCTGCCAGTACGAGTGCTAGCCAGTCGAACCGCGTGTATGCTGGGAGACTACGCAGGTCATTACCTCATATTCCGGAAAATGGAGGGAAAATTCATTATAGCGGTAGTGAATCACCCGGTGCTGAATGATCGGTCTCTGTTCATCTACCGGGATACAAACCAGAGGAGCGAGGCATGGAGGGAGGGGGCAGTGGGTGACACTGGTAGGTTTTCGCCTGTTGGAGTTGTTTTATTCAGTTTACTTCGTTTTAACATTGCTATTGCTTTATATCTCGGGGGCAAGAGATTCATGTGATTGATTGTTGGTCACGTTGCTCGCAAATGTAAAAAATGTACTTTGGGGTGGGCCTGTAAGAATGTGGGGTGGGCCAGATTACTTTTAGAATATTTCCTCTTCTTCTTCTTCTTCTTCTTCTTCTTCAACGGATGGGTATGTTTGTTGAACGAGAGACTCGTATTTGACTGTTTTATCAGGAGCACGACATGACATCTTAGTGTCGTTCTGGACAGCTCTCATCTGCACCACACGTAAAACTCACCCATACTGCATTCTTGTACGGTGTAAAACCTTCCTTGGAATATGTTATGCATTGTAAGGTGTCCTTGGGTGCTTTGAAAGGCGCCCCTGAATGGAATGAATTATCATTATTATTTATCTGGAACGATGCAATAACTTATTTATTTCAGTCACTTGCCCTATACATTCAGCAGGTCATTCACTTGATTTGATCCCGTTATAAATGTCATCATTTCGACAATAAATAAATGCAACATAAACGTTATCTTCCACGTTTTATCTAACCATCTCCGTTTCTACCTTTCAATATATTTGGAAGAGAACTCTCTCTCTCTCTCTCTCTCATCTGCGTGCGGGGGCGGGGCCTCACGGACACGCTGCATCTCTTGCTTACAGACACGCTGCGCCGCTGTACAGTGTGCACACGGTTCTGCTGGTAATGATATTACATTTGTGAGGAAACTTCTCAGCCGATGGTTCCAATAAGTATTCACTTCAGGTTTACGAAAGTAACTGACTCAGATTACTCGTTTTTCAAATGTAACGCCCGCTGAATATACATGATTTTGTATTTCTGATTACGTAACGCCGTTACATCTATTCCGTTACGACCCGACCCTGTGTGGGTGAGTGCAAACATTTTTCGTTAACGCTAGTACCTGACCTGAGTGCCACGGAAGTCGAAGCTCCTGTGATGAGTCTTCCAGGACCTGGAGGCGAGCATCGATAGCTATCATGGAGCTAGCCAGGGATTGCAGGGAGCCGGCCACGCTACTCTCCATGAGGGGTGTGTTAGTGATGCTCCCGGACTGGCAGCCTGGGAAGGGGTGGATTTTTGGAGGTGGACAGGATCCTGGCTGGAGGGCTCGACTTCCTGCCCTTTTTTATATTACCTCCGCAGCTGCGGCAGCGTCCTCGCCCTGCTCTCTGGGGAGCTGACTGGCGCTGCTGCCCCGGACTGGGGAGCTGTGCTGGAGACCTGATCCGAGAGCTCTCGGAGCTGCGAGAGAGTGAGGCCTGGGGCTGAGGGGATGTCTTGCTGCAGGAAGCCGGGCGATGAGGAAGTCTGCCTCTGGTGATAGGCCGCTGTGGGGAGCCGAACCGGGCTCGAATAATTCCATACCAGGTTCGTGATCTGAATTGTCCGAGTTGGACATCTCGAGCTAGTTTTTCTTTTCTTTTTTCTCACGAGGAGGAGTATAGTACTGCTGCTGTTTGCGGTCATCTGCAAATGACAACTGACAGGGAGGAAGAGCAGGCATTTAAGGAATTTAGCATGTGCAGCCGTTGGCTGCTGAAGGGTGACGCCCTCATATTTAATGAGGGGGGAAGGGAGCCATCGAGTGACGTGTAAGTGACTCGTGTTAGGTCTTCCTTATTGAACTTGCGCTAAGCTTCATTTGCTTCCCCTAAAAAATGATCAAAAATATTTGTACCATTTCAAGCAAAAAGATGTAAGTTATGTTGCATTCAAATCCCAAAAGTGTGTCTGTAGCATGCTTTAGATGTTAACTGACACAGTGACCTCTATTTATGACGAACAAACCTTTTTGCCTTTTGGTTTTTACTACAGCCTTCACTGGGTAGTGCTGCTCTCCTCCCACGATCTTATGGCTGCATTCTGAAAGACCTTATAGATGTTAATGTTACTTTTGCACAATTTGATCTGTAATTTATAAAATCACTTTCAGTTTGCTTTTATTCTCATAAATTATATTTCCACAATTATTTGAACATGTCAACTGTTTATATAAAACTGCAAAAACTTTACACAAAAGGACAATCATAACATATATTGTTTAAAATATATATATATATTTGACTGTGGTGAGTCGTTCTTCCACCACCGTGAAACACATGATGGTTCTTTTTTTAAAAATTGTTTCTTTATTGATAAATAGTTGTAAAACAAAAATGCCCTCGAAAGTATTTGTTTAGAAAAGACAACAGTTGACATTTTTAACACTTCTCTATACAGAGAAAATATACTTGAGCTCGTGTCTTTACTGTCTAATCCCAATTATAGTTGAAGCTAAATAACCTTCAAAGTGTTGGGGGTTCTTCTTCTTGAGCTTCTTCCTTGGAGACACGTCTGTTGAGATGAAAGAAAAGCTTTTGTGAAGAGCTGTTATTATACTGTACACTTGATGTTACTGTTTAAAATATATCATTTAGTTTAAAACTAATTGTCAAGACTTACCAGAAATGTTTCTTATTTTTAATATTCATATCATAACAGCAGTAAAAAGTCATCAATAATTCATTTCACCTGGCTCCAAAACAGCTAGTGTGCTACGCATGCTTGGCGCCCCGATTTAAAGAGATACCGCTCATCGTTTTGCTTATTGTTGTTGGTGTAGATGGCCCTTAAGGGTTTATTTTTAACCTTTAGTAATGTTCACTTAGTTGTACAACTCCTTAGAAGTAGCTTCACTGTTATCATCAGGGTTAGGAAGTTACTAGAGATAGATATTTATATATAAATAGGAACAAGTCATTTGTAACCTGTTACCTTTTAAAAGTGTCCAACACTGGTCATCATCTAACATCAACATGTTTAGAGCGCAGAGAAAATCTTGTTTCGCCCAAAATATAATAATAATATAATAGAGATTGGAGCTGAATATTTGCTTGGATAAAACATGTTGTGACATTTCTTCTTGACTTCTGGGCTTTACAACACTGGAGTTAAAAGTGAATGGTTGAAACGAGTCAAAAAACGATACTACGCAGCCAACAGTGGAATTTTATTGTTTTAAAAGTATAATACTAATAATATTAGTGAAGCATCATTCTTATCTGATATTATGCAAAATAAACAAAAAAAGATATAAAAGCTGCATAGTATTCATATGATGTAGTATTGAAGTATCAACATTAAGAAGCTTTCCTCTATTCTGTACAGGCCTAGTTATATGTTTAACCCCGCAGGGTTGCAGCTGAAAGACAAAGACTAGAACTGCCATAAAAGCCATGCTTTCTCAAATGGGGATATATAAATGATTTTATATTTATTTATTTAAATATATTAACATATCATATATCAACTTACATGTTACCAACACATTAAATTATCCAAATACACACATGTTATTAGGTTATATCTACTTGTGCCCTTCATAGAGCAGTCCTATTAATTTAAACATTCACAGAGTTAGGTTTTTTTTGTCAGCAGCAACTGTGCTGCTTTTAGTCTGGATTATGAGTTTAAATTCTTCATATTAATAACATTACAGTCTGATTTCCGGTTGTAAAATATGCCTCTCTGCTTACAGTTGACCTAGTATACCTGTCCATGTTTACCATTGGTCATATGGGGCAAACACTTCCCTTGTATGTGAACCTGCTCATGGTGGGAAACCCTGGGTTATGTGACAATTTAGCTTGATTGCGGCTATTAAGGTTAGTGAAGTAAGGTAACGCAAAAATACCTGAAGCATGTGCATTTGCTTTGTAGTATTGTCCTCTGGATGTATTGCTATTTAAAAATGCCACTAAAACCTACCCTGTTTATTTTTTGCTGCTGCAGTCCTTTTTGTTGTGCTGCTGGAGATGCAGGACCTGTAGAGGGTTGTATGGCAGGACTAGTAGGGAGCAGGACTGCATAAGTACTGCTCGAGGGTCGGTCTTCTGGACTGGATGAGGGGATGGTGGGAGGAGCACTTGTGGAGTGTTCCGCGTCCAGACTGGGTGAGGGGATGGTGGTAGGAGTAATCAGAGTAATGTTGATTTGTTTTGCATTCAGCAGCTGAATTTCTACTTTGAATATATATTTATACAACATAGTAACACAGTTGTTTCTGATGTCAGCTTCTTCTTAACTACACATTTATTTTACCTAGACTGTGTGTGTATAATTAAATGAATTGTTGAATCATTAAGAATTTTTTTTGCCATAAATTGTTCATGAGCATTTTAGAATAGACTGAGCTATATGGTAACATTTGAAATGACCACAAATATAATTGCTTACCATCTACTAACACCTCATATAAAGCCTTCACCCGGTGAAGGCACTTTGCAGCCTGGTCCGACAGATGCCATCTCGGATGTGCAACATTTGTCTTCCAGGTGGAAGGCTTTTTCCCTGGTTTTGAGAGAAACACCATGGCCCTATACCCAAGGGCGTTCAGTTTCTCAACCTAAAAAAAAGATTTAAATGTAATACAGAAACATTATCAGACTTAATTTTGTAAACTACAATTACAGACATAAACACACACCAAAACAGATGCCTCATCAAGAACATGTGAGTTGGTTTTGTTCTTTTTTTGTTTTTTTAACCAATCGTCTTTTTTGGCCTCAAATGTTTGCTGTTTCGTGGCCATTCGTTGCTTTCTCGGCTGCAGTGTTTTGCAGAACTTGCAGGTCTTGGTGGACACAGCATGACTGCTTTGCAGCTGACGCAGGTTGTGTTTGTTGACCCTCTTGGCATCTTGAACCTGCAATAAAAACAAGCAAAAATATAAACACCAAATTGACAAAGGAACTAAATAACTTTAATTTGATCAAATGATCAATTTGTCATGTAGGCCTACCCTACTTCAATGTTTCAGTGACATTTCTGCCAGAATGCTGGTGGTGGATTACAGGTGACTCTTTCATGCCTTCTGTTACCCACCTCTATTGTACACAATACCAGTATTAACCTGGTTAACCATGCAAAGTAGTAATAATAATAATAATTCCTTACATTTATTATAGCGCTTTTCCAGATGCTCAAAGCGCTTCACAAATACACATTACACATATCATACATGCAATGGTCATGTACTGTGGACAGTACCCACAGGAGCAAGTGTCTTGCCCAAGGACACACCGGCCTGACGCAGTGGCAGCAGGAGCGGGTTTCAAACTGGAGTTCCCCAGCACCCCCCTTGATCTGATGATCAGATGCACAGACCACTGCGCCACCCGTCCCACAGTAGTATCGGAGAGAACCATCTTGCACCAAGTCTGTACAGGCAGGTCTAGAAGATCCATTCTGAACTATGTACAGACAGGGGGTGGTTGTTTTGTTTTGTAGTGAAAGTTTACACTTGTTTTGTTAAAATACCTATGACATATATATATAGTATGTATTTTTACTATTTCAAATGTTCACTGTAGATGTTCTTATGACTGACAAAAGAGGAATTAAGTATGGATAGTGTTCTTGGACAGACATCAATCAGTACCACATTAGTGTCAGCGCATACATCTTGTGCATGAGATGCAGACTAAATTAAAGACATTGATATACTCTGTTCTATTTGTATTGGCCTACTAGTAGGCCTACTAACAGGTTTTCAAATATTGCTCAACTGTTTTCAAGTAATAATATATTTCAGCAATACATCAATACATAGTATCAATACTGACATCATTGTCTTTGGGGATTTAACCTTATCATTTGTAAAACAACAATCTATCTGAAAAAATATCTGGCCCTGTCACCCATATTTAATGCAGTTGTTAAATGCCGCTAACTAAAAATAAAATAAAACCCATAAAAAAATAGTTCGATGGGCTGAGGGTATGTTTGAGAGTGACTGCTCGCTGCAACTGCCACAATTAGGTACAATGGATGCTGCCACTTTCATTTTGAGCTATAAAATACAAAATAGCTCTGTAAACAAGTTTAAGGTAGGCCTATTACCGCACGTCCGCACCCTATAGCTTACAGTTTAAGATGCATGTTAATAAATAAGTGGCTGTTTTGCATAAACATCTTTGCGTTGTTTAACATAACGTTACCCGTTATAGGCAAACTAAAAAGTTGGTGTATATTTAGCCTTTTAATGCATAGAAATGTGTGCTCATTACCTACCGTTCAAACTGTCCAGCTTAATAATTGGTACCTCGGAAGCGCGCTAATTTCGCCCGCGCAGCATCGATGTTGACACCTCCCCCCTCTCAGAGGTCCAGCGGCTGAACTCTGTGTGACTCCGGGCAATTGACAGACAGACAGAATTGTATATGTTGTGTAACTATTTAATGGTGTTATCTTTATTGCTACCCCCTTCCCCATCAATGTATAGTGTCGGTCCACAGCGCAAATGCTCCAGAGATCTCGGAAATATGTTGGCACTAAACAATTAGTAAATAAACAAGTAAAACATTTATGAATATTTCATATGCTCAGACACACACTCACAAGCGCACACACACACACACACACAGTGTTAGGCACTGAATACGTGACGTGGATCATAAATATATCAGCCATTAAACAACATCTTACATTTCTTTTCACACAATACGTCTCCTTGCAGTATCAACACTAATTCGGCTCACTTTTATATTTGATCCAATTGGTAGATAGGCTGCATTTACACCATATTAATAGGATCCCTATAAAGTATATTCATTACTCGTTATTCTCTACTAATAGTTAATTAAAGACTGTATATAATGACTATTTTGCACATCCCGTTCAATATTTTCTAAGGTTTATTGACATATATTCACAAACAGTGTAGTTATGCATTGAATGAACACTTGGGTCGCAGGTTCCTCAACAGTGCATTACAAGACATCTATCAATATGTGTGCATACCTCCAGCAATGTTAACTATGTTGAAGCATTTATTTGAACTGATATTATACATAATGTATTATACTCTGATAAGATGTATGTAGATATTTCATCTCTGGCCTTGTCAGGTATTGAACAATCAATAAATAAAGAACACAGAATTGTTGAATATAAAACACAGAATTTGTGTGATTATACTAAATGATTTTCAAATAAACACCACTGCATATTTAACTGTTACACATGCTGATGTAACGCAAATGTTTCCATCTTGGGATCAATAAAGTATATCTTATCTTAAGCTGATCGATGGCTACTGCCATATTGCCAAGTGCATGTTTCAGGCTTATCAATTAATGTAATGTAATCACAGGGGTCACAGACATAAGACCAGCTGTTAAATAAAGCTCTTCTGACCTTAGCTGGCATGTGGGTATATATATTAATGCTGCCCATAATGGGCACAAGCAAATTTCACCCATGTATTAATGATATGTTTTAAATGTGAGTGTTTCCTGTCCCCTAAACCTCCAGGGATGTACACAGTTTAATACTGACAACTTCTTATTATGGGAAATACGAAAACGTCTTTTAAAACTACAACTCCCAGTAGAGACGTGCCATAGATAGTAAACATGTTGCGAAACAGAATAGCCAGCATGTGTAGTTCTGGGGACGGGGTGGGGGAGGGGGGACGGGGACCCGTTCAAATCCAGTTTTGGACAGTCTGCCGTGGTTCCATCCCATTTCAAGTGCTGTTCGAGAATCGGCTTCACCCTCGGAGCACACTCTCCAATCACAGAGCTTGAGGACTATCACGGGGTTTGTCAAGCGAAGTGGAGAGAATACTTACTTCCCGGTGTAATATTCTCAAAATCAAATGAGCTGCTCCGACCCTCGGTCCTGACGGCCTCCAACTTGTGTTTATCAATCAAACAAATAAATAAACACAAGGATAATTATGTGTTATTGTTGAGTAAATGGAGAATTTCACAGGGGAAAATAACGGGTCGGCTATGCCACAATTTTGGATGCGGATTTTGTTAAACTAATACGTTTGCACTGTGGACCAACACAATACATTGACGGGGAAGGGGGTGGCAATAAAGAGAACACTATTTTACACAACAGAAATAATATCGATAGCAGCGTCCCTAGCAACCACCTTGGTAACAATGACAACGTTGTATAGAAGTAATCTTCGTAATAACTAGCAAACTAAAGATCATGTACATCCACTGCACACATAATCTGAAATAACAACTCATATTTCAATACAATTTCAGAGGCGTTTTTGTAGATAATCACCACTCTGAAATGCACTGATTCTAACTAACTCTTCCCAAATACTGTGCAATTAACTACACATGGACTACACAATATATTTACACTGACATGAATGTACTGGTATGTATGCTGTGTGTCTCTGTCATTGTCTCTCCCTGCATCTGTGTTATTGCACTTAAGGAACAGTTCTCAGTCATTTCATTACATTTTTGTATAAAGAGAAAGTCAATTCTTATTCCGTTTTTATTAAAATAAAAATCTGTACAAAAGCAACCAATGACAGGTATGCACATTCTTGCAGCAATGACAACTGTATTCAAGTTTCACCAAGGCATTGTGAGACAGGTTCTTAGGGATTTTTATGATAGCAGATATGTAATTTTACAATGATGGCAAAAGCTTAACCGCTGATGTGAAATCAGTACATAAACACATACCCTGATTGGTCTAAGGCAATGCATATATCATTTGGTAACCATCACAATACATATGGACGTTAACTGATAATTGTCAGTCATTGGAATTATATGTACCCATTGGAGCTTCTGATGATGCAGGATGACAATCATTAGTTTATTTAGTCAGTCTGTAGAGGTGTAATTTATCTTGGTTAGTTTGTGAAAGGTCAGTGTGAACAGGACCAGAACTTTAACAAATGCATTTATCTTCCTTTGTTCCAAGGTGTTAAAGCAGCCTTATTGCTTGAAGTCATTCACTGCTGTCAAAGTTCTTCATCAGTAGAGGAGCTACTGTCAGAGGGTTGCTCTTCGGAGGAGTCATCCAAAGACACCGTTTGCTGTCCCAAAATGCATTGGTATGCAATACGTGCCATGGCCTGCTGCGCTTTCACTTTGTGGAGTTGCTTCTTTAGAACACAAAGTAGCCCCTCACGTCCTCTCTCCGTCAACGCCTCGGTACTGCCTGAGAATGTATGACATCAAATAAGCTAAATGTTATTGCCAGACCAAAATACTACCAACAACAATAATAATTTATTGTACTAACTTTGTCCAGTGATGCCTTCAGAAAGCTGGGAGGACAGGTGATCAATCTTTCCTGCCACGCTCCTCATGTACTCCCAGTGCTGTTTGACTTCATGAACCAGAATAACAGCTTCTTCTTTCAGTCTGGTCAGCAGCATTACCTTGTCGTAAACCTTTTTTTTCTGTACCATATCACCATGACCTGCAAAGTGCATCAAAGCATTATCAATTATCTTACATTGGAAATATTACAATTACAACTCCTGGTCCTCACTTTCAAAGCCCTCCATCATCTGCCCCCCCCCCTCCCCCCTCCTCATCCTCTACCAACCACCCCGGTCCCTCAGATCCACCTCAGCCGGTTTGCTTTCCATCCCCAAAGCCAAACTCCGGAGCTTCGGGGACAGAGCCTTCCCTGTGGCAGCCCCGGAGCTCTGGAACTCCCTCCCCCAAGACCTCCGTGAGTCCATCACCCTGTTCCAGTCCCGCCTCAAACCCCACCTCTTCAACTCTGTATCCATAAGCCCCCCCCCCTCTCAATCAACTTCCTCCTGACTGCTTTTCTGTTTTGTTTGTTTCTTTTTAGTTTTGTTTGTCTCCCCTCCCTTCCAAATGTAAAGTGTCTTTGGGTTCAAGAAAAGCACTATAGAAAATAAATGTATTATTATTATTTAACATAAGCACAGAAATACATCATGCATATGTGCCAGATTTAGCCTGGCAGGTTTATGGCATTAAATATATATGCACAGACATAAGCATTTTAAAAGATATAAAGTCTGCACATTTAATCATGAATTTCTAATATTTAGTTGTTACAATGATAATATGAATTATACCATAACCACTGTTTGCAATTTTGTTTTATTATCTTTTAGCTAATGTTTGCTCAAGGTTTGCTGCCTTTCGCTTGTTCCAGCCACTTGCTTGGATTGTAAGCATATCCGTGCGAACTGAAGACAGAATTTATGTTAGGCCAGGAAACCAAAAATACAATAATTGAGTTTGCATGAAAAATACTTACCAGCTTTTGACATGTACTTCGAACATATGGCTGCTCGAGAGAGAGGAAGCTGTTCACCTGTTCAACCTCCTCCCCTATTGTATTCCCTGCTCCTTTTTGATTCCGTCCTCCCCATCGCAACTGTAAACACATTTAGACGACGGTTACCATTTGGATAACAGAAAAATTAAGAAAATGAGTAATGTTGTCTTCTGCCAATTATTGTATTTACCTCACACAACCATGAATGTGCTTTGGCATGCATGATGGACAGAAATGGACGCATGTTCAAAAGGTTTTGCAGCTCTGGACAGTGGCTCGCAACCCTCTGCAGATATGGCCAGTATTTGCAGACCACATCAGGGCAAAAAAACTGTACATTCCGTGAAGAAAGCTGTTTCTGCAGATATCAAGGATATGCAAACATTTCTCCACGGAACATATTCAATCCCTTAAGCAAGAATCCATGACGGCAGACAGCAACCTCCACGCCTTCCTCATCAAGTTTGCTGGCAGACTTGTTGGCAGTCTCTCGGGCAGCCGACCACTGACCGGAACCACATCTTCCTTTTGCAGGATTCTAAAACAGATGAAAGAATATAGAGACATATAGACAGGAGACTGGAAGTATGCTGAAGACATTGCCTACACAATGGGGACATCATATTAATACACAACAAAGGCGAGAAGCATGCTACAAGTGTTCATTACACTTACAAATGCATGTCTTAAAATATGGGGAATGTAAAATAACTTTACGTGTCTTGTTGTCCCATGGATGTAATCGACAAAGGATGACACTTCAGCATCCTTGGCTAAAAACACTTCCACAAAAAAAAATCCACAAGGTCTTAAAGAAGAAATGTTTTATTATTGTACAAAAGTACCATAAAAGGCACTCTAAAATTTCAAATCGAGAAAATTCTACACACCCTGGTAGGCTCTTAAAGCGGTAGAGTTTACGGTTCCCATCAACTGCGACAGCCAACATAGAGGGTGTGCATGAAGGGCACTGAAAATGCTGCACCTGAGACAGCCTTTCGACCTCAAATTTGGCATAGGTCCATTCCAGAAAGGACTTCTGCAGTGTGTCGCCACATATCTTACCACTCTAAAAGCAAATAGAAAGGATAATTAAAATCATACAAATATATTTTGAACTTACGCAACTACAATTTAAATTGTACAGTTACTTCCATATTGTACTCACCCGATCGAAGAGCTTTGTACGATGTTCGAGCATGCTGACAAAAGCTTGCTGTGACATTCCAGGAGCAGTGATCTTGAGATCTTCGTAGGTAGTGAACAAATCCACTGCGTACAAGGTCTCAAAATTGACAGTGGCTGGCCAATAGCCACTTTCAACCAGATCACCCATGCCTATCGACCACGTCTTTCTACAGGTGCAGTTTATTTGTGGAAGGAACAGATTGTATCGCCCTGAAATGTAAAGAGACAAATCATTACTATGATACAGTATCAACTACAAACATTTTGTGTTTCATACATTTCTTTGATTTAATTGGTGAGTTTAAATTAAGTGTGACAAAGAGCTAAAATGCATTTGAATCCCTGGCTCAAAAGCGGAATACATAACAGCAAAAAAATCAAATAGAAAAGTCTTGAAATGTTCTTACCATTAATTCCAATCAAAATGATTTCCTTTCCTGCGGAAACACTTGTTTGCCCAGTAGCACAATCGCAGCAGGGATGCATTATATGCATTCTAGGAAAAAACAATTGAAATAGTCAATTAGATTCATAGGTCATTTATTATTAGCGTCTTTTGATCAAATACATCTTCCCCCAGGAAGTTTTTTTGAACCTAATTTATTAATTGTAGTATATCATATAATATAATCGATATCATATAAAAGTTGTGTGTGATTTGTAGTTTAAAAAGTACCTCTTTCATGATATGAGAACTTTCCTCCCTCATCTTCCGTGATGTGAATGGATGGTGACAGTGGCCTTAAGAACCCTTCTACCATAGCTGATCTGTTGTGGAGTACACTCGATTGGTGTATGGCAACATCACAGGCAGTGCAGGAAAGAGGTCTTGGCAAACAATCTTGACATGTGACGACTGCAACCTTTTGTCGACAGCGTTGGCAAACCCCCTCTTTAGGTTTATCAGAAGATAACATCTGATTAACCATAAAAGGCCTTAACAACGTCCACTTTTCCAAGGAGGATGCTTGTCGTTTCTTCCACTGTGAGGAGAGAGGTTCTTCACTCGGAAGTCCTAGAAGTTCTTGTACCTCTTGTATGAGGGAGTCTTAAAAATGAAGTAGAAAAAGTACATATATAAAGCAAGGGTCAATCTAGCTAACCACTACATGATAAGTGGGGAAACAATCATCATTAAGTGTAGGAAAAACATACCTAAGCTTTGGATGGTCCCAGTCTCGCTCTCTTGACCACTAGTAGACGGAGTACATACAAGATCTACACTTCTTGAAGCACCTGCAAAATTGTGATGATGCATTTAATAACTTCCTTGAAGAATATGTGATTGTATTGATCTACAATGAATTGATGTAAACAACAAACAAAACACAAACCAGTGGCCGAACTCCGCTTCCGTTTCTCTCCAGTTCGCCTCCTTTTTGGCGTTCGTTGACCGTCATGGTCCTCTTCAAGCCAAACCATTGTCCTTGTTTGCGACCCTCCTGCTGTTGGTTTACTTTGATCCTCCTTTAAAATCATTATCAGGACACAGAACATATTTCCTTAAAACGTCAATCACCACCTACACATTATGATAATCTGATAAAACTTCACTATCATTGCATCATACTGTAACGTTCCACAATAGGAGTCGGAAACAGGGCTCAACTTATTAGTTTTAATAACTCCTTTGATAGCATACATATATAGGTTCATCTGTCACAGGTTCTACATCACACAGTACTCCACTCCCTCACTCACACACCAGTAGGGTCAACGTCATTCACTCTCCAGCCCTCCCCCCTCTGCTCCCCCAACTACCACACCGGCCAGCATTACTGTGCAGCTCTGTGATTGGCAGATAGACGGGGGATGCTTGAGTGACACACACAGCACCCTATACCGTGGCCGTTTCTCAATATTGAGTAAACCTGCTGCAGAGCAACTATTTCAAGTATACTCCGTCATCGAGTGGTGCCGAAGGACTGTTTAAATGCATGTTTTTTATTTTTTTTTAATTTTATTTTATTGAACATTTTTAAAACATACACAAGCTTGGTGAGGATATCATCAACTTATCAACATAAGTGCAAGACATCCATTCACAATAAGACAACACAAATACATCCAATAAGAGCCAGGGGGAGAGAAAAAAGCATAAAGGCACAAAAACATTTGAGAGGCATTAAGCTGACTTAAAATAATAACCATTTGGAAATGTCATTGCAAATCTTTATAGACATGTTACAAGATTGTATTTTCCTAAGGGACAGAAAAAAGTACTTGAACTCATTTATGAAACAGTGAAAGGAGGGCTTGCCTCCTCTCCATTTACTACAATGTAAATGATATTTACCCAAAATAATAATTATATTTACCAAATCAGATATGGGAGAATCCAAATTATCCATATAATATAAAATGTGATATATTTTGAAGGCCGGAATGTTTGTTAATTTAAGTAACAACCAATCTCTCACATTCGACCAAAACAATTTGGAAAAAGGGCATGAGAAAAATAAATGTTCCAAAGATTCATCAGATAGATTACAAAAGGAACATGGTTCCACTTCAAATTTAAATCTTGAATTTAAAAAAGTAGAAACCGAGTAGATTTTATGAACAATTTTAAAATGAGTTTCTTTTGCTTTAGGAGAAATAGGCCATTTTATAAAATAATTGAGAGCTTTTTCCATTACAGATAAATCGGTCCCTTGTGGAAATAAGCCTCTGTTCAAATTGTGAAAAAAGTGGGATTTCAAAGAAGCATTAATAGATTTGTTATTCTTAAGAGTATCGCCAATAAATTCCAAATTAGGTAAAACGGATACAACATTTGAGTACAGTAAAGTATTATGAATCATTTCAATAAGTGGTAGAGGAATTGCTTTACAGATTTTGTTATAATCTTTAGCAGTACACGTTATATTGTATTTCGTTGAAAAAGCCAAAACATCTAGCAGTTTACCATTGCAATCTAGTAAATCACTAACAAACTAAATACCCCTCTCATGCCAATCACTCCGAAACAAGGATTTTCTGTTTATAATAATCACTCTATTGTTCCATAAAGTAGATCCATGAGGAGAAAAATTGTGGGTAAATATCATTTTCCAATAATGAAGTATCTGCTTATGAAAATTTGACAATTTGGTCGGAATCTTATTAACATCAAAATCACATTTTAAAAGAAAATCAAACCCTCCTAGACGTTTAAATATGGCCTTTGGAATATGGAACCACATGGATTCTGGCTGGGACAAAAAAGCTTTCAACCATTTTATTTTAATTGTTCCAATCATCGATTCAAAGTCTAAAGCTTTAATTCCGCCTTTATCATATTCTTTAACAAGCTGTGACTTTTTAATGTCGTGAGTTTTATTTCTCCACAAGAATTGGAAAATAATTGAGTTGGTTTTTTTAATATTGGCCGAAGAGACAAAACATGAGTGGCATGGATAAATCAGTCTAGATATACCTTCTGCTTTAGTAAGAATAACTCTGCCAAAAATAATAAGATCTCTAGTTAACCAAAGACTGAGAGATTTCTTCATATCTGTGATACGGTTACAAATATTAAGATCTTCTCTCCTGATATAATTTTTAGATAATGTTATTCCTAAATATTTCACTTCAGGTACCGCTCTAATAGAGTCAATAACGGAATCATCACATGAATGGATAGGGAGTAATTCACATTTTGAAAGATTAAGAGATAACCCTGATGCTTTTGAAAAAATTGAAATTGGGTTAAGAGTTTCCTTTACCATGGATTTATTCTTTAGGAAAATGGATGTGTCATCCGCGAATTGACTAATTTTAAATTCTTTGTCAAAGAGGGTAATGCCTAATATTTTGTGATTCTTTATAATAAGCGTTGTTAAAACTTGGGTGGTCAGAATAAATCATTTTAGGGAAATAGGGCAACCCTGTCGAATACCACGTAAAAGCTTAAACCTAGGGCTCATTCCAGGGTTCAAAGATACAGAACTATCTATGTCCGAATAGAGCATCCTAATTATATTGCAGAAATGTTCACCAAAACCCAGAAATGTTAGAGTTTCCATTAAAAAGGAATGTTCAACAGTATCAAAAGCCTTATAAAAATCCAGAAATAATACGAGACCTTCAGTATCAATAAACTCATGGTAATCGAGCATATCCAGTATCAGTCTGGTATGGTTATGAATACTTCTGCCCTTAATAAAGGCTGATTAACATTCATCTACTAGTTGATTCAGACCTGAGTTTAACCTGTTAGCATAAACATGTGCTAACAGTTTGTAATCATTACATAGTAGGGTAATAGGTCTCCAATTATCCAACAAAAGATTATTTTTATTTGGTTTTGGAATTAAGGTAATTAGGCCATGTTTCATGGTTGGCGAAAGGTTTCCTGCTGAAATGCAATCTGTGAAAGCCTTATAAAGCATTTTTCGCACATCTGACCAAAAATATTTGTAGAACTCTATGGTTATACCGTCCAGCCCTGGTGATTGGCCACCAGACATTTGCAGTAATGCAATCTAATTCTTCAATTTTTAGTCGATCGTCCATATACTGTTTAAAAGGATCATCTATTGTCTTTTTGAATTCTGTAATTTTACTAAAAAAGTTATCACAGTTTTCTTTAGAAAACTTTGAGTTATATAAATTGCTATAAAAAAGTCTAATTTCTTCGTTTATCTGGTCTTGATTTTCAATAGTGACATCATTAACACTCAGTTTTGTGATTTTCTTTTTCACTTGTCTTTGCTTTTCAAGATTGAAGAAATAAGAAGTGTTTTTCTCTCCTTGCTAAATCCATCGGGCTCTCGAACGAATAAAAGCTCCCTTAGCTTTTCCCAAATACATATTGTCTAATTGAATTTGTAAATTGTTCAGTTTAATTTGCTCATCCAATGATAACTCAGCTTTAAGGCATAAATTATTAATTTCACTTGTCATCTCTTGTTGTTTTTGTTTCTTTAATCGAGAGGAGTATTTACTGGAATTTATCGCAATCTGTCTCACACTAAATTTAAACCATTCCCATTTACTGAGAGATGACATATCCAAAGCGAGAGTTTCTTTTATCAGTTGTTTGATCTTTTTACCAATTTAAATGCATGTTAAATGCCCAGCATTCTGCGCCACTCTATGACGTAGTATACTTGAAATAGTGGCTCTGCAGTATAAACGGCCCGGGTCGCTACACTACCTTCGGTCAAAAGATATATAGAACTGTGCTTACATTATAGGCCATGCTATTTATAGCTAAAGAGTACGAAACATTATGGAAGAATGTCGAAAGAAGCTAATGTTATCAGTGTTTCACACGTGCTAACCAATGCTAACGTTAGCTCTTCACTCGAGCGTTCACATTTCGGCAATACCTTTAAAATAAACTTACCACACAGTCATCCAAGAGCACACCAGCAAGAAATACGGCGTCATTTTCTTCCAGTGGATTGTGCAAATCAGAATGTATATGACGACTTTCCAATTGAACTGCTAATGTCGCTTCTGAGACTTTCTGCCTATTTGAAGAACTTCCTAAAACAGGCTGAAACCGGTATTGTAGCATGCCCGTCTCTCTGCCAATCACAGAGCTGCACAGTAATGCTGGCCGCATAGATGTGCGGGCCTGTGGTTGGGGGGGAGCAGAGGGGGGAGGGCTGGAGAGTGTGTGACGTTGACCCTGTTGTGTGACGTTAAACCTGCGACCTGTAACCTGTGACCTCTGAACCTGTATGCTACCAAAGTAGCTATTAAACCTAATAACTTGAGGCCCGTTTTCGACTCCTATTGTGGAATATTACACTATTATGACTTCCGGGTTCACAGGAAATGCCAGGCCTGTAGCGTTGCCATTAAGTACACAACAAATACCTGCGCATTACGAACATGGATGTACAGCTCCTTATCCGTTATCTGTTAGCGTAGCTAGCTAGCACCAGATGCTAACACTAACAATACACATAAGGTCTCGCTCGGGCCACACTTAAAACCCGTTAAATGTACACAATTTCCTGAGGCATTTTTGTTAAACTGCTACGTTCGAGTTGTGCGCTAACATCAATATAAATAAATGAGGGCAAAGACGTGATAATATTACAATTTCAGAGCATACACTGATAGCAGCGTCCCTAGCAACCACCTTGGTAACAATGAATGGACACAATTTCCTGAAGTAATCTTGGTAATAACTAGCAAACTAAAGATCATGTACACCCACTGCACACATAATCTTAAATAACAACTCATATTTCTCTCATGAAATGACATCAAAACGCATTTTAATGACCTTAAAATTAACCTTACCTGACCTTACCTGACCTTAAAACTAACCTTAAAATAGGCATTTTACACCGAGAATAAAACGGAGGTCGGCCATGTTTCTTTTTCTGCAGAGAGAAATTTGAAGATCACGTGACATAGAAACCAGCCATTGGAATGAATGGGGAAAAAAAACGTAGGCATTTCACGATTTCAGAGGGTGTTTTCGTAGAACTACTACGTCCTGCGTTGTGGACCAACGTAGCTATTATATGTTTTTTTGTGAGACTGGGTTGGTTCATCATACATAATGAACTGTTCTAAGTCTGATAAATGCCTTCGCCATAATCAGCAAAGCAACATTAATGTGAAATAATTCTTGCGAGCGGCTAGCTAGCTAGCTCACGTTCAACATAAGCTTAAACTAGTTTAGCTACATTTATATCAGCTCATAAGTTGTGTGAAAAATATTTGTTTTAATTACGGCTGCATACGTCGGTGTTAAAGTGTGAGTTATACGTTATCTTAATCGCTTTTGTTTTACACATGACAGTACTAACGCTGGTCGACATTTTAATATATGTTTTGGGGGAGGGGCAGAGTCCATGTGCACGTCCATGTGCTTGTTACGCGGCATAGTCCATGTGCACGTCCATGTGCTTGTTACGCGTATGAAACAGGAAACACGTAAATTAACTCAGTCTGTCTAAACTAGTTAAACCGTCACAATGTGCATTTAAAAAAAGCCAGTTTCACTACATAATTCACTTGTTCTGTTCTCTCCTGCAGCTCCTGTACCCACACCACAAACCCATACACTGATCTACACCATCATAACACCAACGGCACTTTTAAGAGCCAAACTCAACCTATCTCTCTGTCTATCTACCTAGCTTTCTTATAGTTATTGTCTCTATCTTTTTCTATCATTCATTATCTATTTCTTCATCTATCCATCTCAATCTTACAATCTGTCTCACTATCTCTGTCTGTCTCATACAGCAGCTGTTTGTTTGCATATCTGTTGTGTCTGTCTGGCTGGCGGGGTCTGGGTTGTGTTTTGTTGCCATTGCAACACAGCCAGCCAAATAATCCCACATCCAAAGAAGGGAAACGCATGGCTCTGGAGCATGCTAGCTGAAGCATGGACACATGCTAGCTGAAGCTACGGTTGGTGTTTTGACCCATGTGACCTCATTCATTTCCCACTTGAATGTGGCACTATCTGTTATCCAAACAATGCTGACCAGGCCAAGAGTAACTGGATGTTGGATCAACGTACTGGGCCTTTGCAAAACGCTTCATCATTACAACATGGGGGGCAGAGGCTTACTAAATAAAGCTTGTTCAACTTGTTTTACTTCATTAGTTGGGTATGGTAGGAAAAACTTGAAGCAAAAATGTTCTTCAAGTGAATGAATTTCCTTTGTCCACTGTCATATGGTATCAGTTTATCAGCAACATTAACCTTACGTGAGTTGTTACTTGGTCACAGAAAGCAGCGGAGGAGAGGAAACGGGCACGCTCTGTCGGAGACACTTTACAGTCCCCTAAAAGGGGCTGTGTAGGACGTGGCAGGCCGAGAGGGAGGCGTGGAGGGCGACACCAAGGCTCAGCTACAGGTTGAAATCACAATTATTTTACATTTTTATGAATTTACTAAATAAATGGTTGGAAAATTGAATGAAAACACAGTAATTGCTTGTTGAGGGTCTACAATAATTCAAATATATAAACGCATAGTGACACTACAGTCGGAGACATTCCCACTGTGGTGTCATAAGAACTATGCTTTATTTAATTTCACAAGCTTTTAAACAATAGGTAGATAATACAAATCATCAGTTATCTGTTGTTAACCCTCTGTGTGATGTTTTACAGTCACATCCCCCTCCACCGACTGAGGGCTTCCAGTGTTCCAGTGTGGAGCTTCTGCGTACTGAACCTTCAGCAAAACATCAATTTGGTAAATCACAAAAATGGCTTTAAGTTTAAAACTAAAATAAATTGTGTTCGTGAGAGAAAATAACCTTATACACAACTGACAGTTCAGGACTCGAACGAGGAATGTATTTCAGTAAAGATATTGGCCAGTTCCATACTGAGCAAAGAAATGATCCTTGATTTTAAATATACAAATTACACCTTGGACCTCCTGAGCTCCTTTGAAGAGCTCAAGGTCATCTCTCCGGGATTCTCCAGGCAGGCCTTTGCAAAGCTGCTGGAGCATCGCACAAAGTGTGGAGGAATTATAACATTTCCGTAAATAGACTAAATCACAGCAATATATGTAATTACCTTCCAGTTTGCACCTGTCAGCGGAGAGGCACTGCAGCACAGCTTTCTGGAGTTCTCCTATGCCTCGCATGAGGAAGAGCAGCTCTGCTGTGGTGCTGCTTTCATCTGCCCTGCCTGCACGCCGGAGATGTTGGCTGTTCCTGCCGATGGAAACCGGAAGCTAATCGCGTTCGGCGAAGTGGAAGGTGCTATTTTTACATTGTTGTTATTTCACTTTTTTGATTACCGTTTATATTTCATGGATATGTTTGCTATTCTTTTTTTCCTCAGTTCTGATGGCAGCGCCTTTTTGAATGGGCTCTTTGTAGCAGAAGACGGCGCGGTAGCTGCATTTGTCGACAAAATACAGAGATCACTGAAAAATGCAAGTTTTTATTCCTAATTTTACCTTCTAGGTATATCACAAACATAGCCGTGTATATCCGACCCTGACTTTCTTCAAATGCAGCTACTTTTCCTTACCATCTACTCCAACATCAGATCATTAGAACAAATGGTGTAGATGGTGATTCCATTGCTTTGAACTGATGTGTCGTGATCTAATGTAATGTAGACCCAGGGAAGAGGCCCATGTGGGGACTCCCAGTGGACAGCAGCGAGGGAGACGTCAAGGAGGGCTTCTAAGCTGGATGAAGAAGGGATGGAGGTGGCTGTATGTCGCCATGGGTTTCTTTTGAAGGCCTTAAATATGTACAGGGGGGAGATATTCGCCTACCCCCTGTATCTTCAAAAGGAACTCATGCCAGCCAAAGCCAAGTTCTTCGCCATGGATGTGGCTTTCAAGTACTGGCCGTACATGGAGAAAGCTGCAAGTGTCCTTCCTGCTCTCCAGGAGCTGACCACCATGAAGCCATTCCTCAGTGTAATGCATGCTCGAGCCCATGCTACCAAATGCGAGGTATGTGCAATATTTTTGTATCACGTACATTTATATGTTTTATATTTATAATACTGAAGTAGTAAATATCTAAGCTATACTGTTTAGTATAGTAGTATGTAGCCTCTTTGCACAACATTCCAGTGGGAAGAACCAGGGGAAGAGGTGGAGCAGGTCAGCAGCTACCTGTCCCGCTGTGCCCTGACAACAACATGCATGTCCGAAGCAGGTGAGTGGAAGGTCTTGCCCTATTACTGCATACTCTTTTAGATGACACATTATAACCTCATTATTGCTTTCAAAAGCCCGACTGGACATGCTCACAGTGCATGCTATGGGATGGAACAGGACTCCCTCCATCAGGCACTTTCCACAAGATATGTGAAGGCGAGCCTCCTACTAAAGGTGTTGTTGTGTCCTTTGTCATTTGCACATGGCTTGTTGTTAATCATAGCCAGTTTTAATCTTGATAAATGTCCATCGTCTACTGTTTATCAGACTAGTACGAGGCTCCTGGAAGAGACTGCAAGTCTTGAGGAACTCAAGACGGAGCTACATTGCGTCTCAGATGACATGGTGTCGACGTGAAGGAATGGGCACCTGGTAAGCACGACGAGATAACACCAGCTACACATCATCGTCCATGATGGTTTGAAGCGACAGATTTGATCCTAAAGAGCAGCCGATGATATAAGGCTGATTGGTCATGCCACGTAATGGGACCCTCACTGGGTTTCAGTAGACGGGGACATCATCTACGAGCCATAGCAAGCCAACTATGTGTCCATGTTTATCTCTGATATGTTCCAGTTTCCATAGTTGTACCAACAATTTGTGTTAAAAGGTGTTAAATATGTTGCACAACTTTGTTTCTCAAAACCGTTACGTGTTGTGTAACAGTACATTTTACTGCCAATATTATTTCAACAGGAACATCGGGTACTTCTGAAGACATCCTTCAAACAGCACTGCAGCAAAGCATTGAGGGGCTTTACCTAAGTGTGAGGCAGCGGAAGCAATCCCTTTACCCACAGAATGGTATACAATATAATGTTTTAGGTTGCAGATTCAACCTACTGAATTATATATATTTTTTGCACTTGCAAATATAGTTTGTCACATATCCCTATCCCTCTACCTCATGTCTTTTTCAGACAGCAGCAAGCTCCGCCATCGACTTCGAGGGAAGCTTGCAGACGACAAAAAGCGCCTTAACCAGGAGATACTGAAGTACAAGCAGCTGGTACACGACTCTGCCAGAGGCATAGATGCTGCTGCAGTGGAGCACTCCCTCTCTGGAGGGAGCATCGTGTCTGCGCTGTGGCCGTGGGAAGTTCATGGCATGGGTTAGTTTTCAGATATTTCATAATAATTCATTTGAAGTTCTGTTATATGAAGGTATACCTTGCTGAGTTATTCACATATCCTGTAGAGTGTTAGAACGTTCATTTAGTTTAAGGGTATATCTTAAGTTTTCTGATTGTGTATACATTTGATTATTTTGAAAGTACACTCTGAAAAATGTTGGGTTGTTTTGTCAACCCAACCACTAGGTTGAGCCTGTTGGTTAATTTAATTGGGTTATTTTGATGGAAATGGGTATTCTGAGAACCCAATTCGCTAGGTTATTTCTGTTGGGTATGGAGTTATTAGCTATTGGGTTGCAATTTCTATGAAGTTGTGTTGGTTTGTTTTGGAATACCCAACACATTGGGTTGACGTGCGGACATGCGCATGCGCATTGCACAACCCGCGAAACCAAGCACCTCCCACTACTCTCCCGCTCCAACACGACAGTTTTGGTCGGACGGTCCCACTGAAGTGAATAGAGGAGACTCAAAGCAAGGTTTGTTACATACATTACATATACATTGTTTTACCATGTAGTTGACTTGATATTATTATATAAAGCGTCATATTGTTGTTAAGATGTAAGTTCGTGGAGCACTATTGTGTACATTGCATCAAAGTAACAAGCTAACACGTTAGCTGGCTAGCTATGTAGCAAACACACTATGTTGTTGTTACTCGAAACGACCCGAGAAATGTGTCATGTATTGTAGCTAGAAGGACAACGTTAGTTATCTCGTCAATTTGGCTTTTAATGCAATATCACACAAGTGAGTGTTATGGAGAGGAAAGCGCGGTGGTGAATCAGCTAGCCTCTGCATGCTAGCAGGCCTCACCTAGCTAGCTCACCAGGCTTTCCACAGCACCCGTTTAAACCGCCGACTAAAACGTTGGTAACGTTAACGTTAGGCCTAACCGTTATGTTAAAACAGTGAACAGACATTTGGACTACTGAATCTTATTTCATGTTATTGTATGTTTTTTTCTAAATGGGCTCCGTTTGTGTTGATGTTTCAGGTTGATACGAACAATAGATGGACGATTTTGTGACCTCAAAGTTGATTGAGTGGCAGCTTCCAGGGCTGATAGAAAGGTTCAGAGGTAAGCTAATTTATATAAGTCATCTCCATGCCTTCATTTTATGGGTACTGTGTTATGCAGGGTTCGTACGGGTGCTTGAAATCCTTGAAAATGCTTGAAATTTGACGTGGTGTTTTCAAGGTTGGGAAAGTGCTTGAATTTTGGGAATGGTGCTTGAAATTGAGATAAAGTGCTTGAAAATGTAAATGCTTTACTTTTACAATAAATGTCTGTCTGACTGAAGAGTTCGCTTTTTCGATTAAAAAAAAAGAATTGCTTCGCTTCTCCATGAAACAGCTCCGCTGCACCTTCCCGCGCTATGCGCGACCTGCAAGTGTTTGTGTTACGTGTGACCTGGGCATTCTGATGAGAGTGATAGATGACTGTGTGCCAGGAGGTTGCCGTTTCAACGAGCGTTGGTTAGCAGTAGACAAAGCCATGGCTAAGACAAGGGTCAAGCCCACGAGTAGCCTCCTGCAAAGTTTGCAAACATAACGATGCGAGAGTCTGCGCTGACGAGCCACATGAAAGGTACGCCGTAGTAGAGCATTTTAGATTAGGCTAACGTTGCATGTTACGTTTGTTTAAGCTAACGTTTGCTAGCTGAATAGCGAACTCCATGAGGGATAATAATAATTGCACGGGACAAACGAGCCGGTTTTTTGTTTTTTTTTGCGGAGGGATCTAGATCGGCTTGAAGGCACATTATGCAATGTGCACATTATCCCGCTTATTAAAAGGCCACATTCTCAACAGAGTAACGACATGCCTCCCAATATTAATTGAAATGCTTTTATTGATTTAAAAAATAGTTTTATGTATTGATTTCAATTTAAATTCCGCTAAGAAAAGTAGTCCGTTGTTACTGTTTGAACTAACGTAGCAACGGCAGGAACTGCTTCTTTAGTGTTTTTGAGGAGCTTTTTGATTACAGATTTTAAAACATCGTTGCTTCCTTTAAAAGTAGCACAATTCATTTTGTCAAACCTTGGAAAGTATCTAGATATCCCTGCCCTAATGCCAAAGGAACTATGTCTGGACCGCTGCGTAAAAAGGAGGGTTTCTGCCCCGTTACTTCTCTTCTTACTTCTATAAGAATAAAACACGGAGGCAGCTGATCTCAAAGCATGCTCCCCTCTCCTGCAGGGGGGGGGGCGTGGTCAGCTGCAGGGGGGCGTGGTCAGCTGCAGCTCACAGAATCAGCCCCCTGCAAAAACAGCACTGGAAAGAGCAAATAGAGCGAAATGAGGCATGGCTAAAATGCAGGATCTTTTTTGGTCTATATAGTCTTCTATATTTGTTTATATAAAAAAAAACTATATTTATATACTTTATATAGGTCGATACAGGAGATGGGCTCCTGGCCTAAGACCACAATGTTCTCAAATACTATTACTTGTCTTGTTGACATTTAGAGTGTTTTTACAGTATGACAACTGTTTTATTGTCGAATGATTTCATATCAGATTATAATATTGATATATGCTGTCTCACTGAAACTTGGTTGAGACATGAAGAATATGTCAGCATAAATGAGGCCACTCCACCCAGCCATGTCAACACTCATATTGCTCGAGGCACGGGCCGAGGAGGTGGAGTTGCAGCAATCTTTGACTCAAGTTTACTTATCAATACTAAACCAAAATTAAATGATACCTCTTTTGAAAGCCTTGTTTTTAGTCTTACACATCCGACCTGGAAAACTTTGCAGCCAATCTTATTTGTTACAGTGTATCGTGCACCAGGTCCTTATTCAGAATTCTTATCAGAATTCTCTGAGTTGTTATCAACTTTGGTTCTTAAAAACAGACAAAGTAATTATCGTAGGTGACTTTAATATTCATGTTGACGATGATAAAAATAGCCTTACTGTTGCATTTAACTCTATATTAGATTCTGTTGGTTTCTGTCAGAGTGTAAATAAACCAACCCACTGCTATAATCACACTCTCGACCTTGTTCTGACTTATGGTATTGAAACTGAGCAACTATTAGTCGAACCGCATAATCCTGCTTTATCCGACCATTTCTTAGTAACTTTTGAAGTACTGTTACTAGACTACAAAGCATTCGTCAAAAGCTCTTGCAGCAGAAACCTATCTGTTAGTGCTATAGCCACATTTAAGTAAGAGATTCCACCAATACTTAACTCGATAGCATGTCTGCATGTAGGGGAGGAAACTTATACAAAATGTACACCACCCCAAATTGATCATGTTGTTGATAGTGCTATAGATGTGCTGCGAATAAAATTAGACTCTGTTGCTCCTTTGAAAAAGAAGAAAATAAAACAACATAGATTAGCTCCATGGCATAATGCCGAAACCCGCAAAATAAAGCAAAAGTCGAGACAACTTGAAAGGATATGGCGTTCCACTAAACTTGAAGAATCTCGTTTAATTTGGCATATTACTCTCAATGAATATAAGAAAGCACTGCGTAAAGCGAGAGCAGCCTACTACTCTTCATTAATAGATGAGAATAAGAATAATGCAAGATTTCTTTTCAGCACTGTAGCCAGGCTGACAGAGAGCCACAGCTCCATTGAGCCTTCTATTCCCACAGCACTCAGTAGAAATGATTTTTATGTGCTTTTTTAACGATACAATTGTTAATGACCTCTTGCCTTTGACCAGTATAGTGTTATCAACAGCTCCTGGAATCGTAAGTTCTAATATTACACTAGATAGTAAACTAGAATGCTTTTCAGCCATTAACCTTGAACAATTACATGCAATGATTCTCTCTTCTAAACCATCAACGTGCATGTTAGACCCAATTCCAACTAAGCTGTTGAAGGAAGTTTTTCCATTAATTAGCACTTCTTTATTAAATATTATGAATATGTCTTTATTATCAGGCTACGTTCCACAATCATTCAAAGTAGCAGTGATAAAACCGCTTCTTAAAAAGCACAACCTCGATCCAGAGGTTTTAGCCAACTATAGACCTATTTCTAATCTTCCGTTCCTCTCAAATATTCTTGAGAAAGCGGTCGCAAAACAGTTGTGTGATTACTTAAAAAAACAATGATTTATTTGAAGATTTTCAGTCTGGCTTTAGAACACATCATAGCACAGAGACAGCTCTGGTTAAAGTCACAAATGATATTCTAATAGCCTCAGACAAGGGACTTGTCTCTATTCTTGTTTTGCTCGATCTCAGTGCTGCATTTGATACTATCGACGATGATATCTTATTGCAAAGACTAGAGCACTTAGTTGGCATAGAGGGAACTGCTTTAGGCTGGTTTAGGTCCTATCTATCTGAACGCTCTCAGTTTGTACGTGTTAACGATGAATCTTCAACGCAAACCAAAGTTAGCCATGGAGTGCCACAGGGCTCAGTGCTCGGACCTATTTTGTTCACATTATATATGCTTCCGTTAGGCAATATTATAAGGAATCATTCTGTAAACTTTCATTGTTATGTGGATGATAATCAACTATATTTATCAATCAAGCCTGATGAAATTAATCATCTAAATATAATTCAAGACTGCCTTAAGGACTTAAAAACGTGGATGACCTTAAACTTTTTGATGTTAAACACGACCAAAACTGAAGTTATTGTACTTGGCCCGAAGAATCTACGAAACAAATTATCTAAAGATATACTAACTATGGATGGCATTAATATGGCCTCCAGTGAGACTATAAGGAATCTTGGTGTTATATTTGATCAGGATTTATCCTTTAACGCCCACATAAAATCAATTTCAAGGACCGCCTACTTCCATCTACGTAACATTGCAAAAATCAGGCATATCTTGCCTCAAAGCGACACAGAGAAACTAGTCCATGCATTTGTTACTTCTAGGCTGGATTATTGTAACTCTTTATTATCAGGGAGTACCAAGAAGTCAATCAAGTCGCTTCAGCTGATTCAAAATGCTGCGGCTCGTGTACTAACCAGAGTTAGGAAAAGGGACCACATTACTCCTGTTCTGGCTGCCTTACACTGGCTCCCTATCGAACACAGGATATAATTTAAAATTCTTCTTCTCGCCTACAAAGCCCTTAATGGGCAGGCGCCATCTTACCTTAAAGAACTCATTATACCCTACTGTCCTACTAGGGCATTGCGTTCCAAGAATGCAGGGTTGTTGGTTCTTCCTAGAGTCTCTAAAAGTACAATGGGAGCCAGAGCCTTTTCTTATCAAGCTCCACATTTGTGGAATCAGCTTCCAGTTTGTGTTCGGGCGGCAGACACCCTATCCGTTTTTAAGAGTGCGCTTAAGACCTTCTTTTTTGATAAAGCTTATAGTTAGGGCTGATTAGATTCAGCCCCTAGTTTTGCTGATATAGGCTTAGTTTGTCGGGGGACATCTTACTTCTTCCTTCTCTCTGTCTATACCTGTGTACCTCATGTTCCGATTAACCCAGCTTCCCCAAATGTCTTTCTTTTTGGGGTCTTTATACGCTGGGATCCGGAGTCATGGATGATCCTGCGGTCCTGTGTCCTGGATCGCGAGCGCTGGATCTTAAGTCGTGGCTGTGGTCCTGGATCATCGGTCCTGGATGGATATCCTCGTGGATTCATCTTCCTATTACACACATGCATTTCCAAACATTTGGACTACCTATGTTGCAAATGTATTATCTTTTCAATTTACACACGGCATCTATTGCACGTCTGTCCGTCCTGGGAGAGGGATCCCTCCTCTGTTGCTCTCCCTGAGGTTTCTCCCATGTTCCCTTTAAACTGGGTTTTCTTTGGAAGTTTTTCCTTGTACGATGTGAGGGTCTAAGGACAGAGGGTGTCGTATTGTCATACTGATATTCTGTACACACTGTGAAGACCACTGAGACAAATGTAACATTTGTGATATTGGTCTATATAAATAAACATTGGTTGATTGATTGATAATGTTGGCCATTTTCAGACCTTCCGCGGTGATGAAAATTGCCCTGGCTTCCGCCTTGATTCATGCATTCCCCTGCTTAAATGATGACAGTGGCAGTGGTTTTGTGAGTACTTTTTGTGAAGTAAAACTAAATACTATCTAAAAAAAAGATTGATTCTTTTTTTAAATTGAATGTATATGCACAGGGTCAAGTCGACATTTTATGCTCATGGGCTTATATGGGGATTATTTTAATATCTTGTCAGGGAACATGGTATGCCAAGGGGCGATCCCACCACCCAGCAACTGGGTTCCTTGAAGAAAGACTCCGTAATATCAGGAAGCAGTTGAGGAGGAGCTACAGAGGGAGCAAGACACTGTGCCCAGCACGATAGTCATACCAGGTAATGCAATGAAAATCTGTCCCAGATTTGCCTCTGGTTTAGAGTGGTATTTGTAATCTGACAGACAGCTCTGCAACAAAGTATTCTCTATGGCGTCATATTTGTTATGCAGCCTGTAATGCTGCATCTTAAATCTCATTGCAGAATTCTGCTCTGGCTTTAGAGCTGTTATTCCATTCATTTTGTTTTTCTGTGAAACTGCCTCAATTGCTGCATCAATGTTGTCTCAGAGGATTTCGCTACTTTTATATACCAGGAAGTTGGCACACGTAGGCATCACTTCAAACCTATGGAACCCTGTCATATCAGTGACATAAGAAAATAGTGTATAGCACATTGAGAGATCACCTGGGTCGCATGGTTTGGTGTAATATTTATATTTGACAACAATGTGATCTTTTGTATTTTACAGCAGCCACCATATCCGAAGAGCGAGCTGTGCAGTTTGCAGAATGGTTGAAGAATAACTTGCAGCCCCTCGTCTAGGTGGAGGCATATAAGCCGGACAGCTGCCAGTACAGGGCAGGATGGTTACGGGCCGAGCACTCGAAGTCCATTCCCGAAGTCCTGGCCATGTTCCCTCGTCTTACTACTCCAGGCATGGTATGTCAAAACTCAAATATATGTATAGTAGCCTGGCGCCTGTTTGCTAGAGCAGTTTGGTAAATAGAAGCCAGGCTCTCCTCCAGGAGGAGACGCGTGTCGCCATTTTGTGAGAATGGAAACTACTCATTGCTTATTGGAGAATTAGGACAGAGCGACACAAAATGAAATATATTGCTTCTTTTGAAAGAAAATCACCTGGACCATGTTTTTGGGGACCTGAGGAATAACTATACCTTTCAGGACAGGAACCCCTTTTGGCGTTCCTGTTGCTATGTACAGTATATAGCAACATACATTTGTTGTAATATTTGAATAAATATTTGAAGTTTTTCAGAAAACTTAGGTCAGGATTTAGAAGGCATTTTTAGAATCGGCCTCAGGTCTAAATGGGTTAATCCAATAGTATACACAGGACATGCTGTATAAAGCCCACTTCTTTTCAGAAGTAGTAGAGTTGGTGCATATAATTCTTGTGCACATACAGTAGCGTGTGCACATTCTGTTATGCATTGTCACCACTCGTGAGTTTGGATTCCTACAGGCTAAATCTGGGTCATGCTTTTATTAACCTTGCTTCTTTAAGTATTGGAGCTCAGCCATCATAGGTCTTGTCAACTTTCCAGAATTATGACAATATCTTTATTTGTCCTGTATTTAAAACTTCATCACTTTATGAAAATGTATTTCTTTACTATGCACTAGGAATAGTGAGTGTATTGTCATATTGTCTACATGACCATGTTTCTCAATTTGTTTCCATCTTTTAGATTGCACAAGATTTTTCGATCCTCTTCGCAGAGCCTGCACCTAAACTCTTCGAAACGTGGGTTCCTTTTTACGCTGACAAGATCATTCGTCTGGCGAAACGCGAAGGGAAACTCGCATTGCCAGAGGAACAGATCAATCTGGGTAAGATAGTTATTTTATAACAAACTTAGCAAATGTAAAGAATACCTTACTAATAATAATAAGGTTTGTTTGTATATCATGCTTTTCTGGATACTCAAATGCACTATACATAAGAACTTAACTAACAAAACACTCAAACAAGAAAGACATTTTTTTTGGTGATTTGATTGATGCGGAACTTTATTTTATTGTATTATACGACTATTCAAGTCTATATTGACACCCAGCATTGTCCTCCTACAGATGCCAGGGGAGAAGTAGCCCTGATGCGGCCGCCTGTCATGCTCCCTCCGCCTGTTTATAAACAGGGCAGAAAATTGGTCCGCGCCAGTGTGGAAGAATCAAAGAGATTCTTCATTGATGTTAAGCCTGTAAGTTATTTACCTTTTAACAGAAATTCAAATATAAATTCATAGTGAAATGACTCCAATTATTCTTTTACACTGTTGGAAAGCCTGATTCCTCTTTACAGCGAGGTGCAACTTGTAAAGATTGTATTCGTGGAATGAGTGACACAGCTTAACGTTTGTCAGAATACTCGTTTCATGAAGCACTATTCTTACAAGTTGCAACTCGGTGTAAGTTGTTACTCCATATCGACGTGGGATGTATAAACCACAGAGCACACATAAGTAGACTGGCCACGCCCCCAGAATAAATTGTTTAAGACCACGCCATTGAATTTAGGGCTGTCACGCTTCTTTCTTAAATCAGCTGATGGGGTGGGAGGGGGTTGAAAGAGCTTCAGAAGAGAGCTGATGACAATTTCTCTGCACCGGTAGAAATACTTATCTTTTTTCTTTTCTTTCTCATCATAGGTCGGAACTAACATGGTGGAGTATTTGGAGCAAGCCGAATCGTCCAGGTCGTGCCCGTTCGTGCTACTGCTTCAGGATGGGATGCTGTGCTCTCAAGCCTTTGTTGTGATCTCAGGCGAGGCTATTGAGACTGAGACGGCTCTCGCAGCTGTGGATAACTGTTTCAAGAGTTGTTATGTCTTTGACATAAACTATACAAATCAGTGTTTGCCTACTTGGCCATTTTTCCAGGATGTTGTGTATGAACTCGAGGGAACTGTTTCCCCAGCAGTGAAGTTCCTGAAAACGCAAATACATGCTTGCAAGTAGACTGGTCTGCATCCCCCCCACCCATCTTTTCCTTTCTCTCTCCTCTCCCTCTTGTTCCACATCTCTCCTTGTATAAATAACCCTTGTGTGAGGAACTGGGAATTTTATTTGTTGATGTGTTTTGATTCTGTGATTTGAATTTTAATAAATCATTATTGTTACATTGGTGTGAGAATATATTTGATAAAGAAAACAACCGAAGGATCAGAGGTGAGTAAATGCCAACAAGATGTATCACACAATTGTGATAATGTGATAATTTAGTTTAATTGATGACTATCAGTTGTGCCAATGAAATGTCAATTATAAAAGGGAACAACCCATTATAATTAGTAATAATTCATAATTAATTATACATTAACAACTAAACCCAGCAGTGTAGTCAATGTGAACCCTTCATTGGGTTATATAACCAACCCAATTTGTTGGGTAATATTATATAACCCAACAAATTGGGTTTGTTATTTAACCCAACAAATTGGGTTGGTAATATAACTTATATAACCAACCCAATTTGTTGGGTTAAATAACAAACCCAATTTGTTGGGTTAAATTAACCCAGCGTGGGTTCTGTCCAATATTTAACCAGCGCTGGGTTGGGAAACTTCCCAGATTGTTTTTTTTTAACCCAGTCGTTTTAAGAGTGTACATGTTTGGAGTTTTAAACATATTGTTGTGCTATAATGAAAATGTGAGTCATGTGTTTTTTTTTCATAACTGTGATTGGATTTGAGCTAACTTTACAGCCAAGAAAAAGATACTGGATCAAGTGATGCTTACACGGAGACTGCACGAGGAGAAAGGCATCCTAGTGTTGGAGATGGCGCAACATTGCACACTAGGGGTGTAACGGTTCACAGAAGTCACGGTTCGGTTCGTACCTCGGTTTGGAGGTCACGGTTCGGTACAACAACAAAAAAGCAAAAAAAAGTCCCAAATGCATAATTCCAGGTTTGTTGTTTCAGTGTAAACATAAAGAACTCTGACATTTTGAATAATTAACTGTATTAAACAGTTAAAATAAACCACAAACAGCACCACACACACTCAGCTGGCCATATTATCTATAATGGCTGATGTCAAACAGAAAGGTTTCATCAAGCTGTAAAACTAAAAAGAATGTCTTACATCATAAATAATAAGAAAGTGTTTCCAGAGCGCAAAGTCGTTGAAAACATATGCCAAAACCATTAGCATACCGCACCGCTGTAGAACAACGCCGACACACCGTCCTCGTCCGATCCACCACTCGCACACCTCATCGTTATTGCAGTCCACAGGGAACCCGAAATGTTCCCACACAGCTGATTTAAAAGAAGCAGGTGGGTTCTAGCTCCTGTGTGTTATCTGAAATGGCCATACTAACTTTTCTTCTTGTATTTTGTTCGTTTTGTTGTTGTGTTTCTTCTTGTTCTTCATTTGTTGTTTAAGGGCGGCTGGCAAACAGCTTTTAGGCGCAATACCGCCCCCCTGGATTATAAATAGTGTAGTGGATGCTGCCCTGAATGACTTTTTTCCCACTCGTAAAAAAAAAGGCGTATTCGCCGTGTGACTGCATGTGCCGAACCGTGACGTCCGAACCGTGACGGTACGGGACGAATACGGATACCGTTACACCCCTATTGCACATGGTTGCAGAACATGGCAGTTGCTCTAAAAAATAAGGTGGCTGAGGAAGGTAAGTTGAAAGCAAAACTTAACCTACCTTGAGTTAGGAAAAAAAGTCAGCCCAAATGATTCTTGGTCACAGAAATTGGATGGAGTATAATGGCCTTTGCCCATTCGACCCGGCCATTTGACATTATGATGTCCCATGACAGTGACAATCGTCTTTATATGTACGGGAGAGAATATACTCCATTGAAGTGCTCTGTCCTCGTGAAGCAATCTTACTTTATAGTATGTCCCTATAACAATATTTTGTGTATTTTCAGATGTAGACAAGGGGAATGGAGGACTTTGGTGCACCCTAAGAAGGAAGCATGCTAAGGCGTCGGAGAGGTTGCAGGTGGTACTGCAGCAGTACAAGACTGCTTTAGGTCCTGATGCTTCTTTCCTTCAACATGAAGAGGAAAGTCAAAGTAGTGAGGATGAAGAAGGAAACATCATTTAAGTAATTTACTTGTGAATTAATGTACAGTATCTTTGTTGATTTAGCCTCAACCTAGACATGTTGCTGTTACTTTTGTATTAATTAATGCTTAACATACATTGTATATTCAAAAACCTCAAATGTGGTTTCTGATCTGCCCCTCTTTCTTGTTTCTCTGTATTTCCCCAGATTGCTGCTGCTCTCAAGCACGAATATCCGCCAAGACTTGATGTGCTATCAGAAATGTAAATGCTTTACTGACTTTATATTTAGAGATTGTATTCATACTCCTCAATGGAAAATCACACTTGAATATGTTGACCATATGACGTTTCCCTATGCCGCAGCATCAGGCCAAATATTTCACTTGTACACAACTTAAATTGTATTGAACAAAATGCTCAGCCTCCCTGGAATGCATCCTGAGCAATGAACCATTCACTTTTGATCCTTTTTGAAACACTATAATGTAAATTCCTAAATGTCCAAGTATATCTTGCTGGTTACCATACAACTTGGTGAGCACATGATTGTCCAAGAGCAGGACGTCTTTCCTTTTTCCCCAGAACGGGATGCCTATGCATCATCATTATTATTTTCTTATAGGATGTACCTGTCATTACGTTTATATGACTGCACCTGTTACACCGCAGGCCAATAACAGCTTTCTTTTGCGTTCCTTGCTTTAATTGCTTTGTCAGTTATATTTCCTTTTTGATCTCCAGCTATTAACCTGATTGATTGAAGTACTTAAATCAACATGTACAATGCAGTCTTTTAGGATGTATGATTAGGGACATTGAGATAAACATCAAATAGTTTATTTGGTGAATCACCTCATTGTTGTTCTCAAAACCAAATACTACATTGTTATACATTGTTATATTTGATTTACACATATAATGTACATGTTTAATATACATAGTTAAATCATAAAAAAATGGTTGTGTTGTATGATTTCTTAATACTGTATGTTATAACCGTTTGCATAACTTGATTTTATGTTCTGTTGTCCATGCTTTTCATGTTAGACTAACCCAGCGCTCTAGAATCAAGACACACACCCTTGTGGTGGCCTTTTACTTGTATTGTGGTGAAACACACAAGTACATCATTGCCAGAGAGGACCATTTTATTGTTTTAGATGTGGTTGATTGATGAATAAATATTAAGCATACTTCTGTGGTACTTTTCGTTGTTTACATCACACTGCATTATAATGTGTTCGGAAATAAATTCATTTAGAAGTAACAATATGGGTTAGCACTTGAACATGTTTGTAAAGAGATGATCCTCACCCGGAACACTGGTTGTTGGTTTAAGATAAGATGGAACTTTATTGATCCCAATTTTGGAAATGTTTGCGTTGCAGCAGCATTAAAACACATGGCATTATACAATACAAATAAAAAGACAAGAAATAAAGAAGAAAATATACATGTTGAATTTACAAATGAGCAATAACAAGATATAAAGCAATGTATTATATTTACATAAGTATGTGACAGATGGAATATTAAATATTACCCTGAATATGTGAAATGTACAGTGAAGAGAGAAACTATGGAGCAGAGAGTTCTCTTCAACCAGAGGTGACTTGTTGTACAGCAACACGTTCTCACTCCCAACCCGTAATTATTATACCCTTATTGTTTTTACTTCTTTATTGTAATTGAATAATGTAGGACTTTTGTTGCCATCAGTTATGGGGAGAGTATGGGCTCAGAATACTGAAATCTGTATTGTTTCATAATTTTTTCCTTCTAATGTTGTATTCTTTTCTAAACCACACACTGTTATTTAGTCAACAATAACACATCATTATCCTTGTGTGTATTTATTTGTTTGATTAATAAACACAAGTTGGAGTCCGTCAGGACAGAGGGTCGGAGCAGCTCATTTGCATCCGAAAGTAAGTATTCTCTCCGCTCCGCTTGACAAACCCATGGACAAACCCCGTGATAGTCCTCAAGCTCTGATTAGATGTTTGAGTGTGCGCCGAGGGTTACGCCGAGCATCGAACAGCACTTTGAAATGGAACCACGGCAGACTGTCCAAACCTGGATTTGAACGGGTCCACCCCGCCCCCCACCCATCTCCGTCCCCAGAACTACACATGCTGGCTATTGTGTGTTTCACTACATGTTCTCTATCTATGACACGTCTCTGCTTTGAATTGTAGTTTTAAAAGACGTTTTCGTATTTCCCATAATAAGAAGTTGCCAGTATTAAACTGTGTACATCCCTGGAGGTTTAGGGGATAGGAAACACTCACATTTAAGATATATAATTAATAAATGGGGTGAACATTGCTTGTGCAGCATTAATACCCACATGCCAGCTAAGGTCAGAAGAGCTTTTGTTTTAGTTAACAGCTGGTCTTATGTCTGTGACCCCTGTTGTTGTTCATTGATAAGACTGAAACATGCACTTGTCAAGGTTCAGAGGCACATTTCGTATGGCAGTAGCTATTGATCTTAAGATAAGATAGTGATCCCAAGTTGTGTAACAGTTAAATATGCAGTGGTGTTTATTTGTAAATCATTTAGTATAATCAAACAAATTCTGTGTTTTATATTTAATAATTCTGTGTTCTTTATTTATTGAATGTTCAATACCTGACAAGGCCGGAGATGAACAACTTGGGTCGCAGCTTCCTCAACAGTGCATTACAAGACATCTATCAATATGTGTGTACCTCCAGCATTAAACTGTCACATTCTGCACATTTCTTATACTATCTACATACATCTTATAAGAGTATAATACATATGTATAATATCAGTTAAAATAAGTGCTTAAACATGCAGTAGTTAACATTGCAGGAAAGCAATATATTAGTACTTTGTCAGGCTTAATATGTATACCCCCAAAGCTTTTTTCTTATTCAACATAATACCTTAACCTAAAGTATTCTTTAATGTTTAAATAAAGCCTTATTAGATTGTCTGTCTGTGTCTCCTATTAATATCTAATAATACAAATAATACATTTCAATAACGTGCTTTAACCACCAGGTGTCCCTTTCTATCAGCTGTGCACCATTATGGTGTAAATATACCAATATACCGATTGGATCAAATATAAAAGTCAGCTGAATTAGTATTGATACTGCCAGGAGACTTATATTGTGAAGAGAAATTGAAGATTTTGTTTGATTTCTGATATATCTATGATCCACGTCACATATTCAGTTTAGGCGGCAGTTCTTCCTGTTTGTCGAGAAGTCTTCTGATCAGGGCTCTATAAATAGCGAACTACGGCAAATATGTAATATTTAATGCAGATGACCAAAGAAAATGTATCAGTTTCCAAAGTCAAATTCAAGCACTTTTCAAGCATTTTCAACACTACAAGGCCTCCAGAGCCGGACTGTGGCCGAGCTGGGGGGGGGCGACTAAGGGAAGGTCCTTTGGGTCAGTAGGGTGTGTGTGTGTGTGTGTGTGTGTGTGTGTGTGTGTGTGTGTGTGTGTGTGTGTGTGTGTGTGTTTGCTGCAGCAGAGACAACAAGGCTTATATACTAGGGAGTGTCTTTCAGTTCCTTGAGTTTATCAGTTAGCTCTCTCTCCAAAGTCTCCAGATGTCTTTCCTTTTCCTTAGGAGGAGCAGCTCTTTGGTGTAGGCTACGTTGAGCAGCCCTCCAACACTGTGCACATGGTCCTTAATGACCCGCTGAGCAATCAATAAATGCTCTTTGAGGTTCTCCACCATCACTTCCTTGTTAACTGAAAACCCTCTCTCAACGGATGCTTGGCCATGTGAAAGGACCAGGACGAGTTTGACTACCTCCCATAGATGACGACACTCTGCTTTGTTTGATAAATGCTCCTGGTAGAATTCATCCAATCTTCCACTTTGTGGGTTGAAGTCCCTGAAGCAATCTGACGCTGACATCAGGCTGTGGTCGTAGAAGTAACCAAACTCCCTAATGATCTCATCGCAACATTTGTCTTCAATGCGGCCAGTTTCCACAAGGAGCCGCAGAACAGTTGTGAGTTTTCGTGTGCTTACTTCTTTGCTCTTGGGGAGCACCCTTGGATCCAGAACAGACAAGTTTCTTACAAGGGGATATTTGAGTGGAGCCTTTTCAAAAAGCTTGGAGACCATCTTCAACAAAAACAGCTTGCAATTCTGTCTGAACTCTTCTTCATGTGTTCCACCAGACCTCGCTCTGTGACAAATCCCACTCTCAGTTTGGTGACATCCATGTGGTTGACTAGGTCAGTTAAGTCAACTTGCAGAAGCAAGACTGTGGTAGTTGCATTATTCATGACACTGGGCTTGATAAACTTCTCCAATAGACTCCTCAGTATATTAGAGAGATCTTGACTCATAAATGGCAGCATCGGTTTATCAGTCTGGTATAACTTCAAAAAAGGTGTGACTTCCCTTGCTACCATTAAAAAGAAGTTGAGCTTTGCTTCGAAAAGGTCATCTTCAACAGTCATCTGAGCAGTCTTAAAAGACTTAGTAGATGGTTCTGTTACAGTTTTCATTTTGGCAGCATCGATGTATATTTTTAGAGAAGGCAACATCTGTAAGGCACGCTCAGCTACCTCCACATTTTCAAGCCATCGATGATGACAGCAGTCAAGAGGGAAAGATGAGGTACCAGTGACTTCTGTATAGTCCTCCCTACGAGCTGGAACATCCTTGAAAAGCCATGTAAGGGCTGACCGAGCATGTCCCAGCTCCCAATGTGTGGCTGGGACCCTGCTCTAAAGGAGTTGTGTAGTATATGCAAACCACAGCTTCCTATATTTAGCATTTTCTTGCCGGTTTGCCCTTCAATGTTTTGCTGCGCTATGGAGAAGAGTTTCCAGTTCACATTTGGGCTGTTCATTGACAGCTGAATCAGGTTTTGGAAGCCGGTATCCAAACACACTGTCTCAACCTTCTCATATATTTGTGCTGCAGTGTGATGACTCATGAAAAACGATGTCAGATACCTCGAGTTTACTTGGTTATCATTCCAGAATCTAATGTGGATGTCAAGCTGGCTTTTCTTCATTTCCCGATTCAGACTTTCATCGAACAGAAGAACATATCCAGACTCTTTCTTGGCTTTGGCCTTCATTATGGAAGAGAAATGAGGACCAATCCCAAATGTAGTGAGATATGCCACTTTATTCTCCCCACAACTGAACTGCTTCGCTACATCACGGCCCGTCTACACTACAGCGTCTACAGCGTCGAAAGCTCCAATCTGCCCATTCACTTTCAATGGGGTGACGTCACGTAGCCGCGCTTTTTCGCCGAACTGAATTGTGGGTAGCAGAGCGGTCCGTCTCCGCCGGAGACGCCGGAGTAGCCAGCGCCAGCCAATCAAATCCCGTTTCTGAAAATCTGACAGCTGAAGCCGTAGCCAATCAAACCGCGTCTAAGCTGAGAGATATCCCGCCGTTCATTTCTATATTTCAAAAAAAGTTGGAGGAGAAACTAACTATCGCCGTAGCAATCACCCGGTTTTGTATGACCAGACCCTCTTCACCTACCGGGATACAAACCGGAGGAGCCAGGCATGGAGGGAGGCGGCAGAGGCAGTGGGGGAAACTGGTAGGTTTCCTGTTTGGGAGTTTATATATATATATTGCTCGCATAAAATCCCCGGGGGTTTTTACTTTGTATGTCGGGGGCGGGAGATTCATGTGATTGGTTGTTGGTCGTGTTGCTTGAATAAAATCCCCAAGCTCCAGACACGCCCAGCTCCAAGCTTTTTTTGAAGCTGTAGTGTGGACGCTCCGTCACTGTCAGGAAACATTGTCTGGAAAATGGCCCCTGCGTTCTCACATGATTTGTATGAATAGTGGCTGGTTACAACTTTTGTTGCCCAACATATTTCTGCTTTGAGTGTGGGATTAGAGCTAAACATGATGTTAAAGTGCCTGTGGTCTTGCTGGATGAATTGGCTGGATTTGATGAACCTGCTGATATTAGAGGGGCAACTCCTGTCGCTACTCCACTGGTGGCTTCCACTGCATTGGCTCTCTATACACTGCTGGTTGCTGATGTGGATGTAGCTGTGCTGCTTGCATCCAAAACATCTTCCAATGTAGGACCTGGAGTTTGAAGTATTCTCATCCAATCTTGATGCTTCTTTCCTAAATAACATATCATTAACACAAATTGTTGTAAGATGCTGAAAATGATAGTTGTCATTCAGTTATGTCGCTGTATGTAAGTTATCTACTTGTTTAACCTCTTTCATGGCAGTAACAGGACATACAGTAGCGTACAGTGGTGTATATTAACTAAGTAAATGTGCTCAAGTTAACTTGTGTACTTAAGCACAATTTTAAAATATGTACTTTCATTTTATGCAACTGTGTACTACACTTCTACTCCACTAAAGTTCGCCACTCTGCTCTTCCACAGCGCAGCTCCCCCTCCCTCCGCGGAAATTATGAATATATGGCGTATAGATAACACGGCAGGGTCCGTTACAGTTCGTTTTCATCCGATTTCAAATAAACAAAGTCTTAGCTTTCAGAATATTAAACTTGTTTCGGCAAATTCAGATGATAAATACAACTTTGAAGCTTGTAACGGCGTAATTACAAGCGGAGAACGGAGTAACTTAACGTCACAGCAGGCATGATAACAGCCGGTGTTTCTCCTGAGTGTTTTCCCCGGGAAACAAACACAATACACACAAATGCAAAAATACACAAACACACGCGAGCTTCCCCCAGACGAAAATATGTTTCCTCCGTTTGAAAGCTAGGAATCTCCTCTTTCCAACAGTGTATAACTTAAAATGTGTCTTCGGGTCAATGCGACTGATTTCGACAGAGCAGGTTTAGGCACGAAAAATACTACCCGTAAAAATACTGTACATTGCTTTTAAAATCATTCTGTGTGACATGAAACACCACAGGATGGCGACTGTTGCACATACTGACATACGCACCTCCAAATTATTTTCACCTGCATAAACAATTATCCCACATTGAGTTGGCTAACGTTACTAGCTTAAACAAACCTAACATGCAACGTTAGCCTAAGCCACAATTCTCTACGACGGCTTACCTTTCATGTGGCTCTTCAGCGCAGACTCTCCCATCGAGAACAACTGAATATCTTTTTGGCAACCTTTGCAGGAGGCTATTTGTTTTGTTGATCCTCGTTTTAGCCATGGCTTGTATTTTTCTTTGGATAGCCAACACTCGTTAAAACAGCAACCTCCTGGCATACTGTCATCAATATCACTCTCATTAGAATGCCCAGTTCACACAAAAAAAACACTTTCCGGTCGCGCGCATAGCGCGGGAAGGCCAACGCGGGGCTGTTTTATGTAGAAGCGAAGCAATTCTTTTATTTTAATCTAAAAAGCGAACTATTCAGTCAGACAGCAATTTATTGTAAAAGTAAAGCATTTACATTTTCAAGCACTTTATCTCAATTTCAAGCACCATTCCCAAAATTCAAGCACTTTCCCAACCTTGAAAACACCACGTCAAAATTCAAGCATTTTCAAGGATTTCAAGCACCCGTACGAACCCTGAGTTATAGTTATTAGTCACAATATAGCATTGTTAACTCACTCAACTCAAGTCTCAAAATACATCCAACAGATGCAGCATCACATGATGCAATAGATGTTCGGTTCAGATATCTGTTTGTTATTGCGATCTAATTGAGGGTGATCTATGAAGTCTTGGTGTTTTGTTTTTTCTTGCCTATATAATTGACTCCATACATTATGTGTAATGAATAGTTTGATAAATATTAACATGTTGTGCTGTAACGTTAAATGAATTTAACTTTGATTCCTAAGTGTATGTTCATTGTGGGACAGTGTCATATTGAAATGCAGTTCTTGGGTATAAAGTTTAAATATGCTGCATGACGTTGTTGCATGAGTTGCTTCGAAGTTACCCCTTTGGTCAGGGATTGCTTTAGGTCGACCACAATATTAATGATATCAACCTCTCGTACATATGGACATGAGCCAAATGATTGTGATGTAATCGACCGACTGCCCAACGCTACGATGTGAGACCCTTTCTGTGTGTAAACAAAGTGACATAGGGGTTTTATTTTGTGATTAATCAAATGTAAGCCTGCCGTTGCTTTGCATTGTGTATGAAAAAGGTATAACCATAGTAACCACATGTCTGCTCAGGAATGAAGGACTGTATTTTTCTAAACATTTAATATTTATTTATATCCGAGTACCTAAGGATATACACATACCCAAGTATCCCATTTTCCTTTCATATTTATAAAGTTGTAGGTGAAATTGTTATTTAGATTAAGCTATTGTTGTTATTATTATTTACCTATTGGAACAATCATTATTCCCAAAAATGCAAGAAGTGAAATTAGGTGTTTTGAGATATTGTAGAAGCATGACTTGTCAAGAAGTTACCAACAATAACTTTTTAGGAAAATATCAGAAAACACTCTTGACTTTGATAAATGTAAAAGCTGCAAATCTCAGAGAACAAATGTTGTTTTGTATGATTTGCATGTATGATGAACCATGCGAGTGAAGGCTTAAAACAATCCCCAATTATTAAATCTAAGCAAAACATGCATCAGACTTTAGTGACACAACTTACTTTGTCAGAGGATGGATTGCAATGCCGGTGGCAGCGGTCTTTGGCAAATAGGTGGTTCTCTGAATTATGTAATTAGTGCGAATGCTGTTTACAAAATTCCACTATAGTACTTCAAATCTTTATTAGTGTGAATGCTGCCAAAAAGGCCACATTATTAACCCAAAACTACACAAAAATTACACTTCAGATACGCAACTTCCTTGACATGCTTCACGTTTTGAAATTTCACAGATATCTGTTACGGTTCTTCCACAAAACGTTCACATGTAAGAGGTTCATCTCTCATTAGCCGTGTTCACACTGCGGTAACTTAGTTCATGCAAACTCTTTAGTTTGCATGAACTAAGTACAGATCGCGTTCACACCAGAAAAAGTCCCAGGGGGAGGATTAGGCAAATGAAGCCGCTGACGTCACTTCTTCTTCTTCTGCTTTGGGTTTACTGGCAGGCCGCAAACCACTTCACGGCGTATACTGCCGCCCAAAGTCCCCGGCCCAAAGTCCCTGGCCGGAAGTCCTCGGAGTTGGGGACTGGCTTCAGTAGAAGCTGCTGGGAGTCCCAGCAGCTTCTACTGAAGCCTTCCGAGTAAATCGCCAGAACGCCGACACCTCCTCATCTCCACCGCTCCCATGTTTTATTTTGTGTTGCCATAAGTTAGTCTCTCTGCGTTTCTGCGCTGGGCTAATGCTAATGCTAATAATGCTAATGCGAGGATAATAAAATGGCGGCTTCACAAAATTTTTTGGGAGTTTTACGGGACTTTCGAGGGGGTAAAAAGGTTCGCATGAACTACTTTTAGTACCGGCTCTTTTTGGTGTGAACGCGATCATGAACTAAGGTCGCATGAACCTTTGTGGGAAAAGTACCGCAGTGTGAACGCGGCTATTCAGAACAATGGAAACCTGTGAGCTCTACAGAGCTCGTTAGCTCAACAAGAAACACCTGTGTAATGGAACACGATGATGTCATCACTCCAGCTGACATGCAGCAGACTTCAACAGTCCAGCTGTGAAGACATCTCAGAGACACACACTCTCTCTCTCTCACACACACACACACACACACACACTCTCTCTCACTCTCCCTCACACACACACTCTCACACACACACATACACACTCACACTCTCTGACACATACACATACACTCTCTCTCTCTCTCTCTCTCTCTCTCTCTCTCTCTCTCTCTCTCTCTCTCTCTCTCTAATAACCTAAGTAGCCTACATACAAAAACAAAAAAGTATATATTGCCTTATAAAATACAGAAAAGTTTAAACATCTAGCATGATAATAATAAAAAAAGACTAATGATATCTTAAACCAAAATAAATAAAATGGAAAATTAACCGACAACAACAATTTAACATAAATAAAACAAGGATAAGTTTGAATCAATGTTGTGTAAAGTACCCGTTATGGTTAAAAAAAAATATTTTTTTATTTTTATATTTTGAAAATAATACAGCTTCCGGCTTCCCGGGACACGAAGGGGAGACACGAACAATTCTTCCACTTGAAATGCGTTTAAACTGTGTCAGAGAGATGTTTAATCGGTTAATTTCAATTGTTTAATAATTGGTGTTTAATACTGGCAACTTCTAATTGTTGGGAAAACGTTCCCAATCGAGACGCCCCATAGATCATTTGGGGGGGGGGCGTTCGATCCAGCTTCGATTCCGTAACCTTGATGCACTGCCAATCCAACATCCAATCCCGACTTGAAGTTTAATCTTGTGGACTGTAGTCCTAAACGATAGCTGGGGATTGTGGGTAGTGTAGTGTCTTCGGCCATCCTCACCTCGATGACAGCGCAAAGTCGATGATGCTCGAACTGTCCCTTATAGGCCTACGTCTGTTTCCGGTTATTTTATTTTGAAATTCAGTTCCTGACGGACACCAAAAAAGCCAGAGATTATGGAATTAAACCAATAAATAAAAGCAAGGATAATTGTGTGTTATTGGTGAGTAAATAACAGTGTGTTATTTTGAAAAGAATAACAAATTAGAAGGAAAAAAAGATTTTAAAAATACAGATTTCAGTATCCTGAGGCTCTGAGCCCCATTTATTTTCCTCACAGACGGCAACAAATGTCCGAAATTATACGATTTAAAATAAAAGCAATAATTGTGGCTTGATATTGAGTAAGAACATGTTTTTATGAACCACACAAAAGATGTGCTGCAGGCAGTAGAAATACATTGCTTTTAAAATCGTGCTGTGCAACACGAAAAAAAGGGGCAAATCATGTTGGTGAACACGAATCAATAGATTAAAAATCATGTTGGTGAACACGAAATGCCGTGAGACTGGGTTGCAATTAGGGCTGTGCATCTTCACTGGTCTCACGATTCGATTCGATTACGATTATCCTGTCAACGATTCGATTCGGTTCGATATCCCGGTGCATCCCGATTCATACCAATGCGTTGCATCCTTAATTTTCTATATTACTGCACATGGCTTATTTTTCATCAATGCATACATGCAGTAAATACATATGAACTCTCTTTTTATTATTTAGAAAGTGCTTCAGAAATCAATAACATAAATGTCTTGACATTAATTTATAAACCAAAATAAATTAATTGTATAGGTCTAGCCTCCATGTGTGAAGTTGTTCCATCCTCAAAAACAAAAAGCTAATGCTTCTGCAGTCTAGCTGCAGCTTCTAGCAACGGCCTTCTGTTAAGAAAGGACACTGAATGTCCTGAATGTGGCATCACACACAGGACCTGAGTCTGAGCACAGCAGACAACAGGAGTATTTACAACAGCATATACAAACTAAAATACTGCATGTGGGTGCACACTTACATTCTCTGTTTTACTGTTACACAAATCCCATGAATGTATGAGATTAAATTAGCTTCATTATATCTCAGTGATTAAGTGAATAATACAGTTTATATCGGGTCACTATCAGCATGTCACTCATTATTTTTCAGGGAGGGGGCGGGGCTTGGAGGAACGGAGAGGAGACGGTGATCGCGGAAGCTTTTTTCCTCCTGCCTTCACGTCTGAAAATTGCTAGAGGACATTCATACTTTGCAATCCAAGACATAATTAAATCCACCAAAAACCTGATATGATTGTAACTTTTACAACTTTTGAAAAACATAAATCCCAGTCACACTCCATGTGTCTCTGAGCCGCAGCGACACAGAGTGATTCGGAGCAGGTCCTTCTGCTGCTGCTGGTTCTGGACTGGTGTTCTTGTGTTGGTGGATAAAGCAGACTGCTCCGTGTTTCTGTGCCGCTGTCACGTCTGTTCCCTGATCTCTGCGTCACCGACCGATTTGATATTAAAGTGACAGAAAATCAGGAAGCAACGTTACTACTCTATAACTGATTATCTTCCGTCACTGCATCGAGACCGAATCGTCCACGTCCGCATCGCAATGCATCGTAGAAACGATTATTTTCAACACCCCTAGTTGCAATACCTGTGTACTCTCATGTTCCGATTAACCCAGCTTCCCTACATTTCTTTCTTTTTGGTTTCTATATACGCCGGGATCCGGAGTCATGGATGATCATGTTGCTGTGGTCCTGAGCCCTGGATCTTGAGTCGTGGCTGTGGTCCTGGATCATCGGTCCTGGATGGATATCCTCGTGGATTCATCTTCCTATTATACACACATGCATTTCCAAACATTTGGACTACCTATGTTGCAAATGTATTCTCTTTTCAATTTACACACGGCATCTATTGCAGTCTGTCCGTCCTGGGAGAGGGATCCCTCCTCTGTTGCTCTCCCTGAGTTTTCTCCCATTTTTCCCTTTAAACTGGGTTTTCTTTGGAAGTTTTTCCTTGTACGATGTGAGGGTCTAAGGACAGAGGGTGTCGTATTGTCATACTGATATTCTGTACACACTGTGAAGACCACTGAGACAAATGTAACATGTATGATATTGGGCTATATAAATAAACATTGATTGATTGATATGTACTGGCATCTCTACACTGGCCTCCGATAAAGTCTAGAATCGATGTTATAATGTTATTGTTTGCATACAAGACCCTTAATGGTTTAGCCCACCTTAACTTACTAAATACCAAAGCTGGAGCTGCCGGAAATAATCGGCAAGGCAGCAGCATGTAGAGGTCTCCCCGTTCCACGAGTACGGGAGAGGGTGGCTCTGGATGACATGGCGGGCATGTTTTTTTCCAGGGAATAGGCCGTCTGACGTTCGGCTATTTCCTGGCTCCTCGTACTTCTTCAAAGTGTGTAGAGACGGCGCTGCAGCCGCTACAGAGGAGGAATGAGAGTACTTTTTACCTGGACGACCGGCTGCTGCTGGCTCGCTCCAGGGAGGAAGCGGCTTTACAGACGGTATACTCATATCGCATCTGTCAAAGCGGGGTTTCATGATCAACTGGGAAAAGAGCTGTTCTGTTCCAGCCCAGAGTATTGTTTACCTGGGGGTGGAATTGAACTCAGCCCGCATGAGAGCACGACTCTCACGGCAGAGAGTGGAAACGCTGACAGCTCTCCTTCAACGTGTCATACCACGCAGCGTGGTGACGCTGGAAAAGTCCCCAAGTCCTGTCAGAGGGGGTTCCCCTGGGCAGAGTTACGTCACACATCTCGGTGTTCACAGACGCATCTCTCTCAGGGTGGGGAGGAACGTGCATGTCACATGTTTTTCCACAAATTGATCTCCGTACGGAGAGTAATTCAGCACTTTGCCCCGTTGCTGCAGAATCAGCATGTGTTGATTCGCACAGACAACAAAGCCGCGGCGGCCTACAGGGCAGGACACACACCGCCACTCATCCCCTGTGCGTGTACACGCCTCATGATGACAGCCGGAGTGAAACGCAGCGTGTGGAGGCTTCCTCGCAGCCTTTTCGTCTCACGGGAGGCTGAGTGCCCCAGCGGCAGCGCCCGCAGCGCCACGGCGTCAGGGCTCACTGCAGAATTCTGCTAGTTTTAACCTATCGGTTAATAAACTGCAGAGCTCGCTAATTAAGCCGGCTGCCACTAATCTGTTGATTAAGTAGACAGCAGGGCTCGCTGCAGACGCCTGCCGGTTTTAACCCCTGTTAATAACCTACAGAGCTCGCAGCATTCCTCTGTCCGAGATACGCCTCGTACACACGGCCTTAATAAACACATGCACGCCGTTATAACGCTTCATGTGGGCAGCACTGCACACACCTCCATCCATCCCCTGAGCGTGTACGCGCCTCATGATGAGAGTCGGAGTGAGACGCAGCGTGTGGAGGCCCCCGCCTTGGGTTGCCTCACGGGCAGCAGCGGGGCTCTGGCGTGGCTCGTCACCATGACGACCAAAAACACATCTCGAGCACGTGCGCCCGCTCTCAGAGTGGCAGCGCGCGGGTCTGATGGACAGATGGATGAGCAGGCTGATCAGCAGAGGATACGTCCTGCAGTTCGCCTCTCCCCCCCCACAGTTCAATGGGATACAGGAAACACTCCTGTCCTCCCAGAAGCTATGTCTTGCGCTCCAATCCGAGCTGCTGGAACTCCTGTTGAAACAGGATATCTCCAGGGTTCCTCAAAGGGAGGAAAATCAGGGGTTTTCACTCCCGTTATTTTTCTAAATCCCGAAAAAGACTGGGGCAATGAGACATCCTCGATCTGTCAGTATTCCACATGCTGACGATCAAACAGGTGCTGGAATGTGTTCACCAGGACGACTGGTTCACTTCCACCTGAAGGATGCATACTTCCACCTGAAGGATGCATACTTCCACGTACCCATCATCCCGAAACACAGGAAATTCCTGCATTTCTCATTTCAGGGAATATCAGACCAGACAATCGTCTGGCGTTCGGATATTTCCTGGCTCCTCCCATTTTTGTGGAGAGAAGGCTGGAGCCGCTACACAAAGGAGGGATGAGAGTGTGGTTTCCTCTGGACGACCTGCTATTTGCTGGCTCGTTCCAGGGAGGAAGTCGCTTTCCAGACGGTACATCTCGTATCGCATCTGTCAAAGCCTGGGTTTCATCATAAATTGGAAGAAGATAAACTCAGCCAGCAGAGCATGGCTCTCGCGGCAGCGATTGGAGGAACTGACAGCTCTCCTCAAGCATGTCACAACCCACACAGCCCTCTCCGTGACGCAGCTGCTCGGCGTTGGCGTCAGCTGGTCACGTGATGATCCCCCGGGGTCTCTTCCAACAGGGGGACACTCCAGAGGTGGTTCATTTGCTGCAGAAGCCTGCTGTTTAAACCTATTGGTTTATAAACTGCAGAGCTCGCGGCATTCCTCTGTCCCCAGATATGCCTCCAACACACGGTCATAACGCCTCGTGTGGACAGCATACACACACCTCTCATCCTCTGGGCGTGTACGCGCCACATGAGGAGAGACGGAGTGAAATGCAGCGTGTGGAAACTCCCTCGCAGCCCTTTACCTAAAAGTGTGAGGCGGTGTCGCAGGCTTCTGTCTCGGTAGAGAGCCGGAGAACATGCTCACTCCACCAGAGGAATTCCTCCTCCACGGCTTTGCACGGAGGAATGTCAGTGGAAGATATTTGCACGGCTGCATCTTGGTCTTCCCCCTGTTCATTTATTCAATTGTATTTGAGGGATGTTTCCCATTCCTCTCTGACGCACCCTGTTCTGGGTGTCCTGTCAGAGTGAGTGACGTCAGGGAGCCAGCTGAGCGCCTCTCTCCTGCCTCTCGGCACACAGAGAGCGGCCCTTTTCCCCTCGTAGGAGAGGGATGTTCCCCTTCCTCTAATACACTTCGTACGAAGTGTCTGATTAGAGTGAGTAACGTCAGGGATCCAGCTGGGCGCTCTCCTACCTGGCTGGCGCGGAGAGAGCGGCTGTTCCCTCTCTATGATCACAGGATAAGGTGGGACCTTCGTCTCTACTTCTCACAGCGGTCGGTATGTATTGTTCCCAGCCTTCACCCCTTCAGGAAAACAGGTATGTGTGCTATGTTCCAGGGACGGGGAGGTGCCATTACGCATGGCACACAGGCAGGGGGTGCTATTGAGCAGGTGTGTCTGTGCTTCTAGTGCCGGGCGGACCCAGTGGGGCGCAGACTACATCCTGCTTCGCCCTTAACCCAATAACGATAGCCTTAGAAGGCGAAGCCATATACGAAATAGACTGGGGTTACCTACTGTAACCCAGCTTGTATGAGTAATGGCGCAGCCCTCTAAGCGCCGGGCCCCACTGACTCCACGAATAGCTGAAGAAAAGTTATGTTGTATGGGAGCAGATTGCCGGGCCACCTTCCTATTTATACCGGAAGGAGACCCGAGGGTGGGGCCCACCTAGCGGGTGGGCGTGGACTACAAGTGTTTCAGTGCTGCGCGGGGGCGCAGGGGGATTACCCAATAGTGATAGCCTTAGAGGGCTGCGCCATTACTCATAGAAGCTGGGGTTACAGTAGGTAACCCCAGTTTCCCGGGGAAAACACTCAATGTTGTTACGCCTGCAGTGACGTCAAGTTACTCCGTTCTCCGCTTGTAATTATGCCGTTACAAGCTTCAAAGTTGTATTTATCATCTGAATTTTCCGAAACAAGTTTAATATTCTGAAAGTTTGTTTATTTGAAATCAGATGAAAACAAACTGTAACGGACCCTGCCGTGTTATCTATGATTACTATATGCCTTACATTCATAATTTCAGCGGAGGGGGGCGGCGCTGCAGAAGAGCAGATTGCAAGTGAGAGCTGTCTTTGTCCCTTTACAAGCTTCAAAAAGGTATTTATCGTTTGATTTTGGAAGTAAAAGTTTCATATTCTGAAAGCCGAGACTATTCTTTTACACAAATGCACGTTTATTTTGAAATGAGCCTTTGCGACTTCCGACTGATGTCGATAGAGCGGGTCACATATGAGTAAAGAAAGAAATGTTTTGTAATTTTGCTTGTGGTATTGACTATCCTATTATAGCAAAAACAACTACATTTTAACACATTTTGACTTGTATTACTTTGAGGATTGAATTGTTAAATAATGTGAATTTCAGGTTATAAAAACTGTGTAAATACAAAAACAAAAAAGTTGACTGTTATTACAGTTTTTCTCAATCGCTAAACCCACTATTTAGAATAAAAATTCCTTTCATCAAACCAACAGCACAGCCATTGAAACAGAAAACATTTTTCTACCATTTTCTTTTCATTGTTCTACCATTTATCATTGATATCACACAAAATGCAGATGCTAAGCAGTGTTTTGCAAAACAGATCACACAATTCTCTAACTGAAGTTACAATTCTCTACACAAACATAACAAATCTTCTGTGTAACTGTGGATAACACTTACTCCTCATAAACTTAGACCATAGCTACACTAATTGACACTTGATGTGCAAAATATTAACACTTGTTATCAGTCAATCGCCCCATTGAAAAAGGTAACTGCATGGAATGTACTGTATACCTTAAAGCAGGGTTGCCCAACCTTTTTTGAACCGAGAGCTACTTTTAAAGTTGCCAGTCTGCCGAGATCTACCAGTCCAATTAGAGAGGCGTAGCCATTACTGACAGCCTACTGCCAGGTAAATACACACTTCTACTTGTATAAAACTGACCTTTGTACGATTAATACTTCAGAAAATACTGCAGATCCTTTATCTTTCTAATCTACACACATACAAGTATTTAACTGAAGTTACACAACAGTGTTGTTGATGCAGAGTTGGAGTTTATGCACACGTCACAAATTACAGTGGGTAATGTTTTCAAGAAGCATTGAACAGTGCTGCCACATATGACACAGGGAAAAAGAAAAGACTCTGAACCCTTTCTTTGCCATTATATAAAAATAGTGTTTCGACAAAAGTATAAATTAGGCTTACTAATAAGACAACTCAGATCTGAAGCTACTCAGGAATCTGCTGCAACAGTGCAATAAAAAAGACTAAATGAATAGAATCAAACCATTTTTTTGTTGCATTTTAGTAGAGTATAAAAAGAAAGGCCTTTAAAATAGGATGCAAGCAACACTAGTTTCTTAACCTGAATTGATAATAGACTATAATCAATTTAAGTTTGCATTCTTATACCATTTTGTACAATAATTATAATGAATAAGTTCAAACAAACTAAAACTTACAGCTGATTAATAACGGTATCTAACTTGAGTTTGTATTGTATCAAAAACCTGTTGAAATGCTACTGTTATTTTTACTGTCCCCAAAAGTGCGTCGCAGCCTCCAGGTAAGCTTCTTTCACAACTTCGCCGTCTTTGAAAGACTGCATGTGTTTCTCAAGAACGTGACTGACACGATGAGATGCTCTGGAGCAGCCTTGCTCTTGTTGTTGGGCCTGGTGAATATGGACTGCTGTGCATTTAGCTGTCCTCTCAGGCCCCTCCCCTTTTGGAGCGTAGGGCAGAATTAGGAGGGAATTCCGTCTCGTAGCGTTTGTGCACTGTTTTGAAATGCCGCTCCTAAATGACCCTTCTTCGATAAAGCCACGCTCGCATTGCAGACGAGACAGATGGACTTTGAATTGGAATAGATACAAAAATGATCATCATCCCACTCGGAGTAAAAATGATATATTTTGGGCTTTTTTGCTTCTGCCATAATTGCGGTCTTGTGTGTGGGCGGACTGTCACTCCTGTTCACACGGACAACGTCAGCGAACTAGTGCCCACTGCCCACCAGCCACGCCCCGACACATGGGGTCACGCCGGCCAATCACAAAGCTTTGATGCGTTCAAGTGCATTATTCTGGCACAGGAAGATTATGTTATAGGACATTAACGATAAAACAGAATATTGTTGTTCTATTTTTAGACACATCTCGCGATCGACTGGGAATCTCCCCGCGATCGACCGGTCGATCGACTGGTTGGGCACCCCTCACTTCAGTAAGATGTTTGTGTGAACAAAATGGCTGATCGAGTAGGTAGAGGAGCTCTGAGAGGAAGAAGGAACCCTGTTGTTCAGCGAGGAAGAGGGAACCCTGATGTTCACAGAGGAAGAGGGAACCCTGATGTTCAGCGAGGAAGAGGGAACCCTGATGTTCACCGAGGAAGAGGGAACCCTGATGTTCAGCGAGGAAGAGGGAACCCTGATGTTCACCGAGGAAGAGGGAACCCTGATGTTCAGCGAGGAAGAGGGAACCCTGATGTTCACAGAGGAAGAGGGAGGGCTGTACGTATGCGTGGTGGAAGAGTTGAAAGGGGACCAATGCGAACAGTAGTTTCGGACAACACCCATGCAACTATTGTGGACCACGTCATAAACCATGGCATGTCCCTCAGTGAGGCTGGCCAAAGGGTTCAGCCCAACATACGGAGATCAACAGTGGCATCCATTATTAGGATCTTCAGGCACGAAAATAGGTAAGCTATTGTAACCCTTTTTTACAGCACTTCATGCATTTCTATTTTTATGTAGGTTTCGATCACTGTTTTTATATTACAGTTCATAACATTCTCAAATATGTATTGATAGAACTGAAAGAGCACCCCACTCTGGTGGCAGAGGAAAGGCCTTTACTCCAGAACAAGAGTCTGCCATTGTTGATATGGTTGTGGCCAACAATGAAATCCGCTTAAGGGAGATTCAGGCCAGAATAATTGCAAACCAGGATGTCTTCAGTAACATTGCATCTATAAGTGTTGCAACCATTGACCGGGTGTTAAAGAGGCACCACCTCAGAATGAAACAGATCTATAAGGTTCCCTTTGAACGCAACTCTGACCGTGTGAAGGAGTTAAGGCAGGTAAGGACCTCAATCACAGTGATGGCTTGCCTATATTTTTAGTATGTCGGACTGCTTACAGTAATGTAAAACGGTCCTCCGTTTGTTTCATTTTCTTTTGCGAATGATGGAGCTGGAAGGCAATGCATTACCACATGTTTTTGTATATGTGGATGAAGCAGGCTTCAAACTCTCCAAAGTGAGGAGACGTGGGAGGAACCTTATTGGGCAAAGAGCAACAGTCTTTGTTCCAGGCCAAAGGGGAGGAAACAGAACATTGTGTGCGGCTATCTCGACACAAGGCATCCTTGCTCACATCCCTGTAATGGGAGCATATAACACGCAACGTGTCCTTGCCTTCCTGGATGTCCTGTATGATCGACTTGTGCCACCAGAAGAGAGGTATCAAGTGAGGTCGGTTCACGTGGTCATATGGGACAATGTGGCATTCCACCACTCTCGTGACATGAGGGCATGGTTTGAGGCTCATCCACACATGGCCATGGAGTTCCTCCCTCCATACTCCCCATTTCTAAACCCCATTGAGGAGTTCTTCTCTGCCTGGAGATGGAAGGTTTGTGACCATCATCCTCATGACAGAATGCCCCTTTTGGACGCAATGAATGCTGGCTGTTGGGACATCTCTGCGGAATCCTGTCAAGGGTGGTGTCGACACGCAAGGAGATATTTCCCACGCTGCCTTGCAAGGGAAGACATACGCTGTGACGTAGATGAGGCTATGTAGCCAGACAGAGGCCAAAGAGCAGATCAGTAAAGCTATAGATCTCATTCTCTGCTTTACTGCTGATTTACATCATTTACCCATGTTTTTTTTTCCCAGTGTATTGCTATTCATCTTTTGTTTCTGTTACGGTGCTCTTCTGAAAATGAGACAATAAAAACAATGACATAGTTACAGTAACATACTGTTTTTCCTACATGTAAGTTTGTTTCTCCCAACTTGTCAGTTTTCGGTTCAGTTTCCAATATCGATAGCTTGAGCTTTGTGTATTTAGTGTGCCACTTAGTAATGACTGTTCAAATAGTCTTCTAATGAGCTGACAAATGTTTGTTTTTGGAGAAGGTATCTGGTTTTGGATGGGGTATTTTTAGTTTTGAGTGCCTTAGAGCACTTTGCAAGAAATGTATATTGATATGGTAGAATGTGTTGTTATGGTGACCGGAGTTTCAGTTATGAAAACACATTTGTCTCATTAGAGGACAATTTGTTCTGTTTCGATCGACTTATTCTTTTTTGTGACCAGTATTTTCAGTTTTGGTCATGTAAGTGCATTTTGCAAAAGATATTCAGAGTTATGGCAAGTGTGTTTCTGTTTAGATGGCTATGTTCTTGTTTTGAATAAATGAATTTTGATTCTAAATAATGGGTTTAGCAATTGAGAAAAACTGTAACATGTTGGGTGTGAATTCCTACCAGAGCACAATATAGATATAAAATGATGCTATAACCCACCAGTAACAGCCATAGACTGTGGGTTATATAGGAGACATGTGTCTATCTATGCCATCATACATCTATAAACTAGCTGATAACTGTCAGCATTCACTGCAGTGTTACGACCCTGGGTCGTTAGGTCATTTGTGAATATTTTTCCCTCCGTCTGTGAGTGAATGTGTGTGTGTGTGTGCGTGCGGGCGTGTGTGTGTGTGTGCGTGTGTGTGTGCAAGCAGGTGGTGCCCGTTAGCTGATTAGCTCCACTTGTCAGGCTGATTGGTCCACCTGAGGAGACGGGAGCATTATAAGCTGCAGCCGTTAAAGTCAACAGATATTGTTTTAAACTGTATTAAAGTAAACAGGTATTATCTTGAACTGTATTGAATTAAACATGTATTATTTTGGACTGTTTTAAGTAATCCTAAATATATATATATATATATATAACCTTCTCATGTACACTCAATGACCCAGATACCCTGCTACACAAACATACAGCTCCTCCCACCAGCACACACACATATTCTTTTCAAGGTTCAATCTGGGCCAATATAATCTCAGGCACCAATATATCTGTGTATAATGTTTTGGCGCGTTTCCACTGCAGCGGGTAGCTCGCTTTAAGCGCGCCGAGCCGTGCGGGGCCCGTTTTTGGTTGCGTTTCCACTTGGCCTAGTTTTGGCCCGAGGCTACTTTTTCACCCTTTTTCTGGCCCGACTAAATCGTGGTTCTATCGAGGCCAACAAGCGGGGCCAACAAGCGGGCGGAATATGCTAAACTAGTGACGACTGCTGATTGGTCAGAGAAAATCGTCACAATTCTCGCACGACTTAATCCCTAGTGTCGCATATATTAAGGGACGCTTGCAGCAATTTTGTAAACCTAAGAAAATGACAAAGAAAAGCATACCGTGGTCGATTGACGAAGTTGCGACGTTCCTCCAGCTGATTGCAGATGATAAAATCCAGCGGGAGCTCGACGGCACAACTCGCAACCTAAAAGTTTTTCAGGAGGTCTCTGCACTGATGTCCGAACGCGGATTCTCAAGGACTTTCCAGCAGTGTAGGGAAAAACTGAAAAAGCTTAAGAGTGAGTATAGAGCCGTGAAGGACCACAACGGCCGGAGTGGTTCCGATAGGAAAAGCTGGAAGTGGTTCGACCTGTTGGACGCTATTTATGGCCATAGACCGGCCAACGTTGGGAGGGAGGGAGGCCTGGACTCTGCAACCGCGTTACTGGAGTCCCTGCATGGTAAGTCTTTGCTAACGCTCTGTTATTTGCTTGAAAGCGTTGTGTCCCTATCTATTCTAAAGCTCACTTCTAACAAACAAGTATTTTATCCTTACATTTATGTTCGGCAACCCATGCTTTTATGGAGCCCCGAAGAGCTACATAGCTAGCTAAGGCAGATAGCATTAGCTAGAGCTATTGTTTGCTAACACCACATGCGCCATTGTTTAGGTTCTTCTTTTCTACAGTTGTTGTTGCTATTTAGTATTGTGCTACAGTAGTTTGTGGAATTAACAAGTCATGTTGTTCTAGATGATGCCATTGTGACTAGTGAGGAGGAACAGTCCCGAACACCGGGTGGTGGCAGTGTTCCGTCCACAACATCAGAACGGACCTCAACTCGACCACAGACACCAGCTGAGGAGGAATCGACACCAACGCCGAGTGCCATCACGACACCGCAGCGTGTGGTTCTAGGTAAGAAATAGGCATGGCAAAACCACTAGAATTGTGACTTTTTTTTAAACTTTAGATCATCCATCGTTATTAAGTAAAATAAGCTATACCACTGTGTGGAAATGCTCTGTTACAAACTAGCTAGTACGCAGCTAGCAAAATTGTGTGTGGCATCCTATTATATACATATATTTATAATAATTATCAACAGGCTGGACATAATGTAATTCACTTTCACAATCATTGTAAACATCTAGGGAATAACTGTCTTTAGGTCATCCTTACTGTTGTTCTGCTTATACATTTTATTATATCCTTGTGTGACCTGTACCTGTCCTGTGTTTTTTATTGTTATAATTATCTTATCGTCATACAGGCAAGAGGAAACGAGGAGGAGACGAGCACCTAGCACAGCAGGCACGGCACCATGAACAGAGCCTGGCCCAGGTGGATCGGCACTGGCAGCTGACCATGGAGGCTGTTGCCCGGGCGAGGGAGGAGGAAATGGCCTTGAGAAGGGAGGAGAACGCTCAAACTCATGCGTTTAACCTAGCCTTCCTGCGCACTCTCGGCCAGGTTCTAGGGGGCAGCCGACGTGGCCCGTCTCCTCAGGAAGACGAACCACCTCTGTAATTTTAACATTATTCAGTTTCATCTCTCTTGTTTTTGTTAATTCTTGTTTATTTCTTATCTTTCCTTTTTTATATATATATATATAATGCCATATATTTTTATGCTGCTGCAATACAAACATTTTTTTATTTTGTATTTGTACAATGCCATGCCTTTTTATGGCTATGGTATGCAACAAATATATATATATTTTGTATTTCTATTGTACATGCCATGCCTTGTTATGCTGCAACAAAAAACACTGCCCAAATTGGGATTCAATAAAGTACTTCTCATGTTATCTCTTGTTGATAAATGCACCATCTGATTTCCTGCCATAATCTGATTAACAAACTGATTTTCGTGAGCATGTAAACAAAGTCACTGGGTTGCCACTCACACACAAAATTACAGTTTTGGAATGAGGTAGAAGTTATAGGCCTATATTTTTCCTAAATAAAAATAGGCTACAACTAATAATATTTGTGGATCTTTAAAAAAAAACATCACTCAAACAATTGTAAAAATAGCCCAATTAAGATCTAGAGATATAAACATGCAACACCATCAGTTAGGAAAAAGCCCATAAGATAAAAGTTAATTTTAAGAGATTTAAAGCAAGAAATTGAGTTTGCCTGCTTGAGGTCCTCCTAAAACATTATTTGGTAACTGACATTAAAGTAAAAGATTTCCTTTTACAAATAAACTGGAAGGGGGTATTTAGAAAAAAAGAGAAGGGGGGGATAAGAGATCATTTGTTTACTTTCATATTTGCTCAAATGTTCTTATTAAGTACTTAGCCTACTGGTGCTTGAAAATCAAATATTTACTAAATAGTCAATTCTGATAACATTTTTTTGTTTAAATCATTTGACAAACACATATGTGAAAGAGAAAAACAGATTTATTTATGTTCAATACAATGTAGTAATAATAAAAACAAAACAAATGGCACTAGCCTTAATGGCCCACAATCTTTCAATGTCGTGTTTATAATTACAAACACAAGAAATGTATATCGCTGATGATGTTATGAACCAACACATTCAAGTTTTCTGAATACAATGAATATTTAGCTATTCAGGTAGCGCATTAAACCCTGTCGTATTTCAGTGCCCTCCTCCTCTGCACCTTGAGCCACTGCTACCCCAGGCTCCGCTACAGCTGGTGCATCCCACCCATCATCATAGGCCTCTCCATGACTCTCGCAGAGGTTATGCAGAGCACAGCATGTCAGAACCATGGATTTAACAAGTTTCACATCACAGTCATTTCTTTTCATGAGGCAACGCCACCTTCCCTTCAGTCTACCAAATGCGTTTTCTACCACTACCCGTGCGCTGCAAATGTTTTCCTTAAAGGTATACACTCGCGGAATGGTGTGTCCTGTCTCTCCATCGCTGGCCGCAGTTTATTGCACAGGTAGACGTAGGTTTCCTCAGACATCCTGAAGTTCTCCACCCACTGAGTGTGTGTGAAAGATGGAACAATCACACCCCACCACTCGGTTGCTCGGTCAAGCATCCAAACACATGGTCTGCGGTGGCAACCTAACTTCTGAAATACACAAACAAAAGCATACATATTTTAATAATTAAATACTTGATTCACTTTTGTCATATAATGAGCGTGAAACACATTGGTCGTATAGTGAGCGTGAAACACATTGCTAGTTAGCTAACGTTAGCTTACCGAGTAGCGTTGTCGTTGAATCGTCCTGGAGTAGTCTCTGCCGCGTTGTACGATTGCCATAAGTCTCCCCTCAGCTTCTTCTGTATTCCGTCTTGCTCTAAGCAGCCTTTTCCGAAACAAAGTTTTCCTTCTTGCTGTGATAAAAAACCACATACCAAGAAGCAAGGACACGATGGCTTCCACATGCTCCATTGTTGTTGTGTGAGTTGTGTCGCATTGAAGATGACCTCACGGCAGTTGTATGCAGCGTCGCTCCGCCCGCCCAAAAGCTGATCGCCCCGCCTACACTGCGTTACTATAGTAACTACCCCAGTTCCTAAACTGTAATGGAAACGCAGCATTAAAGTGAGCCGGACCTAACAAGGCCAAACCAAACCGAGCGAGGCCGAGCGAGGCCGAGCGAGGCCTGCAGTGGAAACGCGCCATTTGATTGTTTAGGAAATAAAAGAGTGTGTGTGAAATCTTCCTTGGGAAAGTAAAGGAGTGGACTCAGGTGCAAGATAACAAGTGACTCTGTCCTTGTTTACTTCCGAAGCTCTCACGCTCTGTTCAGAAGAAAAATACTTTTTCCCAGAACTCTGATTTGCTGTATTGGGCCCGACTCGAAGTGAATCCAACCAGTAAGAACACCTAGGGGAGTGAGCAGCCGACACAACTCCTCCCCACGGACTCTCTGATTAGCTTAGGAGTAAAATGGGACGGAAGAGCCGCACACAACTCCGCCCCAAATATGTCGATGTATACTGTTGTTGATTCATGCACAATGCCCCCTGTTTCTGACTGGCTGGCCCCGATATCTGTATCGCACAGCAGTAGAACTGGGAGTCCAGAGTACTCTGTAACTTGTACAGATGTAGCACCTAATTTCAGACAGTTTGAAACGCGAGGGCCGTGATTGGTACGTGGTCTGCCCTCGCTCAAGGGAAAACCTCCAGATTGACTTGAGACTGCGCCCGTGATAAATAAATGTAATTATAATGAAGCCAGCTGCAATGGATCATTGATCCACCAGGGGGTGCAGTGGGGTTCCACACTGGAGCTCATGTGAAATAAAGTCAGATACAGGAACAAAATAATGTTGCTTAGTCGAAAAAAACGAACGGGAGGAAATGCAGCCCGGCTCTCGATTTTGAATCCTAATTTAATCATCATCTTCACCACGATTATTTATGTTTATGTTCGCCGAATTGACATTAAATCACTGACACATATGAATATACTGTATTCAACTTCATTAAAACGTTATTAACATGCCTAAACTCAGTAATTCACTAACAATATTTATATTTTAATGGAGCCTCGTCGGCAGATCAGGATCCCGATGCGTAGCATCCGTTGTTACCGTGTTTTAAACAGTCTGAATGAAACGGCAGCTCTCAGCTGTGTATTTACACAATAATGGCCAGCTAATGGCCCATCAACCACAGCTCTCTCCCCCCCTGATCTTTCTTCTCCAGCAGCTAAATTAACTGTAGGTTTAAACGCAGACTTTTGTTCCTCCATGTTGCGTTGTTATTGTTTCACTGAGCGGACACGCACATTTTTTTCAAACGCTCCCTTTTTTGGTTCAACTGCGGCGGTAATAGGTTTTGTGCGCTGTGATGATTCGGCTGTTCCTTTAGTAATGAATATTAAATGTTGTGAGGAAATCTTTCCACCAATAATTCCAATAAGTAATCCAAAATGTATTCACTTCAGGTTTACGAAAGTAACTGTAAGAGATGTTAATATTTTATTGAAAACAGTTACATTGCACACACACAACACACATCACACAAATTGACCCGATTGGCGGTTCTACTGTTAAATAAGCTCACTAATTAATGAAACCAGTTCAATACGTATTATTCTTATTCTTATCATTCTTTATGAGCGCAGAAATATTCTTAAAATTAGATCTGTTTTTTAAATGAAATCTGACTGCAGGCAATTAGCTCTGATCACCTATGATAAATGCGCCACACCTAATCACTGGCCATTCAGCCACAGAGCTCCCTGTGCAATGTAACTTTTTTTCAATAAAATATTAAAGTCTCTTACAGTTACTTTCGTAAACCTGAAGTGAATACATTTTGGATTACTTTTTGGAATTACTGGTGGAAAGATTTCCTCACAACATTTAATATTCATTAGTAAAGGAACAGCCGAATCATCACAGCGCACAAAACCTATTACCGTCTACAGTTTGATTTGTCAAGAACAAATCAAACTGTAGACGGTGTGAAAGCACCTATTGTTTTAAATAATGCTCGGAATGTGACCTGTGAGCCTTCTGAATTACCGTGGGACAGCACATTCTAAACTAAAATGTTCAATCAATAAAGTAACATCTTATCTTAATAATATCTTCATATTAATAATAATAATAATAAAGACGGAATCAACACACTGCAATTCAAAGTGCTTTACAACAAATTAAAGACATTAAGAAAATGGCATTTAAAATCAGTCATTAAAATAAACATGAAAAGAAAAAATACATGGATAAAAGTTACAGTGCAGTCTAAGATATCAATAGTTCAATTAAAAGCAGCGACAAAAAGAAAAGTCTTCTTGCTGGATTTAAAAGTAGTCAGAGTTGCAGCGGACCTGCAGGTTTCTGGGAGTTTGTTCCAGATATTTGGAGCATAATAACTGAACGCTGCTTCTCCATGTTTAGTTCTGACTCTGGGGAAAGAAAGCTGACCAGTCCCTGAAGACCTGAGAGATCTGGATGGTTCATAGTTTAGCAGGAGGTCAGAAATGTATTTTGGGCCTAAACCATTGTTAGAGATGTGAGTGGATAACTAGTCCGCATTTTCAAATCTCCGCGCGTCCCTGAACAAGCTGATATCTTACAGGAAGGAAATCCAGAGCATACGATTAACCGTTTAACAATAATCTATTTAATGGTAATATAACAATGCAATACAGTCAATACATTACCATACAACACCATATTATATCATATGCATAATGTCAGGAGTAGGCCTACTCCTGGCCCCTGCTCACAGGCTGGCACGACCTTCCGGTCCAAGCGGCGCGAGAAGAGAGAGAGAGCAAAAGGCTTGATAGCCTTTTAGAAACAAGAAGGGGTGGAGTTTTCATTTGGGAGATACTAACACGCTGTCTCACAGGGAATTAGCGCGGGCAGCTTTGAAAGCCACAGGTGTTGGGAAGGCCTACAGGATGCACCTCATTAAAATGTTCCTCCCCATTTGCAAAACCCTACCGATGGTTTTACCCAGAAAAACATTCTCAGGGATCTGAGTTAACTGTATGTAAACTCATCACCTTCCCCCCTCTTCCTTTGTCCTCAAAAACCACATGTTAGCAGGCCCAAAAACCAGCTCACAGTTTTCATGAATACATACAAATATTTCCTTACAATTCCACCTTTTGCACTCTTAAAAAAGAGTGCAACTTTACACAAGGCATTCACATTATAACCTGGGATTCAGACTATTTAAACATTCAGGAATGGCTCCACATATCAACTTCATATGACCGTGTAGAAATACCAAAATATGTAAATAACTCCATACATCAATTACATCACTTAATCGTAATATAAAATCATCTCTCATCAGTGTTTAGAGCCCTTTAAACATTTGGAAACAGCCCTTCATAGCAATTTCTTATGGCAGAATGAGAGGGAGACCAAAAAATGTCAAAAAACTGCATCCTTGTCTGCTGAGTCTCCATACTTGTCCTCCCTCCGAGACACAACTCGAATGGTTTCATCAGACCATCTCTGAGGGCAGGATGGGCTGGTTACACGCAGCACATTTAGGTGCCAGGATCCTGTGGTAGTCTTTCAGACAGTAGATTTTAAAGTCCTCTTCACAGAAAACCCTTCCTGCGTCATAGTAGAACGCCTTCCCTACTACAGGCGCTGCAGGTGAAGCAGCTGTCATGGTAGAGGCTGCCCACAGCTTGGCAGGCCTGGCTGGCTTCATACACCGTCTTGTTGCACTTAACACACACTCCTGTTTCAGCGGAGAGTGGAGTCCCCTGTGTCGTCCTGGCTTGCCGTGTCTTTGTCCCCTCTGATCCGCTGATGGCGGCTTCCGAGTCGCTGCTGAATAGATGTCCTCCCGATCTTCCTTCTCCGGTCCGATGATGATGCCTCCTGGGACGACTGCTGGATGGATGTCCTCGAGGTCCTTCTCCTCCAGTCCGCTGATGACAGCATCCGAGTCGACCTCCATGACGAGAGCCAGATCCGTCCTGATGTCGTCTAAGTCCTCGCAGGTGTTTTCCAGACCGCACACTGGCTCCAGTGGTACCAGTTGTCCCCCTTTCCTTGTAGGCAGACGGCATGGGATGTCCTCTGGGTCACTCGGTCGGGGCCGGAGAGCCTGGGGTTGACAGTCAGCCTCCTGCGTCTCGGGTCCCCCTTTTGGCGTCAACAACCTGTGTGGAGAAATCTGATACAAATCCCTCAAGCTTGGAGCCTGTTGGTGGGGTGTCTTAAAACAACAGACGTCTGTGCACAGGTTCTCTAAATTAATTGTGCGGCTTCAGAATCTTAATACTTGGACTGTGCCAACTAAATAAGAACCCCAACATCTTTAGGTAAACTAAATAACATATTTCAATAGCTCTGAATTTCTGAGAAGCATCTGTGTTTATCTTTAAATGAAATCCCTGAGATCCCATAAAAAATCTAAATATGATTTGAACTGCTAATGTTTCTGGTAAAGAAACACACTAATGTTATGGATTCAAAAACAACCCAAATCACAATACTAACAAAGTGAATGGCTTCCTAGTGATACTGCTTTTACCCGTCAGTGCTTAGATATTATCAAGCTGAAAAAATGAATACAGAATTCCAACAAACTGTCATCAAATGTCTTTCTATTATAAATGTAGATGAAATGTATATCCCCATAATGACCTAAACAATAAAGTCTGTGGCTTTTACTTCTTTACCAGGCTAGTTACATGATGTTGTCTGTTGAAACATTACTCACAGGTCAGCTTCTCCAGTATTCCATTCTGGACTTACATCTCTCCCAGCAGCCCCTTGGCCACTGATTCTTAATCTGTGTTACCTGCTATAACTCAATCTATAGAGACATGTCAACATTCATCCAACAGTGTGTTATCCCCAAATATGGAGCAGGTCAATTCTAAAACTGTCAATCAATGGTCAGATTGAACAATGGGGTTGGAGCAGCCGGTTCCTTTCAGTCCCTAAATGAAAAATGTACATTGTAAAGTTTACACTCCCCCTTTTTTACACATTATCTCATGTGTAAACAAAATCGAAGAAAACCTTCAGGTCATAATGGATTATAAGACAATACCAAACATTTTCCCAAATGTACATCCATAATTTCCACAGTAAACACTTCAGTGAAATGAAGTGTTTTCTCTCCATCTTTCAGTCCTAAAATAAACGGAATCTTCATGTTTTAGTTTGATCTTCACATTCTGCAAACGGCCACCTCCTGTGGGAGTGAAATATCATCAAGCAGATTAGATACGGTTTCCTCTCATTTCACACATTATTATCACACAAAGATAATGTGTTAGTCCAAAACATGCTTGATAAGTCATTGTTTTAAATCATGCAGTTGCACTGATCAGGTGCAGACATACACTCACTCACACTCACACTGTCAGGTTGTAAAATCAGGTTTGGTCAGGTACACCTCAGAGTCAGTCATTGAGAGTGCCTTCCCAAGTTACCCTGTCGGTCAGTTGGTCTCAGTCTCTTTGGCCATGTGTCGTGCTCTGCAGAGACTCCGTCTTCCAGCACAGGCCAGCATCCTTCGTCTATAAAAATCTGTAAATATGGAGCGCCATCATTTATTAATTCACAATTACAACTATAATGTTCAAGATATCACTAACTTTTCATTGGGACTTCTGCCTCCCACCTTTCCTGAAACTTGGTACAAAACTCACTTCCTTAGAGTACTACTACTACTGCAATTCATTTACACCTAATTAGTATTAAAATGTCTAATAGATATATTTCAGTAACTTGTGTAGATCACCATTATCTTGTGTAAAAACATTACTTGGATCTGTGTAGCTCTGTTATGCATTTCATAGCTCATCTTCAATCCTGGTGCACTTAAAGAATCAATGTTAAACTCTTTAGCAGTGTGTGGAACCCTGGATGTCCGAACATGCAACAATTACTCCCTCCTTTATCAAGGATTTAAAAACAGAAGTAATTTCATATTTCCTATGGTAATAACTATGCTACAATGGTGAAATCAATTATTTAGATTGGAATACTATATCTGGCTTGGCACTAGCTCTCCCTTTAACATTATCCATACAGATAAAGCTTTGTCTTATAGAGTGGTTCCTAAAACTATCCCACTACTTTATTCACAAGTGAATAAAAAATCTCAAAGAATATTTTGTTAACATGATGAAAAGATTGAAGAATATGGTCGTACCCTGTCATGTCTCCCCCTTTAACACTCAGTGTGTTCTCATTTTACTCTAATAGTTAACTGCTATTTTTAATTTAATAAATCTTTCTGTCTTTACGTATTTATGCTTTAAATGTGCGTTTTGTGAATAAGTGTGTTTATGTGTAAACTCACTCATTCCCGTTCTCCTTTTCTCCTCCTCTGGTTTTCTCAAGCCGTGACCCCGACCTCCTCACTTCTAATCGACCATGCCAACTCCTCTGATTCTGTCTTCTCTTCAATCCATCAGCTGTAACTTCTTTAGGCAGCCATTGGCCCAGTTACATCTGCATCCCCCACAGCTTGTTCTTGCACTGCTTTGCATTTCATCTCCTCCTTTACAGTCTCCCTGCTGTTTTTATGGAGGGCGGATTCTGCTCTCATGTCCCACACTTTGCTCTTGTGCTAAATGTCGTGGCTCAGCTTGGAACTTCATGGTCCCGTCTGAGGGACTGATGAGCATAGATCTCTGCCTGTCAGCATGCTGTTTGGTTCTGGATGCCACAGGTGGAGATAGTTCTGGCCGCAGTCTTGTTGTTGTTGTTTCAGCTCTGGTTCTCTGTCTGTTCGATGGAAAAGGAGGAGTCTCCTGTTGGGTTAGGTCTTTTGTCTGCTTGGAGGGTCGGGATCGTAGCCTTTTCTAACTCAGAGGGGGAGTCCAGGTCTCGGGACGCATTACCTATACAAAAATCTAGCACACTGAGGTTAAATAAATCCAACCTTTTCCACTCTGACTCTTTCTAATCATACTATCTGTCTTAATTGTTAAATGCCATCTAAACAACATAATTGATGTCTACTAATGATATCACAAAAACTCACTCTAAAAATTGTTTCATCCATTGCTACATATTTACCCAACATAACTCTTTCAGGAAACCATTTTCTCCTATACATTGAAAAACGTACATGTTTCCGGCATCACATATTCCACACACTACGAAAGAACATCTACATATTTTCTCCAATATTTTAAGCTAGTTTCTATAACAAGATTATCATGTGTGACATAATAATCAGATGTCTTGTTTGCTAACCAAGAATATTAAACTTTAACAATTTCTTTTGGCCAGTTGAAGTCCTGCTTACTTCATCTTTAAAATCTTCTTTAATTTGAAACCAAAAAAGGTCTTTCTTCTCCACCATGATCCTATCTCTATATCAAAGTCCAGACTAACTGATGATTTATCTTTAGAAACCATGAGGAATGACTCGTAAAACACTATTCTCCCTTACTTCAGTTCTAAATCAAATGAGCCAGACAGGAAACCCCCTTTAACCACTTGAAATTGTTTATCTAAGTTGTGTTACAAGCAGGTTAGATCTGTAATGAATTAAAATCAATATTTAAGGACGCAATATAAGTTAAATATATTGTTAAGCTAATTACTGTTTTATTGTGAAGGCATCTCTGGCGAACAGCGGCCTTTGGCTTTTATTCTGAAAGGCCGTTCCGGAACAGTGAGTTCGATTTCTAGAAACAAGGCAAGTTAACAATTGTTCTAATGCATTAAAGAGACAAGGAGGGGGAAGGCGTGTTGAAGCAAGCAATGAACTGAAAATGCCACCAATCCTCTGTTTTAACGTGATGGCGCACACTGAAAACCGAAGCGGGCCTAAGCACCCCTGTCATATAAACATTACTGACAAGCGTTCAAAAACCCTTCTGCTTATCACTTAGGGGCTACTACTTTTTGTTTTATTCATAACCTACAAATACAATTGTGATGAATAGCTTGCTCTTGTACCATTACATTTACCAACATAAAACAAGGTCTTTACTAATCAACAATGACAACCTACAGACAGCTTATTTATTTAAATATACAAGCCTTTTCTTTATCCCCCTGTTTGATTCCACTTAAAATCAATCTCTTAATCTGTTCCCATTGCTCCGATAACTCCCTGGAATTTCAGAATTGTCTTTACTATTCTGACGCAATATATTGACTTCGCTTTTATTTATCTGACTTAATTAACGTGCTTCCCCCCCTTTCAGCCACTAGATGGCAGCAGCAGAGCACAAATGAGCTTCACTCTTCTGAGCGATTGTCTGATTTCCACAGACAATCGCTCACACAGGTTTTTCAGGTAAAAATCACACAGATTTATTCCCCGTATATGTATTTCAACAGACAATCAAACCTTGAAAAACCCAGGTCTTAGCGAGCCTTTTATCACACGTTTGCTTTTCAAATTAATTTTTACAGACAAGGGAAACGAGAGCCGGTCTCGTCGCACTTTTGGTGACGTTTGCGGTCTTCTCCCAGGAATTGAACAAATAGCAGAACACTGGCACTTCAGCTTATGGCCTGAGTCTGCTTATTGAACCTCAGTTGTAAACGGTGACTTGATCTGAAATATCGAGTTACCAGGTTTCGTCGTGCAGGAATTTCACCTCGCAGCCCACGAACTGCACCGTTTCTACGCCACTCAGGAATAAACTACCTGAGATCCACGCCAACCGCTTTATATCTCGTCACGCAGGACTCTTTGTCTACCTTGCGATCAACGTACACGTGTTTTATATAACTTTCCTAACATCGTAAAACATGCATCGTATATTCCATTTAAACTTCAAAAACACTGTGAAACGCCTACAGACAATCCTAAAGTTGTTTACCTTATTTGTAGTTGCAGGGCCCTGCTTGATTGTCTGAGACGTCTAAAAGTGTTTGTTCCTGACCCATTGCGGTCGTCTGAATCCTTCCACAGCTCTGTTTATTCAGGTACGTCGGATCACCATTTGTTAGAGATGTGAGTGGATAACTAGTCCGCATTTTCAAATCTCCGCGCGTCCCTAAACAAGCTGATATCTTACAGGAAGGAAATCCAGAGCATACGATTAACCGTTTAACAATACTCTATTTAATGGTAATATAACAATGCAATACAGTCAATACATTACCATCCAAAACCATATTATATCATATGCATAATGTCAGGAGTAGGCCTACTCCTGGCCCCTGCTCACAGGCCGGCACGACCTTCCGGTCCAAGCGGCGCGAGAAGAGAGAGAGAGCAAAAGGCTGGATAGCCTTTTAGAAACAAGAAGGGGTGGAGTTTTCATTTGGGAGATACTAACACGCTGTCTCACAGGGAATTAGCGCGGGCAGCTTTGAAAGCCACAGGTGTTGGGAAGGCCTACAGGATGCACCTCATTAAAATGTCCCTCCCCATTTGCAAAACCCTAACGATGGTTTAACCCAGAAAAACATTCTCAGGGATCTGAGTTAACTGTATGTAAACTCATCACCTTCCCCCCTCTTCCTTTGTCCTCAAAAACCACATGTTAGCAGGCCCAAAAACCAGCTCACAGTTTTCATGAATACATACAAATATTTCCTTACACCATTCAGTGCTTTATAAACCAGCAGCAGTATTTTGAAATATATTCTTTGACACACAGGAAGCCAGTGTAAAGACTTCAGAACAGGGAGTGATGTGATCCACTTTCTTAGTGTTTAGTGTTTAGTGAGACCTGTGAAGACATCATTGCAGTAGTCCAGTCTACTGAAGATAAAAGCTTAAAATCAGACCTGTTTTTTAAATGAAATCTGACGGCAGGCAGTTAGCTCTGATCACCTAATGATAAATGTGCCACACTTAATCGCCGGAAAGCACCAACAGTATTGTTTTAAATAATGGTCGGAATGTGACCTGTGAGCCTTCTGAATTACCGTACATTCTAAACTAATATGTTCAATCAATAAAGTAACATCTTATCTTAATAATATTTTCATATTAATAATAATAATGAATCATACAGTATGTGTCCGAAAGGGAGCAGGAGGAAGCAAACACAAAAATATACAAAAAATATACTGCATATTAAAGCAAACGATTGTAAAGGTAAAAGTATGAGCATAACAAATAAAGAAGTGTAATGTAAACATTTACATTATTATTATGATTATTTAATATATAAAGACTATATATTATTGAATTACAAGATTACATATACTTTATTTGAAAATACGGTTCAAATGCTCTTCAAAACACAACTGAAAGTGCTGAAAGTTGTCTTTCTGTATTTGTGAATGAAGCGCCATCTCCTGGTTAAAACCTGAAATTGAAAATCTGGCAACGCCCTCTTGGAAAATAGTGGGAGGGCTTAACATTCCTCGATACTGGTCTTAGGCAGGTCGTAGGCAGTAAGCTGGAGTCTGAAATGAGGTGCTACATCTGTATTGGTGTTTTTTACCATTAAAATCAGATTATTGTTATAACTTTTTTTCCGGTGTTTTTAACTCCTTCTCTTATTAATCTGACCAGGCTCCGCGCCGTCCGTTAGACTTTGTGATTTCTAAGTAGAAGAAGACATACTTTATTCATCTCTCAGAGGGAAATGTCTTCCCCCACTCTGTTGTGTTTAAACACATTACACACACAGGGAGGATATACAAGCACTAACAGAGTTTGGTGCATTCACAACCCAAGTAACATTGACCTGATGATGTCTTTCAACACAAGAAAAAGCAGCCAGACTCTGAATTTCAAAACCTTGTTAGCAGTTAGTGTTACCACTATGCTAAATTGGTATTAGCATTGCAATCACAGTAAAACAAACAACCTATGTTGTCCTTTTAGACGTCTAATAATATCCAACTATTTAAATCCATCATATTAAAAGAATAGGCCTTCACCAAAGCACGTTGACAAAGCTAGTAACTACAGTGAAAGACTTTTAAAATCCAAGTCAATTAACTTAAATATGTATTGTGATAATGTCCCACACAGCTATCTGCAGTGATGTCACAGGGATTTCAGGCAGCAGGTAGTTGAAGGTTAATTACCTAAATTAACTTGTTAATCCATTTGCTATGGCTACAACTGCCTCGTGGAACAACAACGTTTTCCTTTCTGTTTGTTTAATATAGGAATGCATCTTTGTCTATCACACTTTGCTTCTGTATATCTCTCATCTGACTTTATTGTGAGCTTGTGTTTTCAAAAAGTAAATTGAGCATGTTTTATGAGACTGAACAGTCTCATAGGGTATTGGACTCTCTTAAAACCCAGGTAGGTGCAGAATAGGTTTCTCAAAAATAAATAAAGCAATCAGGAATAAGAGCAAGATTCCAGCTATAATAGCCCACTATGCTTTGTGAGCAGAAACCAATAAATGCTTTCCTCAGTGAAATTATAATTGCAATGTAAATAGTTTGCACCCCATTTTTTTAACTTTTAAATTCATTTTTATTTACCAATTCTTAAAATAATACAAGGATTGGATGTTCATCAAAGGATTTTCAGGGCAATCGATTTGCAGCCAATCAGAGACAAGACTTCTGCTGCATGCACCCAGGCACACATAGATCATGCGCTGAGGCACACAGAGAGAGAGCATGCATTAAGGCACAGATTACAGAGTTAGCACGCAGGAAGTGAAGAGCACGACACGCGGCGCACCCTGTATACAACACTCCCTTATGAAACACAAATATATTGGAAAATATAATACAATATACTGGATCATACATTTCCATATATGGGAAAGTAGTCCATATATTTTTTAATATATTGCAATGAAAACAAAAACTTGAACAGGTATTCATAAACAGTTATCTCACTTTGTGTTGTATAGTTTATACTTTATATATGAACATATGTTTGATGGTATATATTTAAAAAGTACAAATACTCCATTGTCCATTGAAAGATGGAAAATAATATACAGTTTATAAATATATACAGACACACACATATATATATATATATATATATGCATATATGCACACATATATATATATTAGGGCTGTCAGTCGACTAAAATATTTAATCTCGATTAATCGCAAATTAATCGCACATTTTGTATCTGTTCTAAATGTACCTAAGAGGGATATATTTCAAGTTTTTAATACTCTTATCAACATATGAGTGGACACATTTGCTTTAAGCAAATGTTTGTTTATTATCATTTGATCAATGACAAATATTCTCATGAATATTAAACACAACAACCTCTGAACATTACAAATATTCGCCTCAATTCAACCTGGAACCTCTCTCATACAATAAAATAATACAAAGCAGTGGCGAACCGTGTCTATCACAACTGGACCTTCTGTAGACACACACACCCCCCGCCGCACCCCATGGCATTATAATGTCCGTCTTTTCACTGAATTGTCGTCTTGAAAAGGGTACTGTTACGTACTCTCCCCCTTTTGTTGTCCTCTTTGCTCTCTGCTGTGCAGGTACAGCTGGCTCCGCCTTCCCCTGGTGTTCCCAGTTGCCAATCAGCCGAGTATAAAAGAGGAGACTGAAGGAGAAGGAAGGGGCCGATCACTACTCCGGATGTTTCTGCTGTGTCAGAGCTCTTTTGCCTTTTTGTTGCGTTTCCTGGAAGACGTGTTAGTATTAGGTTTTCGCGGCTTTATTTCTCCCGTTCTATGTGATTTTGGGTAGCGGAGGAAGGCTCTGGATCCTACGGCCCATGGTGTGGTTGGCCCAAGTCCCCTCCATCTGTTTGTTTGTTTTACCTGGCAATAAATATATGATCACAGTTTAGTGCCTACGTGTTGTGTACTTTTGTTTTATGTTGCGGACTGCCTCACGAGCCACTACTATTGAGTAGGGAGGCGGATCGTAACATATGGGGGCTTGTCCAAAGGCTGTCTCGGGCAGGTGCCGGTGTGGTGAGTAGTATTACTTTCTAAAAGGCCCTTGACAGCATTTTGTTGTTTGTTTGGCTGTATAGCGTAGAGTGGCAGTGATGGATTTCGACTTGGAGGGGTTTGTGGGTGATCCGACTCGGGGGAAGTTGGATGCATGTAGCAAACAGCAGCTTGGTCTGATCGCAGGCAAATTTGACGTTGTAGTCAATAAGCAGAACAAGAAACAAATCATTAAGGGATAGCTGTTGGCTGCGCTTATAGAGCAGGAGGTATTGTCAGAGGAGGAAGTAGATGTTCCCATGGACGACGGGACAGAGGTCTCTCAGAAAGTGAGCGACCTTCAACTTCAGCTAGAACTGCGCAAGCTGATGGTTAGAGAGAAGGAGAGTGACAACAGACTGAGAGAGAAGGAGATCGCCCGTAATCTCAAATTGAGGAAGTATGAGGCGGAGTTACGTTTGAGGGAGCTGGAGCTGATGTCTCACCAGACTCAGCAGTTGGGGTCTGCGCAACCTCATGATTTTGACGTAGGCAAGTATACCCGGTTTATCCCAGTGTTTAACGAAAAAGACGTTGATAGCTATTTTGTCCTGTTTGAGGGTGTAGCAACAACGTTTAAATGGCCTGGGAACATGTGGACTTTTATGCTGCAGTGCGTTCTCGCGGGTAAAGCGCAGGAGGTGTACACTGCATTATCTGAGGAGGTTAGCCGGGATTATGAACAGGTGAAAGCTGCAATTCTGCGCGCTTATGAGCTGGTGCCTGAGGCATACCGTCAAAAGTTTCGTGGATTAAAAAGACAAGATTGTCAAGCGTATGTGGAATTCGCCGTGAGAAAGAGGTTCTGTTTGAGCGATGGTGCTCATCGACTGGGACAAAGTCTCTAGAGGACCTAAAAACATTAGTGCTCATGGAAGAATTTAAAAACTGTTTGCCTTACACAGTAGCCACATACCTCAATGAGCAAAAACCGGAGAAACTGTTTGATGCTGCGGTTTTGGCTGACGAATATGTGCTTACTCACAAGACTGTCTACGGTGAGAGGACTAGGGCACAGGCCGGGTTTGTGGACAATAATATCAGAGAAATCCCAGTCTTCACTAAAGTGCCATGGCAGTCCAGCAGGCCAAGAGTTGCTGAGGAAAAACCGGGAGAGGTGAATGGGGGATCTACGGATAGGCCAGTGTGTCATTACTGCAAGAAAAGAGGTCATATTGTTGCGAATTGCTATGTTTTGCGGGATGAAAATAAGCATGTAAACACAATAGCCTTTGTCAATACTTCTCGACCGGGACCACTCAAGTCAGAACTGGAAGTGTTTGCTCCGTTTCTTATGCAGGGAGTAGTGTCTTCGCTTGGGAAGGACAACAGGATTCCAGTGACAATTTTGAGCGATACAGCGGCATCACAATCTTTTATCGTGACTGGTGTGTTGCCCCTCTCGGAGGAGTTGGCTGTTAATTCGGGTGTTCTTGTGAGGGGGTTTGGGATGCAATATGTAGATTCACCGTTGCATTATATTCACCTCGAGTCAGATCTGGTTACAGGGCCGGTGATTATCGGGGTTCGGTCATGTTTTCCTATTGAGGGGGTAGATTTGATCTTGGGGAATGACTTATCCGGGGGCAGAGTGCTCGTTAAGCCGGAGGTGACTGTAGTTCCTGTGGGGAATTATTCAGATACCTTGCTGCCGATCCCTGGTTCCAGTTTGCAAGCCCAGTTCAGTGGCCCTTATGTTGTTACCAAGAAAGTCGGTGACCGTGACTATCTCATCGCTACCCCTGACCGGGGTCGTAGGAGCAGGCTTTGTCACGTTAATATGTTGAAACCATACAATGAGAGGGCGAATGTCACTGACTTGAGCAGTGGCTCAGATGCTGTTACTGCTAAGTCTATTGTTCTACCCGGGAAGCTGTCTGGTGCTGATCTCTCTAAACCTGTCGCTACCTGTATGGTGGCGCGGTCCAGTGCTGAAAGTGACCTCCCTGTCACCTCGGAGGCCCCAATCGCTGCGGAGACTCTGGTGAAGGTTGAGTCTCATTTGGCACACTTGCCTGACGCGCAGCGGGCAGATGTACTGGAGCTGATCGTGAGGTTGAGCGGTCTGTATCGTACCGCTCCGGGAGATTTGATCGACACCAGCTGGTGTATTCCACCATCGAAAAGGAGGCACTGGCTATGGTATGGTAGTATTGTGGGTCGGGTGTGTGGAATGAGTGGTGGTGAGCACGTCTGTCAACTAAGGTTGATTGTTGTGATTGTTTTGTTTTAAAAAAATAAATTAAAAAAATCACTAACTCATGGTGGGGGTGTTACGTACTCTCCCCCTTTTTGTTGTGCTCTTTGCTCCCTCTGCTGTGCAGGTACAGCTGGCTCCTCAGGTGTTCCCAGTTGCCACTCAGCCGAGCTTGGCGCAGGTGTTCCCAGTTGCCAATCAGCCGAGTATAAAAGAGGAGACTGAAGGAGAAGGAAGGGGCCGATCACTACTGCGGATGTTTCTGCTGTGTCAGAGCTCTTTTGCCTTTTTGTTGTGTTTCCTGGAGGACGTGTTAGCGTTAGGTTTTCGTCTTTATTTCTCCCGTTAAGTTCTATGTGATTTTGGGTAGCGGAGGAAGGCTCTGGATCCTACGGCCCGTGGTGTGGTTGGCCCAAGTCCCCTCCATCTGTTTGTTTGTTGTACCTGTCCTCCAGTGTATGTTTTATGATTGTGGCAATAAATGTATGATCACAGTTTAGTGCCTACGTGTTGTGTACTTTTGTTTTATGTTGCGGACTGCCTCACGAGCCACTACTATTGAGTAGGGAGGCGGGTCGTAACAGGTACTCACAACAATTCCGCAACAACTTCATCTTCACCTGTTGCACTTGTCATTTCAACGTTAAAAACAATAAAACGGCATGAATTGCTTCGTCGCATTCATCTAGATTCTCTGTCTCGAGCCAGTTAACTAGCGGGCCTTCTAGAGTACCCTGGAACCGAGGGAAACTCTGAACGAATACGCCCATTGGCTACTAATCAATATATGATTGGTTGATCAAACTGTCAATCCAAACGTACGCTCTCATTCAGTGCAACGGCCAGGGCATTCGATCAAGGATGTGGAATACCTTGGTTGAAGGATATTCTACCCAGAGACCCAGAACAAGATCTGATTGGTTGCTTTCTTTTCGAACACAAAACCACTGAAATGCGTAGTGCATGGTCTGAGAAGGACAAACAAATCAACGTAACACTGTAATATTACAGATCAACAACACGGATACGATTCTCATTTATTAATTTCATTTATAAAATTAAATACATTTTGGTTTTTTTCTGAGTGTTCCAGGGTATTCTCTGAATACCTTGAAGGCCCTGACGGTTCGCCACTGATACAAAGTGTGTGTGTGTATTGATCGCAAAGCCCAACTTGGTTAGGTGCAGGATCAATTGGGCTGCGCAAAACGTTGCCCGTTCCCTGGACCTGGCCATGACTATGAGGTTGTCCAGATAAAAGAAAACTCTCATGCCATGGGCGAGCAGCGGCTGGAGCACTGTGGCCAAACATTTGCTGAACGTGCGTGGGGATAGGGAGTAGCCGAAAGGCAGTCTGTTGTACTCACAGGCTACACCCTGGAAGGCAAAACGCAAATACTTTCTGTGTTTTGGAGCAATCTCGACATGAAAGTAAGCGTCCTTCAGGGCCGTAGAAGCCCTGACGTAGGCGGCTCACCGGCCTCGGTGGCAGCAGTGGGGGGAGCGGTAAGCCGACGCGCTCCGCCACCATAGCAACAACAAGGTGTCGTCGTCGTGGTCCGCTGGCATGGTGAACACGAAAGGGCACTCCCTCATCGTGCTCCTCCATATCCACCACCTCGAGTTCTGGGTCCTCCGCCGGCGAGACATGACACTCCTCGCTGGCAGCGGCTGAGCCGAGGGATCAGGCGGCAGGCATTGCAGGCCGGAAGCGGTCCCAGGTTGGCCGCCGCGTGGTCAGACCCCAGGCACTCGATACACCGACAGTGGAGGTCGGGGCCTGCAATTACGCCCAGGCACGAAGGGCAGGGTCGCTGCGCCAATAATGGTGAGTCCATTTTCCTCTTTCGGTCTCTCTTCACTCAGTTGTTCCTTGCTTGCTGAAGAGAAAGGGATGACAGTCAGAAGGCGAGGCCACCTTTTATGCGGAGAGATGCGCGCGCATTCAGGTAGGCCCGCCCCGGGGCTGGCTACATCAATAGAAGTCTCAGTGGATGAATACTTGCATGATATGATCAAGGGGAGTACCCATAAAGTCCAGTAGAGGGCGGAGCCTGTGAGAGATATAACAACCTCCATCTCAACATCAGCAAAACCAAGGTCACTTATTGAACATGTTAGAAACAAAAAAAACAATAAAAATAATTATAACAAAGATGAGCAAAATAAAAAAATCGTTGAAGGTATAAAAAAACATGTATTCTCAAAGTTTCTATCATGTTCAAAAGGGGCAAGAAGAAGCTTAAAAACGTTTCTGATCCTACCCCCCACCTAGCGTACATTGTTCATGAAAATACAAGTTTAGGTAATCGTCATCAGCATCCGTGATATTGGATTCATTATTTTAAACAAATCATTATTTTGTACAAAACAACCAAAAAGAATAACTTTTACAACGACAAGAAATAGCAAGCATCACTTCACAAGTCCTGCTCCGAACCATTCAGCATTTGGTTTCTAAATAAGAGTTTTAGTTTAGATAAAGTTCCACAGTATTTCAGCTCATCATTACAGTTACTCCACAGATGAAGACCTTCTGTTGTAATGCAATGCAGATTGGAATTTGTTCGTATGGGTGGTTTAAAAAAAATGCAGTTTCCTCTCAACATGTGTATGATTTCTCTCTGTGTGAAAGGTCCCTGGACATTATGAGTTTTTTGTTGACATGTCTATACTGAAGCTAATGTACAAATGACAATAAAGCCTTGAATCTCGAATGTCGAATTTACGGTATGTTTTTAAATAACAACAGTAATCTTCTGTCTAAGCTTTTTTTTTATTTAAAAAAATATTTATTCTGTATTTTTAGAGGTGTATGACTCTATTCTAACAATTAATATATGTTAAAAGAAAAAGATTCCATGAAATTATAAAAACATTTCTTGTAAATTTCTTGTTTTTGGCAAAAAATGTGATATTTAATGTAAACTAAGGCTTTTGCTAAATAAAATGACGCTCTTTTCTTTGTGTTTTAATGGTAAATGGTCTTAGATATACGGTACTTTTTCGTAATAATAAAAGTAATTTTAAATTAAAGATAATTATTCTGTTTCCTAGAAGTGTATGACTCTATTCTAACAAATAATATATGTTAAAAGAAAAATATGTCATGTTAAATTACAGTAATAGAGGCTACTTGTGGTAAGGTAAGTTACTTTTTTTGTACATGTTATCTCCGTATTTTATTTTACAGTTTCTTTCCTTTTTTTATAATTTTTTTTTACAGTGTACCCTACTTAAATTACATATTATATCGACTACAATTCAGTTATTGTTTAAATAACTTGAATTTATATAGCGCCTTTCATAACCCCAAGGTCGCTTTACAAAGAAACATAAAAGGACAAGACATAAAACATAAAAAACATAAACATAAAACAGGGGGCAGAAATGTAAGTGTAAGTGGGGGGTCGAGTGAGTTATTGTTGGAAGGCGATGTTGAACAGATGACTTTTAAGGGTTGATTTGAAGATGTTGAGAGAAGGGGCGTTGCGTATTTCTGCAGGAAGGGAGTTCTAGAGGGTGGGGGCAGCGACACTGGAGGCACGGTTTAAAGTTAAACTCCTTGTTGTATTACAACAAGGAGTTTCAGTGACATAGTTAGCTAGCTGGAGAAGCTTGATACCCAGATGGTTTCCTAATGAGCTTGGGAAGACTCCAACATTTCTCCTTGGCTGTTTTATTTGACTGTACGTTAATTGTCTTTAACATAGTCCATGTGAAATTATGAATAAAGAATGCTGGTGTATATAAGTCTGGCCTAAGTCTTCTGTCAGAAAGATTGCAGCAATCCAGGGGGTGTAGATATCCAAACTTTAATTGTTCACAGGAGTTATGGTGTTACAGGTGTTCGTTTGTTGTGTTGTGGTTATCTAGGAAATATAAATAAACGGAGTAGATCAAATTAGTGAATGACAATATTAATCCTAATAGTTACATTACGATGTCCTGCTAGGAATAGTACATCGACATAAGTACTGGAACAGTCAGCTGCATGGTAAACAATACCAGAAATGCCTGCAAGGAGGCTCACTTGACCGCAACAAGTGCAAGTGTTTTAACACGTGATAATGGTGGCTTACAGGGGGATAACGTTGTACATGCGATCATGGCGGCTGACAGAGGCATACAGTTATACACAGCTCACCACAATAGCACAAGACTGGAAATATATGGCGATCGTACATACCAAATATAATTATATCGACAGTCACAGCGGACAGAAAGTGAAACTACTGAACATTTAACAATCAATCAATCAATCAATGTTTATTTATATAGCCCAATATCACAAATGTTACATTTGTCTCAGTGGTCTTCACAGTGTGTACAGAATATCAGTATGACAATACGACACCCTCTGTCCTTAGACCCTCACATCGTACAAGGAAAAACTTCCAAAGAAAACCCAGTTTAAAGGGAAAAATGGGAGAAACCTCAGGGAGAGCAACAGAGGAGGGATCCCTCTCCCAGGACGGACAGACGTGCAATAGATGCCGTGTGTAAATTGAAAAGATAATACATTTGCAACATAGGTAGTCCAAATGTTTGGAAATGCATGTGTGTATAATAGGAAGATGAATCCACGAGGATATCCATCCAGGACCGATGATCCAGGACCACAGCCACGACTCAAGATCCAGCGCTCGCGATCCAGGACACAAGACCGCAGGATCATCCATGACTCCGGATCCCAGAATATATAGACCCCAAAAAGAAAGACATTTGGGGAAGCTGGGTTAATCGGAACATGAGAGTACACGGGTATAGACAGAGAGAAGGAAGAAGTAAGATGTCCCCCGACAAACTAAGCCTATATCAGCAAAACTAGGGGCTGAATCTAATCAGCCCTAACTATAAGCTTTATCAAAAAGGAAGGTCTTAAGCGCACTCTTAAAAACGGATAGGGTGTCTGCCGCCCGAACACAAACTGGAAGCTGATTCCACAAATGTGGAGCTTGATAAGAAAAGGCTCTGGCTCCCATTGTACTGTAACAGGCAGCCAGTCACACTTACGGCAAACAAGTACTGTAAACAATATATATACACTACGCCGATTATTGTCTGTAAACTGTTATTTAAATGCAAACATATTGATACAAACAGGTGCTTATGCCACAGTAACAACACTTACAGTTTCATACACGCACAACGTGGAACAAAGAGAAAGGCTGTTCATGACCGGTCGCGCGCGTGACTAATGACGTTACAGTTTGAGGGGTGCGTCCGGTAACTATCTCTGGACTGTCTGGGGGGCGTCCCAAAACAGGGAAGTTTGTGAGATGCTGGAGCTTGCACTGGGCTTCTTAGTGACTTTGCAGACTTTTACACAGGTTTTTTAAACATAGGTATCATATTTCGAGCTATTTTCCAAAATCCGATGGAGAAATACAACAACGAGTTTAACTTTAAACAATAACTGAATTGTATTCGATATAATATGTAATTTAAGTATAATCCAATAGTTTAATCCTGGGAACAGAACCTGAGGTACCTGAAGAGGAGTTTCTGTTTCCATCTCAAACTTGGAGACCATCTTGGACCAGGGATCGAACTTTTTGCTGTGGAGGTCGATGTAGTAATCAAACACGGTGCCCTGGGAGGGGAACTTGATACTTTTGAACTCGGACACCCACCACTTGCTGAACTCCATTCTGTAGTCCAGCAGCTGCACCCACACAGAGACACAGAGGGAGGTGAGCGCGCTATACTCTAACCAGAGATGGGGTCGTTACTAAAAAAAAGTAATATATTACTTTTTTTAAAAGTAATATATTACACTACTTCGTTACTCTCTACATAAAGTCGTTACTCGTTACTTTACTCGTTACTTTACTCGCAGGGCCGGCCCGCCCCTCCCTGCAGGCAGATAACGCAGACTGCTAAAGTGTCCAATGTTCTCTTTAGTTCAGTTTCCATTGTCGCATAAGACTGATCCAGATCCTGAATGTTTTCCTATCTGACCGTGGCTGTCCTCTGTCTCCTGCTATCTGACCGTGGCTGTCCTCTGTCTCCTGCTATCTGACCGTGGCTGTCCTCTGTCTCCTGCTATCTGACCGTGGCTGTCCTCTGTCTCCTGCTATCTGACCGTGGCTGTCCTCTGTCTCCTGCTATCTGTATATTTTGTGCAGTCTTTCTCTGCTCACGCTGTTGCGTCGACGTGTTCTCCTGCGTGTTGGCCATGTGCTGCACTGGAACCAGACACCGCAAAGACTTTCGCCGAGCACGTACGAACTGCGCATGCGTGAGTGACAATAACTCTCCTTACCAGCAGGCGGCGGTAGTGTGTATTCGTCATTCAAAACAGGCAACAACCGGAAAACAGAGAAGAAGAACAGACTACGTGATATAAACAAACAACAAATAGCTGTGCGTTAGGTTCACCTTAGCATGTGTTCTTTCAACCCAGTCTCACGGCATTTCGTGTTCACCAACACGATCTTTAATCTATTGATTCGTGTTCACCATCACGATTTGCCCCTTTTTTTCGTGTTGCACAGCACGATTTTAAAAGCAATGTATTTCTACTGGTAACGTGTTTCGTGCCTGCAGGCTGCAGCACGTCTTTTTCTCCGGTCGGGTCGTGGAAGACCGTAAGCTGTGTGGTTCATAAAAACATGTTCTTACTCAATATCAAGCCACAATTATTGATTTTATTTTAAATCGTATAATTTCGGACTTTTGTTGCCGTCTGTGAGGGAAATAAATGGGGCTCAGAGCCTCAGAATACTGAAATCTGTATTTTTTAAATCTTTTTTTCCTTCTAATTTGTTATTCTTTTCAAAATAACACACTGTTATTTATTCACCAATAACACACAATTATCCTTGCTTTTATTTATTGGTTTGATTCCATAATCTCAGGCTTTTTTGGCGTCCGTCAGGAACTGAATTTCAAAATAAATATAACCGGAAACAGACGTAGGCATTTCGAGCGATTACCCAAGATCCTCAGCTATGGTTTTAAGATCGCTGATTGGATGTGTTAGCCGCAATGCATGCTGGGATTTGGTGTTTATATTATATGAAATCCGGAAAAAAAGAATACTTAATTCCGAGTGCTTTTGCTTTTCTCTTTGAAAGTCATCACATAACGGCATTGTAATACACGGTTCGGCTGCATTACATATTAGAGATCTGCCGTAGTTCTTTATTTAGAGAGCCCTGATGAGAAGACCTTTGGAAAAACTGGAAGAAATGGCGCCGAAACTGAATACTTGACTTTACTTCATAAATATATCAACAATTAAACAACATCTTCAATTTCTCTTCACACAATACGTCTCCTTGCAGTATCAACACTAATTCGGCTGACTTTTACATTTGATCTAATTCATAGATAGGTTATATTTACACCATAACGGTGCACAGCTGAGAGAAAAGGACTGTAGTTTTCAAAGATATTACTGATTTTCTTTGTATGTAAGAATGTAAATACTGAGTCTGAAATAGTATAGCAATATGCTGTAAAATGATGTGAAAGCATGCATAAAACTATACATCTTCAGATGTTGTACATACACACTAATAATACAAAGTTAGTATGGCTGTGTGCACCTCGTGTGTACCTCCTAGTGGTTAAAGCACATTATTTAATTATTGTTTTTATGTTATATTTGATTAAAAAAATATTAAGAGTACTACTTTCATAGGGGGAAAGTATAAATATAGAAGTATAGAATGTAAAAAATCAAGAAGATACTATACATGATCTCTACAACAGGATGTACACAGATATTATATTATATAGGAGGAGGTGCAAAACAGAAAAACGGATTAACCTTTATTTAAACATTAAATATTAAGCCTGACAAAGTAATTAACGTCTAATATATTGCTTTCCTGCAATGTTAACTATGTTGAAGCACTTATTTTAACTGATATTATACACATTAATTATACTCTTATGTATGTAGATAGAATAAGAAATGTGCAGAATATGACAGTTTAATGGTGGAGGTAGGCTACACACATATTGATAGATGTCTTGTAATGCACTGTTGAGGAACCTGTGACCCAAGTTTTTCATTCATTGCATAACTACACCGTAGTTGTGTATGATATGTCAATAAACCTTTGAAAATCTTGAAAGGGATGTGCAAAATAGCTATAATATACAGTCTTTAATTAACTATTAGTAGAGAATAACGAGTAATGAATATATTTTATTCCTCGTTTCCATTCATGTCAATTGCAGATACATGTTTAGTCTTCTCAAGCACCAACTATCAAATATCTCTCCTGATTGTTGGCACTTAACAATCACCTTACCTGAATTTTACTCAGGTGTAACTAAAGTCTGATTTAAGGGTTGTTTATATTTCACATCATTAATCAGAATCTGCAAAGTAACTCAAATAAATGCAGTGGAGTAAAAATACCAGGTTAACCTCTGAATTGTCGTGGAGTAGAATTACAAAGTAGCAATGAGCTGTCATGTGGGTATACGGCATTAATATAATGCTGCGCATTATGGACACAAGTGATTTTCACCCATTTATTAATTATATGTTTTATATTTGATAACACCAATGTGTTTAATAATGGCAACTTCTAATTTTGGGAAAAACGAAAACGTTCAGTAGAGACGTCCCATAGAACATTTTGCGAAACACAATAGCCAGCATGTGTAGTTCTGGGGGGGGCGTTCGATTCCAGTTTTGGATAGTCTGGTGTGGTTTCGTTCCATTTCACACAGCTGTTTGACGCTCTGCGTAACCTTACGGGAACTGTAGTCCTAAACGATAGCTGGGGATGATGGGTAGTGTAGTGTCTTCGGCCATCCTAAACTCAGAAATGTTGACAATCGCAATGATGCTCGAAATGTCCCTTATAGGCCTACGTCTGTTTCCGGTTATTTTTATTTTGAAATTCAGTTCCTGACGGACACCAAAAAAGCCCGAGATTATGGAATTAAACTAATAAATAAAATCAAGGATAATTGTGTGTTATTTTGAAAAGAATAACAAATTAGAAGGAAAGAAATATTTAAAAATACAGATTTCAGTATCCTGAGGCTCTGAGCCCCATTTATTTTCCTCACAGACGGCAACAAAAGTCAGAAATTATACGATTTAAAATAAAAGCAATAATTGTGGCTTGATATTGAGTAAGAACATGTTTTTATGAACCACACAGCTTCCGGTCTTCCACGACCCGACCGGAGAAAAAGACGTGCTGCAGCCTGCAGGCACGAAACACGTTACCAGTAGAAATACATTGGTTTTAAAATCGTGCTGTGCAACACGAAAAAAAGGGGCAAATCGTGATGGTGAACACGAATCAATAGATTAAAGATCGTGTTGGTGAACACGAAATGCCGTGAGGCTGGGTTGGTTCTTTGTAGGTGTTTGTTGAGGTTTGATTATGACGGATTTTAGTAAGTAACGAAGTAACGTGTGTCGGGGGAATGTTAGTAACTGTAGTGTGATTACTGAATTATAAAAGTAGCGCGTTACACTACTCCGTTACCGACAAAAGTAATATTATTAGTCATGCGTTACACCCAACTCTGACTCTAACCCTCCCCCCAATACAGTACTTATGGATCTGTGAGTTTCATTTACACTGGTGTGAATACAAAGCAGAGGACAAGGCAATGGCAGTAACAGAGAGACAGAGCCACTGCTTTTGAAGGGTGGAAAATGGGAGAGAGCAGACCTATCTATCCCCCCCCCCTGTACCTGTCCACTCACTACCAACTCTCCTGTCAATAAAACACTAAGCATTTAAATGCATCTGTGATAAGATGGACGCGCTTACTGTGCAGCCTGTTGGAGCAGATATCTCTGCTCCGCGCCGATCCTATATGAGTTTGTTTTAAAAGAAGGAAAACTCAAAGCAACCAGGATAGGGGTTAAACAATAATCTGTTTTAATGATAAAAGGTTAGAATACAATACACTTCTCAAAGGGGTAGGCCCACCCCTGCCCTGGTCCTAATGCCGGGTGAACATCATCAGTCTTGACGGCAGGAGGAAAAGAGACCGGACACAAGGACTCAACAGGAGATATTGTAAGAACAACGGGAGGAGCTGTGTGCATGGTCCTCCCATACAGGTCATCTATTGGCCCATATACAAACGATGGGCTTTCGTAGCGTATCAGCGCGCGCCAGCCGAGATGATCCGGAAACAGTCTCTTAGTTTGAAGCAAAACACATCTGGCGTCCGTTATCACACATTCTTCATAGACTTTCAAACACACACACACACTTTCTACAACATTCCAACTGCAGCCGGGACTGAAGATTTTCTAGGCCAACTCGCCCTCGTCTCCTGCCTGGGCTGGGGACTCGGGGCGGGCTGTGACCTCTGCTGTTTGGGTATTTTGAACCGAGCAGGGTTGGAGGCAGCTTGGTCAAAGGACTGCCGCTGTGAATCAATCAATCAATCAATCAATGTTTATTTATATAGCCCAATATCACAAATGTTACATTTGTCTCAGTGGTCTTCACAGTGTGTACAGAATATCAGTATGACAATACGACACCCTCTGTCCTTAGACCCTCACATCGTACAAGGAAAAACTTCCAAAGAAAACCCAGTTTAAAGGAAAAAATGGGAGAAACCTCAGGGAGAGCAACAGAGGAGGGATCCCTCTCCCAGGACGGACAGACGTGCAATAGATGCCGTGTGTAAATTGAAAAGATAATACATTTGCAACATAGGTAGTCCAAATGTTTGGAAATGCATGTGTGTATAATAGGAAGATGAATCCACGAGGATATCCATCCAGGACCGATGATCCAGGACCACAGCCACGACTCAAGATCCAGCGCTCGCGATCCAGGGCACAAGACCGCAGGATCATCCATGACTCCGGATCCCAGCATATATAGACCCCAAAAAGAAAGACATTTGGGGAAGCTGGGTTAATCGGAACATGAGAGTACACGGGTATAGACAGAGAGAAGGAAGAAGTAAGATGTCCCCCGACAAACTAAGCCTATATCAGCAAAACTAGGGGCTGAATCTAATCAGCCCTAACTATAAGCTTTATCAAAAAGGAAGGTCTTAAGCGCACTCTTAAAAACGGATAGGGTGTCTGCCGCCCGAACACAAACTGGAAGCTGATTCCACAAATGTGGAGCTTGATAAGAAAAGGCTCTGGCTCCCATTGTACTTTTAGAGACTCTAGGAACAACCAACAACCCTGCATTCTTGGAACGCAATGCCCTAGTAGGACAGTAGGGTATAATGAGTTCTTTAAGGTAAGATGGCGCCTGCCCATTAAGGGCTTTGTAGGCGAGAAGAAGAATTTTAAATTCTATCCTGTGTTCTATAGGGAGCCAGTGTAAGGCAGCCAGAACAGGAGTAATGTGGTCCCTTCTCCTAACTCTGGTTAGTACACGAGCCGCAGCATTTTGAATCAGCTGAAGCGACTTGATTGACTTTTTGGTACTCCCTGATAGTAAAGAGTTACAATAATCCAGCCTAGAAGTAACAAATGCATGGACTAGTTTCTCTGCATCGTTTTGAGGCAAGATATGCCTGATTTTTGCAATGTTACGTAGATGGAAGTAGGCGGTCCTTGAAATTGATTTTATGTGGGCGTTAAAGGATAAATCCTGATCAAATATAACACCAATATTCCTTACAGTCTCACTGGAGGCCAAATTAATGCCATCCATAGTTAGTATATCTTTAGATAATTTGTTTCGTAGATTCTTCGGGCCAAGTACAATAACTTCAGTTTTGGTCGTGTTTAACATCAAAAAGTTTAAGGTCATCCACGTTTTTAAGTCCTTAAGGCAGTCTTGAATTTTATTTAGATGATTAATTTCATCATGCTTAATTGATAAATATAGTTGAGTATCATCCGCATAACAATGAAAGTTTACAGAATGATTCCTTATAATATTGCCTAACGGAAGCATATATAATGTGAACAAAATAGGTCCGAGCACTGAGCCCTGTGGCACTCCATGGCTAACTTTGGTTTGCGTGGAAGATTCATCGTTGACACGTACAAACTGAGAGCGTTCAGATAGATAGGACCTAAACCAGCCTAAAGCAGTTCCCTGTATGCCAACCAAGTGCTCTAGTCTTTGCAATAGGATATCATGGTCGATAGTATCAAATGCAGCACTGAGATCGAGCAAAACAAGAATAGAGACAAGTCCCTTGTCTGAGGCTATTAGAATATCATTTGTGACTTTAACCAGAGCTGTCTCTGTGCTATGATGTGTTCTAAAGCCAGACTGAAAATCTTCAAATAAATCATTGTTTTTTAAGTAATCACACAACTGTTTTGCGACCGCTTTCTCAAGAATTTTTGAGAGGAACGGAAGATTAGAAATAGGTCTATAGTTGGCTAAAACCTCTGGATCGAGGTTGTGCTTTTTAAGAAGCGGTTTTATCACTGCTACTTTGAATGATTGTGGAACATAGCCTGATAATAAAGACATATTCATAATATTTAATAAAGAAGTGCTGATTAATGGAAAAACTTCCTTCAACAGCTTAGTTGGAATTGGGTCTAACATGCACGTTGATGGTTTAGAAGAGAGAATCATTGAGTGTAATTGTTCAAGGTTAATGGCTGAAAAGCATTCTAGTTTACTATCTCGTGTAATATTAGAACTTACGATTCCGGGAGCTGTTGATAACATTATACTGGTCGAAGGCAAGAGGTCATTAATTTTGTTTCTAAGAGTAACAATTTTATCGTTAAAAAAGCACATAAAATCATTACTACTGAGTGCTATGGGAATAGAAGGCTCAATGGAGCTGTGGCTGTCTGTCAGCCTGGCTACAGTGCTGAAAAGAAATCTTGCATTATTCTTATTCTCATCTATTAATGAAGAGTAGTATGCTGCTCTCGCTTTACGCAGTGCTTTCTTATATTCATTGAGAGTAATATGCCAAATTAAACGAGATTCTTCAAGTTTGGTGGAACGCCATATCCTTTCAAGTTGTCTAGACTTTTGCTTTATTTTGCGGGTTTCGGCATTATGCCATGGAGCTCATCTATGTTGCTTTATTTTCTTCTTTTTCAAAGGAGCAACAGAGTCTAATTTTATTCGCAGCGCATCTATAGCACTATCAACAACATGATCAATTTGGGGTGGTGTACATTTTGTATAAGTTTCCTCCCTTACATGCAGACATGCTATCGAGTTAAGTATTGGTGGAATCTCTTCCTTAAATGTGGCTATAGCACTAACGGATAGGTTTCTGCTGCAAGAGCTTTTGACTAATGCTTTGTAGTCTAGTAACAGTACTTCAAAAGTTACTAAGAAATGGTCGGATAAAGCAGGATTATGCGGTTCGACTAATAGTTGCTCAATTTCAATACCATAAGTCAGAACAAGGTCGAGAGTGTGATTATAACAGTGGGTTGGTTTATTTACACTCTGACAGAAACCAACATAATCTAATATAGAGTTAAATGCAACAGTAAGGCTATTTTTATCATCGTCAACATGAATATTAAAGTCACCTACGATAATTACTTTGTCTGTTTTAAGAACCAAATTTGATAAAAACTCAGAGAATTCTGATAAGAATTCTGAATAAGGACCTGGTGCACGATACACTGTAACAAATAAGATTGGCTGCAAAGTTTTCCAGGTTGGATGCGTAAGACTAAAAACGAGGCTTTCAAAAGAGGTATAATTACATTTTGGTTTAGTATTGATAAGTAAACTTGAGTCAAAGATTGCTGCAACTCCACCTCCTCGGCCCGTGCCTCGAGCAATATGAGTGTTGACATGGCTGGGTGGAGTGGCCTCATTTATGCTGACATATTCTTCATGTCTCAACCAAGTTTCAGTGAGACAGCATATATCAATATTATAATCTGATATTAAATCATTTACCAATATTGCTTTAGATGCTAGAGATCTTATGTTTAAGAGACCACATTTAATCTTCCTGTTTTGTTGCACTGTAGTAGTTGTTACATTTACTTTTATTAGGTTATTATGTATGACACCTCTATTAGGTTGTACCTTAAATTGTCCTTGGGCAGACACACACACCGCTAATATTGGGTATTTTATTGGGTTCGGGATTCCTATGGGTGACTGCCTAGGAGAGAGCGCAGAGAAGCGTGTAAGACTGCGACTCTGCCTCCTGGTCTCAACTCCAGTTTGTCATGGATTACGTCCACAAAGCCCTGAAATGTTTGCCGAAATGAGATCTGCACCTTTCAAAGTAGGGTGAATGCCGTCTCTCTTAATCAGACCAGGGTTTCCCCAGAAGGCTGTCCAATTATTTACGAAGCCCACATTGTTTGCTGGGCACCACCAAGACAACCAGCGCTGAAATGATGACATGCGGCTATACATGTCATCATTGATCAGATTGGGGAGGGGACCAGAGAAGATTACGGTGTCCGACATTGTTTTAGCATAACTACACACCGACTCCACATTAAGTTTGGTGCATTCTGATTGGCGTAAACGAACATCATTACCACCGACGTGAATAACAATCCTACCGTATTTGTGTTTATTTTTAGCCAGCAGTTTAAGATGCGCCTCAACGTCGCCCGCTCTGGCCCCCGGAATGCATGTGACTGTGGAGGCTTCGGTCTCTAAATTCACGTGTCTCATAATAGAGCTACCAATAACCAGAGTTGGCTTCTCAGCGGGTGTCTCGCTGAGTGGGGAATATCTGTTAGATACGTGAACGGGTTGGTGGGGACCTGCGGGTTTCACTTTATGCCCCTTCTGAACAGTCACCCAGCCTCCCTGCTGCTCGGGAGTTGCCGGGGGACGGCTAAGAGGAGCTACCTTTGGCCGGTCCGCACCGGCTAACATGGGCTTTACTTTAGCTGAGTTACTTTCTAAGATGCGGAGCCGGGCTTCTATGGCTATGATTCCCGCCTCCAACCTAACAACTATACTACATTTAACACATGTATCCTTACCAGTAAGGGAGGCCGGGAAGTAACCAAACATGAGACAGGAAGAGCAGGAAATAGCACCAGAGGGTGGAGAAAGAGCCATGGCTAGCTATCAAGCTAAAGTAGCTACCGTTAGCAAACCCGAAAAGAGTGTAGGCAACTGTGGAGTTACAGTCGCTAAGAGAAGGAGAGTTGTGAGTGCTTAAGCTGTAGTAACGTGTGATTACAACGTCAGGCAGTTGCCGTGATCAAGAGTTTTAAAACGATCGATTAAGTTTAAGTTAATAAGCTATCAGCAACAGAACAGACACACGGGTTACCCGGAGATGACAACAACAACCGGAAGTTGCAACGTGCTCACCGCAATAGGTTCCTCCTTCCCGCAGGTGAAGGCAGCGGCTGGACCCTTCGAGGGAGGCAGAGGTGGAGGGCCTCGTCCTCCTTCTTTTTCGACTCGCATCTCCTCTGCATGGAGGCGAGAGCGGAGCCAAAAATCCCCTCGGGAACGATGGGCATGTCAAGCACATCCTCCTTTTCCCGGTCTGGGAGGTTGGTGAGGTTGAGCCATCTAGCTCTTTCCTGCACCACCATGATCCCCATTGCCTAGCCCGTGGCCTGGATGGCGCAGCGTTGGACACAGAGACAAATGTCTGTGACCGCGGCCATCTCATTCAGAACGGCCGGTCCAGGATTGCTCGACAGATCCTCACAGAGCTCCACTTGGTATGCGGTTAGCAGCAAGGAAACGTTCAGAGCCCTGGCGGACAATGCTGCGGCTCTGTAGGACCGTTCAGTCATGGTCGACTGGAATCGGTCCGCCTTCGCTGGCAGCGTGGGGTTCCTGCTTGGTGACGGGCCCATCCTCGGTAGGAGCTGGGCTGCCACCAGCGGTTCCATAGGCGGTATGCGGAGCAGGCCGAGCTTCTCCATTCCGTCGCAGTGTAGGGAGAAGGCAGCCTGGATTGGGGCCTTGTTGCTAAAGGGTCGGTCTCTCCACGAGACCGACACCTCATCCAACATCTCCGGGAAGACCGGAAGGAGTTGCCTCCTTGTCCTTGTTGCTTGGGGAAAATGTTTCCCCTCGTAACGGGACCTGGAGGTCTCCTTGGCCATTTCGGGCCATGGGACGTTGAGTTTGGACGCGGCACGCTGACACACGGCAGGTCCATGCTCAGACAGGGCGAAGCTGGTGTGCTATCGCCCGGGAGAGCAGCCATCGCTCCCGGCTTTGCAGCCTGAGCCGATGACATGAATATATCAACCTGATCTCACCAGAATGCGTGACTCCACCACGACTCCTTAACACCACAATGCGTGGTGGAGTCACGAACTTTGTTACATTTACGTGTCGGCACCACGCAAACAACCCCAATGTAAAGTGAATGAGGCTCCTTTGTCGTGGTGCACACACGCATTTCTACAACATCCCGCAGTGAGCTTTTATTCTATAAAACGTTTTTTTAAATCTACTTTATAGCTTGTAGTAACTCACGGAGGCTTCTTTTATTTTATTTGTATTCATAATAATTAAAAATATTCGTCAGAATGTAAAAATTACATTAGTTACGAATTTGTGTTCTCAAAAAACAGTGCATTGTGTGTAATGCAACTGTGATTTTTATTAAATTAGTTTTTAAGGAAGGCCAGAGCTTCAGCTGTGTCGAATAGATTGTTCCCTTTAGTTAACGTTATTTAAAAGATCATGATCATGTCCCCTGTATTGTATTACGAGCGTCCATTCCCATTGGATAACGGAGAATTGTACACCCGGAAGTAAGAATTCTCCTTACTGTCGATTGATTTTACAGTGATATCTGCACTACTCATCGACTAACACCATATTATCCTTGTTAATTACACAACATTGATTGGTTTAAATTGTGTGCAATGCTTTTGTATTTTCCCCCTTCGATTCGGAGAAACAAATATTTTTTCTGAGTTTTTGGATGGCAGAGGACACTACACTACCCAGAATCCTCAGCTATCGTTTGGGACTACACCATGTGCTTAGCTTGACAAACCCCGTGATCAGTCCTCAAGCTCTGTGATTGGTTGACCTCCAACTGCATTCCATATGAAAAAAAACGTTTCGTAAAAGATAAAATCATACTTTATTCAGCAGTGCTTGCTTTACTCTTTGAAAGTCATCACATGAATGCATTGTAATAAATGGTTTGGCTGCATTAAATATTACACATCTGTCTTAGTTCTTTATTTATCTACAGAGATCGGGCTTAGAATAGACCGGAAACTATTCTTTTACCGTTCTGTTTTAATTTCACAATAAAGTTAGTAGTAATATTTTGTTTTGATATTATTGTTTTTTATTAACTTCTAGACTAGCTGGGTCATGTTAAGACCATCTTTTCTGTGTTGCTATGGGGTTTTTCCATCGCTTTTGTGTTACAAATATCAAAACAATAACAAAATAATATTCGTCGTAAACTAAACCGGAAACAGCAGTATATTTTATTTTGTTAACACTGTAAACTTGACAGCCTTTTAACCCAAACCACCTACTGGTTAAAGCACGTTATTACACGTTTAGAGTAATTGCAATGCAGGAAGATTGTGTTGCTTTTTAATGACTGTTTAAAATGCTTTTTTCTTAATGTTTTTCATTTTTGTAAAGCACTTTTGAATGTGTTATATTTTATGAAAACATTTAAATATTAAGAGTACATACAAAATAGTGGGAAAGTAGAAGGTCAATGATATAAATATAGAATAGAACATATCAAGAAGATACTCAAATGATATCTAGAATAAAACAGTTAGGATAGGAGGATGTGCTAACTAATAAGGCTTTATTTAAACATTAAAGAATACTTTAGGTTAAGGTCTTCATTTAAATAAGAAAAAAGCTTTGGGGGTATCTAAATATTAAGCCTGACAAAGTCTAAATTGCATGGTTTGTTTTGGAACTTGACAATCAACTTTCCTGCAATGTTAACTATGTTGAAGCACTTATTTGAACTGATATTATACACATTAATTATAATCTTATGTATGTAGATAGTATAAGAAATGTGCAGAATACGACAGTGTAATGGTGGAAGTATACACACATTGATAGATGTCTTGTAATGCACTGTTGAGGAACCTGTGACTCAAGTTTTTCATTCATTACATAACTACACTGTTGTGGATATGATATGTCAATAAACCTTTGAAAATCTTGAAATCTTGAAAGGGATCTGCAAAATAACAATTATATACAGTCTTTAATTAACTATTAGAGAATAACGAGTAATGAATTTGCTTTAAACGGATCTGCAGATAAATATGTAGTCTTCTCAAGCACCAACTATCTTGCCTGATTGTTGGCACTTGACAATCACCTTCACTGAATTTCACTCAGGTGTAACTAAAGTCTGATTTAAGGGCTGTTTATATTTCACATCATTAATCCAAATCTGTAAAGTAACTAAAATAAATGTAGTGGAGTAAAAATACCAGGTTAACTTTAAAGAAAGCCCTCAGGATTATAAAAGACCACCATCACCCCAGCCACAAACTGTTCTGTCTGCTGCAGTCTGGCAGGCGGTACCGCAGCATCCGGACTAAAACCACCAGACACAGAGACAGCTTCATCCCACAGGCTATACGATTATTAAACACCTGAATTTAGAAATAACATCCATAACATTCATCTGGCTGCTACTTAGAAATTATTTATCTAATATATCATATTCCAATCACTTGTAGACCCTTATTGCACTATTTCACTATTGTTTCTGTGTAGGCCTATCTGTTTTATTGCGTAGCACTGTTGGAGGAGCCTGTGACCTAAGCCCAAGATTATAGAATTAAACGAATAAATAAAAACAAGGATAATTGTGTGTTATTTTTGAGTAAATAACAGTGTGTTATTTAGAAAATAATAACAAATTAGAAGGAAGAGATTTAAAAAAATACAGATTTCAGTATTTTGAGGCTCTCAACCCCATTTCCTTTCCTCAAAGACGACAAAAAAAGTCCGACATTATAAGATTTAAAATAAAAACAAATAAATAAAAAGATAAAACACTGTTATGTAATACGTTAGAATAAATAGAATGGTTTTGAATAATAGATGAGTAAAATCTACTTCACTTTACAGCCCCGCCCACTTTTGGGGAAACAAACGCTGTCATTTGAACAGCGATCAAGCCTGAAGCCACAGAGATCTTCTGTTCTGTCCTTTCTTCTTAGAGGAAGTACAGAAACACGTAACTCTGGATTGGTTGTAATGTTTGAGGTGCAATAAACGACACAGCAGCTTTTTGTCATGTTAAAACTATTATGTTCTGCCTCGCTCATGAGAGGAACAGCTGGCAAAATTACAGCCTCGCCTACTGATTTTCATTGAACCATATATCGAGCCCGATTGTCGATTTCAAAGGTGTGCTCTAAAATGATATTTATAAATGACTATTGTCATTATTATAAGCAAGACAATAAATGGCAAAGATATGTAGAAAATAAACGTATTTAAGATACGTTCATAAGGAACGTAACGTGGGAGAAAATATGTTTCTAGAAGATATGTAGAAAATAAACGTATTTGAGATACGTTCATAACGAACGTAACATGGGAGTAAATACGTTTCTAGCTAAACGTAATTCAGAATGCAGTTTAGTTCTGTGGGAACGTAATTTTTAGGAGACAGGGTTGTGTAATTCTACTCCACTACAATTCAGAGGTTAACCTGGTATTTTTACTCCACTACACTTATTTGAGTTACTTTGCAGATTATGATTAATGATGTGAAATATAAACAACCCTTAAATCAGACTTTAGTTACACCTGAGTAAAATTCAGGTAAGGTGATTGTCAAGTGCCAACAATCAGGAGAGATATTTGATAGTTGGTGCTTGAGAAGACTAAACATGTATCTGCAATTGACATGAATGGAAACAAGTAATAAAGTATATTCATTACTCGTTATTCTCTACTAATAGTTCATTAAAGGCTGTATATTATGGCTATTTTGCACATCCCTTTCAATATTTCAAGATTTTCAAAGGTTTATTGACATATCATATACACAACTACGGTGTAGTTATGCAATGAATGAAAAACTTGGGTCACAGGTTCCTCAACAGTGCAGTACAAGACATCTATCAATATGTGTGTACCTCCACCATTAAACTGTCATATTCTGCACATTTCTTATTCTATCTACATACATAAGAGTATAATTAATGTGTATAATATCAGTTAAAATAAGTGCTTCAACATAGTTAACATTGCAGGAAAGCAATATATTAGACGTTAAGTACTTTGTCAGGCATAATATTTATCTGTAGATAGATACCCCCAAAGTTTTTTTCTTATTTAAAAGAAGACCTTCATCTGTTATTTAATGTTTAAATAAAGGTTAATCCGTTTTTCTGTTTTTCACCTCCTCCTATTAATATCTTTGTACATCCTGCACTAAACTGTTTTATTGTAGAGATCACTTATAGTATCTTCTTGATTTTTTATATTCTATATTTCTATCACAGACCTTCTACTTTCCCCCTATGAAAGTATGTACTCTTATTATTTTTTTAATCAAATATAACACATGAAAACAATGATTCAATAATGTGCTTTAACCACTAGGAACTTTTGTATTATATTATTAGTTTAGGACACTTATGTATGTTCAACATCTGAAGATGTGCAGTTGTATGCATGCTTTCACATAATTTTACAGCATATTGCTATACTATTTCAGACTCAGTATTTAAATTCTTATATTCAAAGAAAATCAGTAATATCTTTGAAAACTACAGTCCTTTTTTATCAGCTGTGCACCGTTATGGTGTAAATGTAACCGATCTATGAATTAGATCAAATGTAAAAGTCAGCCGAATTAGTGTTGATACTGCAAGGAGACGTATTGTGTGAAGAGAAATTGAAGATGTTGTTCAATTGTTGATATATTTATGATCCACGTCAAGTATTCAGTTTCGGTGGCATTTCTTCCAGTTTTTCCAAAGGTCTTCTCATCAGGGCTCTCTAAATAAAGAACTACGGCAGATCTGTAATATGTAATGCAGCCGAACCGTGTATTACAATACCGTTATGCGATGACTTTCAAAGAGAAAAGCAAGAGCACTCGGAATTAAGTATTATTTTATTCTTTTAAAATGTTTTCCGGATTTTATATAATATAAACACCAAATCCAAGCATGCATTGCGGCTAAAACATCCAATCAGCGAGCTTAAACCATAGCTCAGAAAAACTCAGAAATGTTGACAATCGCAATGATGCTCGAAGTGTCCCTTATAGGCCTACGTCTGTTTCCGGTTATTTTTATTTTGAAATTCAGTTCCTGACGGATGCCAAAAAACTCCGAGATTATGGAATTAAAAAAATAAATAAAAGCAAGGATAATTGTGTGTTATTGGTGAGTAAATAACAGTGTGTTATTTTGAAAAGAATAACAAATTAGAAGGAAAAAAATATTTTAAAAATACAAATTTCAGTATCCTGAGGCTCTGAGCCCCATTTATTTTCCTCACAGACGGCAACAAAAGTCCGAAATTATACGATTTAAAATAAAAGCAATAATTGTGGCTTGATATTGAGTAAGAACATGTTTTTATGAACCACACAGTTTCCGGTCTTCCTCGACCCGACCAGAGAAAAAGACGTGCTGCAGGCACGAAACACATTACCAGTATAAATGTATTGCTTTTTTTGTGCTGGGCAACACGAAAAAAAGGGGAAAATCGTGTTGGTGAACACGAATCAATAGATTAAAAATCGTGTTGGTGAACACGAAATGCCATGAAACTGGGTTGTGTATTCATCTCTCAGAGGGAAATGTCTTCCCGCACTCTGTTGTGTTTAAACTTGGGCTGTCAAGTTAACGGAAAAAAAAATTAACGCCACTAATTATTTTAACGCGATTAACGCATGTGTATTTTTTTTCCTCGGCCGCCCCGTAGTTTCAGAGAGCATCGAGTTTAAAATACCATCTACCAGCTGATGCTGACAGCCGCGCTCCTGCTGCCCGCTTGTGGCAGACCACACTTCCACGCTCACCGGCAGGCACCGACTGGCCATCGGGAGGACCAGGAGGGTGTGTGTATGTGTGGCCCGAGCGAGCGAGAGAGAGACCTTACGTGCATTGTTGTTGTTAGCATCTGGTGCTAGCTAGCTGCGCTAACGGATATAAGGAGCTGTTTAAATGAAAACAGAGGAGCGACATTTCGCCACAACTGCGCCGAGCACTTGACTTGATGCAGGAAGCAGACAGCGGGTCATTGTACGAAAAGTCAGCACACTCATGATTGCAGCAACATGATTGCAGCGTGCAGGCAGCTCCCGTTCGAGCATATGCCTTGAGTTGCACATAGCTCCAACGATCCATCACACACACACACACGCACACCATTTGTATTGTATTATTGAATGAGAGAGGTTCCAGGTTGAATTGAGGCGAATATTTGTAATGTTCAGAGGTTGTTGTGTTTAATATTCATGAGAATATTTGTCATTGTTCAAATGATACAAAGGCTTTAAAAACACAGCAGGAGCCCAAGACAATTATAAAACGTGTCATTATTTCAGTACAGTTCAATTGGTTTTATTTTCATAAACGGTTATCAACCGTTAGTGCCAAAGCAGTAGGCTATAATATATGAATGACTGCTGTATAGGCTACAACCACTACTTGTTTAGCTTGCATAAACTCAACAAAGCTAGCGTTAGCTGGCTGACTGACGTTATTTCGCCGCTAAACTGCACGATATAAAACGGTGGTCTTCAAAGCGGATTTAATCCTCAATCACAATAATAATATTCAAAGTAATACTGGGCAAGTAATGGGCACAACTTACCGTTGATTGACGCGCCATGTCAGCGGACTGGTAGCGACACGAACCGTTAGCAAACAGTTAGCCCAGCAGTCATCCGGTTCGACCTGACTGTGACTGTGACTGACCCAAGCCTCGTCCTTCTGATAGCTCCGCCCCTTCGCTCCAACCCCCCCTCCCTCCCTCCCCCCACATCTATAGGTGAAAATTACTTTTGCGACACATTTATTGCATGAAGTGTAGCAAAAGTCAAGACCGCAGATTCGTCGATTCATACTGCCACAGAGCAGATTCGTCAAGTTGTAATAACTGATTTGAGAGGTTGTAATAAATAAAGTTGCAGTTGTAATGGAAAATATATTTTAAAAATATCTATTTTTCTGCAAGTGAACATTTCATCTCTAAATTCATTTTTTTTTCTACAAGCTACAAAACTTTTTTTTTCTTCTGTGACTTCAAATTTGGTTCACAGTTACGTGGATATTTTGTGTAAATTTAAGCACACAAACTCAGATTTTTTTTCTGCAAGTGCTCACATCAGGTTTTACACGCTCTCACATTTTGCACAGCCTGTCCTCCTACAAAAAACGACCATATAGGTCGATTGTTCAGCAGCTAAATACGACCCAGTCACGTTTTAAAGTGTAGCACGTGTAAGAAACAACATGCTCCTGTCGATTGCAAAAGCTCCGGAGGGTCGTTTATTCACCCTCTGGAAAATCCTAAATTGTGGCCATTAAAATGCTTTTTTATTAGATTTCTAGCAAGAAGTGTATATTGTACTTTTATAATCTACGTCCAGTGGATGTGTAGGATCTACAGTTTGATAGATATACGAAGATGATGTGAAGTGTACTGTATATGCGGCAGCTTCCATGTAAAGTTAGCGTGGGTGAAAACAGTATTTCTGGTCTCGAAGTTTTCATAATAAAACCGGAAGTATTCCCCACACTGTCAAATGATTACACAGTGATATCTCCATTACTCATCCACTAAAAAACATCAGTTTATCCTTGTTAATTACACAATATTGACTGGTTTAAATTGTGTACAATGCTTTTGTGTTTTTAACCTTCGATTCGGGGAAACAAATAGTTTTTCCGGAGTTTAGACACTACAGAGTTTCCGAAGACACTACACTACCCAGAATCCCCACCAATCGTTTGGGACTACAACATCCGCCTTGCTTTACAAACCCCGTGATTAGCCCTCATGCTCTGTGATTGGATGTTGGAGTGGCAGTGCGACAAGGTTACGCCGAGTGTCAAACAGCTCCTTGAAATGGAATGGAACCACGCCAGACTATCCAAAACTGGACTTGGACGGGTCCAATGGTATTTCCCACCATTTGAAGTTGTCAGTATAAACTGTATACATCCCTGGAGGTTTAGGGGATACGCAACACATTGGTGTTATCAAATGTAAAACATATAATTAATACATGGGTGAAAATTGCTTGTGTCCATAATGGGCAGCATTAATATACCCACATGCCAGCTAAGGTCAGAAGAGCTTTATTTAACAGCTGGTCTTATGTCTGTGACCCCTCCTGTTGTTAATTGATAAGCCTGAAACATGCACTTGTCAAGGTTCAGAGGCACATTTAGCAAATATGGCAGTAGCCATCGATCAGCTTAAGATAAGATAAGATATACTTTATTGATCCCAAGTTGGGAAATGTTTTTGTTACAGCAGCATGTACTACTTTGTTCTACTCCACTACAATTCAGAGGTTAATCTGGTATTTTTACTCTACTACATTTATTTCAGTTACTTTGCAGATTCTGATTAATGATGTGAAATATAAACAACCCTTAAATCAGACTTTAGTTACACCTGAGTTCAGCCTTATCAGTTTGTCTGTTTTGCACATCCTCTTGTTAATATCTTTGGACGTCCTGCACTAAACTGTTTTATTGTAGAGATCACTACAGTATCTTCTTGATATTTTCTATTCTATATTTCTATCATTGACCCCTATTTTGTATGTAGGCTACTCTTAATATTTAAATGTGTTCATCAAATATAACTTATTGAACAACTACATTCAATAACGTGCTTTAACCACTAGGAGGTGCGGTTTAGACCAGTGGTCTAGTTAATACAACATAATAACATCGTACATAATATGACTATTCACTTTATTGTGAGTTTAAAACAGAACGGTAAAGGAAAATACAGTTTCAGTCTCTCGATGTGAAGCTTATGCATTGTACCATGAACCTGTATAGACCTGTAACAGTCAACTGCATGAGGAGTTGGAAAGGTAGTTCAGAAAATCAGTAATATCTTTAAAAACTACAAAAAGTCCCTTCCATCAGCTGTGCACCGTTATGGTGTAAACACAGACTATCTACTAATTGGATCAAGTATAAAAGTCAGCCGAATTAGTGTTGATACTGCAAGGAGACGTATTGTGTGAAAAGAAATGGAAGATGTTGTTTAATTGTTGATATATTTATGGTCCACGTCACGTATTCAGTTTTGGCGGCATCTCTTCCAGTTTGTCAAAAGGTCTTCTGATCAGGGCTCTATAAATACATATCTAGGGCAGGTATGTAATATGTAATGCAGCCGAACCGTGTATTGCAATGCCGTTATGTGATGACTTTCAAAAAGAAACACAAGAACACTCGGAATAAAGTATTATACTATTTTTTGTATAATGTTTTCCGATTACATATCACATAAACACCATATCCCGACGTGCATTGCGGCGTGATTTTAGCCCATCAAAACCTCTGAAAACAGAAATGTGTCTCTCAGAATCGAAAGAGAAAAACCTATGGGAAAAACATAAAAGCATTGTACACAATTTAAACCAATTAATGTCGTATAATTAACTAGGATAAACTGATCACTGTTAAATCATTTGATCATTGGTTTTATGATGAAAACGGCCAGACCGGAAATACTGTTTTCAACCCGTAACTTTACATGGAAGCTTGCCGCATATACACGTTTCCTAACGAAACCTCAAATCATCTTCGTAATATCTATCAAACTATAGATCCTACATATCGACTGGACGTGGATTCTAAAAGTACAATATACACTTCTCGCTAGAAATCTAATCATAAAGCGTTTTAATGGCCAAACTATCCTATAATTTAGGATTTTACAGACCCTCTGTAACGTTTGCATTCAACGGGAACACCGTTGGGAGGCCGACAATTTTAAAACGTAATTATAGGTCGTATTAAGCGCTTGAACAAACGACATATTTGGTCGTAATAAGGGCTTAAACAATCGACCCATTTGGTCGTATGAGTTGGAGGACTTGTTGATTTTGCACCATATCTACCTTCATATATTCCTGCCACCTGTGTTAGCAGATGGAGTGTGTGCTGTGCACTGAAGAGGATTGATTGTGTGTGAGTGCTGTTAAGAGAGAAGCAGCCGGACACTCCTCTCTTCTCAAGGTCTACCTCTCTACCTATATGCTATCATGACCTATTCTTTATTTCCCCATGCAACATTTATTCTGGCTCTTACTCTTAGCATAGTTTGCTTACACAGCTTACGGAATACGTTTTTTTATTCACAGTCAGAGGGAAGGACAGAGAAGGGAATGTTGTAAGTCTAGAAAGGAGTAATACTCCTTTGAGAAGCTCCATCTCCATCACCATCATGACCTGCTTTCTTATCAACTCAATGCATTTGGCAATGACAGTATTACACATACATGAAGACAGGCAGCAGCAGGATGTAAATACACCAGAGAGAGGCTCTTTTGATCCAGGATAACAGAATGCAAGATAGCAGAAAAGCTAGCATCAGCGGAAACACAATATGGCTGATTCCCTTAGGTTGCTATTCAGCAACTACACAGAGCTCAAAGTGTAGAGAATAAGTATGCATGATGTGAAGATGGAGAAGGCGCGCAAAGCCAACAGAACTTCCTCAGGTCATTTGGAGGGGACGAGTTCACTAGGAGGCACACACATAACATTTCCATCATCATTTCTTTAGCCACTTGTGTGCAGCTCGCCAAGCTGTGAAGACATTCTATATATAATCACCTCATGAAGCTGATACGGCCTGGGTATCTGCACATTGTACACATGTAATTCCTTCAAAGACCTTTGAATACCCTAAAAGCAAAACAATTATACTAGGACTGCAACAAAAGGAATGACCAAACTGGTCTGGAGTAGACACTGTTACTGAGTTTAGTGAATTAAGATAACTGATCAGTTTCCTCCCCCGCTGCAGCGCTCGGATCAGAGGCCGGATAAACACATTTCTTCTTTCATGTTAAAATGAGATCACAGCTGCACCAGCAGACAGCCAGCACAGAGCGCAGTGCGCTACCTCAACTTACAAACAAATAGCTATTGGATGTTGTGGACATATCATTGTAATGGCATTGTTGTTTTAAAATACAAATAGAATTTAACATAAACTTAAACAAAAGAAAGACTTGCTCATTCATTCTGCCCCCAATCGAAGTTAACCCTCTAGAGTCTAAGGGTATTTTCTCGATTTTTAGATGTTTTCTTAAATCACCTTTTTAAATGTATTTCTTCTCACATGGCACCCCATGTGTCACATATCAAAATGTTCAGGACAATCTCTGGTCTTGCTATAAATGCAAATGACTCACCTTAGAGCACTGTTTGATGAGATAAGTAGCTCTAAACCTTAACATTTGACATCCGATTTTCGGAAGATCTTCAAAACTCTTGTGAAAACACAAATTTACTAATTTCATCCAATTGTTTTGGTGTTTTAGATTTGTTTACCAAAGTCTTAGGATCACAAAAGTAGTGAACTATTTGAATTACACTGTATATAAATGTGTAATTCATGTCTAAAATGAGTAAAACAGGTGTTTATCACTCTACTTTCACCACAGCAGGGACTGAGATACATTAGGACTGAATAATGACTTCATATTACATACCAAGGTTCATACCAACTATTCATTATACATGTCAAGACAGTGTCAAGGTCTTTGTCTGTCTTCCAAGACAGTGGGTCTGGCTGCTGTGTAGGTGGGGGTGATGGTGCATGGGCTGCTGTGTAGATGGGTGTACAAGTGCGATACGAGACCTCCACGAGACCTCCTTGCTGGCTGGGTTGAAGGTGATGGCTGTGGTGGAGCCTTTGTGCTGAGGTGTATCTTGACCTGGTGGCAGCCGCAGATGGAGGTGGAGGCAGCTGTAGTGATGCTGGTCTGCTGGTCCTTGGTGGTGATGGCTCTGGTGAAGGCCCTTGAGCCACAGTAGATCTTGACCTGGGGGCCGGCACAGATGGATGTTGTGGCTGCTGGATAAACGCCGCCTGTGGGCCACTAGGCCCAGACAGCTGTGAAACATCTCTGTAAAACAAATACAAATGTAGGACAATAATTACAACAAATTTCATTGAAATAAAGTTCAAGTAAAATATTGCTCAAGCACAAATAACAATGCACACATAAAAAGAAAGTTTGGGAGGTTGGACAGGAGTCTCTCTCGATCTCACACACACACACACACACACACACACACACACACACACACATCTGATTACAGAGTCTCATCTGTACAGGTCGATAAAATAATAACAGGCACACATATAAATGAATCTATGACAAAGTCTCATCTGTACAGAACAGTATGTTAAAAAAATCGATGGCAAAAACATGTCACTGTAAATGTCTTCGTTGTGGGATGAATAAAAGATTAATTTAATCATCTACACATGTAATCTCACTTTTACACACCAAAATAACGTTAACACAGCGTAAACGTTTGCTAATGGAGAGTCTATTTTGTCCCAAGAAAAAGTTCATGACTATCGATACAAAAAATATATCAATAACATACAACCTTTCCAAATCCAAAAGATGTGGGTTTGCGGGCGGCAAATGTGCACGCCCAAATTAGGTAATCAGAAGAAATGGAACCCCAGTAATTACATGTATAAAACCATGTGTTTAACATCATTTTATGCATTTTTCAGAAAAAGTGGTAGTCTGGTAAACAGTGACATCAACGACATGTTTGGTCTGTAAAATGCCCTAAAAGAATAAGAGACAAATATCCCACATAAGTCTCCACATTGTATTATATTTGTAATGTGCTTCTGGTCCACTTTCAGTCGAGACAGTCGATGAACGATGTGTCAGGACGTAGAACTCTTTTGTAAACATTGGATAAAGCCAGGTTCATATTCTTGTTTCATGTTGTTGACATATTAGAGTGCACAGAGCGAAATATCTTTGTTGCGCCATAAATCAGAAAATAGTGCATTAAAAAAGTGCATTTTTCTACTGATAAAGTGTGATATAAATAATGAACAGGCTTTCAGATTGCTGTAGTTCACTAAACAGACATTAACGACATGTTTGGTGTTGACAATGTCAGAAAAAGTGAAAGAATGGGAGATAAATGTCCCCAAATCTCAAAATTGTATTATATTTTTTGTGTGTTGTGGTCCTCTTTCAGTTGAGACACTGTAAGTGAAGGATGCTTCAGGAAAATACCAAATACTGGATGTCTTTCAGTCGCCAATGTGTTTTCGAGACACTGATATTAACGGGGAAACCCTGCAGGACTCAAATGCCTCGTCTCTGTTCCCTTAAACTCATTTGGGAGTGATTACCCATCAGCCCCGGGGGTAACGCTGCCCTTCCTCTGCACGTTGTTTCTCTTTCAGAAACACAGAGGACTGTTGGAATGATGCGATCACAGACACGCTGCGGTGTCTGCCAAAAGTCGAGTCCAGTGTCTATGGAGTGTCATTTTTATTTGTTATAATTTGGGAAGATTGAAAATCGGTAGGGAAAGCCAGCTAAATCGGTAGGCGGTAGAAACATGCCAAAAGCAGTAGACTACCGCCCAAATTGGTAGGGTTTGCAGGTATGCAATAAACCTATTGTTCATTTTCACGGTATTCCCCACACATTGCCAGTACACTATTACTGTAATATTTACACTTACCCATGTCCAAATGGATCCTTGTTGTTGTCTTTGCATTCATCTTCTTCTTCTTCAGAAGAGTCGAAGACTTCAGGTTCTGATGCTCTATCTTCACTGCTGCTAGCGAAAAAAATCTCTAGCGAAGACAGAGAAAATGGATAGAAAAAACGTCTCGGCGACTGTAATCATTTTTCTTTCCATTTTCTCTGTCTCTCTCTCTCTCTTTCTCCTCACAGACGTAAACTGATGGGAGATACTTGGTTTATGTTTTTTTTACTTGGGTAGGTCCTTAGCAGTGGCGGCTGGTGGAAAATATTTTTGGTAGTGCTATGGAAATAGGGACCAAACCATACTAAGGCGGTCCGGGGGGATCCTCCCTCGGAAGAAAGTTTTGAGAAATGACCCCTTAAATTATCTGGGCCCAGGAGTTAAAAACTTTTAATCCCTATCTGATCCGATCAGATTTGGATTTTGGGGAGTTCAAAACCAAAAAACAGGATTAGGATCACTTTGATATCCGATCAGATCAGGAAATCCAATCCATCTTTAATCTGGATCACAACAAAGATTGTCAATCACAAATGTAATTTAGATTAAATTAAAAATATCTTCAAAAAAAAAGTCCATCATCTGTCATCACCTTTTCAAAAGTAATTGCGGACAATATATGTCTCTGCAATGTGGTCTCTTGTCTTGCTTGTATTATTTTTCATATCCACTAGATGGCGCTCGGTAGGATTAAAGCACTGATATTCAGGATTTAGTCATCTTGAAAAGTCGTAATCTGGATCAGGGTGATCCTATCCTGAATTGCTTTGAACTCCAGGGACAACATGTGTCCGACTTGTCTGATCCTGGATCACAATAAATGGGATTTCAAAATTTGATCGGATCTGATTGAGATGAAAAGTTTTGAACTCCTGGGCCCTGGTGATGTTAGAGGGGGGGGGAGGGCAAATTGAGGCTTAAAAATATGAAATAATCCATAATATTCAGTGTGGTTAGCTATGAATCTTCCAAAACTGTGCAACAGTACAATAGGCCCACACAAACTGCAGAACACTGGTGCTTTGGGAACACTCAAATGATTTAATTCCCATGTAAAATCAGGAGACTAAATACGAACAGTGTGTGTGTGTGTGTGTGTGTGTGTGTGTGTGTGTGTGTGTGTCATACTTGCCAACCCTCCCGATTTTTGCGGGAGACTCCCGATTTCATTGCCCTCTCCCCGGTTTCCTCCCGGGGTCATATTTCTCCCGATTTCTGACAAAATCAGATTTGCTCACGACTGTTTCCACTCTAACTTTAATGCAGCTACACCATTGTTTGGTTTCCATGGTAGCGCGTCTCTTTAGCAGCGCACGCAACTCAAAGTTTGAGAGGGTGATGAAGATGAAAACTGAACAAGAATCGACAACTCCACCCTCTGCTCACTCCTTTCCTGTAAAATACAGGTCCAGCCCACACATATGCTCCATGGTGCTACAGGCACTTACAACCACAATAAGCATGCAAATGTTAATCTACAGCTCCAGCTATCCACTAGAAGAGGGTGGGCGGCGCCCCTAGCGCCCCTATGGGCCGGCCGCCACTGGTCCTTAGTGATTTCTCGATGAGTATTGGTCATTTCAGATCATGATGGCTGCAGGCCGAGATGACCTTGACGGACACACGAATCCACCAATCCCACACAGTGTAAGGAGGTACCGCTGGAAAGCTACCCTTCAAGCGATCCCGCGGATATCTGAATCACATTTCTACTCCTTATAATCGAAAATATATGATCAATTACGTAAGTTATGCGCACCCTCCGGAGACGGCGCGTCCACCGACTCCAGAGGGTTAATAACTCCCAAGTTATAGTCCAGACATTTTAAGAGATTTTTAGACCCTGAATATCAAAAACTAACTTCAAGACGTTTCATGAATGTGCAGATATATGACTGTTGTGAATTCCCCTTGTTCTCCTTAATCTGCGTTATATTGTTAATATTTGTAATAGTTCTCCATTGTGTTGCTAAACCAAATCCAGGTGTCTACCTCATCACGCCAAAGAATCGTGCTGTGCTCTCCAACTCCAAGCAAGGAGGGAAGGTCTACCTCAAGGTGGTGCCAGTCACCATCAGCAATGGGGACAAGTCTCTTAACACCTAAGCGATCCTGGACGATGGAGCTGAACGAACGACGATACTGCCAACTGCAGTTCAACACCTGGGACTCAAAGGTGAAGCTGAGTCTCTCTTCATGCAGACCATCCGCCAAGATGTGGCCAGCCATGCTGGTGAGTCTGTTGACTTCCATGTGGCCTCTCTGACACAGCGTCCTAAGCAGCATCTCATTACGGGTGCATTTACAACGGAGATAGCCTTATCAGAGCAGTCCTACCCTGTGACAGCACTCCAGAAGTGTTACCGCCAATTGAAGGGGCTTTCGCTGAATAACTTTAGTAAGGTTAATCCGCTACTGCTAATTGGTGTGGATTGCACCCTCCTGATCACAGCCAGGGAGCCAGTCAGGGTCGGCCCCAAAGGTGGAACCATAGCCATCAATCCAGCACTCGGCTGGGCACTTCAGGGTCCAGGTGAGCTAACATGCTGTCAAGCCAGCAGCAGATGACCTCTACCAACACTTTTAACGTCTCTGGCAGCCTGATGTGCTCCCGTTCAAGAGTGAAAGGCTAGCAGTACGTTCCCGATTGGACCAGGAAGCCCTGAGTATCCTTAAAGGTCCACTTGTGAATTGTATACAAGGTCACTGGTCCGGATCAGTGCCAGTAAAGTCCCCCCTGAAATTAAGAAGCAGTTTCAGCGCGCTATGCATGGGGCCCCCTTGAGGGGGTTTCCCGACATGTCGTTGCAGTAAATTAAAGGGTGTTTCATGTTGTTGTTGCTGTGGACCTTCTTACATCTATCTTCTTTGGGGGCCCCCTTCTGGTCCAAGCACTTGCCTGCCTTGCCTGTCGGCAAACGGCGCCCCTGGGAGAAATAGTGGGAGAAATGGCACTGTTTGTCTGTAGCCAATGCCTTGAACCTCGGTAAAAAAGGCATTAGAAGCATTAGAAAGTCAAGGTAAACTAGTGGTTAACTTGCGGTCTGCAATGCGTGTCACGCTCGCGCACACAAGTAAATATATATGCACGTTCATTCTCACAACGCGTCAGACACAAGAAAATATACATTAATTTACATCAGAATCTGATTTTTTTTTGATTAAATGGGACACAGCGTTCGGTCCGGATTGATTTGCAGTTAGATCCGGACCTTGGTCTTGGTTTGAGAAGCCCTGCACTAAGGTATGCTACACCTCTTCCCCGTGTCAGGAACGCTCCGCCCTTAAAGGCCACTCCTGAAACAGTTATGCCAATGCTTCACAGCACAGAGCGCAGGCTCATTAAAGACCCAGCTATGGCCAAAGTTCACAAAGCAGATATCCAAACACTTATCAATGAAGGGTGTGTTAACAAGCTTTCTACAGAAGAAGTGGATGAGTTCCACAAATCCTGGTTCATCCCCCCTCACCTCCTCCATCATAATGGCAAGGATCGTCTTTGACTGTTCCTGTACTTACCGTGGTCTCTCACTTAATGAGCAACTCTTTCCCGGTCCAACACTTGGACCATCCCTTCTCGGTGAACTCCTGTGGTTCCGGCAGTATGATGTTGCCATCAGTGAGTACATACAAGCAATGTTTCATCAGGTTTGTCTCCTGCCCGAGGACCGGCAACTGCTGAGGTTCGTCTGGAGAAACCTGCAAAGTTTCACCCGTGGCAAGACAGTAGGTGAGCTGGCGGCACCAAATCGATGGATCCCATCGTTCTTGATCCCAGCCATGCAGTCACAAAACTCTGCATTAAAGAGATGGATGAGCACTTGCTCCATCCAGGGCCTGACAGGGTCTTTGCTGCGACTAGGCGCCAGGATTCCTCCCTGCCACAAGTATCCTACGCTACAGACACCCTCAGCAAGAGGCGGTGGCGTCATTGTCAAATGATGGTTGACCACTTCTGGGTGCAGTTCAGAAGCTACTAGCCATCCCTTCAAGTCCGCCAGAAGTTGCGGAAGCACATTGATGGTCTTCTCCAAAGCACTGTGATGATAGTTAATCCTCAGCTTCCACGTCCCCACTGACCAGTGGGGGGGGTCATCAAGCTGAATGCCAGTGCTGATGGATGCATCCGGTCGGCTGAGGTTCAAGTCAGGGACAAGACGTACCTGCAACCTGTGGCACGCCTTGTGCAGCTACCAGCTCTACCGGACGACGGTGCTGATCCAGGGACTTCTGCTGCCCCTTAGGGAATGTATTCTGTTTACATAATAGCTGTGCTATTCTGGGGGCGGCTGTTGTAAATTCCCCTTGTTCTCCTTAAAGGTGGGGTAGGTACGTTTCAGAAACCGGCTCGAGTGCATCTTGGGAAAACATCATGGCTCAATTATTTCTGGCTAGCTGGCAAGAGCAGGCTGCAGTAACGTTACATATCAGGCGAAGCTAAACACATCTAGGTTAGCAATACTCCACAGCCCAAGTTGGTTTTGAATGTTTATCAATCAATGTTTATTTATATAGCCCAATATCACAAATGTTACATTTGTCTCAGTGGTCTTCACAGTGTGTACAGAATATCAGTATGACAATACGACACCCTCTGTCCTTAGACCCTCACATCGTACAAGGAAAAACTTCCAAGGAAAACCCAGTTTATTTGAAATATTTAGCGTATTCATCTATTATGTTTGTTGACGAACTAAATACAGTACCTAATTACCTAGCTACGCTAGACAGCGTCTGCTAAATGAGTAAATATAAATGCCGTTTGTTTCTGTTATCATCGGTAACACATTGAGGAACGTGGATTTCATATTATAATTCATTCATAATAATTATTATAATATGATATTATATATTATAATAATTCATAATTATAATATTATAATCTCTTGTTTAGCTTGTTAGAGCTTCCAGGATGAGATCATGGTTTCCTCTGACACTGAGTACACTCCAGAACCCAGCACATCTGGTCAAAGCAGAGTGGCCCGGGGTAGAACCAGAGGAGGACGTGCGAGAGCAACGAGGGGGCGAGGAAGAGGCAGAGGAAGAGGACGGGGAGGTCAGACTAAGACAGGTCTTGGTCAAGAGGACCTTCAAAGAGTTGAGGATCTGCAAGCTCAAAGGATTTCAGAGGAACAGGTGTGTGTAGCTGGTGTACAACAGTATGTATAGAAGCATATATTTACATTATTTATTTTGTTACCTCATCACCACCAATAACCAACAATAACTGTTGTCTTAGTCAGTGGCTTCTCTGTGGACACACAAGACCTCTTTGTGGACAATAAAGCTCTGTTCAATAAAGATATTACTTTGTGATCTATTGCTTTATAGGTGAGAATTCAAGGACTGTCCTTACAGCAATCAACTGCTGAAGCTCTGCCTGACACGGGACCCAAGTCTGATGTTTGACCTTCTCGGCTTCACATCAGATGCGCCTCCACCTGGCCCTCCTGTTGAAGGTCAACCCAGTTGGTGTTTCTGCCATAACTTCAGAGAAATGTCCACATATGTGGAAAGGAAGTGCTGTGGGCAACCTCATGACTCCTGTGTTTCCAGCCTTCCACACATGGAAGTGTATATTTTGCAGGAGGGGGTCCTGCTCCTTGCAAGACGGATCTGGAACGATATCCGGGCAGTGGCTGATGTTCAAGACACAGGAGAGAGCAACAAACAGTTCCGCTATGCAGCATACAGACAATTTGTTGTGTGGCAATATGGAGCCCTGGGACAGGGTCACAGAGTGATTATACCCAGTTGCTGTGTCTGGAAGATACGAGACCGGTACCCAGATCCACATGGACAGTACACAGGCTTCATCCCCAGTAGGGTATAAGCTCACAGTCATAAGTGCAATCACAATATTTCTTTACAAATAATTCACTATTTATGTTCTGCACTTTCGTCAAACTTGTTTAAATAAAATCTTTAAAATGATTAAGGCCTTTTTCTTTTAGCATAAACAATGAAGCGATTACATCCATCAAATATTCAATATTGCTTGAATATTATAATCTACAAAATGTATACATTATATAACAACTATAAACATCATATGTACACAAAGGAAGAAATGGTGTGTCGGCAGAGGTTTCCAGGCTGTTGATTACAGGACAGGATTTGCACGTGGCATATTGGTGCTGGGCCTATCCTCTATTCCTTGGGCAGTGATTGTCCTTTCAAATAAATATCACAATTACATATATTGTATAATTACAGCATATCAACAACACCCACATTACTGCCAAAGACTGACAAAACTGCAAGTTTGGCAGCATTTCATGCAGTGGAAAACACTTTTCAATGTCATACCTATTGTGGGTCCAAAGATGATTTGAAAAGCAAAACGACTAGACTCTTTAGTGGACTAAGGACACACTTTCATATGGTTGAGCCATTACTTTGTTGAGATAACTGTTGTAGATCATAATTAGTAGCTCTGAGGTTTAGAAACTGATGATGTTTTGTGGAACCTGGCATAAATGTCGACACTTTTTTTTTAAACTAGCTTTTACTAGAATGTTACCGCTTGATGATCTACATTATCGTAAGACAACTCACCTAGTCCTCTGCTGACTTGCTTCTGCAACAGCTCCTGGGTGGTTGGTGCAGGGGCACCTGACAGAACCCCATGTTGACAGGGATCGTCTGGCCTCTTGGCTCTGATCCTTGGCATCCCCTTGGTAGCAGACAATCTTCGCCGCAGGATAGCGCTCTGGAGGTCGGGGATGTAGCTGTAATCCTTCTCTACTTCCAATGTGTGCAACCTCCACGCCCTGGACCTTTTGTTATACAACTTCCTGTATCTGCCATAAAAGAAAAGTTACACATTAGTGAAATGTTCATATGACCGTACATTGCACAGTAGTTTGTACTTCCACAATGCTTATTTTTCATAGCATTGAATCAGCCTTGACTAAGCACCTATAAGGTAATAGACTACAATGCATAGGAGTAATATTATTACAACATACTGAACAGAGCCATCTTTTTTTCTCTTTGCTGGTCTGTGGATGTGGTGATTGTAGTCCAGGCCAGCCAGCAGTGTCCGAGCTGCATATACCGTTGGAGAGAAGCTGAAGCGCTTGCTTGCATACATGAGAATGTGATTATTGAAGGACTCCAGGTCTGCAGTTGATCTGAGAGCACAGTGAAAACAATATACATTATATTTTTTGGGTTATACAATTTGATGCATAAAAGCACCAAATTCAGAATAACACAAAAGTATTGACGTATGAGAAAACAGTCACTTGAACATAGACCTTGGCTGGTATACCTGAAACGCAGATATTTGTGGACGTTCTTAAGCCACTCCTTCTCTCTGCTCTCCAACAAGGGGCCATGGTGACAGGCTCCAAGGGCCCATGAATGTTCTCCTGTGACGTGGTGCAGGAGTCCAATCCACATGTCCTGAGAAAAAACAGATAGAAATGTGTTGTGATTTCTGAGGTCAGCATGGTGTAAACTAAATGCCCTGTATATCAGTAATTACATTACTCTGAAAATTATAGTTATTGTTCGGGAAATAATTGTCCTAGACTCCTAGATATGACGTGCATGACCAACCCTGACGTCTGTTATCTCCTTTAAGGAGATAGGCTACTTCAGCCATGATGTTGTTGTTCCCATTCTATGACGGGTAACCCTAGGTCACAGATGGTTTATTGTTGTGGGTACACTGGGACACTTCCTTCTCTGTGTTTGTGGACTCCAAGGTGTGAAATCTTCGAGGCCAGAAGTGTCAGACGCAAGTAACTCAGTGTTGCCAACTGTTTAGGCTATCTTCTCAAATACGTTGATTACTCTCTGCGAAACCAGTTAAATGGGCTAACGAGAGAGAGGCACTCCAGATTTGACGTCGCAACTCTACCGTGAAGTCAGAACCTCTGGCTCTTGGACTTGTGATGTGAATTCTCCGGCCGAAGCTCCAAATAAACCATCAGTGTTTGACATCAAAGCTCCTGCTCTTCCCGTGTCTCTTTCCTGAGTCGGTGACTCCCACTGCACCCATTGCTACACACAAGTTTCCCTTACAGTTATGGATGAAGAAATGGCATCAGGCACTGATTGCATGTTGGTTTCTGAGCTTTTTAATTGTATTACATTATTATAAATTATTTCATTTGATGATATTTGTTTTGTAATACTTACAAAGAAGTCTTCATAATGGTCGGCAGTTTTACAGCAGTACCAGAAGTGGTTGCAGATGTCCTTGTTCCACATCTGTAGTATGGAGCACCCCTTTTGTTGCCCTGCCTGGACATTGAACAAAATGTTTTTTATGGGACGTCAACTGGGTTTATGACAACAGGGTTGATGTAGATGATTTCAATGAAGTACAGCATATCTATTTATGTATCTATCTTTATTTTGAGAGATCATGGAGTTACGGTCAGAACTTTTTTGCCCAAGTCTCTGGACCCATGCCAGATGTCCAGAGAGTGGTGGATTCCGCTATCTTTCAAGTCCCCTTTGCCTGAAGGACAAAAACAAGTCATGAAACAAATATGCTCTGTAATAACCTAGAATATGTGACTATGTTCAGTCCTAATAATGCAGTGATGAATGTAGTCTGGGACTTGCTATAACAAACCCCTGAAGTAAACTACATTTCATCCACTTACTGAAGAGGGCTAATATCTGCGTATGAGCATCTGTGCACATTTCTGTCACATGCAGCTCTTCACGAAGTGTATTCATGGTATGCACGAAGCCCTCCTTCTCCATTATAACAGAATTTCTCTGTGTTTCACGCTTGTCAATGTTGACCATGCAGATGATGTTTTTGGAGTCATTGTCCATGGCAGTGTATGTGCAGTAGTGCACACAGAATCCAGGACTGTCCATCCGAGCATCTCCTTTGGATCGAAATGATAGTTCCATATTGCGATAAACATTCAATTGCATGCTGCTCAAAATGCATGAAACACTGAGCAACCTTAGGTCAGCCTAGCGTTTGGTATCTCACACAAAAACATCAACATTGAAAATATTGATTCAAGGCAAGGCAAGGCAAGTTTATTTATATTGCACTTTTCAACGCAAGGCAATTCAAAGTGCTTTACAAAAAAAAAGACATTAAGCATTAAAAAAGAAAAGCTAATAAAATAAACATTAAGGAAAAATACATGGATAAAAGTTACAGTGCAGTCTAAAATATGAATAGTTCAATTAAACATTACACAAAAAAGTACATGGATAAAAGTTACAGTGCAGTTTAATATATGAATAGTTCAATTAAAAGCAGCGGCAAAAAGAAAAGTCTTCTTACTGGATTTAAAAGTAGTCAGAGTTGCAGCGGACCTGCAGGTTTCTGGGAGTTTGTTCCAGATGTTTGGAGCATATTAACTGAACGCTGCTTCTCCATGTTTAGTTCTGACTCTGGGGACAGAAAGCTGACCAGTCCCTGAAGACCTGAGAGATCTGGATGGTTCATCATTTAGCAGGAGGTCAGAAATGTGTTTTGGGCCTAAACCATTCAGTGCTTTATAAACTAGCAGCAGTATTTTGAAATCTATTCTTTGACACACAGGAAGCCAGTGTAAAGACTTCAGAACAGGAGTGATGTGATCCACTTTCTTAGTGTTAGTGAGGACTCGAGCAGCAGCGTTCTGAATCAGCTGCAGCTTTCTAATAGATGTTTTAGTGAGACCTGTGAAGACACTATTGCAGTAGTCGAGTCTACTGAAGATAAAGGCATGGACAAGTTTTTCCAAATCCTGCTGTGACAAAAGTCTTTAATCCTAGATATGTTCTATAGGTGATAGTAGGCTGATTTAGTAACTGTTTTAATGTGACTGTTGAAACTCAGGTCAGAGTCCATGACTACACCTAGATTTCTGGCTTTATCTGTTGGTTTGAACATTGCAGACTGAAGCTCAGCGCTAACTTTTAAACGTTCTGCCTTGGCTCCAAAAACCATTACCTTAGTTTTTTCTTTGTTTAATTGGAGAAAGTTCTGACACATCCAGTCATTGATTTGTTCAATGCACTTACTCAGTGTTTGAATTGGAGCATAGTCTTCTGGTGAAATTGTTACGTACATTTGTGTGTCATCTGCATAGCTATGGTAACTTATTTTGTTGTTCTTCATTATCTGAGCCAGTGGTAGCATGTAGATGTTAAAGAGAAGAGGCCCCAAGATGGAGCTTTGAGGAACCCCACATGTCATATTTGTCAACTCAGATGTGTATTTACCTATAGAAACAAAGTTGTTTCTGTCCTTTAGGTAGGATTTAAACCAATTTAGAACTGTTTCCGAAAGTCCCACCCAGTTTTCCAGTCGGTCTAGTAATATGCTGTGGTCAACAGTGTCAAACGCAGCACTGAGATCTAATAATACTAACACTGAAGTTCTGCCACTGTCTGTGTTTAAGTGGATGTCGTTAAAGACCTTTACAAGAGCAGTCTCAGTGCTGTGGTTTGGACGAAAGCCTGACTGGAACACATCGAAACAACTATTTAAATGCAAGAAATTACTCAACTGTTGAAAAACAACTTTTTCAATGATTTTACCTATAAATGGCAGGTTTGATATGGGCCTGTAATTGTTCATTACTGAAGCATCTAGATTATTCTTTTTTAAGAGCGGTTTAATGACTGCAGTTCTCAGGGCCTGTGGAAAAATACCTGAGTGAAGAGATTTGTTTACTATATGAAGTAGTTCTGAGGCCATGCAGGGCAAATCATCTTTGACAAATCCTGTTGGAATAATATCAAGGCAGCAGGAGGAGGATTTCAGAAGTTGTATAATGTCCTCTCGGTTGTTATCATTAATCTGATGGAATTGTGTCATGATGTCTGAATTGATGTTAAGTGGACACAGAGACAACACATTTGCTGTTCCTGATGCAGAGGCACTGACTGCTCGTCTGATTTTCTGAATGTTGTTAGTGAAGGAGGCAAAATCATTGCATGCCCTGGTGGTTAGAAATTCAGAGGCTACTGACACTGGGGGGTTAGTTAGTCTGTCGACGGTAGCAAACAAGGCACGTGCGTTGTTTTTGTTTTTGGTAATGATGTCAGAGAAGAACGATTGTCGTGCATTTTTCCATTCCAAATTATAAAGGCCAAGTCTCTCTTTATAAATGTTAAAGTGAACCTGGAGATTTGTTTTTCGCCACCTGCGTTCAGCTTTTCGACATTCTCTTTTTTCTGTTTTAACGGTCATGGCCTTTCTCCATGGAGATATTTTCTTCCCAGTCACTTCCTTTACCTTAATTGGAGCAATGGTATCTATAACATTTTTAATTATCTATTAGCTCATTTACTGAGGTGTTAGCAGGGGCAAGTGTGGAAGAAAAATTCTGAGTAAACATTTCCCTAGTATTTTCAGTTAAATATCGCTTTGTGTTACCTCTCTTTGAACACTTGTGTCAACAGAAATATAGCTCTCAAAGAAAACACAGGAATGGTCAGAGAGTGCAACATCAGTCACCACAACCTTAGAGATATTCAGACCCTTTGAGATAATTAAGTCCAGAGTGTGCCCCTTATTGTGCGTGGGCTCCGTCACATGCTGAGTCAGTCCATAGTTATCAAGAACACACAACAGTTCTTTAGCCCCTCTGTCCTGGGGGTTGTCAACATGGATGTTAAAATCACCAACAATGACTAGACGGTCAAAGTCAATACACACGATAGACAGCAGTTCAGTAAAGTCATCAAAAAAGCTTGCACAGTATTTGGGTGGCCTATAGATATTTAGGAACAGAGCTCGAGAGGAGCATTTCAGCTGAAGGGCCACATATTCAAAATAATCAAAGTTCCCATACGATGTCTTCCTGCATTGAAGGGAATCATTGAACAGAATAGCAACTCCACCCCCTTTCTTATGCATTCTTTCCTGACTCATAAAACTACAGTTTGGAGGGGTTGATTCGATAAGAACAGCTGCACTGTTATTTTGTTCAATCCAAGTTTCTGTTAAAAACATAAAATCGAGATTGTGCTCAGTGATAAAATCATTGATTAAAAATGTTTTTCCTGCCAAAGACCTGACATTTAATAAAGCTAGTTTAAGTTCATTAAACACACTATCAGTCATGTTTTTTGTAACAAGCTATGGCTGACATGGAATCACTAAATTGGATAAACTCACACAAACGTTTGAGCGCTTCCTGTATCTAAGATGATTCACCGCTCTTAATCTATTACCTATCAACACAGATATCGGCAAAGCTACAGGCAGGCAGGGCCCGGGCATGTCCTGGAAAGAGTTGAGAGTGCCATACGCCCTTGAGCCTGGACCCAGCATATATCAGTTTGCAGCGTTTTGTACACACACATCCCTATCAGGCTTTGAAGGGGAGGGAGGACCCACCACCCTGCTCCTCTCATCATAGGAGGGCAGGGTGATGGCTTCACTGTAGGAAGGGGGGTTTGGAAATATGCTTCCATCTTCCTTGTATTGTTTTGGTTTGGATGATTGTGGTAGGCATGGTGATGAAGCCGGGGGAGATGGTGCGCATCTCTGCTTCGGTGATTTTGGTGGGCGTCGTTGAGGGGCGGGGGTAAAGGACACGCTGCCAGCCCTGCGTATCGCCTTAGTTTGGTCTTTGAAATCCAGGAAGGAATCGGTGCCAGCCCTCTGTATCTCCTTCAGTGTTCAACAATCTCCAGGATGGTGGGCGAGGGTGAAAGGGTGAACGGAGTATCCTCAAAGGCGTTGACAGGGGGGGGGGTGACGGGCGGTGGGGACTCCTCCGTGTGTTTCATAGGTCTCCCATAATCAGAACATTCCTCAGACGGGTGCAGTGATACTTCTTCAGGGTTTTCTGCGCAATGTGTTGTGTCTATCTCCTGCTTTGATTCCTCTTGCCGCTTTTCCTTGGCAGAGGGAACAGATTGATGACGCAGGCAGTTGAATATGTTAGAGATAAACAATTTCACTCCTGACTTGTTCAGGCAAACTCCATTTGCCTTGAAAAGATGTCTGCGGTTCCAGAAAAAGTTAAAATCGTCAATAAAATGGACAGAATGGTCGGTACAGACAGTTGAAAGCCAGGTGTTCAGTGCAAACAATCTGCTGAATCTCTCTACTCTTCTTCTGACTGGCGGTAGAGGGCCACTGATGAACACCTCTGCATTTAGAGAGCTGACAGTTTCCAACAAACATTTAAAGTCTTCTTTCAGCACTTCTGACTGTTGTTTCACAACATCATCTGTTCCAATGTGCAGTACCACATTCTTCTCAGTCGGATGTTCAGCCCCAATATGCAGGATCTTCTCAGCCAAGTCAGAGACTGTATCCTTGCGAAAACAGAGTACTTTGGTGTTGTTCTTACTACACAGACCTTTTACATCTCTTACAGCAGAGTCACCCACAATCAGAGTTTCAGGCCCAGTCGTTAGCTTTCCCTCTAGCCTTTTACTTTTGGAGTAGCTATTGGTCCTTACCCTGCTGTGTGAAGAGGACGGGTTATCCAGGTCATCAGAAAGAGATCTCCGGCTCTCGGTCAGCGGAGCGTATCTGTTCTGGATTGGCACACTTGGTGGTTTTGTAGTTCTCCCTTTAGCAGCTGTCCACGGCTGTTTAGGGGTTGAAGAGTCGCTCTTCCTGGGTGATAACAATGCAGGCCAGCCGGTCGCATCACATATTTCAGAGTGTTGGGCTCTGCCTGTTATCCGTCCTCCCAAATCCCATGGAAATGATTTACTCTTCGGCCTTGCACCCAGAGAGTTCCAGGGAGGACCACCACTTGTAGATTTATGACCCTGTACACAGCCCTCCTGTTCCTTGGAATCCTTGTTGCTGCTAACTAGCTGTGAGTTAGCTTACCCTTTTCCATTATTTTGCAACACTGGTAAAGTGGTGTCATTCCCACAACATAGTCCATTCACTTCCACGTTAACTTCCAACCGTTGCATTTTCATTTCCAGCACAGCTATCTTCTGTATAAGTTTGTGGAAGTCATCTGTAGAGAACGGAGGCATTTTTCTACCAACTAGCTTAAGCTAAATAGCATGCAGTAGCCTACCAGGCTTTAGCTGTTGCTAGGCCACGCTACTGTAAGACAGGGGTCGTCGTAAAAATGTTGAAATATGGCTGAAAACCTCCGTCTATTTACGAAGATGAACTGTCCCAGTGATAGGTTAATGTCCAGGAGCCGCTGCTCGAAGTTTTCAGAGAATAAGAATAGGAAAATCAGCATAAAAAGTAAGCAGAGGCAGGAGCAAGCAGAAAAGCGTCTGCACTGTAAGAAAGATAAGCACAAGATTCACATCTTTTCAAAAGCAAAAGTTGCCTGGTATAGGCTCACACTCAACATGAAGAGTAGAAATTACGCTCAACCCCAATAAAAGAAGTACTGGACTGACATTTTGGGCACATTTGATTGCATTATACTTCTACTTTCACACAATTACTTTTGAGTTCTTTACTGAACTTTATTTAAAATTATTTTTGCATCTGCCCTGCTTCTGGGGAACAAATACAGTTATATACCATGGTGTATAGTTTGTGCTAGTGTGTGTGTCTCCAACTAACCCAAGATCACAACAGGCCCTTTAGGGTGAAGCTGGGTGATGAGTTTGGCCCTCTTCTCGTTCCAGAAGTCCTTTATACTGTCCACACAGTAGTAGTCATAGATTCTGAAGAAGGAGGACCTCTCCACCATCCCCATGTTCATGAACCGGAATAGTAGTGAAATCTTGGCATAGTTGTTGCCAGAGAGCAGTATGTTACTGGCCAACATGAAGTCCCCAACCAGCATCCCATACTTTAAAGTGGGCTGGGAACACCATGTCCATACAGTGTGACCATGAAGACACATCTAAAAAAAGACATCGGTGGAGAAGACAGCACAGTACTTTAACAACAATTACTACTGCTTGTATGACACGTATGCAGCAATCAGTCCAAAACTTGTAATGCCAAATGATGCCAAACAAATACACACCCATTCAACGATTGCTGCTGTGCCCCTGGACTTGACACTGATTTCGAATGGCCCAGGAGCACGGCACTCGAAATTGGTTGTTGGGTCCTTAGTGGTGCACATGTTCACAGGCACAACCAGATATTTGGCCAGTTGGTGGACACTGTCATGATACACAATGGATGCAGGATGGCCGATTATGTCATCCTCAACCCAGACATTAGCCTTCTCTGGAAATGTATCTGTTGTAGTTGTAGGATCTTGGGTGTCATCTATACTGTCGTACACAGAGTCCTCCATGCTAATAGCCGGCAGTGCATTCAAGTTAATCCTGACAAGGACACCATGAGTCATCTTCCCAGTCAATACTGGGGGGAAATAATAATTCCAGTTTTCACAGGTGTGGAACTTGATACATCTTTCTCGTAACTACAGAAAGGCACAGAAAACCTACATTACCACATGTCCTGTTCAAAACTGATAAAGACGAGCATTTCGTCATATACATTCACACACTACTGGCTGCTACTTACATGTTCACTTACTTTTTTATCTAGAACAAACACACGTTCTATGTCTAGGCGAGGCAAGCTAAGTGTATTTAAAAATAGCACAATTCATACTCGTTGGCAATTTAAAGTGTTTTACAAATGAGCTGCTAAAACTTAAAACCATACAAAAGAGATAATTACCTGTCCAAGAGAAAAAGAGCGACCACGGCGTCAGATTTCAACTCTGTGTGTTCTATCAGTAGTCGCCATCGTTGAAAAGCAACTCCGATATTGACTCTGGTTTGACTTCTCCTAGTTTCCACTTTCTTTTTGTTCTTAATTTGCTCCGTTACATTTTTTCTTTTGCGACCAATAGACGATGTTGAACCTAACTCTGCCATGGTGAAAGTGGCCGCCTGTTGCTGGCGAGTCATTGAACTTATTGAAGTACTGCTGCAATGCACGCCCAACGACGGCACGCCCAATAGAGAACCGCAGTGACACGTCCTAAAACCCAGAAGTAAGTTAGCATTTTTACTACGTCCGGTTCCTTCGATAAAAAGCAATGCAATTTCTCCATAGGATTTTGGAAAATAGCTCCAAATAAGGTCTGTGTTTGACACAAATTGAAGAGACAGATCACGTTTTGTTCTACGACATTAAATACAGGTTACGTGTCTGGTTGTTAACAAGTGGCTGAATAGGACTACAGAAGTTGTCCAGGCCGTTTTACGTCATTACACCGAACACGTAAAACACTCCCGCTAAGTTTGTTTTTGCCCTGTTCTGCTTGAAAGCAAGTACCTGCCTCCTGCAAACTGTTCAAACAAACGCTTCAACTTGTACCATTTAGAATCTGTATGTTTGAATATGGATCTTAAGTTGGCGTGACGTTGAAGCAACGACCCTGCTGTAGTTCCTTTATAGCATAACGTTAGCATTTTCCTTCTGGCGACTAGATTTATGATTAGAACATTATAAAAGTAGGATAGACATGTGGATATTATCCGGCTGAACAAAACGTGATCTGTCTCATAAATGTGTGTCAACCACAGACCTTCTTTCGAGCTATTTTCCAAAATCCTATGGAGAAATTCTATTGCTTTTTTGACGAAGGAACCGGTGTTTACATCCGGGTTTTAGGACGCGTCACTGCGGTTCTCTATGAGGGCACGAGATACATTTGTGGGTGCACGAGATGGAAGGCTGACAGACAGGGCGGCAATCCAATCCGTTTAGCCGGTGTCTGTACCATATCTGCTCGGGTGTATTTCCGTCACTACCGTCATCCGTCTTATCCGACACATTGTACGGCAACTCAAGAGGGCCATCATACACGGTCAAATTCCGAACATTTAAACATAGCCTACACTTCATTCTTTACTTTGTCCGTTATTATAAGTAGAAGATTATACTTTTTCTCCATCATGTTGTTTCCATAACAACAACTTCAAACAGGCATAGCCTACACTTTATTCTTTACTTTGTCCGTTATTATATGCAGAAGATATTACTTTTTTCTCCGTCATGTTGTTTCCATAGCAACAACTTCAAACAGGAAGTTAACCTAAATTACATTTAAGACACTGCAACGAAAGTAACAAAAACAATGTCAAATCCTTTTCCGTTTCACAGAACACAAATTGGGTTTTTTACATAATTATTTTTTAACATTCAAACATAAAAAATAACAACTAACCGCGAGCCGCAAAGCTAGCATCACAGCCACTGCTCCGTTTTCGGAGACTTTGCACACGTTTTTCACAAACATCTTCACACGCTAGGAGTATGGGAGTACTTCCATTCGCTTTATCTTGATCTGTAGATATGATTTGATGATTTGATGTGTTGTGTGTCCCCCAACTCCTCTCCAAAGTTCAGATATTTAATAAAATACTCAGGGGAGTTTCCTGAATTTTCATGCCAAAAACAAGCACTAGGCCCTGGGTAAATTAAGAGGCTGATCTCGGGCACTTTTGTCCACTATCCCTGGAATAGTCTCAGAGAGTCGATGATCAGTGGGGCCTTGTTTTTACTGAATGATGTGTTATTTTATGGGGAATTCAAGACTTTGAACACGTTTTTCACTAACATTTTCAGGCTAGGAGTATGGGAGTACATACTTCCATTCGCTTCGTGTTAATAAGCTCACATTTTCTAACAAATCAAACGAAGAAAAAAACAGGTGACATCACAGCTCTCCATTGGGTTATATCTCTCACAGGCTCCGCCCTCTACTGGACTCTATGGGTACTACCTTACCCTTGCCTTCTCCCACTGAGACTTCTATAGACGTAGCCGGCCTTGGGCGGGCCTACCTGAATGCGCGCGCATCACAACGTATAAAAGGAGGCCTCGCCTCCTGACTATGATCCTTTTCTCTTCAACGTTTGAAAGAAGAAGAAGAAAGAGTTATCATACCTCCAGGGAGTCGCCACTGCTAGAGACCTGGGCCTGTCCTTCGTGCCCTGGCTGAAATAGTGGGCGCCGATCCCCACCACCTTTTCGTTGAGTGTTTGGGGGACCGGGATATGGCCGAGGCGGTGCCATTCACGTTCGCCATTCCTTCCGGGTCTGGCGTCCATGGAAGTCCATCGCCCAGGGCTGTACTCTCCCTGGAGGTTGATCAGGGCGGCGGGTGTGTGGGCTACTCACTCATTGTTAGAGATGCCCCCGCCTCACCAGGTCAGAGCGATTATTGGGCCGCAAGGCCGAATAAGTATCTTGGTCCACGAGCCTTGCCCCAGGCCCGGTTCCCCCGGTGCTCGTTGGCTTCACATGATATAGGGTCGACCATACTTCATCACAGGCCGCTGCCCGCCGTGTGATGTCCCTGGGATATCACGCCGCGTGGCACTTTCCAAAGAGGATCGTGTTGATCTCCTGGGAGCCCCCGTGTTTATGGAAGGGCTCTTTGGATCGATCTCCTTGCTCACGGGATGAGGAGTAGTCGCAGCGTAGCTGCTTCTTGCCCATTCCCAGAGGAAGAAACACTGTCCTACACTCCCCGCCCCCGCTGTAAACCCCAGTATAGGGAGCCAGCAGGTGGGCGTGTGCACGTGAGTGGAATAAACCGAGTGCTGTCAAAGCAATGTGCGGGTTCAAGAGACGCTATTGCCGGCGTGCTGTTGTCAGAAAACACACCTTGCCTGGTATAATAGCTCCGATTAATGCATTTCACCGTTGCAATGGGAAATGCAGCGTTAATACGTGGGCACGCGGCCCTCGTGAGAGTGGCCGTGGTGCGTTCAGGGACCCCCGCAGGAGAACGGTGGTTTGCTTTTGTAAACTCTAGTTCTGGAGTGAGGTGTGTGTGTGGGAAAAATGCATTCAGTAAAAACTATTGCATTTATCCCAGAGTAAGAGTCATTTCTCTCCACAATTCCACTTTCCCCCATAATGTCCGTTTCAAAGAGACGGCATTGTGACGGCGTGTGCGGCCCCCCTCCCCCGAGGGCGGGCCACGGTGCGTTCAAAGACCTCAGTAGAGAGGTGAGACCAAGGGAAGGGTGCCGGCACGGAGATCCCGTGCCCACGGCGCCCTCCACCTCTTCGGCCCACCCCGTGGAACCGGCGTGCCGGCACTCACGGGGACGGGATTTCCGTCTTCACGGATCTGGCTGCCGGGGGGAGAACATCTCTCCGCCCGGGAAGAGGGGGCGAATCCCGCCTCCTCCCTGTATAATGCACAGATCACTAAGTTTTCTAATAAGAATGAGGTTGATCTGTATCCACATCTAAGTGTCTTTTGTTTCGACAAAGGCTACAGTTAGGCCTACACACAATTTTAACCGTACAAATTCTCCATTCGCTGCCCCACCCAGCTGTAGCTCCTGTAAAGGAGGTGGCTAGGGGGCATGCGCAGATGAGAGGGATGAACTGCAGGGAGTGCTGTCTAAAGGAGAGCACTATGCTGGTACAGGGACATTATGGCCGGCGTATTACTGTCAGGGAACACACTACGCCTAGAGTAAAGACTCCAATGCAGTTTACCGTAGTGGTAAAGGCTGCATTATGGCGGAGCCCGAACTCACACAAGAGCGTGTGGCGGTGTGTTCAGGGACCTTAGTAAAACACACTACGCCTATAAAGACTCCGATGAATGCTGTTTACCGTAGTGGTGAGAACAGCATTAGGGTGGAACGCGCGCTCACACAAGAGCGCGCGGCGGTGCGTTCAGGGTCAACCCTCCATGGGCAAATCTTCCCTTCGCGGGGAGTTTTGCGGCGGAACGGGTCACCAGAGAGTATCACAGCTTTATAGCTGCGGCCCCACAGCTGAGGGCCTGTCCATTAACACAATGTTCTGGGGAATGGAAACTCAGCTGTGTGCTAACAAGGTGGAGGGACAGGACGCTGAAACGGGCCACTGTACCACATGTCTATATGTACCACTGTATCACATGGACCACTGTCTTGTGGGTGTGCCACACCCACCTTTTTTATGGGCATGCAAGAGGTAAATCTGTCCTCCCAGGAGGAGATGTGTTTCCTCTCAGCAGAGATTCAGGCTCTGGTGCAGAAACAGACTGTGTCTGTTGTGCACCCTCAGCACAGAGAAAATTATCTTTATTCCATGTACTTCCTGGTTCCCAAGAAGACAGGGGAATTCATACCTATTCTAGATCTCCGCGGCCTGAATAGCCACATTTCCTGCAGGAAATTCCGCATGTTAACTATGAAACAGTTACTGGGGCTTGTGCAGCCAGGCGATTGGTTCACCACCATCGACCTGAAAGATGCGTAACTTCATGTAGAAATTGCTCCAGAGCACAGCAAGTATCTGCGTTTTGCCTTCCAGGGTGTAGCCTACGAGTACAACAGACTACCGTTGGGCTATTTCCTATCCCCACGCACGTTCAGTAAATGTGTAGCCACAGCGCTTCAACCGCTGCGCGCACACGGCATGAGTTTCCTTTTACTAGACGACCTCATAGTCATGGCTGGGTCCTGGGAACAGGCAATACTTTGCACAGCACAATTGATCACACACCTAACCAAATTAGGCTTTGCGATCAATTGAAAAAAGAGCACCCCCATACCTCACCAACAGGCGTTGTAGTTGGGAGCGGTGCATGATGCAGGCGCGCTGCGCGCCACCCTGTCAGAGAGCAGAAGTGCGTCCCTTCTCCGGGCAGTAAACAGGCTGCGAGGGGGCGACAGTGACAGCTTTAACTGTCATGTAGACGTTGAGTCTAATGGCGGCTGCTCACATTGTGGTCCCGCTGGGGTTACTGCATATGCGCCGCCTGCAGAGGTGGTTCTCCAGCCTGCGTTTGGATCCCAAGAGGGAAAAACGGCGGCTGGTGACCATCCCCCCTCAGTGGAGGGCAACCTCCGGTTTTGGGGGTCCCTAGATCACCTCCGGAGGGGGTCTCCACTGGGACGGATGACCTCCTACATCAGTGTTCACGGACGCATCCAGAACAGGATGAGGAGGGACCTGCCTGAAGAGGGCTATAGGTGGGCGCTGGGCTCTAACAGAGTTTCGACACAGCAACCTCTTAGAGCTACGGGCGGTAGTGTTCGTCCTCCGGCATTTCATGCCCCTAATTCAGGGGGAACATGTAATGGTCAGGAGCGACAACAGCACCACAGTGGCTTATATCAACAGGCAGGGCGGAGTCCGATCCGCCGCCTTGTTGACCACAGCGGAGAGGCTGTGGTTATGGGCTTCAGAGGTGGTGTTATCTCTGAGAGCCCTCCATATCCTGGGACTGGAGAACAGGGGGGCCGACCTCATGTCGAGGGGCGGCCCCCTGCCAGGCGAATGGACGCTTCACCCGGGGGTGGTGAAGCAGATCTGGGCCCAGTTCGGGAGAGCGGAAGTGGATCTGTTCGCCAGCCGGCGCAACAACCACTGTGCCCTGTGGTTCTCCATGGCCCTGGGCGACGACCCGCCCTTGGGGGTGGACGCGATTGCACACGGGCCATGGCCAAGGAAGCTGCTATACGCCTTTCCACCGCTGCGTCTCATTCTCCCTCTCCTGGGGAGAGTGAGGTGAGAGCGTCTGTCAGTCATCCTAGTGGCTCCGGACCGCGTCGGGGCGCCGTGGTACTCAGAGATGACACAGATGAAGGTGGGCCAGCCCTGGGCGGTTCCCCAGTTCTGGGGGGCGATGTCTCAAGAGGCAGGTGCCAGCAGGGCGTTACCCACTCTGGGTCGTTCTCTCCAGGCTTGGCTCCTGAGAGGGACAGGCTGAGACAGGGTGGATTGTCTGACAGTGTTTTTCAGTCTATCCAGGCAGCTAGAGCTGGATCCACCACAGCCTGTTACAGGCCAAGGTGGCTAGGATTCCAGCGAGGGTGTGAGGAGAGGAGAATAGAGCCCCTATCTTGTGAATTGGGCTCTATTTTTTCCTTCTTACAGTTACTGGTGGACAGAGGGCTTGCGCATTTAACAGTGAAAGTGTATGCAGCAGCCATCTCGTCCTGCCATGAGGGATTTGGCGGCAGGTCAGCCTTTAGTCAACCACTGATGTTGCGGTTTTTACAGGGGGTCAGGCGGCTGTGCCCAGTACTGCACGCCTCCACCCCGCAGTGGGACCTGCCCCTAGTGCTCGGAGCTCTCCTCCCTAAAAGCACTGTTGTAGAAGACAGCTTTGCTTCTTGCCTTAACGTCAGCCAAAAGAGTGTCCGAGTTAACCTCTTAAGCCCGAAGGTACCCCCAGTGGACCCCTCCCACCGTTTTTTTACGAGACTATGTCTCAGGGCTTCTTAACATTTATGAAACTATTAATGTTTCATACCCTTTTCAAAAGGTAAGAAACTCCGCTAACTGACAATAAGAACAATTGTTAGCTAACAAAACACAAGAGTAATACCAAGCCTTTGAATTAGCATTGAGCGAAAAAATGCTAACTAATGCTAACGCTTGTTTACACAGAACTCACGGTGGAAATGCCCTTATTACTATCTTAACTGCACAAACAAGATATACTATTTAAAGCCGAGACTCCACAGATTCCACACATGTAATGTCATCACTGTATGACCTCGAATTCCTGGAGCTATCAGCCAGAAAAGATAAAGTAGACAACATCCGGTTTCAAAAATATTACAAAAATTACGTCTTAGCTTTTTTGATTTGTGATCAAAAGTTGTGTTCAACGGAATAAAAACGCCGCTCAAGGTTAATCCAATGTCTTTGTGTCACGTATAATTTGTTACCGATAATCCATCATCATATTTATGGCAATATACTGGGTATAAAGTTTTGCCGTCCAGGCTTGTACTTTCAGATATGTTTCGTTTGCTTCTCTATTACGTCCGCAATGGTAATCTTTACGTGGATTTGGGAACTGCCCATCGATTCTATTGGATGTAATGGACTGGTTAAGAAAAAGGTGTAAATCACCCAAATCGACCAATGGGTTCCAGAGATCTGGTCCTGCGTAAAGTATAAAGAATGCCTGCCAGCTTAAGTACATTACGCAGCAGACTTTACTTATTGTTTACGACGTAAGGAAGCAGGAATTGCAGGACCCAGAGCGGACAGCAGATAACGGAATTGCAGTTTTATTGCTTATAGATTATCAGAACATTTCAAAGGGGCCACACAGCCACATTGGATATTAATCTATGGATTAACTACATCATCGTTTTTATCGTTTTAATGCCATTGAAGACCAGTTTAGACCAGACAAAGACGAAGGTGAGCCATGTTAGCCTAGCGCATTAGCGCTAGCGCCACTTGTTTTGATGTACGTTTTTGTTGATAACGTCGCGAGTTTGTATCTTTCAGTGTTGAGGTGGGCACCGTTAGATTCTGTGTCTTTACGATCATAAACAATGTGTTGGATGTGCAGCTAGGATAAGTAATAAGGGAGCTAGGAGTGATTTTCGGTGCAGTAATAAGTTAGCATTTTTCGAGGCTCACTGTAAGAGGATAACAGAGTAGGCCTATGTTTTTTTTTCACAACAGTTGTATTTGGATGGAATGAATACCTATAGTGATAATTCAAAGTAATAACATGATTTTTACAGTGAAAAAGTTCAAATGGAACTGATGGTTCCCAAATGTGCCCAAAGCTTATTCCGCCTGGACTTTATTTACATAAACCTCTCTAAAAAGGTCAAATGTCACTTGTTTTGCCTCAATCTTGATACAGGGTACTTATTATATGTTATACGTTGGATTCCTAAAGCTTTTAGGCTACTAACCCATCATTCAAGGTTGGTCTTCACAATAAGTAATGGGGTTTCTTTAGGCGGAGACAGGAATTTACATTTTTTTGCAATGTTCCATCTAAATTTACTCTGACACAGAAACATCTATATTGATTCTGACACTTCTACATCCAACTCACAGATGTAACCTTGCTTTGACAACAACACTTATTCATATAAACCTTTTAGAAGTGAAGTTATAGTCATTTGTTCTGGGAATGTCATTTTCGAGCCTGAAACCTGAAGAACAGGCTCGGGGTTTAACAGGTTAATGTATGATATTACTTAATAATACACATTACTGTATTATATATGATCATGTATGAGTTGATTTACTTCGATCTACTGTACTGGGTAAAAACACCACAACAATATTACAAAAAATATACTGCATATTAAAGCAAACTATTGTAAAGGTAAAAGTATGAGCATAAAAAATGAAGAAGTGTAAACATTTACATTATTATGATTATTTAACATATAAAGACTATATATTATTGAATTACAATTAAGATAATAAGATTAGATATACTTTATTTGATATCAAATATTGATGTTTTTTCGTTATAGTAGCCTGTGAAAACCATAACAAATAAGTGATTAAATGCTACAGTATTCAGCAAACACAACTGCAGAGCTGCAAACATTGCAAACAGACTAAGGTTGACAACACCCAGTTGTCTTTGTGTATTTGTGAATGAAGCGCCATCTCATGGTTAAATCCTGAAATTGAACAAATGGAGAAATTCGGCAACGCCCTCTCAGGAAATAGTGGGAGGGCTTTAATCTACCAGCCACTGGGATCCGCTGGGTTTTTGGTTGGAATCCACTGGGTGGAGTCCTATCTGGAGTGCTACATCTGTATACTGTGAGCTGCGCGCGCATTCAGGTAGGCTCGCCTTGATTGGCCGGCTACGTTTATGCTACTTGTGTGTGAACGCGTAACATTGATGAGAGCAGGCTTGGAATTTCGTCATTTTAGGGGCAAGGCCATTTGGCCTTTGGTGTTACACATTTTTTCAAGGCGCAAAGGCCAGATGCCAGGGCACAAAGGCCATTGAGGGAACATTTGGATTTGGAGCTTACAAATAAATACACAAATTACATGGAAAACAAATCACTTTTTTAACGTCAAACATGATATCATCATATAGGCCTATGCCTCCTTAATATTACCGTATGTAAAATAAAATACTTTACTTTGCATAATTAGTGATTGGTATGTTTTCCATATACTACTTCTCCCATTCACAAATCAAAAAATAAAAAATTCTATTAATATGTAACAAATATATTCCATTTAAGAGCAGAAGAAACAGCCTTCAAGGGTCAAACTCTGCACATACATCATTCAGCAGTGCACAGTGAAGTGTGTAAGTGTGCGCTCGTGTGTACACGAGACTCTCTTTAATCAATACAATCGCTGCTTTAATTCTGTCTTTAGGACGTTGTTGTGAGTGTGGACAGAGCAGCTACAGGTTAGTTTAGCCTGATTGATCCATTCAGAAAACGCGCATTTTAAAAGGTTTTTCGCTTGCCGTTTTATCTGCAGACTTGTCAAAGCATTAATTCATGTTTTTGTTACTAACCGGTATCAGTATTTAGTTACTTCGGCATCATTTTGAAACGTGTATTACAATTAAATCACGGTAAAATATTATGTTAATTTTGTCGTAGTTGGTTTCCACCACAGTATTTACATGGAAATAAGCCCTGCCCCCTCTCCAGCGCGTCCTGTTTGAATGACAGGAATAAACACAGCTGACAGCCGCGGTGAAACTCCAGCGGTTAGAGAGATGAGAATATTCGCATCATGTCCGTTGTGAACGCTGCATAACGCAGTTCAGAAAACACTGTTTTGTCGCTTTTAAAGCAACTTCGAGATATCAGGGGCACACAGGCCATGGTGGTACAATTATTTGTGGGGCATAACGGCCAGACCGAGGGGCTACGACGGCCATGGCCGTCATGGCCGCCGTGAAAATCCTACCCTGGATGAGAGTAGTACCCATAGAGTCCAGTAGAGGACGTAGCCTGTGCGAGATAGAACAATTAACTTCTATGGCTAAATCTGGCACATATAAATGGGGTAACCAAGTGCTCATGTTGATTGATTTGCATTGTCCCCTCTTTATAAAATAAATATAAGCCAGTCTGGTTTCAAGGCAGGTCACTCCACATAAACTGCCCTCCTTGCTGTCACTGAGGAACTGCACACTGCTAAAGCAGCCTCCCTCTCCTCTGTCATCATCCTTTTGGACCTGTCTGCTCATTCGACACGGTGAACCATCAGATCCTCCTTCGCACTCTCCAAGAACTTGGAGTTTCAGGCTCTGCACTTTCCCTCATCACCTCATACCTCAAAGACCGTACCTACAGGGTAACTTGGAGAGGGTCTGAGTCCTATGAAGGTACATATGGTGCAAAATGCGAGAGCGTGAAAACCTGATGTGAGCACTTGCAGAAAAAAAATCTGTGCTTGTGTGCATACATTTACACTTGTATAAAATATCCACGTAACTGTGAACCAAATGTACACTTGTAAAAAATATCCACGTAACTGTGAACCAAATTTGAAGAAACAGAAGAAAAAAAAATGTTGTAGCTTGTAGGAAATTTAGAGATTAAATGTTCACTTGCAGAAAAATACACCACATTACAACTGCAACTTTATTAATTACAACCTCTCAAATCAGTCATTACAACTTGACGAATCTGCTCTGTGGCAGTATAAATCGACGAATCTGCGGTCTTGACTTTTGCTACACTTCTTGCGATAAATGTGTCGCAAAAGTAATTTTCACCTGTAGATGTGGAGGGAGGGGGGCTGGAGCGAAGGGGCGGAGCTATCAGAACAACGAGGCTCGGGTCAGTCACAGTCAGGTCGAACCGGATGACTGCGGGGTTAACGGTTCGTGTCGCTACCAGTCCGCTGACATGGCGCGTTAATCAACGGTAAGTTGTGCCCATTACTTGCCCAGTATTACTTTGAATATTATTATTGTGATTGAGGATTAAATCCGCTTTGAAGACCACCGTTTTATATCGTGCAGTTTAGCGGCGAAATAACGTCAGTCAGCCAGCTAACGCTAGCTTTGTTGAGTGTATGCTAGCTAAACAAGTAGTGGTTGTCGTCTATACAGCAGTAATTCATATATTATAGCCTACTGCTTTGGCACTAACGGTTGATAACCGTTTATGAAAATAAAACCAATTGAACTGTACTGAAATAATGACAAGTTTTATAATTGTCTTGGGCTCCTGCTGTGTTTTTAAAGCCTTTATAAATTATCCATGCTATTTTCTATTTTGCTAACGTCGAAGTAGTTAGTGTATGTGAAATCAACCTCACAATAAGATGTGTGTATATTACAATTATTAATGTCATATTTCAAGATGATTACTTAGATATTACAATATGGTTGGTTGAGCTGGAGTTCATTTTCGAGCTTACACGTTAACGTCACGGTCATCTGAAGAACGAACCCAAACCTTGTTGTTTTTATTAATTGCATTACCAAATGGGTATCAAATAAACAGTAAGCATTGGTAACACAACTTCCAAAGTTACAGTCAAATAAAAAGGACCCTGACTCGGACAATACACAATCCAACATGTTCAACAGCAGAGAATCAGTTATATTGTTTGTACACATGGTACTTTACATATATATATCTGTTTGTTTAAGGTGTCCAGGTGATGCAGACAGGCTGGACCAGAGAGGGAGAGACAGAACTGGACTCCTCACAGCAGTGAACTTCAGCACAGGTACTAAGACTCTTTTTTCATACTGTACAAAGAATCAAGAAAGATATTGGTTTAAATGAATGAAGTATTGACTTGAATACACTGATATACATTCCAATAAACAATACTAAATACTAGATCACCTACACATCAGTTAAGTTGAGGGTTTATTCCATGCAAAAAGTTACATTTAGATATTTAGCAATATGACAATATGACTCTCTAATTTAATGTATTGAAGGCAAAGATATTTAACACATAGTGAGAACTGCTACTATTTATCTCTCAATATTGTCTGTAAAAAACGTGGTAAAAGTTATTCTTTCAGTGAGACAACAGAGCAAGCTTCTACAGTTGCACTACGTTTTGATAACAGTTAAATATTATTTTGATAATCTTCATACTTTTCATTCATAATCTGATTACAATTAAAAAATAATGATATCAACAGCCCCATAACACACAAACACACCTCTTTCATAAATAACACACTTGTTCTGCAATAATGTTTTATGTTTCCTGTAATTTTTGTTAGGAAAGGACATGCCCGAAAGACACGACATCTTCTCCTTCTCTGAGGGTCAAGAAGAACATCCAAGAGGAACATTAAAAGCTGATGTTATGAGATTTTAAGACCAGTACAGGACATTCACTAAGAAACTACTTTTATTGTGAAAACAAAGATCTGCACACCGAATATTTTTGTAGTCTATCAGGACCATCATTTGTTTGTGACACTGCCTGCACCTCAGAGAAGGGGTGGTTATAGTCAGGCTTATAAAGTGTGGCGAAAAACATAGTCAGCTGATCGAATGCACCTATTTCCACATCTACACTCCATCCGCTGATTATTTCTATTTGCCTCACTTTATGAGCTTCACATCACTTGTGCCTTGTACCGCAGAGTTTGCAACGTCACAAATAAATGGGGCCAATCTTCAGTCAGATGGGAATGTGTAATCTAACATTTTCAGTAAGAATAATGGACAAAAGGAATGCAAATACAATTTATTGAAATGTGAACCAAAAGTTAATCAAATGTTTTAAATAAAAAGCACATATGGACAGAAGGTGTAAACCTATTAAATGTATAAGTAAACACATTTAGTCAAATAACGTGACAGACTAGGCCTGTGCAGTTGGCATCAGCTTTGCCCAGCATGGGCTCCTCCATCAGGCCTGGTCCTCCTCGCTGAGGAAAGACCCTCAGTCCTCTCCAAACCAACAGACAGGACGTCCATCACACGGAGGTGTCTCCCTGAAGTCTCTGCAGCTCTCTGGACACCAGGCTGTCTCAATCCGTCCACACTGAATATGAGAGGGGAAAAATGAAAATAATAAATGCTTTAGAGACAATAAGAAACAAAGTTGACTGTTGAGTTGCTCAGTTTTTTTAGATTGTCAATACTATTACTGTATAACTAATATCTCAGATTAAGAGGCACCTTCAAATAAAGATTGGTCTTTAAATACATGTTGTCTTTTGAATTGTTTGTCTAAAATCAAGGATCTAGAACTGGTACTTAGTTTGAATGATACAGTCTGGTTATTATGCTGTTTGGAGGAGGCCTCACAGATAAGAGCACTAACTAGCTGTACACATGTAACACATGTACCTTAGCTTGACTTAAATGTATAGTTCAGTGATGGCAAAATATAAATAACTAATGTCATGAAAACATATTAATATTTGCTTGATTCCAGAGTTGAATTTAGCACAATTGCATACAAATGTTAAGGGATTTTAAGATTCTGAAGTCTTCGTTCTAAATAGAAAATAGCATGGATAATTTACAAAGGCTTTAAAAACACAGCAGGAGCCCAAGACAATTGTAAAACTTGTCATTATTTCAGTACAGTTCAATTGGTTTTATTTTCATAAACGGTTATCAACCGTTAGTGCCAAAGCAGTAGACTATAATATATGAATTACTGCTGTATAGACGACAACCACTACTTGTTTAGCTAGCATACACTCAACAGAGCTAGCGTTAGTTGGCTAACTGACGTTATTTTGCCGCTAAACTGCACAATATAAAACGGTGGTCTTCAAAGCGGATTTAATCCTCAATCACAATAATAATATTCAAAGTAATACTGGGCAAGTAATGGGCCAAAATGTACCGTTGATTGATGCGCCATGTCAGCGGACTGGTAGCGACACGAACCGTTAACCCCGCAGTCATCCGGTTCGACCTGACTGGCTGACCCGAGCCTCGTTGTTCTGATAGCTCCGCCCCTTCGCTCCAACCCCCCTCCCTCCCTCCACATCTACAGGTGAAAATTACTTTTGCGACACATTTATCGCAAGAAGTGTAGCAAAAATCAAGACCGCAGATTCGTCGATTTATACTGCCACAGAGCAGATTCGTCAAGTTGTAATGACTGATTTGAGAGGTTGTAATAAATAAAGTTGCAGTTGTAATGGAAAATATATTTTAAAAAATGTGTATTTTTCTGCAAGTGAACATTTCATCTCTAAGTTCATTTTTTTCCTACAAGCTACACACATTTTTTTTTCTTCTGTGACTTCAAATTTGATTCACAGTTTCGTGGACATTTTATACAAGTGTACATTTGGTTCACAGTTACGTGGATATTTTATACAAGTGTAAATGTATGCACACAAGCACAGATTTTTTTTCTACAAGTGCTCACATCAGGTTTTCACGCTCTCGCATTTTGCAACATATCTACCTTCATAGAGTCTGACCCTTGTCAATTAACAACAAGGGTCTGGAAAAGATTGTCCCACTCTTGACCTAACAATCAACATCGGCACCTCTGTTGTCTCCCCGACTCAGACTACAAGGAATCTGGGTGTGATCCTAGATAACAACCTGTCGTTTACTACAAACATCGCTGCTACAACCCGCTGCGGCAGATACACGCTTTACAACATCAGGAGGATACGTCCCCAGCTGACCCAGAAAGCCACGCAGGTTCTGGTCCAGGCTCTCGTCACCTCACGCCTAAACTACTGCAACTCCCTCCTGGCTGGTCTACCTGCATGAGCCATCCGACCTCTGCAGCTCATCCAGAATGCAGCGGCTCGTCTGGTCTTCAACCTTCCTGAATGTTCCCACACCACTCCGCTCCTCCGCTCCCTCCACTGGCTTCCGGTAACTGCTAGAATCCACTTCAAGACCCTGGTGCTTGCGTACCATGCTGCGAATGGATCTGGCCCTTCCTACATCCAGGACATGGTTAAACTGTACACCCCAGCACGTGCACTCCGCTCTGCATCAACCAAACGGCTCGCTGCACCCTCACTGCGAGGGGGACCCAAGTTCCCATCAGCAGAAACACGTGGGTTTGCTGTCCTGGCTCCAAGATGGTGGAATGAGCTCCCATTGACATCAGGACAGCAGATAGCTCACACACCTTCCAGACTGAACACTCATCTCTTTCGCCTCCACTTCGAGCGATAGAACTACTAACAAAGCACTTATATACTAACAAAGGGCTGGCTTATCTAAAGCCAGTTGAGTAGCACTTGAAATGATTTTGCTCTATGAAACCTGATGTACTTTATGATTGTGTTTTCTTCAAGTTTGTATTTTGTTGGTCGAACGCACTTATTGTAAGTCGCTTTGGATAAAAGCGTCAGCTAAATGCAATGTAATGTAATGTAATGTAATAAATGATACATAAACAAGCCCTCACACTAATAAAACCAGATGGCAGAATAAGAAAGGCTTAAATGTCTCCTACCTATTTTGGAGTTTTCTTAACATTAACTCTGGAGCAGTTTAACAGCTCTCCAGAGAGCAGTTGGCAGGGAAGAAGCAGACATTCTCTCCAATAACATGCCGATTAAAACCCTGTCTGACAAACAGAGGCTGACTGCTTGATAGATTGATTCAGCTTGAGTGTGTGTGCATTACTGAAAATGAGTAACTTGGTGGGGCTCTGTGTTCCTCAACGAGTGTATTAGCAATTCTCTGTGACACCTCCCTGCACTGTGTGTAGCCGGAGGGCTGCACACAGCTACACTGTAATAATTCCCCCCTCTGGGGGAAGCAGGAGCAAGGCAGATCACAAGATTATGTTTAGGTCTCTTCTCAGCTATTCTTATGCAGAAAGTGTGTGTAGTATACATGAGCGCATAATACACCAAGGTGGAGATTGGTAGTGCATTTTGACAAGGTTTAGATACGAAATAACAATCCTGCTGGCAGGAGGAAAATGAAAAGACAGAAATAGGGCTTAAAGGTTGGTTGAAAACTTGCAATATTGCTGATAAATGCACAGAGGAAAATGAACACACATAATAAAGGATGGTGCCAATGCAAATGAGCTGTGTGCACCTGCTGGCTCACCTTGTAGTTCATCTGCTCAGAGCAGTTGAATACATAGACCATGATGCCGAGGGCTCTGCCCAGGTCCTTGGTGGTCTCGGTCTTCCCTGTGCATGCGGGCCCTGCTGGAGCTCCACTCATGGTCAGGTGGAGGGACTGGGTCAGGGTGATGTAGCACCTAAACACATGAGGGAGAAATGCACGTGATGAGGACTGGACAGCCACCAAGAAAAAAAAAGCTTCTGACTGGACTGAATGTTCTAGAAAATGATCAGCACTCCATTCCACTTCCACACACTTCTGAGCAAGTTCATTCCGACCTTGAAAGCATTGAAAGGCACCTTTATAAATTAAAGTGATTATTATTAAGATAATACATATGTTTATAATTGTTTACAAATTCAGAAAACAATAGGCACACTCATTCTTCTTTCTGTAATCCGAAAGTTTAAGAAGCGTATAAACAAACAATGGATGTGTTTTATGAACATTCATCCATGATGGAAGTAGAGTCAGATATTTTAGGACAGTGGTTCCCAACCTTTTTCAACTCAGGGCCCACTTAAGAATCCAATTTGTTTTCCTGATTGGTCAATTCAGAACATGTGAACGTAAATCCAGTAGAACAGACCGCTGTCATGGACTGTAATGACCGTTGCTAAGGAGGATCAAGAAAGAGAAAGGAATGAAAATGTTTCCACACAAATCATTAGGTTTTGCAAATTATTTGGCAGCAAATATTGAATATAAATGTACACCCTTTAATATTTTATTTGGGATTTTAGATGAAGACCGCACGCAGTTAACAAATACAACTAAGTAATCTTAATTTAAGGTGTTTGAAGAGTAATAAAATGTTTTTTGGAAAAAATGATTGCCAGAAAAAATCAAAGGGTGGCTCAACACGCCATGAAACGAAGAGTGGGATTAAAGATAACAATAACTATGCTTGCCATGTTGTGTTTTTGGTGGTATTTGTTTGTCAACCTATTTTTGTTTGTGAAATGTTGAAGTGATCCTACTGAACAACATATCTATCCACATGTACAGGTACCAACAGCATCTGATTGTGTAGCATCCAACCGAGCTTTAAAAAGATGTAGTGGTACTAGCTTGGTAATTTTCCCATTCTTTTTGCAGACTGTTCCAAGTTAGTGGAGCTGCACGTCTACAAGCTTTCTTCCATAAGACAGTCCTAGCACTTGGCACATTTAATAAAACCACAGCATGCGATCTCCGGCAATAAGTACTTTCAATTCGCAGAGAGATCAGGGAGCAGATGATCAGTGGGCCTTGTTTTTACTGAATGATGTGTTTTTTTATGGGGAATTCAAATATGAGTTATTTTTAGGATTTTCGGAGACTTTGCACACGTTTTCACAAACATGTTCATGCTAGGAGTACTTCCATTCGCTTCGTCTTGATCTGTAGATGTGATTTGATGTGTCGTGTCTCCCAACTCCTCTCCAAAGTTCAGATACTATATAAAAATACTAAAAGGTAAATAAAACATTAAACAATGACAAAATAACAACCTGAAAGATATGTATTCTATCTACACATTTCGTAATTATCTAATCTCGTGGCCTTATAAAAGTGTTGGCTAAAGTAACGCAGAATATATATATTTTGTCATCGTAAATAATTCGAAACATTATTTATGTGCACAAGTACACACACATAACAAGCTGTACCGAGTTCCTCCGGCTGCAGTTCCGCAGACGGACAGTGTGTGGCAGCAGAGTAGACGGATATGACGGATGGGACGGAAATACACCCGAACATATCTGGTACCCCCGAACACATCTGGTACCTACACCGGACTCCGCTATTCAGCTAGACAAGCAAACATGCTACCGAGCAGACAGAAACAAAGATAGCGGGGGGAAGAAGACTCACGGCGGTGGTGTGTGTGTGTGTGTGTACATCAGTGACGCTTGGTGCCGAGACACTGTTGTTGTTTGCCAACACTGTTCGCCACTGGTGGAGTTTATGGTTCTAAAGTGCCGTCCTTTTTACCTGCCGTGGGAGTTTACAGCGATTCTTGTGGTGGCTGTTTATATCCCCCCTAACCCCAGCAACAAGGGTAGAGAGGAGCAACATACAGCACACCCAGACGGCCTTCTCGTCGTAGCTGGAGACTTCAACCAAGCTAACTTAAAAACTGTGCTGCCTAAAATATATCAGCATGTTGATTTTCCAACCAGGGAAAACAACACATTAGACCTGTCTATACCACCATCAAGGGAGCATACAAGACATCCCCCCTCCCCCACCTCGGCCTCTCTGACCACCTCACTGTTCTGCTGGAACTGGCCTACAGACCCAGGCTAAAAGCCACCAAACCGGTTTCAAAACCGGTACGGGTGTGGTCAGAGGACAGCACAGCTGCACTCAGAGACTGCTTTGACACTACGGACTGGGACATGTTCACAGGGGAGGTCCACATGCTGCTGAAGGCCCGCAACATCGACTTCAGAGCTGGAGATCCAGCTGGGCTGAAACCAGCCAGGGCTGACCTGTGCCGTGGCATCAGGAAAGCAAAACAATACACCCGAAACATTACAGGACATTTCAAGGATAGCAGGGACTCACGGAGCCTGTGGCAGGGCATAAGGACCCTAACGGACTACAAACCACCGCCACACACCTCCCTGCTCAACAACCTCAACGGCTTCTTTGCATGCTTTGAAGCACAGAACAACACACATGCGCAGAAAACCACCCCCCCCACTGACGACGAGGCTTTGCGTCTTTCACCAGCCAGTGTGAGGAGCACACTGCTGAGGATTAACCCCGGTAAGGCTGCAGGACCTGACAACATTCCTGTGTTCGTGTGCTGAGGGACTGCACAGAAGAGCTCACAGATATCCTCACATTTTTAACATCTCCCAGAGCCAGGCTGTTGTTCCCTCGTGCTTCAAGGAAACCAACATCATTCCAGTGCCAAATAAGTCATCACCTTCCTGCTTCAATGACTACCGCCCCTTCGCACTAACTTTCACCATCATGAAGTGCTTTGAAAGGCTGGTCATGAAGCAGATCAAATCCACCCTCCACCCATCGCTGGACCCATTTCAGTTTGCCTACCGAGCTAAACGGTCCACAGAGGATGCAATCTCCTCCGCTCTCCACCCAGCCCTCACACACCTGGACACTAAGGAGGACTCATATGTTAGAATGCTATTCATAGACTTTAGCTCAGCATTCAACACTATCATCCCCCAGCAGCTTGTACACAAACGTACAGACCTGGGCCTCAGCACCTCTCTCTTTAACTTGTTGCTGGACTTCCTCACAGAGAGACCACAAGCTGTACGGGTCAACAACAACACCTCAAACACCCTCATACTGAGTACGGGGGCCCCCCAAGGATGTGTGCTCAGTAGGGGTGTAACGGTTCACAAACATTTCGGTTCGGTACGTACCTCGGTTTTTAGGTCACGGTTCGGTACAGCAGAATTTTTCTTAACAAAACATTTTGCCGTGGTACATTTTTTAAAATTATTATTAGACTGTGAATAATGTATTCACTCAAATAAATAAAAATATAATAAAATAAACATTAAGCTGCAGCTTTTCGATGAACTGAAATCATCTGTATTTGTACTGTACTGTACTAGTACCTAAGCAGCCAGTTTGACATTAGGACTTGCTTGTCATTTCATGTGTTTTTAAAGAAAGATGAACTTGTCCACATTGCTTGCCGAGAGGGCAGATCAGCTGGCACGAGCAATGTCTCCTGTGTGGAGAACACCCTCTCTAGGGACAGAGGTAGGTACAGCCAGGTAGCGCTTTGCTACCATGGCAACATAAGGATATTTGCCGTTTGTAATTTGGCTTTGGCTCGGTCTGAACATTTTGCGAGTGGTGGAGGCTAAATGCTAGCGGGAGTTGGGTTTGCACTTCCTTCTTTTGGTACCGGTGATATTCACGTTCGGGTGATGCCTTTTCAAATGAGTTTGATGTATTGCCAGCCGCGTAACCAATGTTTGTTGAACAATGCCGACAAACAGCTTTGGTTCGGTCCGCCTGTCTTTGTCCGTCATCCTTGTACGTAACTGCGAAACCAAAATGTTCCCAAACCGGAGACTTCAATGATGCTGGAGGATTTTCGAGCTCAACTTTATCTGCGTTCGCCATTTCCTCAAATTACTGACTACATTTGAACGCATCCCTCTGACCAGCTCGTCCAATGAAATGACTTGCTCGCTCTATGACGCGTTGAACACAATGGGAGCAAATTACTCTGAATGCTGCGACGCAGCACCTGAGATTACTTCCAAGAAGTTGTTCACGTTCTCAATTTTTTACGTTTAACGTTATATTCGTTCGGTACACTTCGGTACACACGTGTACCGAACCGAAGGGCCCGTACCGAATAATTTCGGTACGGGTACGTGTACCGTTACACCCCTAGTGCTCAGCCCCCTTCTCTGCACTCTACGGACCCACGACTGCAAACCCAACTTCAGCTCCAACCACATTGTGAAGTTTGCAGACGACACTACTGTGGTGGGTCTCATCAGCCACAACGATGAGACTAACGACAGGATGGAAGTGAACCAGTTGGCCCTGTGGTGAACAACCTCTTCCTCAACCTGGAGAAAACAAAGGAGATAGTTGTTGACTTCAGGAGAACCCACCGTCGGCCCCCTCTCCCCCTGACCATCAACAGCGCTGCTGTGACGCAGGTGACCAGCACCAAATTCCTTGGGATGACCATCACTGATGACCTCACCTGGAAAATCAACACCACCGCACTAGCGAAGAAAGCCCAGCAACGCCTGTACTTCATCCGGAAGCTCAAGCGAGCCAGAGCATCACCCCCCATCATGCTGTCTTTTTACCGAGGCGCCACTGAGAGCATCCTCAGCAGCTGTGTGGTTTGGAAGCTGCACCGCCGCCGACCGCAAGAGCCTGCAGCGCATAGTGAACTCTGCCCAGAGGATCATCGGTGCCTCACTCCCCTCACTACAGGACATATACAACACCCGCCTCCCCCGCAAAGCTCTCAGCATTGTGGGTGACTCCACCCACCCCTCCAACAGCCTTTTCAGCCTCCTGCCTTCAGGGAGAAGGTTCCGCAGCCTCCGCTCGAGCTCTACCATGCTGAGGACAGGATGCTGAACTCTCTCCCCTCCCTCTCTGACATCTCTCCCTTGAACTCTCCACCCTGCCTCCCACATTTCCCCTCTGCCCCAAATGGTCCTGGACTTTAACCCCACACACACACACACACACACTTCCCTCATCCAGCACCAGTCACTTTTCTGCCCATCTCTGCTGCTACTGCACTGTCCTTTGACCATTTTAAATATATTATAACCATTTTAAATTGTCTACCCCGTTTATCTATGCCCTTTTTGTTTTGTTTTATGTATATATGTCACACTGTGGGACTGCGGGAAACGGTATCTCGAGATTTCTGGATGTATAACACATGTAGTAATTTTGACAATAAAACTGACTTTGACTTTGACGTGCCTGTCTGTACATGCATGCATTCATCACAACATATTTTCACTGCAGCTGCTTTGGTATATTTTGAAATGTTCCATATCACTGAACTGAACAACTGAATGGTTCAGGGACCATTTTTAAAATGGTTCCCTGTGTGTCAAACAACTGAGTTTGAAATATTACTGTTGGTTTATGAGGCTTTGATTTGTGTAATCTCCTGCTATAGTGAAGCCAGACCTCTCTGATCGTCCCAACCTCACACTGAATATGGAGGCATTTACATACCAACGATTTTGAATAAACTCCTTCAAAACTTGGCCTGCTTAAACTCTCACTTTTTTCAAATACAGGCTCAAAATGTGTCAGTCTTTTATTAAAGCAAATGTGGGGCTATTTATTCCTATAATGCACTGCACTGTAACTGAGCTGTAATTTCAATGCCTTTGTACACTACTTTGTCATTTGTTTTAATCTTATTTAAATGGCTTTTATCTTTAATTCAAACCATTTTAAATATATACGTAAAAATGTTTTTATGAGAGGTGGCCGATTTTGTTGGCAGCTCCTGTGATATTTGGGGAGGAAGTTTCTTCTTTTGCAACCTCTGGTACAAAGAAAACGGTATCAATATCGTGAAGAAAACATGATTTTAGTTGTTTTCTCAAGTTGTGGATTAAAGGATTTGACAAACAGCTCCCTGGTCCATTGTTGAAATAGGAGCTGGTGGCACACTGAGGGCTTGCACCATCTGGTGAAGTGTTGATACCCGGCCGCTTATCCGCCCATCAAAGCCCATTGTCTCTGCTTTGTTCAGGCTTCAAAGGGAATATTGGTCAGTCTGGAAAAGCGCACTGTGAAACGCTGCAGAATGCCAACAGGCTCTGAGAGGCAGGTATTCATCTCAGTGCAGTTCAAACTTTGTTATGGAATCCTGCAGAATCATGTGCAGGGGAAGAAATGAGCTGCTGGCCAAGGGCCCGGGCTGATTCTCCTAAAAGGTTCCGCTAGTGGTGGGTGTACATAATTATTCAAATAAAGATCCTGAGAGCACTTCAGATGCTTATTAATAGAGGAGAAGCTTGTTTCTCCGAGACAGTTTATCAATTAAAGGAAAAATAAATGTTTTCCCCTCACCGATGGATTTTTTAAACTGTACTTATGTTTGATTTTGAATTGGTTTAAAGGGAACTGGAATATTTAAAAATGCCAAACAACACTCGCTATGCTAGATTTAGTTCCTCATCACCTTTTTTTTCAAAGAGTGAAGGTATTGGCATGCTTTGACAAGTAAAGGTTCTCTAAACCAGTTTACCAAACTTTGATCACCAAAGATAGTCCGAGGATAACTAGGCGCTGCATGCACTGTCCTACTTTGCATTATTTCACAAGGTTAAGCTGTATTAAACTCAGATAAATCAGTTTGAAGGGCGGTGTCTTTTTGTCTCCTTTAAGACTTCTACCATCGACGAGTGGATTGACACTGTTTATGATGACTTAAGATCGATAGGATCACTTTTGCTATGGAATATCTGGAAAGATGGGAAAAAATGGATAATGTATGTTACACCAGTACGACCAGCATTTGTCCAAAGAGGATGTTTGTGTTTTTTTATTATAATTTTTTCTATGCCCCCCTTGTTTGAGTATCATCGAGGTGCACCCCCATAACCTCGGTCATGTTCATACTTTATTTTATAGCATGTTTGAAGGTCGGTGAGTCCTGCCTCTGTATTTCCTACAAAATATGTAATACTTCGATTAGTGCTTTCATTGTAAACTACAGACGGCTTAAAGAAAATATTGATATGATTTGTCAATGATTGTATGGACTTGAAATTAAAGTAGAATAAAACAAAAACAAAAATATATTTAAGTAATACTCACGACAGGCCGTGGTATATGCTCATATATGCTTATATCAGAGCTAAGGGGCGTGGTTCGGCCCGACGCTAGCTGTTAGTGCTGTTGCTATGCAACAACAGCTAGCGAACATATTAGACAGATCGATGAGCGTTGATCGATTATTTGGCTATTTACATTCATTTGTATGTTGCCATTTATTGTGCACCCACACCCGACAGGCAGATCAAAAATAGTCCGTTGTTACTGTTTGAACTACGTAGCAACAGTAGGAACTGCTTCTATAGCGTTTTTGCTCATCGTTGCTTGCTTTAAAAGTCACAAACCTTGGGAAGTATCTAGATACCCTTGCCCTAATGCCAAAGTAACTGGCAACTGAATATTGGTTGCCGTTTGATGTCTATGTCTGGACCATTGCGTAAAAAGGACGGTTTCTGCCCCGTTACTTCTCCGTTGTTTTTCTTGTCCCAGTTTGAAAAGCAAACTGCATGCAGACCGGGCTTCTTTCTGCAGATGTGAGCGTCCTTAACAACGGTCAATAAGTCCTTGCTGCACATTATCCCTTACATGTTTCCATCTTAAGTTAGTTAGTTAGTTTCGTAACGGACGTAATGTAACAGTTGTAACGGTTGTAGCTTTTCTCAGACGCGGAGAGATACTGACTTGTTGTGAATTCTACCCGTGATATACGCTCATTATATGACAGCTAAGAACCAATCCGATTGCTTGATTTGTCCGATATATATATATATATATATATTAGGGCTGTCAGTCGATTAAAAATATTTAATCGTGATTAATCGCACATTTTTGATCTGTTCTAAATGTACCTCAGAGGAATATTTTTCAAGTTTGTAATACTCTTATCAACATATGAGTGGACAAATATGCTTTATGCTAATGTTTATTATCATTTGAACAATGACAAATATTCTCATGAATATTAAACACAACAACCTCTGAACATGACAAATATTTACCTCAATTCAACCTGGAACCTCTCTCATACAATAATACAATACAAATGGTGTGTGTGTGTGTGTGTTGGATCGTTCGAGCCAGAGGCGCGGGAAGGTATTTTGAGTGGGGGTGCTGAGGTGCTGGACTCCAGTGAACACTATTACGGGCACTATAGAGCACGCCCAAAAGCACTCCCCACACGCAAACACACAGTACACTCACGACGGTTACAATGAAGGCTCGACAATCAGCTCACGGCATATGGGGTAAAGTGGGGGGTCCGGGGGGATGCTCCCCCGGGAAGATTTGTTTTAAATATTGAAGTTGAAAGCATCAATCTGGTGCACTATGAGAGCAGCAACATTAAGAGATATATGGATACACCTCTCAACACCCAGATGAAACGCAACTGTTAGCAGATGTATTCTTGTTTTACTGCCATATAGTATTTCATAACTGTTTTTCCTTTATTCTCTTGTTTTTTTTATAACGATAATGATAATAGGAAAGTGTGCCGCGGAAATAATCTTTTCAATAATTTGTGACCAAACCGTTTGAGACCCACTAAGATAAGTGGGTCTCAGTAACACTCAGTCCTTTAGCTCACCTGAGCCTCAGTCTGAGAGGAGAGCTCTCCTCCAGCTTGTTGTGGAACAAACAGCTCCGTATGTCCGTTAGTGTAGCTAGCTAACCAGATGCTAACAACACGGTCCCTGCTGCTGGCTCCGGTCCCTCTCTCTCTCTCCCTCTCTCTCTCCTTCTCTCACACACACACAGACTAAATGCGCTATTTCCACTTCCACACACACACACACACACACACACACAGAGCCGAGCTTGAATGACACAAGTACACTTTTATTTCCATGCAACTCTCTGATTGGTCTGGTGTCTTGCCTCTGTTGCATTCACTGAACACGGGACATTACAGTCCTGTCGTCCTCTCTAATGTCATGATGAGGTTCACGTAAAGCACGGTCAATGTATTATATTATTGAGGTAGAATTGTCCGGGGCTACAGAAAAAACATTCGGGGCAGGCCAAAATATTATTTTACCAACAATGTGGAATTTATTGGCTACATATTACACAGATTATGCACAGCGGGAGCAGCAATAACCGTCAAATAATAATTCAGACAGGGGAGCTCCGCACCCCCTGCCTGCCACTAGGGGGTGCTGCAGAGCCCTCAGCACCCCACTTCCCGCGCCCATGGTTGGAGCTATGTGCAACTCAAGGCATATGTTCGAACGGGAGCTGCCTGGATGCTGCAATCATGTTGCGCACTATCCGTGCTGACTTTTCGTACAATGTCCCACTGTCTGGCTTCCTGCATAAAGTCAAGTGCTCGGCGCAGTTGTGGCGAAATGTCGCTTCTCTGTTTTCATTTAAACAGCTCCTTATATCCGTTAGCGCAGCTAGCTAGCACCAGATGCTAACAACAACAACAATACACGTAAGCTCTCTCTCTTGCTCGCGCCACACATACACACACCCTCCCGGTCCTCCCAATAGCCAGTCGGTACCTGCCGGTGAGCGTGGAAGTGTGGTCTGCTGCAAGCGGGCGGCAGGAGCGGGGCTGTCAGCATCATCAGCTTGTAGATGGTATTTTAAACTCGATGCTCTCTGAAACTACGGGGCGGCCGAGGAAAAAAAAATACACATGCGTTAATCGCGTTAAAATAATTAGTGGCGTTAACGCGTTATTAACGTGTTAACTTGACAGCCCTAATATATATACATCTGGTATCATAGCCTTCTGTGGCGGGCTATATGACACTAAACTCATATCACCGTTTTATTTAGATTTCTTTGTCGTGACAGTGTTTTGTCCTGGAATAACAAAAGTAGTAGGGATATTCTCTCCTAAATATGATTGTACCTCTTTGACTCTATTTTCAATGTAAGGGAACATATCTTAAGAAAGGGAACCATGATAAACAAGTGGATGTGTTTAGCTACAAACAGAAATTAAAGAAAGGAATAGGCCTGCACGTGTTTTGGGATGACTGTCCCATGATGTAGATCATTCTGTAAATATAATGTGTTTCACTCTCAGAGTTTACAGCCAGTCTCTTTGAGTAGTGAGTGAACAGTATCCTGAGCTGTAGTGGCTGACCAATATATTTCCGTATAAAAAAGACACATGTGGACTTTGAGAACGGCTCAGATGCGCCTTTGGAGATACAGTGAGATACAAAGCCCTAATGGGCAGGCGCCATCTTACCTTAAATAACTCATTACACCCTGCTGGCCTACTAGGGCATTGCGTTCCAAGAATGCAGGGCTGTTGGTTGTTCCTAGAGTCTCTAAAAGTACAATGGGAGCCAGAGCCTTTTCTTATCAAGCTCCACATTTGTGGAATCAGCTTCCAGTTTGTGTTCGGGCGGCAGACACCCTATCCGTTTTTAAGAGTGCGCTTAAGACCTTCCTTTTTGATAAAGCTTATAGTTAGGGCTGATTAGATTCAGCCCCTAGTTTTGCGGATATCGGCTTAGTTTGTCGGGGGACATCTTACTTCTTCCTTCTCTCTGTCTGTACCTGTGTCCTCTCATGTTCCGATTAACCCAGCTTCCCCAAATGTCTTTCTTTTTGGTGTCTATATACGCTGGGATCCGGAGTCATGGATGATCCTGCGGTCCTGTGTCCTGGATCGCGAGCGCTGGATCTTGAGTCGTGGCTGTGGTCCTGGATCATCGGTCCTGATGGATATTCTCGTGGATTCATCTTCCTATTACATACATATGCATTTCCAAACATTTGGACTACCTATGTTGCAAATGTATTATCTTTTCAATTTACACACGGCATCTATTGCACGTCTGTCCGTCCTGGGAGAGGGATCCCTCCTCTGTTGCTCTCCCTGAGGTTTCTCCCATTTTTCCCTTTAAACTGGGTTTTCTTTGGAAGTTTTTCCTTGTACGATGTGAGGGTCTAAGGACAGAGGGTGTCGTATTGTCATACTGATATTCTGTACACACTGTGAAGACCACTGAGACAAATGTAACATTTGTGATATTGGGCTATATAAATAAACATTGATTGATTGATTGATTGATTGACAGTAGTTCAACCCCTCCCCTCACCTCTGTGCTCTGTGTTGATGGAGCCATCAACCTGTACACCATGACACTCCCTTTTTTTTTGCTTACCTAAATCCTACCGGCCCACATGTGTAAGTGTTCCGGCCCAGCCCAGCCCAGTGGGGTGTGGCCAGGGTTGGGTTGTAACGGAATACATGTAACGGCGTAATCAGAATACAAAAATTGAGTAACTGTATTCAGCTCGCGTTACATTTGAAAAATGAGTAATCTGATTACAGTTACTTTCGTAAACCTGAAGTGAATACATTTTGGATTACTTATTGGAATTATTGGTGGAATCCTTTGTGGCCGCGTGGATTGTTTGGCGTGGCAGCTCGCGCATCACACTCTCTACCAGACAGGTAAAACATCTTGCATTTCTGTCATTTATTCATGGGCACGAGCGACACCCGGCTTGACACTACTCTGTCTTAGCGCAGCTGACGCCCGGTGCGTTTGAGGAGGATTGGCTCCTCTGGAGGTTCCCAGTCTTGCAGTGTTGCAACTATTGGTGAGTTGCCGTTGTCTGCCGTATTCTCACCTTCAGCTTGGTTCCTCTGGTGTACTGACTGTTATTCATGTCACAGTGGGATTGTTGGGTCTCTCTCTCCCTTCCCTGTGGGCTCTGTGGCTGCAACTGGCCGCAAAGGCTGGTATGTATGAATTTCCCCATGGATAACTTTTAATTCAATAAACTTAAGTAGGCTATTCACCAGTCATTTTAAACCTCTTTCCAGGGGTGCCATAAACATGCTCCCTTCCTGGTGGGCTCTGTGGCAGCGCCTAGCTGTAAAAGTTGGGACGCCGTAACTACTCTCCCCACCTCTGGTCATCATTCCCCCCCCCTCTACCTGCTGTTTTGGCTCGGCGACCTCTCGCACCGAGCTGTCATATAATTGACAGACCCTGACTACTCCGTGTTGGACTGTCACCAGGGCCGCTTTGAGGTCCCGGAATTGCAAGGACACTTATTGTTTAGTTGATTTCTTTTGATTAGCTGTTTTGTGTATCTCATGTTTTGAGTACATTCATAGTATTTTGTTATTGTGTGATTTTGTTTATTTTCTTTTCTTAACGTTTGGTTTAATTAGTTTACTCAAGTCTTTGTTGTTTACGGTTATTTAGATTTGGTTTATTTTAGTTGTTTTCCTTTTGTTTATTCATCTCCAACCAAGTTTTATAATCTTACTGATTTTTAACTGTTTATCTTGTGCCGGACAGGTGCTTTGGGCACGGGTGATTTTGATTCGACCCCTTCCTCCCCGTTTTGTTAATTGCCGCCGTGGTAAGCCCCATCATTGTCCTTCTCCCTCCTCCCTGGAGAACGTTTATAACATTATATTGTGTACTATTAGGAATATAATTATGTACCAATAAAATAACAACTGCTGTAATATCATTTATACTGTCTCTGCCTGTGGTGTTCAAACGAACCTGATTGCCTTTTATTAAATTGTATAACTTTAGTTTTTAGTAATTTCCTGGAGGCGAGACTCCCCCAGGTGGCGTTGTCAGCAAACCAAGCATTCTACATGAAAGCCACACCGCCACACACGGTTGTGATTGTCTAATTGTCTTCACCTGGTGTTGTCTGTCTAGTATATATAGTCCTCGTCTTCCCGTCTCGTTGCCAGATTGTCTTGTGTTTTCCAAGCCTTCCAGCGAAAGATCCTTTTGTCATTGTCCATAGAGTTAGATTAGTGTATTAGTAGTTTTTGTTTTGTTGCTTTATGTATTCAGTGTGTTATGACCTGTCTATATTAAAACACTTTATTTTGATACTTTGTTTGTCTCTGCATCGTGCATTTGATTCCACGCCCTTGTACAGCCCTAACACTGAGTTAACCCTCCCGTTGCCTCCTGGTGCTGCAGAGATTTCATGAAGTGAAGGAGGTGTTCCTTCTATAAAACAGCTGTGGGCAGCAGATACTGTGAGAGTCATGGACATTAATTCACAGATCAAGGCAGACTGGTGCACACACTCCTGTTTTGCCAATCCGGTGCTTAAACAAATATAGCTCTACACCCCTGGCCGAAATGTCCTTAAAATGAAATCCGAGTTCGACATTTTAATTAATGTCCTGCCAACACTGGCAGGACAGAAGGCGACACGCCCTTTCTAAGCCATGTCCTCACATCCCAAGCTGCATCCCAAAAAAGTGTATTATGTTGTTACAACAGGGTTCAGGGGGAGTGGCTATACGGCTGTACCCGTAGGATAGAAAAAGGGGAAGTGACGTCTGACTCAGAGGTCGCGCGGCTGTGGAGAAGAACGTGTTGCCCACATTCTGTTACTGAGTTTAGGCTAGTTAGCTAGCAGGTTTATTGTTTTGGGTGCAGTCAGTTTTGCCTCCACTTGCTGTTCAAATAAATGTTGAAAGAAAAAGTTAATCTGTTTACAGTTCTGTTTTATATGGGTGTTGAAGAAGAATTGGGAGGGATGAAACCCTCTTTAATGGTCACACATGCAGAGCACACAGCACACACAGTGACATGTGTTCTCTGCTTTTAACCCACCCTAGTACCAGGAGTCTTGTACGAGCAGTGGGCAGCTATTGTACAGCACCCGCGGAGCAATGGGAGTGAGGGGGGAAGGGGGATGTCCGGTGCCTTGCTCAAGGGCACCACGACAGGGCAGGTGAACTGGGACCTCTCCAAGTAGAAGTCCACACTCCAAATAGGTCTGGTCGGGGACTTGAACTGGCAACCCTACGGCTCACAGTCCAAGCCCCTACTGACTGCCGTAGATTTAGTCCCTAATTTTGTTCTCAAAATGGACCAGATTGATGCATTTAACTTCAACATTTAAAAAAATGTTTTCCCTTTTTGGAGCTTGCCCCCGGACCCCCGTAGAGGAGGTGACAATGTGAAAAAACAATGTGTGTCCTTCTCATCTCAACGGTGTCTCAGCTGGGAGAGCCACACAAAGGCCTGAGAGTTCTCCACCTTCAAAAGCAAGTGAAATGCAGAGGGAGGAACAGAGAGCGCCACAGCTTTAAATAAAGCCAGAAATAATCAGAGCTTTCCCACACTCTAATTATGCTAATGAAATGCGTCGTTGAATATTGTAAGTGCATTACTCACTGGTTACAGCTTCTGAAAATACAGCCTGCATGATGCATACAGGACATGTTGTCTGCCAGATGTATCTCCCTTGTGAGCGATCATCTTGGCCACCACGTCCCTGGCATGGACGTCGATGGTGCAGATCGTCATGACCATCTGCCGATCGCCCAGCGTAAGCTGCCCAATCAGAATGGAGATGAGGGTGTTGAGCTGGGACACCTGCTTCCTGTGGAACTCCTTCATGGCGTTATCATAGCCCTCCTCCTCTATCCAACAAAATAACTGAAGGACCACAAACACAACTGATGACTGATTCCTGTGTTGAAGGCTGGAAGCAAACCTCTCTTTGTTTTGTTCAAATGTGTTTGGCTGTATTTACCTCTGTGTGTGTATTATGTTGTGTTTTGTCTGACTTTCTATCCTTTTGTTATTACATTATTAAAATGTATTTATAATTAGATATATATTAATAGAAAGAATATGCTATGGCAATATTTGTATTAATAGTTACACTTTTTTTCCAGGTTGAGTTGGCCTTTTCTGTAATCGTGTTCAAATCCCCTCCTAGGAGCACACTGCATACAGAGCTGCTGCTTTAGTAAACCAGGCTGAATCTGTCCTTACAATGATTCATAACTCAGTGATTCATCTACAGCCAATACAAAAGACACTGCATTCTTTATGGATCAACCTTTGTACTGAATCAGATGTGTTTAATGGCTGCTCCTTCACTGATCCAGAGAGCAGAATCAGTGAAGTCAGGCACAGGGTGTCGCCCTTCAGAATATTTTCGAAAAATGATAAGCAATTCATATTATGGAGAAGTGTAACTTTATCACTCATTCTGACTGATCAAAATAGTTGAGTGACTATGCAAAGGTGAGTGAGAAAGTGACACTGGACTGTCATGTCACTGAGAGACAGAGACATGATTATGCATAATCCATCAACTGTTGGATTACATGAGTAAATCAGTGAAAACTCTCTACCTATAGTCGTACAGTATAAATAATCCTATGCCAATGTGTCTGTAGTATATTAGATTATTCAATGTGTTCAATGTTTTCATTATATTGTGTATTATTTAGATTCTCTAGTAATATACGTCCTTTGCATTGTGAATTTGTATATACTTACTGCTAATGTTATTTTGTTTTTAATTATATATACTTGCCGCTAATGTACATTTTTGTATTATATTTGTATCTTATTGTATATTTTGGAATATATCCAAAGGACTTCAAACGGACCAAACTTTTGGACTTCTTCAAGCCAGGAGGGCTATGGCTGTGTTGGAAAAATGATTTTGATAAAGGATCTTCCGGGTAGTGTTGGTCTGGAAAAGACTGACATACATCGCTAAAGGCAAGCGGAAGGACTTCGAACAGCTCTGGGAACAGTATTTGAACATTAGAGGGATGGGAATGTTGACTGCCTTTTAAAGGACATTTGTGAAATTCTTCAATTTTTTGTTTTGTATTTGTATGCTATTTAGTCTTAGTGCAAGTTGTGTGTGTATGTAAGTGTGAAGTACATGTTTGTTTGTTTGTTCTTTTGATTTGTTGTTCCAATATAAGAAAATACCAATAAAGATATTGTGAAACAATCTTATTGTATCTTTTTAACTCGTGTAATGCATGACAACATTGCTGCTGTGACAACATAATTTCCCAATTCGGGATAATCTGTCTGTCAGTCTCAGTGGTTGCGTTAGACATTTTCGTTGTCCGTAATTTTGACGGACAGGATAGTAACATTTCCGTCATAATCCATTATTACCCGTCATTTTATTTTTCATGTTTTAATGATGAGATGAGACCTATTTAATATTTATGTGTGGGTACTGAGCAGCAATTGTTCATTCATTATTTGTTTTAATGATTCATACAGAACTTTTAAGGGCATGGATGAACAGAGACACCGACCGTGTGGTCACTTTTCATGTCAACACGAACATGAATGATTTATTTGTTCCTGCACTGACAGCATAGCAGAGGGGGCAGAGGCCGCTAAAAACACTGCGACCATTGTGCCTAAACAGGCAAATATGAACAATGCCATCGTTTTAAATGACAATTACAATCAAAAATATGAACAAAACATTTACAAGAACAATTCAATTGATCTGCTGTAGCCTAGTGTTACGTGCCGTAGTGTGTGTGTGGTCGTGTGTGTGTGTTTTCCTCTCTCTCCCTCTGATTGTCCCCAGGTGCTCCTAATTGACAATCAGGGCTTCCATATAGGACCGGAGGAGGACGGCAGTGAGGTCCCTTTTCTCTCCTTCTCGTCTGGCTGCATGTGTGCAGCCTGTCTCTGTGTGAGACCCAGCATAGTTGTGTGTTGTTTATTGTAAGTTTGTTTTGTAATTTGGCTGGTGAGCCGCCTTACTTATTTACTAATTAAAACCTCACTTAAACTCCTTCAGCATTCAGTTTCCTCTCCTTTTTCTCTCGTCCGGCTATCTTGTGTGTCGTTACTTCCCTTGGTACTGTTAGAAATTAAAATCAATGTTTTGAGAGCATAATGCACCTTAAACACACAGTCAGTTTAATTGCTGTTTTATACTGAAAAACCAGAAGTTCTTGTACACAACCAGGTGTTAAGCTTTTATTCTGAAAATCCTTCATCTCCGGTTAGCATGAGGCTAATATACCATTTAATATAGAGGTGAATTTATCAGCGATATGATGTTGCACAGCGAAACCTACTGATTTCAACACGACAACTATAGACGTCGAGATGTTATTATTGTTGGATATGGTACAGTTTATTTGATTAGGTTATTGTTTACAGATGTGGTTAGCATGTGACAACATTCAGAACGACCGGAAACCAAACTGCTGTGAAGTATTTCCTGTATTTTTAGGAGTATTGATTACAGCGTTGAGAATGTGTTAAATGAAAAGTCATGAAAGAGTTAAGGAAGAGAAAAGGCGTGTTTAGATATATATATATATATAATGTAAAATGTCTTTATCCTCTGATATGCGTAAAAACGGATATTGAAACGTGAAGAGTCGGCCCGCAGGGAGGAGCCAGCAGAGGATATATATAAACAGCACGACCTGAGGGGACGGTCTCTTTTCTTCACGACCGAGAGCCAGAACCACAGCTGTTTTTCTGTTCGGACTATATTCTGTTTGTGACATCACCACGCTTTTCATTAATTAAAGTACCAATTTGAATCTTCTCAGAGACTCCATTTAGTCTCCTTTTTAAACTTCTGTCCTGGACGCTAGAATAATCACACACAGATAACAATTGGGACCAAGCCGACGTGATTCTAGCAGACTGGGAGAGACTATCCAGCCGGCTGTGGCCTCGATCCGATGGCAATCGTCTGACACACAAGAGATCTCAAACAATCGGTAAGAAGAAACCCGTTAAATCAAATTCTTCAATAGTTTATGCAGGAAAATCTTAGGACTGTGTGTTGGACTGCTGCTTCCGGTTCCTGAAAATAGCTGGGAAATTAATGTTAAAACAACCAAATTTAATGACAAAAATCATATAACACGAGGCGTTGCTTTGTCACAAGCAGGGTGAGTTACATTTACTTATTTTTCTTATATCTAACCCTGCATGCTATTCGTTTGTCTGTTATTACATGTCAGCAAGAGGCTAATCGCTCCAATATAGTGTTATTTGTTACGTTTTAAGTTCACGTGAATAGCGTGTGGCTATTTAAACAAAAGAACAAAATCACAGTGGAAGCTATGATTATTGGATAGAGTGTTTGTATTATTTTTAAAAGTCCTTTGTGTGATTTGGCAATCATTTCAAACTGCGTTTCTTGTTACGTTTTAAGTTGACGTGAATGGTTGGAGACTATTTAAACAAGAACGCAGTTGATTGAGTGTTTAGAGAACGAGTGAGGCTTTTTTATAAAAAAGTCCTTTTCGAAGAAAAGGCCTGAAAGTTTTGAAACTTTCAGTGGTTGTTTTCCTGTTTTCAAACAGACATTGCGTGTGGATTACGATGAGAAGTGCGACATTCGTGCGTGAGTTAGACGATATTCTGCTGATTGTGTTTGATTTGCGTCTTACATTTGTCCCAACATGGCGTGTTTAAACAGAGGAGATAACCATACTGGCTCTTAAAGTCAAAGTATTACGCCCATTTATAAATTGTACATTAAATAGAAATGTTACTTTAAACTGCATTGTTGTTTTGTGTTGAGTATAAATATATATACTCTCCGCAGTGGGAGCCACGAGGTGTTGTAAAATCCCTTTGTTCTTCAGGTCAAAGGTTGGAAAAGTTGCCATCTTGTTTTGCCAGCATGTTTACAATGAATCACACGGCAGTCGCCATTTCGTGAAATGTTAATTGAAGAAGTGAGAATCTGTTTGTGTTCACCCAGTCCTACTCCTTCTTGAGAAGGACAAATCACATTTCTTTGCAAAGTTGGAATTATAAAATAGATAGGTTATTTTACCATGGGAAGTTTGGCATTCATAGGGGTCTGATATTGGAAGTTTTTTCTGCTTGAATTGGCGTTTTTGAAATATTCCAGTTTGCAAAAGTGTTTTGGCGATTATGTGCTGTGTCGTTTTAACCAAGTGTAATATTCTTCCCCAGTGTAATTCTCTTTCTATTTTTTAGAAAAGAAAATACGTTTTTCTTAAATACAGGTTAGTTTTGCAACAGTAAACCATAGTGGATTAAGCTGAAAATTACAATAGCGCACTCTGCTGGTAGTACATAATTATTACATCGAGGAAACACTCAATAGCATTTTGAAGTCTAATTCTAAGTGTTATAAACACACACATGCCTCATTGCCGAGATAGAATTGCAAGTGGTTTCTAATTATAAGATAAGACACTTTATATAATATTTTTTCAAATAAGCAAACAAATGTATTGAAGCTAACACCAATGACATTTACATAATTCCAAACATTTTGAAAAGTGAAACACAGTAGATTTTCACCAGATTTCTAATATTCATATTTTAAAGTCAAAACTACACACTGTACAATTTGTATTTCCTACCATTTGATTTCAAAATTTCAATAAATAAATAAATCATTTCTATTTTTTAGATCGATTAAAAAAAAATATATATAGGCCTACATATCTTTTATATTTAAGAGGGGATTTAAAGTTCGGACGAACAGCAAAGCAGGTGCTAGTCAGAGGATTAGTGCTTCATCTTTGATAACTTCATCCATAGGTAGAGAACATGTCACCAAAACAAACTAAGATGGGACTAGATGCAGAGCCAGGCTCAACTGCAGATATCAAGGGAAGGATAAAAATCAGATCAGATGCTATAACGGCTCCAAATCTTAGAAAAAAGACATGGAGCCAAATGGAGAAAATGTTGGAACAATGGCAAACAAGAGGACTGTATCCAGCTGATGATCAACCAGCACCAACGGAAGCTCATAGAAAAGCTGTAATTGACCATGAAAATGGAGAATATCTGCGTGAGCAACAAGCATGGATCAAAGCCGGACAACCCTCTTGGTATGGACCTAAAAAAATTGCTATGCTAAAAGCGGAGACGAGGAAAGCACAAGTTAAAAGTCTGATGCTCCATTTAAAGTATTCTGTTAGTGGGATGGCAAACATGTGCATCGTCCAAGAAGCAAGTTCACGGGCAACAGAAGTCACAACGGAAAAATTGGAAGACACTCCAGTGATCCAAACTCCAAAGCTCTATCCAGACTTGATTGGAAAACCTCCCCCCTACGTGTCAGAAAACAAACCTCTCCTTCAACCCTCAATACAAGCCCCAACGTTCGGTATTTTGGGAGGAGTATTCGAATTGGATGGAGTCCCCACAACAAGACGTCTTCAAGAATTGGAATACGGAGTAAGGATGCTCACGACTCAATCCAACCAGCTGCTGGAGGAACACAAACGTCTAGCCGAAAAGCACGCAATAACAACTATGCCTACAGACAGCCAACTTCAGCGGGACATATTACAAACACCCATGTCATTTCAGTCAACCAACAGATCAACGGGTGCAGATCCAGGAAAAATGGCTGCTTATGTGAAAGAGGCCTATCTTCTCTCTTCAACCACAAACAGCAGAGGAAGATGCAAAGAAACACAGACAAGAAATGGAAGACAGGCATGCTGAAGAGACGAGAGCCAATAATTACATTATTGCAGAAAGACAAAGGGAAGAAGATAAACAGTGTCTGGCGGAAAGACGACGACAACAAGAACAAACAACTCGGGGATGGGAAGACACTCAATCCACACGCCGAACAAATTACTCTCCTGATGAACAAAATTACAGAGGACATGGGGATGACAATGACAGTGCACATTCAGGATACCCAGAACAAACACGGCAACAACAGGGTTTTACAACACCCTCAAGGAAAAGCAGAGGCGATGAAATCAACCAACAAACGTGGACAGCACCCATGGCTGAAAGACACAGGAGTACAGCACATCGCGTCATGCCATTGATGGCAGCCGGAAAAGGAGGATTTCAATACCAACCATGGAATCACAGGGACATGGAAGCATTAGTGGGAAAACTACCTCCACTCATCAAAAGAGGTCAGAAGTGGGTGAATGATCTGGAGAAATTCACAGCCCAAGACCACCTGTGCTTGGGAGACATAAGGGCCCTGCTCGGACGGATTGAAGGACGACTTGAAGCAAGAGCAATAGATTACGAGGCCAATTGCACAAATGACCCAGATGACATTCCATTCAACTACATCAGGTCAAATTATTGGGCTGCTATTCGTCACATCTACCCGACAACACGCAGTTTACATGCTCTCAGCAGCTTGAAGAAGGAGACAGGGGAAGACATGCATGTATTCTTGAAGAAATGTGAAGAAGTGTGGGAGGCTTGCACGGGTGAAAGACATGATCTTTCTCCAGCTATTGAAATGGTGTGGAAGAACTCTGTCATTAAAGCCCTTCCCTTGGCAGTGCAGGCACGTCTGGAAGAAGTGGTGGGATTGGACAATAAACCCGCTGAACAATGGAGACAACATCTCATACACCACGATATCAGACACCAGGCAGCAAAAACGGGACTAGATGAAGACGATACAATCCAAGCAAGGAGACTCGTGAAGATACAAATAGCTGAAAGAGATACCGAAGCTAATAAAAACAAGAAAGCGGCAAGGCAAATGGCAACTACAGCAGAGAAGACCATAGAAACGGAGACAGTAATGCAGACACCGCTAACAGTTCAAGCTCAGGCGGTGCCAGAAAATCAAAAGCAATACCAGCAAAGAGGTTGAGGAAGTTTCAGAGGAAAGGGCAGAGGAAGAGGTTTCCAGAAAGTGGGATGTTACGCATGCGGTCAGATGGACCATTGGGCCAAAGACTGTCCGCATCAACAAATGCAAAACCCACCACAAGTATTACCATATCATCCTGCACAACAGTATTATCCCCAAGTTCAGCAACCGCTATCGTCTATGTATACTCCTGTCCAACTACAGCCACAAGCACCCATGTACGTGCCAACACAGTATCAACAGAGGGGAGGACACAGTGGAGGCAGAGGATCCCAGGGACAACCAGGAGAAGGGGTGCCAAACATGAACCAAATGCCTCTGACAGCTTGGAGTGGTCCATATGTATGAGGAGGCCCAGAGGATTCAATCACAGGTGAAGCAATTCCAGCCCAAGACGAACCAATGGTCACCTGTGAGATTGAAGGTGGAAATGATGGTGGATACAGGAGCCACAGCTTCCTGTTTGACAAAATTGAAGGGAAAACCACCACCACTCTCAAAACACACCATCAAAACAGTTGGATACTCGGGAAAAATTGATGTACAGAGATATACATTACCATTGGTCACAAAAATTGGGAAGCAACTCCTGCAACATCCTTTCCTCTATGCCCCAAACTGTCCCATAAATCTGATGGGAAGAGACTTGCTCGTAAAATCAGGAGCAAGACTTCTATGCACACCAGATGGGCTGATTATCCAATTTCCAGGCCAGATACCACTCTACCAGACATACGACGGACAACAGAGAATCATGATGATGGCAGCAAATCCAGAAAACCATGGTGTACTGGAGCCGCTTAATCACCACTGAAATCGATACTCCTTATGTCCAAAGAACGTACATGGCCTGGAAGCCATGGATAAATACTCTGGGACCCTATGGGCCCCCGCAAGATCCCCTACATTGAACTTACAATTATCTAAGGAGGCCAGATGAAGAATATCAAGATGCATGGATGGAAGATAAAGAGGGAAAGATGGAAGATTTGACTGTAGCAGACATCTACGTAGAACCGCAGGGTGTAGCAGCAGCGGTAAAACTCACACCAGAACAAAAACAATGGTACAATTTATCTGACGAAGCTGTTCCTCATGTCACACTCGCCATGACCATAGGAGCCGAGTCCAGATCATTGGGTCCAATGATAAAGGCTGCATTGAACACAGAATGGTTGGCAACAGAATCACCGTTTCTGTGGAGATCAACAGACCAGACGATGTGGAGCATTGGAAACAATAGCCAGGAACAAGGACTATTGGAGAAGCAAGAATTGGACAGAGATCATTGACGAGAACACACAAACCATCCAGACACAGAAGAAATGCTGATGCAGGTGCCTACACATCTTTGGACCACTGGAGACTATGATGTTGGATTAGTGAATCATGAAGTCTCAGTGGAGCTGGTGGAAAATTACAAACCATGTTGGCGCCCGCAATACAAATTGAAGCAAGAACAAATAGATGGGAGAGGAAACACCATACAAGGATTGTTACAAGCTGGAGTCATCAGACACACTGGTTCAAATTGGAATACTCCCATCTTGCCGGTACCAAAAGCTGGAAACAAGGGATGGAGAATGGTCCATGATCTAAGAGAAGTCAACAATCTCACTAAAACTGCTAATATTCCTGTTCCCGATCCACATGTGGCATTACAAAATCTTAATCCAGCTCACAAATATTTCACAGTGATAGATCAAGCCAATGCATTATTTTGCTTACCATTAGATCCAAAAGGTCCAGGATATATTTGCTTTCACCTACCAAAGACGGCGATACACTTACAATCGGATGCCACAGGGTTACAAAGATAGTCCAGGATTATTTAACCGTGCTCTGAAACAAGACCTCAGTGCATTGCAACTACCGGAGGGAGTGACTCTGATACAGTATGTTGATGATTTACTTCTAGCCGCGCAAGATGCAGCGACATGTCTGGCTGTGACACAACAATTGCTAATCCTACTGGCCAATGTGGGCTACAAAGTGAAGAAAGAAAAAACACAGATCGCAAGGAGAACAGTTACATTCCTGGGAAGGATGATTTCCTCGAACAGTCTAACTCTGAAACCAGCACAACGGTCTTCCATCCTCTCGCAACCAAAACCCAAAACAGTGCAACAAATGCTTGCGTTCCTGAATCAGGTGGAATAGTAAATGGGGTCCTGTTTCAGAAAAAAGGGGGAGTAAGACAGGTACTGATGTACCATAGCTCAAAGTTGGATAATATAGAACTAGGCCAGACAGGATGTGCAAGACACCTAGCTGCACTAGCAAAAGTCATTGAAAAAACTGCACATGTGGTAATGTGCCACCCATTGAAAGTCAACACAGCCCATGGAGTAGTGGCATTTATAAATTCACAGGCATTCACATTTTCTCCAATCAGGAAAATCAAGATTCAGACCAGTCTGTTGAAACCACATATAACATACCAAAGTGGTTTAACAAACATGTCTACAGGACTGAGCACTGAAGAGCTCACACCCCATGACTGTCAGTTCGTCTCTCAAAAGGATCTCAAGATAAGATCTGATTTAGAAACGGATCCTCTGGACCAACCAGACTTCACTCTCTACAGTGACGGCTGTTGTTACAAGGGAGACGACAGGAATGTGGCCTCCTATGCAGTAGTCCGGCAGAAGGGAGAAAATATAGAGACATTAGAAGCAGAAATCATCTCCCAACCTGCTTCGGCCCAACTGGCAGAAGTAGTGGCACTCACCAAAGCCTTGGAGCATGCAGAGGGACAAAGAGTAAACATCTATACAGATTCAGCGTATGCCTATGGAGCAGTGCATATAGACGGACCACAGTGGATCAGAAGAGGGTTCCTAACATCTGCTAAGACACCAGTAAAGCATGCCGAAGCGCTAAAACTCCTGCTAACATCTTTACTGTTGCCAGCACAAGTGGCAGTAATGAAATGCAAAGGACATCAAATATTGAACAATGCAATATCCAGAGGGAACGATGCAGCAGACAAGGCAGCAAAGAAAGCAGGAGGGTACAGCAAGCAAATGATATGTACAAAGGCCAATACTCAAGAGGAGTTAACCACCGAACACATCAAAGACATGCAGAAATATGCTGGAGTGTATGAACAGAATCAATGAAGTCAGAAGGGAGCAAAGGAAGTAGATGGCCTGTGGAGAGCCTGTGGAGAGCCCATGACGGCCGTTTAGTCGCACCTGCAAAGTTATGCTACCTGCTAATAGAACAATCACATGGTCCCACTCATGTAGGCAAAGCAAGAACAACAAAATACATTGAACAACAGTGGTGGCATCCTTACATGAAGGACATGGTTGAAAACTTCGTAAACGACTGTGACACGTGCAATGCTTTCAATGTAAAAAAACCATACAAGTGCCCAATGGGAAGGTATCCAGTCCCAGAAGCCCCATTCAAAGACATTTGTATTGATTATACAGACATGGGAGCAGACAATGTGGTCAGAGGGTTTAGATATATGTTAGTAATGATTGATCGTTATACAAGATGGATTGAAGCCATTCCTTGTAAGAAGGAAGATGCAAAGACAGTCATTAAATGGCTTAAAACAGAACTCGTACCCCGTTATGGGGTGCCAAGGATAATAAGATCAGACAATGGTTCACATTTTACAAGTAAACACTTGGAGGAAGTTGAGTTATATTTCGGTATAATTCATAAGTTTGGGTCAGCATACCACCCACAATCTCAGGGTATAGTAGAAAGAGCAAATCGAACATTAAAAGGGAAAATAGCAAAAGTCATTTTTGGTACAAACATGAAATGGGTAGATGCTTTGCCTCTGGCACTCATGTCAATGAGATCTTCTGAGGGTGCTAAAACACATCTTTCACCCCATGAGTTGTTAACTGGTCGGCCAATGCCTGGGCCTCCTAGAGAAGGAGGGACAGGACCAGTGTTAGACATCAGACAAATAGAAGTGGATGAATATGTCAGGGCTCTGAGTAATATTATCCAAGTCTTGTCTACACAGGTTCAGAGAACTGCAGAGACACCAGACGAGACGCCAGAAGAGACTCCTGTACGACCGGGTGATTGGGTGAGATTGAAAGTTCACAAAAGAAAGTGGGCTGAACCCAGGTGGACGGGTCCGTGGGAGGTTATTGAAAGAACCTCACACGCTCTCCGGATAAAAGGTAAAAAAGGAGCAAATTGGCACCACCTGACACATTGTCGCCCTACACCGGCACCTTCGGAAGTTAGGACTGATTTGACAGAGCTGGAACAAAACGAAGAATACAAATCAAATCAAGAGACATTAAGATAGAAACAGCTCAAAAGACCAATTGTCTTTAGGTTTTGTAGGTTGAATACTAAAACAGAATACCCATTCTGGTTTTAAATCTGAAACCGATTAACTTCTATCAGTCCAATCTTTTTGTTTTATTATTTTTATATACTATCAGTCTAATATTTTTGTTCTAATATTTTTACATACTTTATTTTTGCACTCATTTCTTTTAAACTCTGAAACTAATATAACCATGGGTAAAATTGATGAAGTGCCATTGAAGAAGTCAGAAAAATTAAGGGGCCCCCTAGGAATATGCTTGGGGTCAATATCACATGGGGGAACAGTTTCCAATGTTAGTAGAACAGGACGATCCACCCCCGTATACAGATGTTGATGAAAATGATGAGTTAGTTTGAATGATGTTAAACGATATGGATGTTCAGAGATGAGATTTTTCAATGAATGTCCAGCCTATGTGATTCTTTAAATGATGAAATCATGTGAAGAAGTGAGCAAAATAAAATGCTAAAATAGAGTGAATCCATTTAAATGTACCTATACTATTCCAAGATAGTGTATTTTTATTATTACCCTATACTATTCCAAGATGGTGTATTTTTTATTTTTTTATTATTACATTAAACTGGTACAAGATATTTAATTTTATTCTTTATTAGCCATACTGTTCTAAAATGATGGATCACATGTTCTATGGATCATTGATATTCTAAAATGGGTCGTTTCTTTTCACTTTGTAAAAACAAGTGCCTTAACACTGAGCGTGGTATGAGAACGGTTTCTGTGAAAGGAGGGAGGAAGAAATGTTCTGATACCAAGCCATTGCTGCTACTTTGAGATGCTGCATTTTGAGAACCATATTGAATGTTAACACTAGAAGGTGCACAAGGGAAAACTTTTATGTTTGAACAGTCAAAGTATTTTTGTATTTTTCTAAGGTTGATATTAAAACCATTCCATTTTATTGTATGTTTTTTATGAGTTATGCACTATGCAGAGTTCAGATGAAGAACTCATTGATTTCAGTATTATACACACCTTTTAGGTGTGTAAGGAGGGACTGTTAGAAATTAAAATCAATGTTTTGAGAGCATAATGCACCTTAAACACAGTCAGTTTAATTGCTGTTTTATACTGAAAAACCAGAAGTTCTTGTACACAACCAGGTGTTAAGCTTTTATTCTGAAAATCCTTCATCTCCGGTTAGCATGAGGCTAATATACCATTTACTATAGAGGTGAATGTATCAGCGATATGATGTTGCACAGCGAAACCTACTGATTTCAACACTACAACTATAGACGTCGAGATGTTATTAATGTTGGATAAGGTACAGTTTATTTGATTACGTTATTGTTTACAGATGTGGTTAGCATGTGACAACATTCAGAACGACCGGAAACCAAACTGCTGTGAAGTATTTCCTGTATTTGAGTATTGATTACAGCGTTTAGAATGTGTTAAATGAAAAGTCATGAAAGAGTTAAGGAAGAGAAAAGGCGTGTTTAGATATATATATATATATATATATAATGTAAAATGTCTTTATCCTCTGATATGCGTAAAAACGGATATTGAAACGTGAAGAGTCGGCCCGCAGGGAGGAGCCAGCAGTGGATATATATAAACAGCACGACCTGAGGGGACGGTCTCTTTTCTTCACGACCGAGAGCCAGAACCACAGCTGTTTTTCTGTTCGGACTATATTCTGTTTGTGACATCACCACGCTTTTCATTAATTAAAGTACCAATTTGAACCTTCTCAGAGACTCCATTTAGTCTCCTTTTTAAACTTCTGTCCTGGACGCTAGAATAATCACACAGATAACAGTACCCCTAGATCTACAAGGGAACGTAACACCTAGCCTCAACGCTGATTTCTGCATCGTCGTGCACCCTCGGACAAATCCGTTACTCATCTTAGCTTTTCTACAGATGTCGCAGAACATTTTGCCATCTTCCCTCCTCAGCCACTTAAACTCTTGCTCCCACTAAACCCGGTACTCCCGCTTCAACTCTTCGCCACTTGCATGCCCCTCTGCCGCTGGCTGAACGTTGTCAGTTTTAGTCTTACTCGCTTGTCCTTCATCCTCCACCGCATCAATCCCTCTTTTTTCACCTCGTTTATCCACACCATCACAATTAAAAAAAGCTTCGGACGATCAGCTGCCGTGACATTTTGCGATTGCTAAAGCCGGTTAAACAACGAGGTAATCAATTAGGTCAAAAACAAGACTAGACAATAGCTACTTAATATACACACACTCGCCACCAACTGGACAGGGGTGTGAATGACTAAATAATAGTTACATACTGTAAGAGTACAGTAGCTCGCCCTCAGTCTACCTGACCACTAAGGATGTAATATAATGTGGGCCTCTGATGGACATTTTCAATAGTATGAAGCTGCAGCGTCGGAGACAGCAGTTACAGAACCGCACACACAAGTCCCGCGTCACGACCGCACTCACAGGTCCCGCGTCACGGTGACGGAGCATGTGACGGTCAACGCACGTTCACATGAATGTTTATATATATATATATTCTCTTAATTTAGTTGAGAATTTCAAAAATAGTCTTTTATATGTATATTAAACAACACTGTTAATTTAGTTTTGGGTATGTTTATAATTCTCGTTTTATTATTATTAATAAATCAAAGGTGTCTTCGAAGAGGTGCTAGATTACTGAAAAACAACTGTTAGTGTGTTCATGCACCAGCCTGCAAAAGATAAACAAGCAGTTTGACCGAGACATTTCAGTTCAGAATACATTTTTATTTATTTGTATTGCGGGGTCTGCTGTTTCTTCACTGGGGGTGAAGCGGGGTCTGCTGTTCCCTCTCGAGGGAGATAACCTGTCGTAGCACTCTGAATATTGGCTGAAGGGTTCCCTCCAGCAAGCTTCTGGCCTCCAGAGTCCAGAAGGCAAACCTTTGGCCATGCCTTTGAAACAATAAGAACAAGACGTCATCTAAAGTATTGCATAGGGAAAGGCTAAGGCATTGGTGCACAATTGATATGCATTAATAATCTCAACAATAACTGAGTAAAACACCTCATGCAATTTTACAAAACATGTCAAAATGATGACACTGTCTGATAAACGGTAAACAGGCAGTCAGCACAGTAAAGATTATTTACAATGACTATTAAAGAAGCATTTACACTGAAGACAGAACTTAGGCTACTGCTGATTTAATGTAGTGGCCATATTGACATGCTTTTGTCATCCGTTGAAGTTTAATTAATTAGCCGACTATAATTAATCATTAGGGTTAGGAAGTTTACTTTTTTTAAATGTAGTAGGTTACAGATGAGTAATTACCCTGTTAAAAATGTAATAGGTAATGTAACTTGACTATGTAACTATTTGTATTGAAATTCTAATGTTAATTATGGTTATTTTATGTTTTTTGTGAGTCACTTTGGATAAAAGCCTCTGTCAAATAACAAATAAACAAAATGGTTAACAGTTGGTTTTGCAGCGAGTCATCATAGGCTAACAGATTACATTTAGTACTTGTTGCTTGTATGGCTGTTCAATACAACAGAATAGTTGTTAACTTTAAAAAAAAACATGATTCACATTACTCACACTCTCACTGTAACTATGACACCTAGTTGGGCTTGCCAAAATCACGCTAGTTTCATTAAACAAATGATCAAATATGCTAACTTTGGTAATGCTTTTGCCGAAAGCTATAGCTAACGAATAGTTGTGTTTAGAGACTTTAATACGGTTAGAAGCTATCATAAGCAAACAGATGTGTGTTTGTATTGCCTTAACACTATCACACTTCATTTCAAGACACCGGAATTGTTATTAATGTTAAACAAATAAAACTGTAAAAGCACTTCACATTTCTCACATTCTCTGCGTTGACGTTAACATTCATGTGAACGTGCTCCGTCACGTGCCGCCGTGACGCGGGACCTGTGTGTGCGGTTCTACAAGTGCTGTCTCCGACGCTGCAGCTTCATGCTACTCGACATTTTGGCGCTGTTCCGAGTTGTGTTCTAATCTGTCAAAATGACGGACTGCTTTCAGATTTTTCCGTCATTGTTAGAAAAAATCCATCATTGACGGAACATATTCGGTTAACGCGACCTCTGGTCAGTCTGTCTGTCCGTCCGCCTCTCCGTCTGTCTGCCCGTCTGTCTCTACCTGGGCTGGACAGTCAAAGAGCCACTGCTCTCTGGGTCTGTCCTCGGAGGCCGTCACTGTGGAGCGCATGCTGTCCAGAACGCGGTTCAGCCACACCTCCACCAGGAGTGCCCAACCGGTCGATCGCGAGATGTGTCTAAAAATAGAAGAACAATATTCTGTTTCATCGTTAAGGTCCTAACATAACCTTCCTGTGCCAGAATAATGCACTTGAACGCATCAAAGCTCTGTGATTGGCGTGAGTAGTTATAAGGATGCGGCATCCATCACATTTGTATGCATACAAAGTGACAGGTATGATATGCTAATGAACCCTTTGTTCGAGGTGTTATCACATGTAGGTGTGAAATGCCCCCCTGTAGTAGAGCCTCTGTTGTCTAATCTAATTAGCCTTTGATGTATGTCCTTTGATGTGAGGGTTGAGGTGTTATAACATGCCGGTATGATATCACACCGACATGTTATAAGCCTTTCATGTCAATCTAAGTGTTAATTAAGGCAGTCTCTTTGAAGTTGTGTGAGACTGTCTCGCACCCCGTCCCCCATACCATGAATATGGGGGACATGCCGGACAGATCAAGTAAGGGTGACGATCCACCCGCTGTGAAATTAACTTATCTTCCATATTTGCCTTACACTTGTGTTTACGGAAGTTGAGATGTTTCTCGGTTGTGATTGGTTGTTCCTCGTCACATGACGAGCGGTGCACCCTGCTGCAGTGCACGTCTCCATTGAAACCGATGGAATGAGCTCGCAACGCTGATGTGTATGGCTCCGTACAAAGTTGTACTCATTGCATTAGTGTAGGCTACTGTAGCTTTTGACACTGGAGCCGGCCATCTGAGAAGCCCTTCACTGCAGTGCGCAGTACCTCAAGATGGGCGGGAGCCTCAACGCTTCACAGATGATGCGTTGCATCCTGTTTCCGGGGTAGCAGTTCTGTTCTGTTAATCATAGCGTCAGAGAAAATGGAGGTAAGTAATCCCTGAATAAATTAACTATTTTGTTTTTGCTGCGGTTTAAAATGTGTTGATTTTAAGTCTCACTTATTTGCTGTCAAATATGCACTAGGACGTGCATGTCCTAGTGATGCAGAAAACTCAATTTCATAACGATTAATTATAACTACAAACTACATTTGTGTTGCTTCAAAATAGTAGGATTGCTGTATAAGCAAAGTCCTGAAAACTTTGGGAAAGTTTTAATATTAGTTTTGCACTACTTGAGAAATAATAACTATACTAACCTATATTTCAATTTGATTTTTACAAAATAAATGTATATGCAGCTTATTTTATTCCTTCCTATTGCCTAACTATTTTGTTTGTGTTTATTTTCTTTGACCAGAAACACATCACACACTGATGAAAGGGATGTTCTCAGAAGGATAGAGCTTGTGCCAGAGCTGGCGGGGCCATAAACAGTCAATGTGCGGAACAACTGTTCTCAGGAATGAGGAAAAACAATTACTTTTTGAACATGACAACCCCTTAACACGCATATTTCTGCAAATAATTATACTACACCACTACAATGTGACAACAAACAACAAAGCTAAAGAGCAATACAGATCATCTGAAAAGTATCATCCCAGCAGATATGGAAATACAGCTTGATGTCAATGGGAGGATATCATTAGGTGAAGCATTTCTTAGAATCATTATGTTCTTGTTCTTTTATGTGGTTATCTGGAGAACTAATATTATTTCATTTCAACAGCTCCTCATTCATAAGTTGGGATGGCCACTGCATTTTCAGAACACCACAGAGATGGTCAGGAGCAACAGGAGTGGAAGTTATCTGCTTGATATTAACAACTTGTATTCATACAAGTTGTACTGTATAAAGACATACATTTTGTGTTGTTGATTTGTTATCAAGTTAATGATGCCAAGGACCAGGGAGACTTTACTAGTATCAACACAGTTATGGCAAGTTATGGCAAGGTTGCTGGGGACAGGAACTTCAGAAGGTTCAAAACAAAGTAAAGTGAACTTCAAACCGGAGAGACGATGTGATGTAAGAATTACATATTTATTGTTTACACGTCATATGAATGAAATGATTGCCATGATAATACAACAGGAGAATGTAATGGTGTTTTGGCGATTAGGCCCCGGTTTGCAGGATAATCATTTAGGAGGGAAAGCACCGCTCCGATGAAATCCCCGGGGTCTAGACACTGGTGGTGGTGCTGAGTAGGTGAGACCGGTCTGAAGAAGGAAGGTTTAGCTTTGTCCTGGAGGAGACTGGAGGCAAGAGGGGTGGAGGCGGGTTGCGGGCATCTGCAAATGACAACTGACAGGGAGGAAGAGCAGGCATTTAAGGAATTTAGCATGTGCAGCTATTGGCTGCTGAAGGGTGGCGCCCTCATATTTAATGAGGGGGGAAGGGAGCCATCGAGTGACGTGTAAGTGACTCGTGTTAGGTCTTCCTTATTGAACTTGCGCTAAGCTTCATTAATCAGCAGTTCAAAATATTGTATGTATGCTAAATATTACTTAAAAATGCCGGTTTTCATTTTCTTTTTTCTTCCTTTAGCTGGCACAGGTTCTGGACAAGACCCAAAATCCAAACACACATCTCCAGTAGCCTTTGTGAGCAAGATGGCTCTCACGCGTTCAGATTTTTGGAGTTTGGCTAATGACATGGATGGGATGGTAATCAGCAGGGACGTGCACAGACATTTGGAGGGGCTATTGCTCTAAACTGGAAAAAGGGTCTCCCCCCATTGTTTTTAATGTAGAAGGTTCATGATATAAACATGGGGTGGCTGTGGCTCAGTGGTTAGTGTGCTGGACTTTGAATCTGGGGAAAGGAAGTTCAAGTCTGCTGCAGGTCTCCCTTGAAAAAGAGATCGTTGATATCAATGGGATTTTCACCTGGTTAAATAAATGCTACAATACAACACAGAATTCCCACTGCAGTCAGCATGTCGTTGTTTCCCCCAAATTGCTCCTGTGGCGATTGTCCACAGTACTGAATGTATGTAAGTCACTTTGGATAAAAGTGTCTACCAAATTACATGTAATGTAATAAAAGCACGACACTCAATTGACTTTCATGTCCAACTGCTAAATTCGTTATTCAGGCACATTTTTTGCGGTCCACATCTCATTAAAATATCTAATGTTAGTAACTATTAAAGAAAAATGGGGACAATTCTGTTTTAATGTAGTTTGACCATTGTAACTGATCGGCAGACATGGCTACTGATAAAATAGGGCTTCTAACTAATTACCTTAAATAACATCACAAATTAATGAAACCAGTTCAATACTCTTATAATTATGTATGAGCGTAACGGTAAGGTATTTTATTACTTATTTATTTAGAATTCCATAACTCAATAACAGAGATGGTCAAACTAAAGTAGAGACATGGCAGAAATCCTACAATGAAGCGGGACAGTGAAGTGTTCTGAGAGAGCGCGATCAAGAAAAGAGAGTGAGCGGCCCCGTTGAGGGAGTTCACGGAGCAGGTGAAAAGACACAGAAAGACCGAAGCACAATAACAACAAATAGGCTATATTTCGTTTTTTGTTGTTGTAAATAACCGACGCTGTCAAGAGGAAGTAAAGTCCCCTGGTTTGTCCCCTATACCCTAACCCATTTGGTGTGATCACCATAGCCATATTGGGCCGGACTCGGAGGGCTTGCCTTTGCTTCCAGCTGTCAGATTGTAAACAAAGTCACGTGACTGGAGGCAGATGTAAGCGCTGACAAGTTGTGTTTTTATCGCAGTGAGACGCTACAATACTAATTGTGGGCTTATCATGTTGATTCGGTCACAATAGAAAACAAAAAAAACTCTTGCTCTCTCCAGAGGGGCAGGTCGGACAAAAATGGCAAACGGGCTGTTGCCCGGGCAACATTAGCCCGTACCTGTGCACGTCAATGGTAATCAGAGTGATCACGCTCTTTGTTTCTTCTACTCTTTCTAACTGATTTTGTATTAATTGTTGGTATGTTTCATGTACTCTGTATTTTACTGACTGTGTGTTTGTAACTGCCAGATCCTGAACAGCTGTCTTACAGTTATTGAGAAGGTATTGAAGCTATTCTAAAATATGTAAATATATGTATAAAACATACGATATTATATCAAACAATTATAAGATATTACATTATGAAACTACATCTGTTACAGAGAGTAGATGGCGTGTTTGCTGCCAACAGCCATGTTATAGCTGCCTGGTTTCCACCATCTTCCACCATCAATCCGATGCAACACCTGCCGGTATCTTGATCATGATTATCCATGTTGCTGCTCCATATTCTTGTACCAACTCATTACTGAAGTCACATCAACACAACTGTTTTTTGCTTTTCCAGGAAAATGCAGCAAATCTCCAACGGCTTCTCCTTCCAGTGTGGGAACCTGGACACTCTGTGTGAGTACATGTAGTTCGGTCTTTGCTATTGTTTTGTTTGTTTGTTTTGTTTTCCTTCTATAAAGCAGCTGTGGGCAGCAGATACTGTGAGTGTCACGGACATGAATTCATAGATCAAGGCAGACTGGTGCACACACTCCTGTTTTGCCGATCTGGTGCTTAAACAAATATAGCTCAACACCCCTGGCCGAAATTTCCTTAAAATGAAGTCCGAGTTCGACATTTTAATTAATGTCCTGCCAACACTGGCAGGACAGAAGGCGACACGCCCGTTCTAAGCCGTGTCCCTCACTCCTCACATCCCAAGCTGCATCCCCAACACGTTTATTATGTGATGTTTCAATCAATGTCAATCAATCAATGTTTATTTATATAGCCCAATATCACAAATGTTACATTTGTCTCAGTGGTCTTCACAGTGTGTACAGAATATCAGTATGACAATACGACACCCTCTGTCCTTAGACCCTCACATCGTACAAGGAAAAACTTCCAAAGAAAACCCAGTTTAAAGGGACAAATGGGAGAAACCTCAGGGAGAGCAACAGAGGAGGGATCCCTCTCCCAGGACGGACAGACGTGCAATAGATGCCGTGTGTAAATTGAAAAGATAATACATTTGCAACATAGGTAGTCCAAATGTTTGGAAATGCATGTGTGTATAATAGGAAGATGAATCCACGAGGATATCCATCCAGGACCTATGATCCAGGACCACAGCCACGACTCAAGATCCAGGGCTCGCGATCCAGGACACAAGACCGCAGGATCATCCATGACTCCGGATCCCAGCATATATAGACCCCAAAAAGAAAGACATTTGGGGAAGCTGGGTTAATCGGAACATGAGAGTACACGGGTATAGACAGAGAGAAGGAAGAAGTAAGATGTCCCCCCGACAAACTAAGCCTATATCAGCAAAACTAGGGGCTGAATCTAATCAGCCCTAACTATAAGCTTTATCAAAAAGGAAGGTCTTAAGCGCACTCTTAAAAACGGATAGGGTGTCTGCCGCCCGAACACAAACTGGAAGCTGATTCCACAAATGTGGAGCTTGATAAGAAAAGGCTCTGGCTCCCATTGTACTTTTAGAGACTCTAGGAACAACCAACAACCCTGCATTCTTGGAACGCAATGCCCTAGTAGGACAGTAGGGTATAATGAGTTCTTTAAGGTAAGATGACGCCTGCCCATTAAGGGCTTTGTAGGCGAGAAGAAGAATTTTAAATTCTATCCTGTGTTCTATAGGGAGCCAGTGTAAGGCAGCCAGAACAGGAGTAATGTGGTCCCTTTTCCTAACTCTGGTTAGTACACGAGCCGCAGCATTTTGAATCAGCTGAAGCGACTTGATTGACTTCTTGGTACTCCCTGATAGTAAAGAGTTACAATAATCCAGCCTCGAAGTAACAAATGCATGGACTAGTTTCTCTGCATCGTTTTGAGGCAAGATATGCCTGATTTTTGCAATGTTACGTAGATGGAAGTAGGCGGTCCTTGAAATTGATTTTATGTGGGCGTTAAAGGATAAATCCTGATCAAATATAACACCAAGATTCCTTACAGTCTCACTGGAGGCCAAATTAATGCCGTCCATAGTTAGTATATCTTTAGATAATTTGTTTCGTAGATTCTTCGGGCCAAGTACAATAACTTCAGTTTTGGTCGTGTTTAACATCAAAAAGTTTAAGGTCATCCACGTTTTTAAGTCCTTAAGGCAGTCTTGAATTTTATTTAGATGATTAATTTCATCAGGCTTAATTGATAAATATAGTTGAGTATCATCTGCATAACAATGAAAGTTTACAGAATGATTCCTTATAATATTGCCTAACGGAAGCATATATAATGTGAACAAAATAGGTCCGAGCACTGAGCCCTGTGGCACTCCATGGCTAACTTTGGTTTGCGTGGAAGATTCATCGTTGACACGTACAAACTGAGAGCGTTCAGATAGATAGGACCTAAACCAGCCTAAAGCAGTTCCCTGTATGCCAACCAAGTGCTCTAGTCTTTGCAATAGGATATCATGGTCGATAGTATCAAATGCAGCACTGAGATCGAGCAAAACAAGAATAGAGACAAGTCCCTTGTCTGAGGCTAGAATTAGAATATCAATATTAAAGTCATTTGTGACTTTAACCAGAGCTGTCTCTGTGCTATGATGTGTTCTAAAGCCAGACTGAAAATCTTCAAATAAATCATTGTTTTTTAAGTAATCACACAACTGTTTTGCGACCGCTTTCTCAAGAATCTTTTGAGAGGAACGGAAGATTAGAAATAGGTCTATAGTTGGCTAAAACCTCTGGATCGAGGTTGTGCTTTTTAAGAAGCGGTTTTATCACTGCTACTTTGAATGATTGTGGAACATTGCCTGATAATAAAGACATATTCATAATATTTAATAAAGAAGTGCTGATTAATGGAAAAACTTCCTTCAACAGCTTAGTTGGAATTGGGTCTAACATGCACGTTGATGGTTTAGAAGAGAGAATCATTGAATGTAATTGTTCAAGGTTAATGGCTGAAAAGCATTCTAGTTTACTATCTAGTGTAATATTAGAACTTACGATTCCGGGAGCTGTTGATAACACAGTGTGCTCTTGATAAGCCATTAAAACAGTAAAACACGTTCAGTTTCCTTTTGCTTTTTGTGTCTTCTGTTCACCAAAACATACCCAGGAAAAATAAAGTAATCCAAAAGTAATCTGATTACGTTGTAATGTAAACTGTAACTGTATTCGGATTACTTTCAGAGCCATGTAATCAGTAACTGATTACATTTACAAAGTAACCCTCCCAACCCTGTGTACAATGCAGTTTGCCATGCTGCAAATAGTGTTTCTATCTTTAAATTCAACGCTTCATTTAGTTGTATAATAGAGATCCTACAACTTTATAATATAACAAATGTATGTCAAAGTTAGGGGTGCAACAACTAATCGACCTAATCGATTACCAAATTAGTTGCCAACTAATTCAGTCGTCGATTCGTTGGTGACGTCATCACGTGTGTTTTACGCCCCGTTAAGCTCTAACTTTATTGGTATTTTTATCGGTACTGGAGACATTTATGAAATGGTCATGAACATGAAATGGCACTAGGGCAGTTCATGAACTACTCATGAAACTCCTGTGCTGGAATGGTTCATGAACAATTCATGAAATGGAGTTTTCAGTGAGTGTGTAGGGATATTCAGTTTTCAACCAAGAACATATCAAGAACTGTTCATAACAACTTCATGAACAGTTCATACCAACTTCATGAACAGTTCATACCCAGTCACTGAATATAATTCAATGGCTGGCTATGAACTGTTCATGAACAGTTCATGTACATAAACAGTTCATGAACTGTTCATGAACCATTGACTGTGGGTCAATTGGCAACCATAGAAAACAACAATTATGTCAATCACAATGGAACTTTACTCAAATTAGCATACAAACATACATGTATACAGGTGGAGCGCTACAATGAATCCTATCACTATTTGAAGCACAGTTCTTGATACTCAGCTGCACAAAAAAATGTGTTACGGGTCCCAAAAGCTTGGGTACCAGAGCAACAATAAATTATTTCTGTAGAAAACAGAAAAGTGCAGCAGCAATAATTATACACAGGATCCGGTTGATCGTCTGGATTGCTTCTTATGCAAAATTCAAAGTACACAGTTACATTCAAATAGCTGTACTTTACAAACATCACATTTCTCCATTTAAGTTATCCGTCTGTCACAGTCAATTACTGTATCTCAAGGAGAAATTCAACATAGTCAATATAAACACATAACGCAATCAAATAATACTTTCTATCAATATATCTATCTTTACCAAATATAACATATTATGGAGATCACAAAAAGACACTGTCAATGTTAATAAACAAAAAACAAGGCAATGTGCCTGCAAGACTTCACTGAGGTAAACTGAACATATTACCCGTGCGCAGCAGCTAACCTGCCTGCGAGCCTTCGCTCAGGTCACATTTACCCAGGCGCGGCTGAAGCCCGCGAAAATGGCATCTATTGTTGCCGACAGTTTAGTATTTTTAAAATACCGTTACTATGTCAAACATGCTCAAAACTTTCTGACACACTCTCCTAAACATCTCCAACATCATATCTATCGTCTGGATTGCTTCTGAGGAGGTGTCCTAAAATAACCCAGATGTCACCGCTCACCTGCCAAAGGTTCCACCTTGTCGCTACTTACTGCTTCTCAAACAGTACATATAAACCATAAAATAATATGAATGTCACCAAAATAAATACAGATAATGTTCAGTTTCAAATTCACTATTGTTTTGTTAAGATTAAAAGTTCTAAAAAATAAAGAAATGTTCAAATAGTAGATGAATATTCAAGAGGTCTTTAAAATCATCACACTGATCATCAAAAGTTCATAAAATGCTCATGAATATTCAAAAATATTCTGAACTTGCCACAATCATCCAAAATTCATGAAATGCTAATAGTCATGAAAAGTTCATGAAATGCTCATGCAAACTTTGTGGGGTTTTAATTATAATGTTGTGATTGGCTGGATCATGAAAAGTTCATAAATTGCTCATAAAAGTCTGTCATGAGCAAAACAGTAACTTTATATGAATGAACAATGTTCATAAAAATGTCATGAACTGCTCTTTAAAATGGTTCATGAGCATGTTAAGTGAACATATAATGAGTTGTTCATGAATGTTTCATGAGTGCTCATGAACAGCTCATAAAGTCATGAACTCCATCACGCAGGGGATGCACTCCATTATTGCTCATATGACATGCTGTGATTTATTTATATCCAAAACAACATTCACGGAGGAATATTATTTGTAAATGAACACCATAGCATCACAACAACCTAACATAATATAGTCTTTCTTTATTTACAGTACGCATTTTACATTGTGGCAAGAGCCCAATTTGATTTCAATGAGGTATGTAGAAATAAGGGTTCTCATTCATAACACTACGTTCAATGTCTCACTATGGGATGCGCCTCATCGTGCAGCAAACAGAAGCATCAATCTCATTACGCCAACCCTGATTGGCTGGTGATTCTTGACGTCAACGTCAGGGGAAATCACCCCCTATAAGTAGCCTGCGCCACGACGCATGCGTCATTCAAACACCTCTTCTCGCTTCAGAGCACATCTCGAACGGTAGCCGGGCAAGCTTAACAGTCCACAGACTGAACCCAAAGCTAATTTTCGGTCGACGGGCGTTAGCCGGCTACCCGAGTCTCTCACAGAAGAGTATTATAGTCAACCTCGCCATTCTTCCTCTGGAGTAAGGTAAGGTTTTGACTTCAAGTTAGCAACACACCAGTCGCTAACTTGTGTTTTTTCCCTCACTACCGACACCACGGTAGCGAGGACACTTTTTTCTTCTCTCTTCCACGGAGGAGAAAAGGATTACAGGAATATTACCATACCAGGTAATATCCTTGAGAGAAAAAGACCCACGCTGTCCTTTTTTCCCCTGGATTAAAGACAGATCGGTAAACATTTTTTTCTCGAACGTACCTGTCATGAGCGGACCCTCTCCACGCCTCACGGCGAACGAGATGGATGCCTCTCCCCCTCACACCAGAGGAGTCAGGAACTCGGAGGCTCGGCGCTGCGGTTGCGGGTTGAAAGTGTCAGGCACAGACTCACACCAGATCTGTTCGTCCTGCCTCGGGCTGGAACACGCCCAGGAGGCCATCGACAACCCAGGCTCGTGCGGACATTGTGCCCGCCTCACTGTGAAGAGCCTCCACCGAAGGTTAGCACAACAAGTTAACCTGTCGGGACGGGACCCCCTCATGTCCACTGATCCGCCGACCGGCAATCAAGACACGGGGACGTCTGCCGCAGAGATGGAGCCCCTCACTGCGGTCTGGGGCTCACCGACAGCGGCACCCGCAGAACCGGAATCCCGCGCCATATCAGGCCGAGTTCCGGTGGCGGCAAGAAACGCGGCAACGAGGCCCCACGCTATACCAAGCTGGGGCTCCCGACTGGACCTCACCATGGTTTCACCCGCAGAAGATGTCCTGGAGTTAGACTACATGGAGGACGAAGAGTACACCTCTGAGTTCCTCCTGTCTGACTCGGATGAGCAAGAAGACGACGTCTTCGTGTCACCAGCTCAGGCTGCAAAGCCGGGAGCGATGGCTGCTCTCTCGGCGATCTCTCGCCCTGTCTCAGTATGGACCTACAAGCCGCGTGTCAGCGCGCTGCGGCCAGACTAGACAAGTTGGCCGAGAAAATCTCTGGTTCAGGCTGCAGCTCAGGCTCAGCCAACCCAGAATTTCGGCCAGCAGTCGAGGAAGAAGAAGCGAGCGGCGTGAATGTGTTCCCGCCGCCTCGAGAGATGCCTAAACGCCATCCTCAAGTCCGCACAAACACATGTCACATCTTTCTGTCTGAATAAACCATTTTTCGCTGACGCATCCAGGCTCCGGCCAAGGGCGCAGCTCAAAAAAATGAAAAGAAAGACAATAAACAGTCCGTTAACCATAAATCCCCTTCTGAGAGCAGCCACGGCCTCTCTCAAAAGGCGGATAATAAACGGGTCTGTGAAGGCACCACCGCCACACGCATGCGCAGTGCCGGTGGGGCTTTAAGGGCACTACCGCCACGTGCGTATGCAGTGCCGGCTAGAGCTGTAAAGAATGGCCCGTCAATCCTTCCCCTTTCAAGAGCAGCTACGGCATCTCAAAGGACGGATTATTGAGGGGTCCGTGAAGCCACCGCCACACACATGCACAGTGCCGGCCGGGGCTTTAAGGGCACCACCGGCACGCGCAGGCGCAGTGCCGACTGGAGCCGTGAGGGCACCACCGGCACACACATGCGCAGTGCTGGTCGGAGCCATAAGAGTGACATCCCAGCTGGCTCTAAGGAGCATACAGCAGGAGATACTCACGATGTCTGCCTGGGCTTCTCAAAACAGTTATAATTTATCTGTTTTCACAAACCCAGAGAGAGTCAACCCATATTCTGGAGAGAAAGGTTCTCTCTCTCCTAGAAAGAAGGGTTTTATCTATAAAGCCCATCGAGCGGAGTCAGATCACGGAGGAAAATGTCCTCGTAAAGCACCCGCTCAACATGGGCCTCATAATAAACTAAACCCCGAACGCCACGGCTTACGGAGAGTTTTGGTGATTATGAAATGCGTAGTGGCACTACACCCGACTTTTCCAGTGCGGGACGCACCTACGGGTGCAGTCCTTTCACGGAAGGTGGTTACCACGGACGCAGGTCAGACGGGCTGACAGGGGACTTACGAGGGTCGCCCGGTGAGAGGTCTCTAGAACAGAGACTTCCAGCGGGCGCACGTAAATCACCCGGAGCTTTTAGCGGTGTTACCCACCCTAAAACGCTTCCTGCCCTCTCTCAGAGGACTTCATGTCCCCGTGAGGATTGTTGAGAACTTCATAGTAAATACTTAAAACGACAGTTAATTATAAATCATATATGATCAATCATATTCTTGTATGAACCCATCATGAGAATGCTTCTTGATGGTTTTTGAATATGTATGTATGATTACAATTTTAGTTGGTGCTGTTTGATAACTTTGCGTTTTAAAAACAGGGTGTTGAGAGCTTCATAGTATGAAGTAAATACTTAAAACGAAAGTTAGTTATAATTAAATATAATCAATTGTATTCTTGTATAACCCACAATTAAAATGCTTCATATTATATGCTTTTCTATATTTACAGCATAAACAGGTTTGTTTAGTTGAGTGTAAGGCCTAAAAATGATTTATGCCCTGCTCTCTGATAAGAGAGTAGGCAGTTTCTTCCCTTTCCTCTCACAGCAGGGAGGGGGGCTCCGGACTTAAGCAGAAACACATTTGAGGCCTCAAAAGGGTGGTTATGTCATAGCCATAGAATATGTCTAGTCATGTTTTCTGTTACACAAACTTGGGAAGGTGTGTCTTATGCCAGAGCCAATAGAATATGTTGGTTGGGTATAGAGGAGGTGTTTGTGGGTTTTCTATCCGGTTTTTTTAGCTTAAAAAGACTGGCTTTTTTGGATTTCGTCGGGGAGAGGGGGGGAAACCCTGGTATACTCTCTCCCGGTAGGCTCTGTCCTTCAGAGCTGGGTTAATAGCTCTCGGTAAGGTTCTCTCAAACTTGGTAAATATCTCTTGATTTTCTTCATTGAAATGCTGAGTGAATTTCTTTGTATCCAGAATACATGACTTTATGCCGAAAGTTTTTATAACCAACGGAATCCATACATGGGTTTTATGCTGGTAGTTAATAGAACGATCCAGAATCCAAACATGGACTTTGAATAAATATGAATTAAGGTTTTAGATAAAAAATATATAACCCCATTTTGATATGTTTTGTATAATTATAATGTTGTAAAGAGAGAAGGTAAAAACCCTGTATTAGTTTGGACCTATTTTTCTTCAAATAAACTGATCCCACCTTTTGGACTGGGACAACTTAAAGGACATCTGTGCTCTCCTCTCCTGCTTCCAAGGTAAGATTGCACCCTGCCACACACACGTAGGTAGGAACACACCCCATTTACTGATACCAAAGTCCTTCGGGATCGCTTCAACAGATTAAAAAGAGTTGTCTGAATAGAAACAGCAGTTAATTGAACCTGGTTCTTCGGGGAGTTAATAGAGGTGAGATCTTGCTGACGTTTGGTGGATCTGAGCCAAGCAGTAAACTTACATAGACTCAGTAACTTCGGTCAGGTCAATTAGTAGGTCAGAGTAATTTACCGGAATAAATTAATCGGGGCCTCACCTTGAACTCTAAACAGGATAGACAACACGATATCGTGTATGAACCGCCAGGGGAGTTTACGTTGTCTCCAGTCACACACACTGGCACACAAACTGATCCCTTGGAGCGGCAGACGTCTCCTCTCTCTGAGAACGACACAGGTACCGGGAGTTATGAACCTAGGGACAGAATTACTGTCAAAGGGTGCACCACTCTATGCAGACTGGACTCCTCATCTAAGGATCAGGAGTCCGCTGTGGGTGCGTTACGGCGGAGCCGCGTTAAGTCTGTTTGCAAAGGGAGAAAATGCTCAATGACAGCTGTTTCTCTTTAATGCACGATTTAAACGCACCGTTAGGCGGGGTTTCACTCGTACACGATTGACCTCCGGGTCCTCTGTACACGTTCCCACCCCTGGCTCTGTTACCCTTAACTCTGGCCAGAGTGAAAGAGCAACGCCACATACTTACTCTGATGTTTCCACCCTAGCCCGCAATATACGGGCTGGCGGGGATATATCAGCTGTTGTGCGGGCAGCCGTGGCAGCCCCCACCACGCAGAGACAGATTGTCTCAGGTGGGGGGGGGCGATCCTTCACCGACGCCCAGAGCACGGGGCACTATGGGCCTGACCCGTGAGTGGTGGTACAATCTGAATACAGTGGGACTCCCTCAGAAGGTGATAAACACGATTCAGAGTGCGAGAGCTTCCTCCACCAGGTCTCTTTACGACTGTAAGTGGAGGGTGTTTGAGGAGTGGTGCCTTCAAGAAGGACACATCTCCTTTCAATGTCCTGTCGGGGTGATTTTATCATTCCTACAGGACCTGATTGATAAACACAGAGCTTTTTCCACGATCAAGGTGTACCTGGCTGCTATTGCTGCATGCCATGTGGGCTTTGAGGGTAAGACGGCTAGCTAACATCCTTTGGTCTGCCGTTTTATGAAGGGAGCGCGCAGGCTCCTCCCTGTCTCCAGGTCGCTGGTGCCCTTATGGGACCTGGCAGTGGTTTTAAATGGGCTCAAAATGACCCCATTTGAACCCCTGGAAGGAGCTGACATGAAACATCTGTCACTCAAGACAGTGCTGTTACTGGCCCTGGCATCCGCCAAGCGGGTCAGCGATATCCATGCACTGTCTGTACATCCCTCATGCACTCAGTTCGCCCCAGGGCAAACGAGAGTGTTGTTGAAACCCAACCCAGCCTTTACACCAAAGGTGGTTGGTTCATGTACCCCGATTGACGTTGAGGCATTTCCTCCGCAGCTGGTTTCCTCCGGGGAGCAGCAGTGGGATCTGTTGTGTCCAGTCCGGGCTTTGCACACATATGTGGACAGATCAAAAGAGCTTCGTCTTAATGACCAACTCTTCGTGTCCTGGGCTAAACCTCACAAGGGTAAGCCTGTTACTAAGCAACGACTATCCCACTGGATCGTGGAGGCGATTGCTTTGGCCTATACGAGTCAGAATCTGCAAGCACCTTTGGGTCTGCGGGCTCACTCAACTCGGGGCCTGGCTACATCCTGGGCTTTGTTCAAGGGTGTTTCCATCCAGGATATCTGTGCGGCGGCAAGCTGGTCTTCGCCACTCACTTTTGTCCGCTTTTACAGGCTGGACGTCTCCGCTCCAAGCGTGGCCCGAGCAGTGCTGGGCACCTTGTTGAGTCGGGACTCCACCTGTTAAATTCTGGTTGATCGGTGATCTTCGAGATAAGCTCGTCTGGCAATACGGGAGCTACAATATCCCATAGTGAGACATCGAACGGAGTGTTATGAATGAGAGCTATAGGTTACTTACGTAACCCCAGTATTCAGAGTAACATGAAGTGAGATGTCTCACCAGACGGCCCTCCTTGCTATGGTGAAGCGAGAAGAGGTGCTTATTTTGAATGACGCATGCGTCGTGGCGCAGGCTACTTATAGGGGGTGATTTCCCCTGACGTTGACGTCAAGAATCACCGGCCAATCAGGATTGGCGTACTGAGATTGATGCTTCTGTTTGCTCCGCGATGAGGCGCATCCCATAGTGAGACATCTCACTTCATGTTACTCTGAGGCTGGGGTTACGTAAGTAACCTATAGTTTCATATTTCAGTTTTTCATTGATATCACTTGTGGATACAAGACTGTTCAGGACATGTGTTGTTGACCCATCTGGTTGTGTGCTTTTTATATTCCAAGACAAACATGCAGCAAATTAGGCACTGATGGTGCCTAGTTCTCCTCAAAAACGTTCCCATGCCGTATGTTTCTTTAATTTTACAATTTACATTTGCATTCTTGAGACTATTTGTTACACTGTAACCTGACTATATCATTTGTAATGAATGTTTTTAATGTTTGTCTTTCATTCACCAAGGTCTGAACAAGAGAGGTCGCAAGACTGCAAGAGGCGACGGGAGGAAAACGCAATGCAGGTAGAAGTTGTTGAATCACAAATGATAAAGTCTTGAACCAGTGTGAGTGTTAAACATTTAACCTCTCTTTGTCAAATATATTTCAGGATGAAGAGGTTGTGAGGTTCCACAAAAGAAGCAGGCCATCATTTGAGATGGGATCATGAGTGACCGCTGCTGGGGGGAGCTGTTACAATCAGCTGTATTAGGTTCACTAATGCCTCACAATGTATTAGTTGTCACGATCTGTCTGTGTATTATTTTGTCCTGTCTTGTCAGTTGCTTTCTGTGTTCAATAAAATTGAAAGTCCTGAATTCAAAGTGTTTCTTAAGTAAAAGAGTATAAGTATTATCAGCTAAATGTACTCGAAGTATCAAAAGTAGATGCGGAATGGCTCTGTTCACAGTATTATATTACCATTGATATTATCCTGTCAATTCTATCAATTTGTCAATACCATGGCACTTTTATAATATATTTTTTTAAATACTGGTAAGAAATACTGTGATATGATTTCATTTATATCACATGTTTTTCAGTAAAAAGTGAGTAAATATACAATATTGCCTCTGAAATTAAAATTAAATTAAAATGAAACAGGTGTATGTTAAAAAACAAATGAAGGCCCTTTCTTGAAGTCACAACTGAAATAATTGATGCAATTAACATGCAAATAGACATTAAAATATGCTTTGAAGGCTGTTAGTGTTTAATTTGAGTTTCACATTTGTAAATGCCGTTGCCATGGCGACAGATCACTCGCCATCATCACAGACCTCAAGGTATTATTATATTACCGGTATCATTATATATATATATATATATATATATATATATTATATATATAATATTATATATATATATATATATATTAATTAGGGCTGTCAATTTAACGCGTTAATAACGCGTTAATAACGCGTTAATAACGCGTTAGCGCACAAAAAATGAACGCCACTAATTATTATAACGCGATTAACGCATGTGTATTTTTTTTTCCTTCGGCCGCCCCATAGCTTCAGAGCGCATCAAGTTTAAAATACCGTCTACAAGCTGATGCTGACAGCCCCGCTCCTGCAGCCCGCTTGTGGCAGACCACACTTCCACGCTCACCGGCAGGCACCGACTGGCCATCGGTAGGACCGGGAGGGTGTGTGTATTTGTGGCACGAGCGAGTGAGAGAGAGACCTTACGCGGATTGTTATTGTTAGCATCTGCTGCTAGCTAGCTGCGCTAACGGATATAAGGAGCTGTTTAAATGAAAACAGAGGAGCGACATTTCGCCACAACTGCGCCGAGCACTTGACTTTATACAGGAAGCCAGACAGTGGGACATTGTACGAGAAGTCAGCACACTCATGATTGCAGCGTGCAGTCGGGCTCCCGTTCGAGCATATGCCTTGAGTTGCACATAACTCCAACGATCCAACACACACACACACACCATTTGTATTTTATTAAAGCATATTTGTCCACTCATATGTTGATAAGAGTATTAAAAACTTGAAAAATATTCCTCTAAGGTACATTTAGAACAGATCAAAATGTGCGATTAATTTGCGATTAACTACGGACAATCATGAGATTAATCGCGATTACATATTTTAATCGACTGACAGCCCTAATATTAATAGTATAAGATATAATATGTTAAAATAGTTCATACTCTGACGCTATGATTAACAGAACAGAACTACTACCACGGAAACAGGATGCAACGCGTCATCTGTGAAGCTCGTCACTTGCCTCAAAGGTTGAGAAGGAGGGGCGTTGAGGCTCTGCCCATGTTGAGCTCCCGTCCATTTTGAGGTACTGCGCACTGCAGTGAGGGGTACTACGCCCATCTCGGCCGAAGTCGGTTTATATTAACCTAAAGGTTAAAGTCAACAGATATTGTTTTAAACTGTATTAAAGTAAACGGGTATTATCTTGAACTGTATTGAAGTAAACATGTATTATTTCCGACTGTTTTAAGTAATCCTATATATATATAACCTTCTCACTTACACTCAATGACCCAGATACCCTGCTACACACACATACACCTTCTTCCACCAGCACACACACATATTCTTTGCTCACCTAGGGCCTATACTACGAAGCTGGTTCAACCTAACCTGGATATGTTTGAGTTAGCCGGTTGGCCTAATCCAAAACATACGTGCTCTCGCTAAACTGTACTACGACGCTGGTTATCAAGTGGATCGCTCAAGCCAGCCGTGTCCTATCTAGTTAGGTGCGCGTTCACATGAAAGGGGTGGTATCTGGAGCATTCGACCAATCACAAACATGGAGAAGCATACTGACAGCGCAGCGTCATACTTCCTGAATGAAAAGTGAACTTTAATACTAGTCAAATATGAAGAAGTTACATTTTAAACATCCATGACTTAAACACTTGATCAGGATCAAAGCCTCAGAGCTGAACCTGCAAGGTGAATACAGCTGGCAAGAGAAAAAGTGTTTGAATGCGTACATTAAGGTTTATGATATCACTGCCCCGTCTAAAACACGATCTGACTTTAATTACATTTGTCTCGAGTGTTTCGTCAACTTAATGTGTTGCTTAAAATAATACTTCTGCATCCAGTCTGTGACACTGTGAGTGCTGCACGGCCAGATACGGCTCAGCTGACTCAGATAAGGAGATATATGAATGATACTGGGACACATCGACGTCTGTACTTATGTTGTGGCAGATATTTAAGTAAGCTTTCTTAACGCTAATGTTATAACAGTCGGTGATTTTTGCCGGCCGTCTTTCCTGCAATGGCAGTTTTTCTGTATTTCCTTTCTCCTGTAATCTGACTTGATCGCTTTAAACTCCGCACACTGAGCTCTGATTGGTCAGCAGGCGGTGCTTTCACTGAGTTGATCTCTTAGCCTGCAACCTAACCTGGTCCCGACCAGGTTAGCCGCTAAGCATAAGTTACCATGGGGATCTAGCCTTCTAAAAAGAGAACCAGCTTCGTAGGACCGGAAAACCGGAGTTTTCCCTGAATTTAGCCAGCTAAGGGAAAATCCTTCTTCGTAGTATACCCCCCTGCACTCACTGACCAGATACCCTGCTACACAAACATACACCTCCTCCCACCAGCACACACACATATTCTTTTCAAGGTTGAATCTGGGCCAATATAATCTCAGGCACCAATATATCTGTGTATAATGTTTGATTGTCTGGAAAAGGAATAGTTTGTGTGAAATATTTCTTGTGAAAGTAAAGGAGTGGACTCAGGTACAAGATAACACGTGACTGTCCTTGTTTACTTCCGAAGCTCTCACGCTCTGTTCAGAAGAAAAATACTTTTTCCCAGAACTCTGATTTGCTGTATTGGGCCCGACCCGAAGTGAATCCAACCAGTAAGAACACCTAGGGGAGTGAGCAGCTGACACAACCCCTCCCCACGGACTCTCTGATTCGCTTAGGAGTAAAATGGGACGGAAGAGCCTACACAACTCCGCCCCAAATATGTCGATGTATACTGTTGTTGATTCATGCACAATGCCCCCTGTTTCTGACTGGCTGGTTCCGGTATCTGTATCGCACGGCAGTAGAACTGGGAGTCCAGAGTACTCTGTAACTTGTATTGGTGATTTTTACAATTAAAATCAGATTATTGTTATAACTTGTATTCTGGTGTTTTGAACTCCTTCTCTTATTAATCTGACCAGGCTCATCTAACGGACGGCGTGGAGCGGAGGTGGGCTTTAAGCCACCACCACTGTGTTTGCTCCTACAAGGTACATAATTAAATGGTAAATGTCGCCTTTAAGGAGCAGAACATTTTTGTTTTATGTGTGTGTGAATAATGAAATAATTTCAAATATGTTTTTCTGTGATAGGTAATTGGTATGGAAAAGATTGACCTCAGCCTTGCTTTGAACATTGTTCCAAAGGATCTGTAGTAAATGGTGAGCATTCAAATGTTTCGTGTAATTTACTTGACTAACTTAAACTTGATCTTTAACGAATTGAAAACTGATATTAGTCTGACAATTTCTGAATATTTATTCATAACATTTACATACTGCAAACATTGCAGAGATATACACATTTTCTGATTTATTAGGCACAAGTTATTCAGAAAGTGAGGCAAAAGCCAAACATTAAAAAAGCCTCCTTCACAAAAGTGATAATGTTTTGTTTGTTGAAATGGCTATAAGGGTGTTTCTTATATGTAGTCTTATATTACAGTAATACTTATTTTAAGTCGCTTTGGAAAAAAACGTAAACTATATGAAATGTAATGTAGTCTAACCTGGTTCTTCGTACTTGATATAAAAAGTCCGTGCTCTGGTCAATACATTTTGAATCAGCTGAAACAACTTAACTGACTTTTTGGTACACCCTGATAATAAAGAGTTACAATAAGCTAGTCTTGAAGTAACAAATGCATGGACTAGTTTCTTTGCATCGTTTTGAGGCAAGCACACAACTACAATCATAACATCATTAGAAAATGAAATGATTTCATGATTTTTATGACTGTTATTTTGTTTTCTTTGATAAATGCGGAGTTTAAGCGCATAACAACCCTGCCGCTCCAATCAAGATTTCTCTCTCAGCTGGATGTGCTATCTGACACACTTCTGAAGGTTTTTGAGAAGAGAGGAGGACAGATAGGCCAGCGTCTGAACTGTATTATGTCAAACATGACTCAAGTAAGAATTCATTTTAAGAAAATTATACATCGAGTCAATAGTGTACACATTTCATTAAGCAAAATAGATTATTTATTTTCTTATTCCCCTTCACTTAGGTTGATGATGTCGATTTAGGCCGGGATTGTCTTCTCAAGGGGCTGTGTGTGCACCTCAATGAGAGAGTTTGTGGTCAGTAGAAGTAATATTTGACCTTTTGATTTTTTTGTTGGGCGTTAAAATATGTATTTATTGAAACACCACATAGTTATAGCCTAAAGTATGTGAACATCCCTGTTTTTTGTTTAATAGCCAGACTACACTGAAAAGCTAGAGGGCTTTTAATTTAAAATGGATACAGGAAATGAAAAACATTTGATCAGGTCAGACAGGAGTATATCAGATAACAAGGAGGCTTAAAAGTACTGAAATCTGACCAAATGTACTTGTTAAACACAGGGACTTAGTAATGGATATATATATACATTGATTTGTTAGATCTCACTCTGTTCCTTTTGTGACTGTGCGCTCTGCAGGCAGAAGATGAAGACGTCATTCTGCGGTCCATTCAGGGGATTACAGTGGTACTTTATGTCGTCAAACACAATTCCACCATGAGACCAGAGGACAGAGGAGACCAGAGGACAGACGAGACCAGAGGACAGATTGTCCTGGAAGGCCAACAGGTACTAACTGATGTGGACAACATTGCATTAGCTGCTGCCATGCTGTTTGGACTAATGTATGCAATGAACCTGAACTACCCCCCTAAACTGAAGTGCACGTTCGAAGTGCTCCAGCAAATGTTAATGGAGCTAGACGGCAACATGCTCTCCAAGAAAGCCCAAGCGTTTCAAAACAAACTATTTGAGTGAGCTGTTGCCATGGACCATTGTGCACTTTTACAGCATTCATACTGGACTTTCATCGATACAACTGTCGTGCACTTCCTTTGCTCATGCTTTTTGATTGATTTGCATGTTTCAGAAATGTGGGTTTTTCCTGGGGTCATGTGTTTTCAGAATGTACCTCTTGTCATGTGTTTCAGAATGTACTAATTGCACTAATTGTACTAATGTACTAACTTCAAAATGTCAGTTCTTGTTTTTATTTGTAATACTTTATTTGGTGCAGATGTGGTGAGAAACCAGGCCATTATGATACTTTCATATATTTTTCCAAAGCAATGCCATTGCTTTTTTGCATTAAAGTGCCCTTTCATATTAGCAGGTTACTATTTAAATAATGGATTTGCAAGAACATTTTTAAGAACCTTGACTCAATAGCTTGGAGGACTCAAATGCACGACCCAGAGACAAAAAGGTTTTGAAGAAAAAAATAGTCTTTAATCACTCTTTTAGAGGAATGAACAAACTGACAAAACGTAAAGTGCTCTCGTGGAGGGTAAAAGGCAAAACACTGGCTTTCATTAAACAATGGCTTAGATCTTACTTCTTGGAGCAATGAACAAGACGAACCGACAACTAACAAGGGGAGACAGGACAATATATACATGAGGTAAGTGGGCACAGGTGGAAACAATCAGGGGCGGGGCAGACACTGATGATGGCGGGAAAAGGAACCAGAGCAGGAAGTAAAGGGACCTGGAATGAGACAAGGTGAGTACAACATAAAACAGGAAGTGGAACATAAACTAAACTCAGGGTTCGTACGGGTGCTTGAAATCCTTGAAAATGCTTGAAATTTGACGTGGTGTTTTCAAGGTTGGGAAAGTGCTTGAATTGTGGGAATGGTGCTTGAAAATGTAAATGCTTTACTTTTACAATAAATTGCTGTCTGACTGAATAGTTCGCTTTTTAGATTAAAAGAAAATAATTGCTTCGCTTCTACATAAAACAGCTCCGCTGCGGCCTTCCCGCGCTATGCGCGCGACCTGCAGGTGTTTGTGTTACGTGTGACCTGGGCATTCTGATGAGAGATAGATGACTGTGTGCCAGGAGGTTGCCGTTTCAACGAGCGTTGGCTAGCAGAAGACAAATACAAGCCATGGCTAAGACGAGGGTCAAGCCCACGAGTAGCTCCTGCAAAGTGTGCAACATAACGATGCGAGAGTCTGCGCTGACGAACCACATGACAGGTACGCCGTAGAAGAGCATTTTAGGTTAGGCTAACGTTGCATGTTACGTTTGTTTAAGCTAACGTTAGCACGCTGAATAGCGAACTCGATTGAGGGATAATAATAATTGCAGGGGACAATCATTTCAGAGGAGCGTACCTACGTTAATATGTGCGTTAGAGACGCCATCGTGTGGTGTTCAGAGGATGAAGCACTCACGGCATTTCGTGTTATAGTCATGAAATATAATCTATTGATTCGACACAGAGCGATTTTGAAAGCAATGTATTTCTACTGGTAGTATGTTTCGTGCCTAAACCAAATGTGACTTGCTCTATCGAAATCAGTCGCATTGACCCGAAGACACATTTTCGTTTGTATTACTGGTCTCGGGGAAGCTCGCGAGTGTGTTTGTGGATTTTTGCATTTGTGTAACAGGGAAACACTCACAAGAAACACCGGCTGTTATGCTTGCTGTGACGTTACATTTGTCCGTTCTCTGCTTGTAATCATGCCGAAGCTTCAAAGTTGTATTTATCATCTGAATTCTGTCTTTTATGTAAAATTGAAGTATTATACAAGTAAAACTACATTTTGTTTTAATCCCATGTAATTGTAGAATGAACACAGTCTTCCTTTGAAGATGTATAAGTCAGGTGTCTTGAGTAATCAACATTACCTACAATCATCGTGCACATTTGTAATTTTTTTCCACTTGTTACCATTGTGAGTCTATTTTTATGCAGCTCTGCGTGATTTTGTGGCTACAATTCAGACTAATACACTACCAGAGGTGGAGAAGTACTCAGATATTGTACTTGAGTAAAAGTAGAAGTACTCAGATCTTGTAGTGAAATTACAAGTGCTCAGATCTTGTACTTAGTAAAAGTAGAAGTACTCAGATCTTGTACTTGAGTAAAAGTAGAAGTACTCAGATCTTGTACTTGAGTAAAAGTGGAAGTACTCAGATCGTGTACTTGAGTAAAAGTAGAAGTACTCAGATCTTATACTTAGTAAAAGTAGAAGTACCAGAGTGTAGGAATACTCTGTTACAGTAAAAGTCCTGCATTCAAAATGTTCCTCAAGTGAAAGTAGAAAAGTATTCTCATCAAAATATAGTGAAAGACAGTAGTCGTTGTGCAGATTGGTCCATTTCAGAATAATATATATGATATGTTTTATAATGATTGATCATGAAAGTGTTCTCAAAGCTGGTTAAGGTGCAGCTAGTCTTAAGAAATTTGTATTCTGCAGGGTAGCTGGTGGATTTACTCCAGGTCGAACTAAAGTCTGATTTAACACTTGATTAGATTTCACATTGTTCATCCACATCTGTGAAGTAACTAAAGGTGTTAAATACATGTAGTGCAGTAGAAGTACACCATGTACCTCTGAACTGTAGTGGAGTAGAAGTACACCATGTACCTCTAAACTGTAGTGCAGTAGAAGTACACCATGTACCTCTGAACTGTAGAGGAGTAGAAGTACACCATGTACCTCTGAACTGTAGAGGAGTAGAAGTACACCATGTACCTCTGAACTGTAGAGAAGTAGAAGTACACCATGTACCTCTGAACTGTAGTGGAGTAGAAGTACACCATGTACCTCTGAACTGTAGTGGAGTAGAAGTACACATGTACCTCTGAACTGCAGTGGAGTAGAAGTACACCATGTACCTCTGACTTGCGTTCACTACCAACCTAAAAGTACCTCAACAATTAATCAATAATGTTTTGAAAAGTTATTTGGCTGATTGTTTTATATTGACTCAGCCAGGTTATATGGGATGCCTAGTCTACGTACAGATCACTAATTTTGAAATATTAAACTTAAAGTTTTCTTTTCTTTAATTTTGCATCCTCGTGTAGAATGCTATCACGAAACACACATTTGGTTGTTTATAGCATAAAGAACATCTGATTTAATGTGAGGTAGGGAAATAATCATTTGTATATAAATATGTAATTTACAACCGCTGTAAGATCCTTGAAAATCTGGAAAATGCACCTTGAAAATGCTTGAAAAGTGCTTGAATTTGACTTTGGAAAAGGTGTAAGAACCCTGTAAACTAACATGACAAAACTTAACATAATTGACGGGACACAACAGACATTTCCTTTTTTCGGCTAGGCGTTGGAATTTTCTGTTAATTGTTTACTATGAATGAGTTACAAAAATAAGCCTTTCTTTGCCATTTGGCCCAATAAACCTTTATTTTGATCGGGAGAATAGTTTCCTTTAAGCTTGCTTGCTGTGTTCTAACACAATAATGTATATGTACATGCACCACAAACATTTACTATTTCTTCTATTTCTTTATTTTCAATGTATTTGTTTATTCTCCTGGGGCTGCATGATGGAAAAACCAAAAGCTCACCTGGATGTGTGGTGATTGTTAATATTGTTTTTTTTTGTTGAGTTATCGGCGGTGTATCGGCGGTGTATCGGCGGTGTTCAACAGCGGTGCGGTATGCTAATGTTAACACACGCCAAACATGCTAAATCATATCAGAAGGCATCACCCAGATTTGCCCGGCGAAAGACAACAGCAGTTCAACAGCTTATCCCCGCTATTTTTAAGAAGCCAATAGACATGAAAGCCGAGAGACCAAAATAAATAACTGAAGCTTTTGGCATATGTTTTTCAACGACTATGCGCTCTTGAAACACTTTCTTAGTATTTATGATGTCATATTTTCAAGACATTCTTTTTAGTTTTACAGCTTGATGAAACCTTTTTGTTTGACATCAGCCATTATAGATAATATGGCCATCTGAGTGTGTGTGGTACTGTTTGTGGTTTGTTTTTAACTGTTTAATACATTCAAAATGTCAGAGTTCCTTATTTTTAAACTGAAAAGTTTACACTACTGTTCAAACTATAATTCAATAAATAACAACAAACCTGGAATTATGCATTTGGGACTTTTTTTTGCCTTTTCTTGTTGTACCGAACCCGTAGCAAACCATGACCCCCAAACCGAGGTACGAACCGAACCGTGACTGCTGTGAACCGTTACACTCCTACTGTAGATATAAGAGATCAGGATGGATCCTGTAGAAGAATGTACGACATGCCTCTATTCACATGAAATAAATAATCTTATGTACCCCTTGAGCACTAGGTAGATTAAACAGAAAACTATAGCATGTAGTTTAAACAAAACATTAATGTGGCTTTAACAGGTACAAATTAAATATACTGAGTATATATATAGTTTTGAGTACACATGATTTTAATATCGATCTCCATGTTTTTTATTACTTAAGTCCAACAGACTTTTTACAGTGAAGCTTAAATAAAGAAATCATGTTGCACATAGTTGTGTGTCTTTAACATAATGGACTGGACTTGTCTTACTTTAATCAAAAGCTGCCAGTAAGACTCACATTCTTAAATAACATCTATTTAGACTTTTTGCATACATAAACGTGTATCTTACAGTTCCTTTGTGAGAGAATAACGCCTACGTATGATATCACACCTACATGTGATAACACCTCGAACAAAGGGCTCATTAGCATATCGAATTTAGTAGGGAGAGGTGTGACCTGTCACAACACCTGTCACTTTGTATGCATACTGTAGCGAGATTGGGGTTTTTTCAACCCAACTCCTCACCGCGTGTTGTTTTGACGAGTCCTGCTTGAAATCATAACAGGGAGGGAATTTAGAAGACACCAGGATACCAGTTAAACAATAATCCATTTTAATTAAACAAAGTAGTAATAATGCAATACGATATACAATAATACATTACTATACAATTCAAAGAATCATATAAGCAACGTGTGGAGTACTCCCGCCCTTTATTCACGCACTGCGGACATCCTATCGTCTTGTCAGCGCATGAAGAGAGAGACCCAACAACCAGAAAACATTTCCCTAATACAAAGAAGGGGTGGCGTTTCAATGGGGAGATCCCAAAACGCTATCTCACAGGGAAATCAGCGTCTGGCAGCTTTGAAAGCCACAGGTGTTGGAAAGGCACCTCATTAAAACTCAACGAAAATGTCCCTCCCCATTTGTAAAACCTCTCGATGGTTTAACCCAAAAAACATTATCAGGGATAATCTTTACACTCCAAACAGAAATCACCATTAATTCTGCATCTTCCTTCTTCACAAATAGCTTAAAACACTCTTTTGATAAACAGGTAAACAGTCAAAGAAAAAACTATTGTGCTCATCTATTCTAAGAAAAAGGGAACATCGTTTCAGAAATCTATAAAAAACCTCTCTATATTTGAGAGGAAAAATGTACCTTTTGTTCCTTCAACTATTAACACACAGGAATGTATAAACTCACACATATACTTATTCAAGATACATAGATTTCCTTAAAACATGGCCTGCCAGAGATCTCAAACAGAATTTCCTCTCCCCACACCACTGTGTTGCATACCTCGACCTCCCCCACTGCAATAAAACTTATTTTACAGCCCTTTGTCTCTCTCGATTTTAGTCCTCCCATGTAGGAAAGGATAAAAACAGAGAAATCACTATAAAACACAAACACAGGTATTGTTTGAACAGTATTCACTTAACTGCTACTATTGAAACTCAAAGGACCTCTTTTAGTGTCTGGAAATTGCAACAAGACTTTGCCATTTTAAATGTAACACACTTCTTTGGTACAATATCTCACATCAATTTCCACAATTCCCTCTTTTGCACTCTTAAAAAAAGAGTGCAATTTACACAAGGCACTTGAAACATAACTTGTCATTCCTCTCCCAACATTATATTTAGAGCCCTTTAAACATTTGGAAACAGTCCCTCATAGCAATTTCTAATGGCAGAAGGAGAGGGAGACCAAAACATGTCAAAAAGCTGAGTCCCCAAACTCCTCCTCTCCTTCCGAGACATAGGCCAACAGAGGCATTTGATACGGGGGGAGAAGCATCTTTTCCTTCAATGGTGGAACTGATTAGTCTGACACATAATGAGCGGATGCACGGCACACAACAACAATCCACATGATAGTCTTTGTCCATGGATACAACTCGAATGGTTTCATCAGACCTCTCTGAGGGCAGGATGGGCTGGTTACCGCAGCACATTTAGGCACCAGGACCCTGTGGTAGTCTTTCAGACAGTAGATTTTATTCTCAGTGTCCACAGTGAAGCACACTCCGTCCAGGCTCTCGTTGCAGATGACGCAGCGGAACAACCGGGGCGGTACAACTTCCCCAGGGCCTGCAGGCCTGCATGTCCATGATCAGATGTCCACCTGCATCGCACTTGTCTGCAGACTGCTGGAACCCAGAGTACAGAAAGTCCTCTTCACAGAAAACCCTTCCTGCGTCATAGTAGAACGCCTTCCCTCTCAGCCTTCGACTACAGGCGCTGCAGGTGAAGCAGCTGTCATGGTAGAGGCTGCCCATAGCTTGGCAGGCCTGGCTGGCTCCATACACCATCTTGTTGCACTTAACACACATTCCTGTTTCCGCGGAGAGTGGAGTCCCCTGTGCCGTCCTGGGTTGCCGTGTCTTTGTCCCCTCTGATCTGCTGACGACGGCTTCTGGGCTGCCTGCTAGAGAGATGTCTTCCTTCTCCTTCAGCTTGCTGATGGCGGCTTCTGAGTCGATGCTGAATAGATGTCTTCCCGATCTTCCTTCTCCGCTCCGATGATGATGCCTCCTGGGACGACTGCTTTGACGAGAGCCAGATCAGTCCTGATGTCGTCTAGGGTCCTCGCAGGTGTTTTCCCAACCGCACACTGGCTCCAGTGGTACCAGTTGTCCCCCTTTCCTTGTAGGCGCACGGCATGGGATGTCCGCTGGGTCACTCGGTCGGGGCCGGAGTGCCACTTTGTTCTGCTGACAGTCCGCCTCCTGCGTCTCGGGTCCCCCTTTTGGCGTCAACAACCTGTGTGAAGAAATCTGATACAAATCCCTCAAGCCTACGCTCCGGGCTCTGGGGCCCTCGGCTGTTTGACCCACCAGTGTGTGGCCACTTGGAGCCTGTTGGTGGGGTGTCTTAAAACAACAGACGTCTGTGCACAGGTTTTCTAAATTACTTGTGCAGCTTCAGAATCTTAATACTTGGACTGTGCCAACTAAATAAGAACCCCAACATCTTTAGGTAAACTAAATAACATATTTCAATAGCTCTGAATTTCTGACAAGCATCTGTGTTTATTTTAAAATGAAATCCCTGAGATCCCATTAAAAATCTAAATATGATTTGAACTGCTAATGTTTCTGGTAAAGAAACACACTAATGTTATGGATTCAAAAACAACCCAAATCACAATACTAACAAAGTGAATGGCTTCCTGGTGATACTGCTTAGATATTATCCCGCTGAAAAAATGAATACAGAATTCCAACAAACTGTCATCAAATGTCTTTCTATTATAAATGTAGATGAAATGTATATCCCCATAATGACCTAAACAATAAAGTCTGTGGCTTTTACTTCTTTACCAGGCTAGTTACATGATGTTGTCTGTTGAAACATTACTCACAGGTCAGCTTCTCCAGTATTCCATTTTGGACTTACATCTCTCCCAGCAGCCCCTTGGCCACTGATTCTTAATCTGTGTTACCTGCTATAATTCAATCAATATTAGAGACATGTCAACATTCATCCAACAGTGTGTTATCCCCAAATATGGAGCAGGTCAATTCTAAAACTGTCAATCAATGGTCAGATTGAACAATGGAGTTGGGCAGCAGGTCCCTTTCAGTCCCTAAATGAAAAAAAAATGTACATTGTGACGTTTACACTCCCCCTTTTTTACACATTATCTCATGTGTAAACAAAATCCTGTATGGGAAGAAAACCTTCAGGTCATAATGGATTATAAGACAATACCAAACATTTTTCCCAAAGGTACATCCGTCATTTCCCACAGTAAACACTCCAGTAAGTGTTTCTCTCCCTCTTTCAGTCCTAAAATAAACAGAATCTTCAAATGTCATAGTTTGAGTTTCACATTCTGCAAACTGCCACCTCCTGTGGGAGTGAAATATCATCAAGCCGATTAGAAACGGTTTCCCCTTTTGTGGAATGTTAGGAAACCTCTCATTTCACACATTATTATCACACAAAGATAATGTGTTAGTCCAAAACATGCTTGATTAGTCATCGTTTTAAATCATGCAGTTGCACTGATCAGGTGCAGACATACACTCACTCACACTCACTCAACTGTCAGGTTGTAAAGTCAGGTTTGGTCAGGTTTGGTCAGGTTCACCTCAGAGTCAGTCATTGACAGTGCCTTCCCAAGTTACCCTGTCGATCAGGGTCAAAGGTCAGTTGGTCTCAGTCTTTTTGGCCATGTGTCGTGCTCTGCAGAGACTCCGATCGTCCAGCACAGGCCAGCATCCTCCGTCTATAAAAATCTGTATATATGGAGCGCCATCATTTATTAATTCACAATTCCAACTATAATGTTCAAGATATCTCTAACTTTTCATTGGAACAGCGGTTTCCCAAATTCCCTGAAAAGTGTTAGCCAAAAAATGACACTTCCTTATTGTATTATTACTGCAGTTCATTAACACCTAATCAATATCAACACGTCTAATAGATGTAATTCGGAAACTTGTGCACACAATTATTATCTTTAGTCAAACCTCTACTACGACCTGTGTAGCTCTTCATCTCTCACTATACCCATGTATCTTCAATTCTGGTATACCTAAAAAAACAATGTTAACGTCTTTAACCGTGCGTGGAACCCTGGGTGTCCGAACATGTAACAATCACTCCTTCCTTTATCAAGGACCTAAAAACAGAAGTAATTTCATCAATGGTTTGTAGCTGAACTTAGGAATTATCCCTCATGGTAGGTATGTTTTTACTTTTTAACATCTCTAAATGTCAGTTAATTACTAACTAAATGAATGTACATTAGGAGGTGGTGCCGCTTGTCCCCTAAACTCCTAATCTGGTGCCGTGCGCTTCCTGTGAAGCTGCAAGTAAGATTTTAAAAACCACTGCAGGGTGGGTCGAGTGACCCCTCCTCCCTATTGGTCGTCAATAATATGCACCATTACAATGGGTGATTGAAGGCCCCATATTATTTCCCATTTCAGCATCAGCCCTCTTTACTCTAAAATTACTTTTTAAATAGGAATATGTAGAAATGGAACAAATATTCAATCTTCAGAAAAGTTCTTAACCAATGTCTATCTAGTGAACAGCCCAACATATTTTAAAATGTCAGATGTATAAAAATAAGCCTAAATACTCCCTTACCATCAAAGTCCAAATCTAGACACAAGGTGAACAGTTTTGGCAACGGACAATTTAATCTAAAAACAAAACAAAATTGGACTTGTGTCCTTGTTATTTGTTCTTCAGAATACATTAGCAAATACCCTGCGAAGTATTTTCAACATAACTAACCCTCCCTAGGATATGAAATCCATTAATCCCTTTACTCATAGTTAGTTTATATGTCTATATTATTATGTGTGACCTAATAATCAGATGTCTTGTTTGTCAACCAAGAATATTAAACTTTAATCTTTTCAGTATTCCAGACCATCGCTTAAACAATCAGCCTCCCCTCTCAAACACTAATGTTATTGTTGTACACCACCCTCTGGAAAACTCTTGCACAGTTATGCTGTCAAATCCTCGCATAATTTCCTCAGAGTCTGAACCGTCTGAGACCAGCCTGTCTCCAGATCTTGTCACAATGTGAACAGTCAGTAATGCGTTGTCCTCTGCAGCTGTTTCCAATTGGATCAATGAAACTCTTGCACTGGGATGTCCTGAGGGGGAAGGCACCTCTGGATCAATGTGCTACAATCAGCAGACACACCTCTGCACAGCAGGAATCCCCAAAACTGCTGTTCCTCTTCACACCACTGTTGCCCCGGCAACGAGGTACACACAAAATGTCAAACCCTCCTCAGATGCGTTCTTTGCACAGTTCTTCTATTTTGGTAGTGAGCAACTCTTCACCAACACACTGATTCAGAGTACAACCCAAAGGTGGCGCACAACTTTCCAGTGCCGCTGTAATCACAATAAATCAGCAACTGGAGATAAACTCAATTTAAATTTCTCCCCCAAAGGGTTACAAAATAAAACGGCTGAGTGTCTATATGGTCAGGAATGCTGAAACATGTGAATGTTAAAACAAATCAATGGCAGTAGTCTACCCAGATTCTTTACTCCATTAACAGTAGTAAAACCACATTGTAAAATCTCTTTTGTCTAGTTGAAGTCCTGCTTACTTCATCTTTAAAATCTTCTTTAATTTGAAACCAAAAAAGGTCTTTCTTCTCCACCATGATCCTATCTCTACACCCAAGTCCTTAGAAACTGATGATTAATCTTTAGAAACCATGAGGAATGACAGTTCTCATAAAACACTATTCTTCCTTACTTCAGTTCTAAATCAAATGAGCCAGACAGGAAACTCCCTTTAACCACTTGCTTATTCTATTTTTTTAATTGTTTATCTAAGTTGTGTTACAAGCAGGTTAGATCTGTAACAAAATACAAAACTAACTGTATTTAGCGCTATACTTGAAAAACAAGTAATCTGATCACAGTTAATGAATATATATCTTTGAACACTTATTATTGGTGGAAAGGTTTCCTCACAAAATGTAATCTCCATTACTAAAGCTCAAACCTAAAGAAATCATCACGGAACAGTTTTCTGTCCTTATCACTTAATTGTCTCAATACAAACTAAGCGTTGTGAAAACTCCCACTCTTGAGAACATCTCAACACTTTATTCCATCTGAGCACGAGTGTTTGACAGACATGCCCTATTAATCCAAAACGGTCTTTAATGGTATCAATTGTGAACTTCCTTAATATGAATTGTAAATGCAACATATGTTCTCTTTAGAACACAGATATGACAGTAGCTGCTGAAACTGGTTAATAGCAGTTTTCTGTCAACCTAGTTAAGCATGTTGTTGTTATATCTAGTAAATATATTTTTATTTCATGTTTACTCACAAAACAATATGACATTATTTAGAAACAAGTTGTACTCTCTCTGAACTCTTCAAAACATCCACTTGTCTTTCTCTTTCCTCCCTGTGCCCTGCGCAGCTGCCGGCTCAAGTTTCCCCTCATCAATCACCTGTGTGTTTGTGCAACACCTCTGTCATGTGTAACCATTTAACAGATTCATTCTGACTGACAACCTTATAACAACCTCCCGTTTACGTTCTACTCTTTCTTCATAAACTTAAACACAATTAATGTCTACTAATGATATTACAAAAACACGAGGTGGAATAATCCACTATTATGTTCAATTTGAATCAAACTGTAACCTGCTTCATATACTCAGCAATAGCTATTATTACTTTCCCTCAACGATACTGTATGCAATAAATGCCTCTTGAAATATAAGTAAACTTCTCAGTAAATGACAAATACCACGAAATTCACAATGCAATGTTTCTTATTTATTTAAATATCTACGACACATTGATCTATCAATCTTCAATGTTATTCCCTCCTTTTTCAGAGGAAAGCTGTGAAGTGGGGGCTTTCTCAAACCCACGCCTCCAGCCTGCCTCCGGCCTGACTTCGCATATCTTTATCTGACTAGGTTGCTATGTGTTCAGTGTTATTTATTAATATATTGGACAATACTCGTCGTTACTCCTAACGTAGTTAATGTATTTATTTAACTGTCCTGCCCTTAATTCAAATGTGTAACTATTTTGAGTGTAAAAAACTGAAGTATTACACCCCCACTTTGAATGATGTATATTTATATATATATATATATATATTATATTATATTAATCAAGAAGTACTACCATAAGCACTTATAATGCTATTAACGGACTGGCTTATCGAAAGGCAGTTGAGTAGTACTTGAAATGTTTTGGCTCTATTAATCCAGATATATTTCAATTATCCTGTGTTGTTATTTTTTATTTTCCTAGTCTAACGCACTTATTGTGAGTCGCTTCGAATTAAAGGCGCCAGTCAAATGGAATGTAATAATATAAGACGTACTACAACATACCTCCACCAGATGGGGGCACCTCACCAGTTCCACCTCACTTGAGGGCAAAGATGCTTCTGAGAGCAACCAGCTCAAACTTTGCGTATTTGTCTGACCTTTTCTCCCTTATTTATTCGTAGTTATTCACATAAAATTATTCCCCGTACAGTCTATCGAGCTTATAGTCCTTCGTTACCTATCTATATTAATGTATGCATTACACTATCTTATGAGATCAGTAGCCAATTGTTACCTACCTATACTAATATATGTATCGCATTATTTTATCATAAAGTCTATGACACTGAGAAATATTCCTGACAACTCTAAAAAATTTGAATATATCCAAATCACAGATTTTGAGTGTAACGGGTATCCGTGCTTACCTGTGTTTTTGTATAGAGCTCTGTTTTTAGTTGTCAGAAAGTATTTCGAGGTGCCGCCCTGGACTGCTTCGTCCGCTGGCTCCTGATGTGACTCCCTTTGAACTCCCACTCGATCACGTCGGGGTCACCACTTGAAGCGAGATTGGGGTTTTTTCAACCCAACTCCTCACCGCGTGTTGTTTTGACGAGTCCTGCTTGAAATCATAACAGGGAGGGAATTTAGAAGATACCAGGATACCAGTTAAACAATAATCCATTTTAATTAAACAAAGTAGTAATAATGCAATACGATATACAATAATACATTACTATACAATTCAAAGAATCATATAAGCAACGTGTGGAGTACTCCCGCCCTTTATTCACGCACTGCGGACATCCTATCGTCTTGTCAGCGCATGAAGAGAGAGACCCAACAACCAGAAAACATTTCCCTAATACAAAGAAGGGGTGGCGTTTCATTGGGGAGATCCCAAAACGCTATCTCACAGGGAAATCAGCGTCTGGCAGCTTTGAAAGCCACAGGTGTTGGAAAGGCACCTCATTAAAACTCAACCAAAATGTCCCTCCCCATTTGTAAAACCTCTCGATGGTTTAACCCAAAAAACATTATCAGGGATAATCTTTACACTCCAAACAGAAATCACCCTTAATTCTGCATCTTCCTTCTTCACAAATAGCTTAAAACACTCTTTTGATAAACAGGTAAACAGTCAAAGAAAAAACTATTGTGCTCATCTATTCTAAGAAAAAGGCAACATTGTTTCAGAAATCTATAAAAAACCTCTCTATATTTGAGAGGAAAAATGTACCTTTTGTTCCTTCAACTATTAACACACAGGAATGTATAAACTCACACATATACTTATTCAAGATACATAGATTTCCTTAAAACATGGCCTGCCAGAGATCTCAAACAGAATTTCCTCTCCCCACACCACTGTGTTGCATACCTCGACCTCCCCCACTGCAATAAAACTTATTTTACAGCCCTTTGTCTCTCTCCATTTCAGTCCTCCCATGTAGGAAAGGATAAAAACAGAGAAATCACTATAAAACACAAACACAGGTATTGTTTGAACAGTATTCACTTAACTGCTACTATTGAAACTCAAAGGACCTCTTTTAGTGTCTGGAAATTGCAACAAGACTTTGCCATTTTAAATGTAACACACTTCTTTGGTACAATATCTCACATCAATTTCCACAATACTAATGTGATGGATGCCGCACCCTTATAACTACTGCCGTGACCCCATGTGTCGGGCGTGGCTGGTGGGCAGTGGGCACTAGTTAGCTGACGTTGTCCTTGTCAACAGGAGTGACAGTCCGCACACATACAAGACCACAATTATGGCAGAAGCAAAAAAGCCCAAAATATATAATTTCACTCCGAGTGGGAGGATGATTATGTTTCAATCTATTCCAATTCAAAGTCCATCTGTCTCGTCTGCAATGCGAGCGTGGCTTTATCGAAGAAGGGTAATTTAGGAGCGGCATTTCAAAACAGTGCACAAACACGACGAGACGGAATTCCCTCCTAATTCTGCCCTACGCTCCCAAAAGGGGAGGGGCCTGAACGGACAGCTAAATGCACAGCAGTCCATTTTCACCAGGCCCAACAACAAGAGCAAGGCTGCTCCAGAGCATCTAATCGTGTCAGTCACGTTCTTGCGTAACACATGAAGTCTTTCAAAGACGGCGAAGTTGTGATAGAAGCATTCCTGGAGGCTGCCGACGCGCTTTTGGGGGACAGTAAAAATAACAGTAGCATTTCAACAGGTTTTTGATATAATAAAAACTCAAGTTAGATTCCGTTATTAATCAGCTGTTTTGGTTTGTTTGAACTTATTCATATAATTATTGCACAAAATGGTATAAGAATGTAAACTTAAATTGATTATAGTCTATTATCAACACATCCTCACTCCCAGGTCGGCCTATGTTGACGTTATGTCAAGTCCCCTGTGTCGGCTTTTTCCAACGCAAGCCTTAGCGTCCATTTTCAACGCAAGGGGGGCGGCCTTAGTGTCCATTTTCAGCTTTCCGGGATGTCCATATGCTTCTATGGACGCTCATGGAAGCACGGCATTCGTTTGTGTCGGCTGCCCTTAAAGGCAATGTGAGCGTCCATTCTCATTGGATAACGGAGAATTGTACACCCGGAAGTAAGTATTCCCCTTACTGTCGATTGATTTTACAGATTGTACAGCACAAGTCATCGACTAAAAAACACCAGATTATCCTTGTTAATTACACAACATTGATTGGTTTAAATTGTGTGCAATGCTTTTGTATTTTTCCCCTTGAGAAGCCCTGATGAGAAGACTTCTAGACAAACATGAGGAACTGAAAACGTGACGTGGATCATAAATATATCAGCCATTAAACAACATCTTACATTTCTTTTCACACAATACGTCTCCTTGCAGTATCAACACTAATTCTGCTGACTTTTATATTTGATCCAATTGGTAGATAGGCTGTATTTACACAATAAAGGTGCACAGCTGATATAAAGGGACACCTAGTGGTTAAAGCATGTTATTGAATTTCATTATTTTTATTATTAGATATTAATAGGATCCCTATAAAGTATATTCATTACTCGTTATTCTCTACTAATAGTTAATTAAAGACTGTATATAATGACTATTTTGCACATCCCTTTCAATATTTTCTAAGGTTTATTGACATATCATATAGGCCTACACAACTGTGGTGTAGTTCTGCACTGAATGAAACACTTGGGTTGCAGGTTCCTCTACAGTGCATTACAAGACATCTATCAATATCTGTGCATACCTCCAGCAATGTTAACTATGTTGAAGCACTTATTTTTATTTATATTATACATAATGTATTATACTCTTATAAGATGTATGTAGATATTTCATCTCCGGTCTTGTCAGGTATTGAACAATCAATAAATAAAGAACACAGAATTGTTGAATATAAAACACAGAATTTGTGTGATTACACTAAATGATTTACAAATAAACACCACTGCATATTTAACTGTTACACATGCTGATGTAACGCAAATGTTCCAACTTGGGATCAATAAAGTATTTCTTATCTTAAGCTGATCTATGGCTTCTGCCATATTTGCAAAATGTGCCTCTGAACCTTGACAAGTGCATGTTTCAGGCTTAGCATTTAATGTAATGTCATGTAATGTTATCAATTAACAGGAGGGGTCACAGACATAAGACCAGCTGTTAAATAAAGCTCTTCTGACCTTAGCTGGCATGTGGGTATATATATTAATACTGCCCATTATGGGCACAAGCAATTTACAACCATTTATTAATTATATGTTTTAAATGTGAGTGTTTCCTATCCCCTAAACCTCCAGGGATGTACACAGTTTAATACTGGCAACTTCTTATTATGGGAAATACGAAAACGTCTTTTAAAACTACAACTCCCAGTAGAGACGTGCCATAGATAGAGAACATGTTGCGAAACAGAATAGCCAGCATGTGTAGTTCTGGGGACGGGGTGGGGGAGGGGGGGACGCGGTGGACCTGTTCAAATCCAGTTTTGGACAGTCTGCCGTGGTTCCATCCCATTTCAAGTGCTTAACCCTCGGAGCACACTCTCCAATCACAGAATTTGAGGACTATCACGGGGTTTGTCAAACAGAGCAGATGGTGTGGTCCAAACGATAGCTGGGGATTCTGGGTAGTGTAGTGTCTTCTGCCATCCTTTACTCCGAAAAAATATTTGTTTCTCCGAATCGAAGGGGAAAAATACAAAAGCATTGCACACAATTTAAACCAATCAATGTTGTGTAATTAACAAGGATAATCTGGTGTTTTTTTAGTTGATGAGTAGTGCAGATATCACTGTACAATCAATCGACAGTAAGGGGAATACTTACTTCCGGGTGTACAATTCTCCATTATCCAATGGGAATGGACGCTCGCTCACATTGCCTTTAAGGGCAGCTAACACAAACAAATGCCGTGCTTCCATGAGCGTCCATAGAAGCATATGGACATCCCGGAAAGCTGAAAATGGACTCTAAGGCCCCCCCCCCTTGCGTTGGAAAAAGCCGACACAGGGGACTTGACATAACGTCAACATAGGCCGACCTGGGAGTGAGGATGTGTTGCTATTATCAATTCAGGTTAAGAAACGAGTGTTGCTTGCATCCTATTTTAAAGGCATTTCTTTTTATACTCTACTAAAATGCAACAAAAAAAGGGTTTGATTCTATTCATTTTGTCTTTTTTATTGCACAGATTCCTGTGTAGCTTCAGATCTGAGTCGTCTTATTAGTAAGCCTAATTTATACTTTTGTAGAAACACTATTTTTATATAATGGCAAAGAAAGGGTTCAGAGTCTTTCCTTTTTTCCTGTGTCATGTGGCAGCACTGTTCAATGTTTCTTGAAAACATTACCCACTGTAGTGTGATGTGTGAATAAACTCCAACTCTGTATCAACAACACTGTTGTGTAACTTCAGTTACATACTTGTATGTGTGTAGATTAGAAAGAGGTAAGATAAAGGATCTGCAGTATTTTCTGAAGTATTAATCGTACAAAGGTCAGTTTTATACAAGTAGAAGTGTGTATTTACCTGGTAGTAGGCTGTCAGTAATGGTCTACGCCTCTCTATTTGGACTGGTAGATCTCGGCAGACTGGCAACTTTAAAAGTAGCTCTCGGTTCAAAAAAGGTTGGGCACCCCTGACCTACACACACAAACCAAAGACAGCCATTCAAACAGTGCAGCAAAACAGTTGCAATGTGTGTGACTTGAGCACCAACGGCTCTTCTCGATGCACCTTAATGAGGTCATTAATAAGCATTCTAGTGGAATCAGGCAAATACTATGGGATATAATGGGAATGTAATGGATTTCTTGGCTTTGATATGCAAAACCCCAGAGGCAATGACGGACTCTATCACATGTCCCTCCCTTAATATGGGCTGTGATATCTATATTTGATATTTTTGTCCATGAAAAAAGGTTAAGGAAATTCATCATACTGTATATCTACAGAGAGCCATAGTGCCATGGTCAGCAGTAAGTCTAATACAGATATTAAATTAATTCAGCATTCCGCTTATCACACAGAAGTTATGGACCATGATTTCAGACACATGAATAAGAGATAGGGCTGTCTGTACCTGTCCGGTGCATTCACAGGCCTGACTGAAGGGGACGTACTCCTCCTCTCTGCTGAACACCCCCACAGCGCTCTGTGCAGGTCTCTCCTCTTCACCTGCATCAAATTGCATCTTAGCCATGTTGTCAAACAGCTTCGACAGATGCTTCTCCACCTGAGCAAACACACAAGCATATTTAGTTGGGCTCTATACACAAAGCTCACATCTTTTTTTACCACTGCGCAAATAAATAATGTTTAATTCGCATTTTCATTTGTGTAAGGGAAAGACCCATGTTCTGCAGCATGCCTGATGCATTCTTTAGGGGCGAGTTGTGCTTAACAGTGATTTATCTCTCGATGATGGAAAGCATTAGACAGTTTCCTAATGATTGAGGTTGAGGCTGGCTGCAAAACTATGAGTGAGACTGCCCCTGTGTGGACACTGCAAGTACTACAGCAGTCGACAGCACTCAGTGGAATGTGTGTAAATGAACTTCGACTGAAGAATAACATGCATTGTTACCCATCCAATAAAAAGAGGTGAGCCACCTGCTGTGGGTTGGTCCCATTGGACAGGATGTCCAGCAGATCAGCTGAAGAGATGAAGTAACATCTGGGAAATGCCAGACGCTTAGTGTCCAGGTTTTCTGACAGAGCTTTTTCACATAGAGACAGCCTACAGAGAAATGCAAACTGTGTGTGAGTGTGTGTGTGTGTGTGTGTGTGTGTGTGTGTGTGTGTGTGTGTGTGCCTGTGTGTGTGTGTGTGTGTGTGTGTGGCTGTGTGTGTGCCTGTGTGTGTGTGTGCCTGTGTGTGTGTGCCTGTGTGTGTGCCTGTGTGTGTGCCTGTGTGTGTGTGTGTGTGTGCCTGTGTGTGTGTGTGTGTGCCTGTGTGTGTGTGTGTGTGTGTGTGTGCCTGTGTGTGTGTGTGTGTGTGTGTGTGTGTGTGTGTGTTAGACGTCTGAAGCCTGTACTGATAACACTCATTAGAAGTAAAAACAGAGAGAGAGAGTTCTCACCTGCTCTGGATGTCCTCCAGTTTACCAAACAGACCTACTTTATTAGTGGCCTCCACAACATTGGGCGTTTGATGCACAGCGTTTGCCAGCTCTTTGAAATCAGCATCAATCCCCTCAAAGCGCCTGGAGTCCTGCAGAGGATTTCACAAGGGAGGAATCAGGCTTAATAACGAACATCTGGCTTTAAGCACAGCCCCAATGTCTTTGGAGTACATCAAGAGTTGTTTAATCTAAAAAAAAATGTGGAGCCTGCGCTGTAAGAAACGAACCGTGACATTCACAGTATTTAACTGGCAGCAATTGACGTTGAAGTTGAATTGAAGTTACTTACTGTATTACGGTAAGTAACTTGTTACCAGTTAAATACTGTAAAATGAATTACAGTAAGTAACTTGTCAATTGCTGCCAGTTAAATACTGTAATGGTAATCACAGTATTTACACGTTTTTATTTACAGTAACAGTGTAAAATGAAACACAGTAGCTTCCAAGTACTGTATTTGGGTTTACGGTAATAGTGTTTAAACTGTAAAATGAAACACAGTCATATGTAATTAATTACTTTAGTTTTTGTGAAAGCAGAAGTGTTATAGCTGTAAAATAAAACACTGTAAATTCCAAGCATTGTATTTTTGTTTAAAGAGCAACTTGCAGGTTGTTTTTTTTTACTACATTTATGCTTAACCTTGCCTGAAAATTATAATTAAAAAAGTTAATGCAGGATTTCATATTGTAGCGTCTCGCTACAGGAACACAGAGAGGCTTGGTTTGTCCTTTATCCGGGAGTTTATTATACAGATCACAGGTTACTGTTGGCCGTAACCACGCCAAAACAATCCACTAACCCTGTCGTATTCTCAGGGTGTTTCACAATCGTGAGGATGCTGGCTTGGTAGTCACGTACTTCCAAGTCACTTCCTTCAGAAACTAAAGCAAGTATGCTTCCAAGCCACGGCTTCGGAAAACGAAGAAGAATGGAACAGGCTAACAAGTGTGCCACTCTCTCTAACGGTTTCAACATAAACTGTACCAAAAATATCTAATTATGAACTTGCTTTACTTTCACGGAACACATTTTTGGTGAAAACAAACACATGTAACAAAGTAACATATTTACCAACACATGTTCTACGCCACTACATACTTACATTTAAATGTGTGCTGTGTCAGTTCAGCCATTCTCCGCAAGGGTCTTTGAAATTGGTCCGTGCGCAAAGCATTGTGGGGATTTTAAGAATGCAACGTCTACCCATGTGCAGCCTCGAAATTTCCCCCAAACCAAGGACGCGGCCTCGGTGGAATTCCAAGTATACTGGAGATTGGAACAGTCCTTCTGCGGCACTCGATGACGTAGCATCCTTGAAATATTGGCTTGGAAGCCAGTATCCTGAGTAGCATGAAGCTGCAGCGTCGGAGACTGCACTCTCAGGACCTCACTCCCACGACCACACTCCCACGACCACACTCACACGACTACACTCCCAAGACCCTAGTTTTTCGTGACACTGCCACCTAGCGAGTAGCTCCCGGGTAGCAGTTCTCTTCCCTCCCTTCAATATAACCCTTCCCTTCCCCCCATCCTAACCCTAACCACTCCCTACCTTTTTACCTAATCCTAATCTTCTTTCCTCCCTCCCAAACCTAAACCCCAAAACCTCAATGTTTCAATGTTGATATGACGTAATTTAAATTAAATACAGGGTTTTAATTTAAAGCAGTTTTATGCTGAAAAACCCGGAAGTTCACACTAACTATTAACTTAACACTTTTATTCTGAAAATTCTTAATTTCTTAATTCTTAATTTCCGGTTAGCATTAGCAATGTGGCTAACGGTTTGAAAACTGTGAATTGAAGGTGAAATGACATGTGTGATGTTGTACACTAAACACACTGGGATTAACACTCATTTATTGACGCTGAAATAAAGTTTCATCAGAATTATATATATATTAATAATATAAGATATAATATGTTACTTTATATATACAGTCTATGGTGGTATGGTGATGTTGCAAAAACAACTAGGGTCGTGGGAGTGCGGTCGTGGGAGTGCGGTCGTGGGAGTGCGGTCCTGAGAGTGCAGCCTCCGACGCTGCAGCTTCATACTATTGAGTATTGTTGGAGCAAGGTGTGGTCTGAAACCCACCTCAGCTCCGCATGTCCTTTGATGAGCTGGTCAGATTATAAAAGAAGGAATTCAAAAACACCAGGATAAGGATTAAACAATAATCTGTTTTAATGATAAAAGAACAATACAATACACTTTTAAAAGGGGTAGGCCCACCCCTGCTCTGTTCCTAATGCCGGGAGATCCCATCATCTTGACGGCAGGAGGAAAAGAGAGGCCGAACAAAACACACAACAGGAGATATATAAGAACAACAGGAGGCGTTGTGTGGATGCTCCTCCCAGAGGGGTTATCTATTGGGCGATATAAAAACGACAGCCTGTCGCAGCGAATCTGTGAGGATCTGCAGTACTTCCTCCTTCTTTTCCCCCTGTCTGTATTTGTTTTGTCTGTTTGTCTTTGTGTCTGTTCTATTTCGTATAAGGCTTCGCCCTCTAAGGCTATCGCTATTGGGTAAACCCCACTGCACGTGTGCAGCACTGACAGACTTATTCCACGCCCACTCCGGGCTCACTTTCGTATAAATAGGAAGTAGGCCCTACAATCCGCTCCTACTTTTCTTCAGCAATCTGTTGCAGAAGCATTGACAGGCAAAAACGGTTCTTTTGAGAACTACCTCTGAAAAACAAAGATTCCTCCTAAAAAGCTTTGTTTTTCTAACATGGAGACTGGACAGTAAAGTCAAGGCTGTGTCAGGGATTGCCACGTGTGCGGGTCGGGCTACATCATGAGCTTTGACAGGCACTCACAATGTGAGTCCTGCCTGGGAATAGAGCATGCGAACGCTGCTCTCATTCCCGGGGTAGCATGCTCGCATTGTGCCCGTCTCCCGCTGGCCCTCAGACAGCAGAGAGCGGACGCTCTCGCTGCTGCAGCTGCCGAGGACGATTGGCACGTCCGGGAGGAGTACTCAGGGGACAAAGCCATTGATTTTCTGGATCAGAGTGGAGGGCACGAGTCGGACGACTACGTCCCCTCCATACAGGGATCAATGGGTGATTCCCCCATTATCTCTCCCTTCCGGACGGAGGAGAGATAGGAAAACCGGTGTAGGTCCGGTGTATGATCCCGTGATCCCTATCTCCGCCAACACGGCATTGCCGTCGTTTGGCGGGATTCTCCTGGAACTGCCAGAGATCATATCCAAGGCGGCCGTCTGGAGAAATCTCCCCGTTCCCCTAGCTCAGGAGAGCTCGCCGCCGGATGATATATCCGGGGTGTTCTCCCGGGTACACAGGGTCAGGAGGAACCCGGTCTAGCCACGCTTCCCGGCCATAAGGAAGTACCAGGAGGGGGCGGCAGCGGACCCTGGAGCCATGAGGTCTCCGATAGGGACATACGTGCCTCTCACGAGAGTGGAGGGACTCACGGACGTGGGTTTCCCGACCGTGCCTCCGCTAGATCCTTTGGGGCTAAGCAGGCCACCTCGGTTACCGGACGGCAACCCATGCTGGCTGCCACCAAAGACAGGTTTGTCGCCAAACAGACGGACCGGATGCACCAGTGTGCTTTCCAGGCGTCAGCGGCGGCAAATAACATAGCGTTGCTGACAAACTCCATGGTGGATATGTCGGAGCAGTCTAAGACTATGTCCTCAGGGGAGGCTGAGGAGATAGGCAAGGCGGCCAGTACTGCACTCACCCTGTGCGCAGCAGTCGCAGTCTCGCAGGCGCGGATTGCGGCATGGGCGACACAGGTCCACCGGTATCTCTGGCTACAGCAGGGGAATATACAACGTCAGCAACGGCATCCGCAGCCCCCGCTACAGTCTCAACGCAGAGGGGCAGAGCGGGCAGCGGCGAGAGCAGCAACGGCGTCAGCACCGCCCTTCGGCAGCGGCAGGAGCTCCGTCCCAGGTCTCCGCCGCAGAGACAGGATCTGCAGGCGGCGAGTCGGAGGGGAAGGAAGAACCCCCGCTCCTGGTCTGCTCCTCGAGAGAACCTCCGAGGAAGCAGAACAGAAGATGACTCTTTGGGGGGGTTATGTGGGAAGAGAGATTGGTCAATAAAAATGATTCAAATCTCAAGAGTGTGTCTGTAGCATCGGTGTCTCACGTATCCCCCACACTATTCAAGCCGGTTGCTATTAATCTATTGATTAAAAAGCAGCGGGACTTGTTGCCTAATCCATCTGCTGTTAACTGGTCGGTTAATAGACAGAGGGACTCGCTGGTGGAGCCAGCTGTTTCTAATCGAACGGTTAGCAAACAGCTAGGCTCGCTGTATAAGCCTGCGGTATTTAACCAGTCGGTTATAAGACAGCAGGGCTTGACATTTAAATCGGCTGCTTCTATCCTTACGGGTAACAAGCAGCACGGTTTTTCCTCTGTCTCAGTTGTGCCTACACACAGTCGTATTAAGCCTAGCACGGCTGTTACGCAGGAGGTGAAAAGCACTGCACACACCTCCACAAGTTGGAGCGTAAACCCGCCTCAGGGTCCTGTTTATGAGCCTTCTCATAAACAGAGAGAGGATGAGAGTCGGGGTGTGATGCAGCGTGTGGAGACCCCTTCACAGCCCTTTAGGGTGGGGCCCCCCTTGGGTTGTGTCACGAGCAGCGGCGGCAAGGGCTCTGGCATGGCTAGTCACCATGACTACCACAGCACAACAAAAACAGGTACGCCCGCTCTCAGAGCGATGCTCAGAGTGGAGGCGGCTATGTTTAATGGACGGATGGATGAGCAGGCTGATCAGCAGAGGGTACTCTCTGCAATTTGCCTCCCCCCCCCCGCAGTTCAATGAGATTCAGGAAATACTTCTGTCATCCCAAGAACAGTGCCTGGCGCTGCAGGAACTCCTGGTAAAAAGTGTGATTTCAATCAATCAATCAATCAATGTTTATTTATATAGCCCAATATCACAAATGTTACATTTGTCTCAGTGGTCTTCACAGTGTGTACAGAATATCAGTATGACAATACGACACCCTCTGTCCTTAGACCCTCACATCGTACAAGGAAAAACTTCCAAAGAAAACCCAGTTTAAAGGGAAAAATGGGAGAAACCTCAGGGAGAGCAACAGAGGAGGGATCCCTCTCCCAGGACGGACAGACGTGCAATAGATGCCGTGTGTAAATTGAAAAGATAATACATTTGCAACATAGGTAGTCCAAATGTTTGGAAATGCATGTGTGTATAATAGGAAGATGAATCCACGAGGATATCCATCCAGGACCGATGATCCAGGACCACAGCCACGACTCAAGATCCAGCGCTCGCGATCCAGGACACAAGACCGCAGGATCATCCATGACTCCGGATCCCAGCATATATAGACACCAGAAAGAAAGACATGTGGGGAAGCTGGGTTAATGGGAACATGAGAGTACACGGGTATAGACAGAGAGAAGGAAGAAGTAAGATGTCCCCCGACAAACTAAGCCTATATCAGCAAAACTAGGGGCTGAATCTAATCAGCCCTAACTATAAGCTTTATCAAAAAGGAAGGTCTTAAGCGCACTCTTAAAAACGGATAGGGTGTCTGCCGCCCGAACACAAACTGGAAGCTGATTCCACAAATGTGGAGCTTGATAAGAAAAGGCTCTGGCTCCCATTGTACTTTTAGAGACTCTAGGAACAACCAACAACCCTGCATTCTTGGAACGCAATGCCCTAGTAGGACAGTAGGGTATAATGAGTTCTTTAAGGTAAGATGGCGCCTGCCCATTAAGGGCTTTGTAGGCGAGAAGAAGAATTTTAAATTCTATCCTGTGTTCTATAGGGAGCCAGTGTAAGGCAGCCAGAACAGGAGTAATGTGGTCCCTTCTCCTAACTCTGGTTAGTACACGAGCCGCAGCATTTTGAATCAGCTGAAGCGACTTGATTGACTTTTTGGTACTCCCTGATAGTAAAGAGTTACAATAATCCAGCCTAGAAGTAACAAATGCATGGACTAGTTTCTCTGCATCGTTTTGAGGCAAGAAATGCCTGATTTTTGCAATGTTACGTAGATGGAAGTAGGCGGTCCTTGAAATTGATTTTATGTGGGCGTTAAAGGATAAATCCTGATCAAATATAACACCAAGATTCCTTACAGTCTCACTGGAGGCCAAATTAATGCCATCCATAGTTAGTATATCTTTAGATAATTTGTTTCGTAGATTCTTCGGGCCAAGTACAATAACTTCAGTTTTGGTCGTGTTTAACATCAAAAAGTTTAAGGTCATCCACGTTTTTAAGTCCTTAAGGCAGTCTTGAATTTTATTTAGATGATTCATTTCATCAGGCTTAATTGATAAATATAGTTGAGTATCATCCGCATAACAATGAAAGTTTACAGAATGATTCCTTATAATATTGCCTAACGGAAGCATATATAATGTGAACAAAATAGGTCCGAGCACTGAGCCCTGTGGCACTCCATGGCTAACTTTGGTTTGCGTGGAAGATTCATCGTTGACACGTACAAACTGAGAGCGTTCAGATAGATAGGACCTAAACCAGCCTAAAGCAGTTCCCTGTATGCCAACTAAGTGCTCTAGTCTTTGCAATAGGATATCATGGTCGATAGTATCAAATGCAGCACTGAGATCGAGCAAAACAAGAATAGAGACAAGTCCCTTGTCTGAGGCTATTAGAATATCATTTGTGACTTTAACCAGAGCTGTCTCTGTGCTATGATGTGTTCTAAAGCCAGACTGAAAATCTTCAAATAAATCATTGTTTTTTAAGTAATCACACAACTGTTTTGCGACCGCTTTCTCAAGAATCTTTGAGAGGAACGGAAGATTAGAAATAGGTCTATAGTTGGCTAAAACCTCTGGATCGAGGTTGTGCTTTTTAAGAAGCGGTTTTATCACTGCTACTTTGAATGATTGTGGAACATAGCCTGATAATAAAGACATATTCATAATATTTAATAAAGAAGTGCTAATTAATGGAAAAACTTCCTTCAACAGCTTAGTTGGAATTGGGTCTAACATGCACGTTGATGGTTTAGAAGAGAGAATCATTGAATGTAATTGTTCAAGGTTAATGGCTGAAAAGCATTCTAGTTTACTATCTCGTGTAATATTAGAACTTACGATTCCAGGAGCTGTTGATAACATTATACTGGTCGAAGGCAAGAGGTCATTAATTTTGTTTCTAAGAGTAACAATTTTATCGTTAAAAAAGCACATAAAATCATTACTACTGAGTGCTGTGGGAATAGAAGGCTCAATGGAGCTGTGGCTCTCTGTCAGCCTGGCTACAGTGCTGAAAAGAAATCTTGCATTATTCTTATTCTCATCTATTAATGAAGAGTAGTATGCTGCTCTCGCTTTACGCAGTGCTTTCTTATATTCATTGAGAGTAATATGCCAAATTAAACGAGATTCTTCAAGTTTGGTGGAACGCCATATCCTTTCAAGTTGTCTAGACTTTTGCTTTATTTTGCGGGTTTCGGCATTATGCCATGGAGCTAATCTATGTTGCTTTATTTTCTTCTTTTTCAAAGGAGCAACAGAGTCTAATTTTATTCGCAGCGCATCTATAGCACTATCAACAACATGATCAATTTGGGGTGGTGTACATTTTGTATAAGTTTCCTCCACTACATGCAGACATGCTATCGAGTTAAGTATTGGTGGAATCTCTTCCTTAAATGTGGCTATAGCACTAACGGATAGGTTTCTGCTGCAAGAGCTTTTGACTAATGCTTTGTAGTCTAGTAACAGTACTTCAAAAGTTACTAAGAAATGGTCGGATAAAGCAGGATTATGCGGTTCGACTAATAGTTGCTCAATTTCAATACCATAAGTCAGAACAAGGTCGAGAGTGTGATTATAGCAGTGGGTTGGTTTATTTACACTCTGACAGAAACCAACAGAATCTAATATAGAGTTAAATGCAACAGTAAGGCTATTTTTATCATCGTCAACATGAATATTAAAGTCACCTACGATAATTACTTTGTCTGTTTTAAGAACCAAAGTTGATAAAAACTCAGAGAATTCTGATAAGAATTCTGAATAAGGACCTGGTGCACGATACACTGTAACAAATAAAATTGGCTGCAAAGTTTTCCAGGTCGGATGCGTAAGACTAAAAACGAGGCTTTCAAAAGAGGTATAATTACATTTTGGTTTAGTATTGATCAGTAAACTTGAGTCAAAGATTGCTGCAACTCCACCTCCTCGGCCCGTGCCTCGAGCAATATGAGTGTTGACATGGCTGGGTGGAGTGGCCTCATTTATGCTGACATATTCTTCATGTCTCAACCAAGTTTCAGTGAGACAGCATATATCAATATTATAATCTGATATTAAATCATTTACCAATATTGCTTTAGATGCTAGAGATCTTATGTTTAAGAGACCACATTTAATCTTCCTGTTTTGTTGCACTGTAGTAGTTGTTACATTTACTTTTATTAGGTTATTATGTATGACACCTCTATTAGGTTTTACCTTAAATTGTCCTTGGGCAGACACACACACCGCTAATATTGGGTATTTTATTGGGTTCGGGATTCCTATGGGTGACTGCCTAGGAGAGAGCGCAGAGAAGCGTGTAAGACTGCGACTCTGCCTCCTGGTCTCAACTCCAGTTTGTCATGGATTACGTCCACAAAGCCCTGCAATGTTTGCCGAAATGAGATCTGCACCTTTCAAAGTAGGGTGAATGCCGTCTCTCTTAATCAGACCAGGTATTCCCCAGAAGGCTGTCCAATTATTTACGAAGCCCACATTGTTTGCTGGGCACCACCAAGACAACCAGCGCTGAAATGATGACATGCGGCTATACATGTCATCATTGATCAGATTGGGGAGGGGACCAGAGAAGATTACGGTGTCCGACATTGTTTTAGCATAACTACACACCGACTCCACATTAAGTTTGGTGCATTCTGATTGGCGTAAACGAACATCATTACCACCGACGTGAATAACAATCCTACCGTATTTGTGTTTATTTTTAGCCAGCAGTTTAAGATGCGCCTCAACGTCGCCCGCTCTGGCCCCCGGAATGCATGTGACTGTGGAGGCTTCGGTCTCTAAATTCACGTGTCTCATAATAGAGCTACCAATAACCAGAGTTGGCTTCTCAGCGGGTGTCTCGCTGAGTGGGGAATATCTGTTAGATACGTGAACGGGTTGGTGGGGACCTGCGGGTTTCGCTTTATGCCCCTTCTGAACAGTCACCCAGTCTCCCTGCTGCTCGGGAGTTGCCGGGGGACGGCTAAGAGGAGCTACCTTTGGCCGGTCCGCACTGGCTAACATGGGCTTTACTTTAGCTGAGTTACTTTCTAAGATGCGGAGCCGGGCTTCTATGGCTATGATTCCCGCCTCCAACCTAACAACTATACTACATTTAACACATGTATCCTTACCAGTAAGGGAGGCCGGGAAGTAACCAAACATGAGACAGGAAGAGCAGGAAATAGCACCAGAGGGTGGAGAAAGAGCCATGGCTAGCTATCAAGCTAAAGTAGCTACCGTTAGCAAACCCGAAAAGAGTGTAGGCAACTGTGGAGTTACAGTCGCTAAGAGAAGGAGAGTTGTGAGTGCTTAAGCTGTAGTAACGTGTGATTACAACGTCAGGCAGTTGCCGTGATCAAGAGTTTTAAAACGATCGATTAAGTTTAAGTTAATAAGCTATCAGCAACAGAACAGACACACGGGTTACCCGGCAGATGACAACAACAACCGTTTCCAGGGTTCCTCAGGGGAAGAAAATCGGGGGTTTTACTCCCGTTATTTTCTTATCCCGAAAAAAGGCCGGGGGGATGAGACCCATCCTAGATCTGTCAGCATTCAACAGAGTAATACGGAAAAGACCGTTTCACATGCTGACAATCAAACAGGTAATGGAGTGTGTTCACCAGTGAGATTGGTGCACCTCTATAGACCTGAAGGATGCTGACTTCCATATAACCATCATCCCAAAACACAGGAAATTCCTGCGTTTTTCATTCCAGGGAATATCGTACCAGTTCAATCGACTGCCGTTCGGATATTCCCTGGCTCCACGCACTTTTTCAAAGTGTGTGGAGACGGCGCTGGAGCCGCTACGCAGAGGAGGGATGAGAGTGTTATTTTATCTGGACGACCTGCTGTTGCTGGCTCGCTCCAGAGAGGAAGCTGCTTTACAGACGGTACAACTCGTATCTCACCTGTCAAGCCTGGGTTTCATAATCAATTGGGAAAAGAGCTGTCTTCTTCCCTCCCAGATCTTCATGTATCTGGGAATGGAATTCAACTCAGCCCGCATGAGAGCACGACTCTCACAGCGGGAAGTGGAGAATCTGACAGGTCTCCTCAGGCGCGTCACACCCGGCAGGGTGGTGACAGCCCTTTCCGTGATGCAGCTGTTGGGCATGATGTCAGCTGGTCACGTGGTGATCCCCCTGGGTCTCCTTTACATGAGGAGACTTCAGAGGTGGTTCATTCGCCTGCGCATCGACCCCGTGCGTCAGAGGAGACGCATGGTGTGCGTTCCTCCATCCGTAGGGTTAGATCTGAACTACTGGAAAAATCCCCACATCCTGTCGGTGGGGGTTCCCCTCGGCAGAGTGACGTCACACACCTCGGTGTTTACAGACGCATCGCTCTCAGGGTGGGGAGGAACATGCATGTCGCAGGCAGTGGGGGGACAGTGGCCGCCGCACATGTCCCTTCATATAAACGCGCTGGAATTACTCGCCGTATGGAGAGTAATTCAGCACTTTGCCCCGTTGCTGTGGAATCATCATGTGATGATTCGGACAGACAACAAAACGGCGGCAGCCTGCATAAATCGTCAGGGAGGTGTACGATCAGCGCAGCTGCTGAACACAGCCAGACGGCTGTTGTGCTGGGCGCGCACACACATGATCTCGATCAGAGCAGTGTATATTCCCTTTGAGCTGAACAGAGGGGCAGATCTCATGTCCAGAGGAGGTCCTCGACAAGGGGACTGGAGCCTCCACCCCGAGCTGGTCTCCCAAGTGTGGAGCAGGTTCGGGACAGCAGAGGTGGATCTGTTCGCTGCTCGCGGGAACGCGCAGTGTGCTCTCTGGTTCTCCCTGAGAAGGCAGGATCACCCCCCTCTGGGGGTGGACGCGTTCGCACACAGACCTTGGCCCAGGGTGTTACTGTACGCTTTCCCACCAGTCCCTCTGATCCCTCGGTTCCTGGACCGAGTGCAGGAGGAGCGACTGGTAGCGGTTAATAGCCCCGGAGCGCACGGGAGCGTCCTGGTTTCCCTGCATGCAGCGGATACTGTCAGGGAGACCGTGGGAAATTCCGTGGCGGAGGGATGCTCTCTCCCAGGTGGAGGGAAATCAGCGGTCACCCAGTATTAGGCCAACGTTTGTGGGCATGGCCCCTGCACGGGACCACTTAGAGGGGCTCGGCCTCTCTCAAGATGTTGTGAGGACTATTCAGGGATCCAGAGCCGCGTCCACCAGAGCGTTGTACACAACCAAATGGACGGCGTTCCAACGGTGGTGTGTAGGAGAAGGCGTGGACCCCGTGGCGTGTCCCCAGCCTCTCGTGCCGTCATTTCTCCAGCTGTTGCTGGACAGGAAATTGGCCCATAGCACGATAAAAACGTATGCGGCTGCCATCTCGTCATGCCATGTAGGGTTTGGGGTCAGCACGGTGTTTAGTCACCCGCTGACAAAACGTTTCCTACGAGGAGTACAGAGACTCAGACCGGTATCACGCGCTTTAGCGCCTTAATGGGATTTGACTGTAGTGCTGTGCACACTGAGTAAAGCCCCTTTTGAACCGCTGGATCAAGTTCCCCTGAAGTTTCTGTCAGCCAAGGTAGCGCTGCTCCTGGCTCTGACGTCAGCTAAAAGCGTGAGTGATTTGTCTGCTCTCTCTGTGGCTCCGTCATGTCTCCAGATCCAAGGAGATGGCAGCTCAGCTGTGTTACGCCCGAACCCAATGTTTATGCCGAAGGTGATCACAAACTCGTTCAGATCGAAAGTGATAACGTTGGAGGGCTTCTTTCCTCCGCCTCACACATCAGAGGAGGAAGCCACATCTCATCTCCTCTGTCCCGTGCGCGCGCTGGCATGCTATGTTACACGCACGGCTGCGTTACGCAAATCCCAGCGTCTGTTTGTGCATTTTAGAGAGCGCTCATTAGGGCAGCCTCTATCTGCACAGTGCCTGTCACACGGGCTGGGTGAGGCGGTGTCACAGGCGTATGTTTCCTTTGGGTTGGATCCACCGGAAAACATTTAACTTGTCTCGAATCCAAGGCAGCACGTCTGTACCTGTCCCTGTCCGCTGTGCTCTCATGTCTGTTCTAGTGTTGTCTACGTGATATATGTTATCGTTGTAAAACACCGGTCAATATCTGTGAGCTGTTTTGGACAGTACAACCGGGGCGAGCGTTGTTGATGCCGTAACATTACGGCTAAACATTACTGCTCCGTTCCTGGGACCACTCTATCCGCTTGGACTGCGGAGCCTGTGCTCACTTCCCGGAGCTGAAACGCCACCTGTGTTGCGCTTGATTTTGGACTTTGGTGGACTGGGATCGTTCATGGATGTATAATAAGAACGGGTTCGTTGAGCTAAAGCATAGCATGACTGGGCTTGTGTTCCTGTTTACATGAGACGTCAAACAACGTCATCTTCGTTCTCGGGAGGACTGAAAGTCCGGACCGGATTCTCACCTCGCTGACCTGGCATTTCTCATCTTCGGCAGGACGGAAAACGCGGACGGTATTCCTGTGCTGATTTCTGGATTTCTTCAGCAGGCCCTCTCGACCCCCTGACACATGTCACCCAGCATGTTTCTCTTAATACCTATTTTTCTCCTACTGACTATTCTCCATCCGTATGAGGTGCGTGAAGGGTATGAAGTCCAAAATGTGCCTAATCTTGTCTTCCCGAGTAAAGACACAAACTGGGATTCTACTTTGTTTAAGAGCTCTGTAAATTGGAGCACTCTAATCTCCAAGGATCTCATGTATCTGCCTTGTTTTATTCGTCTTTTTAGTCCTTATAACTGGTTGTTTTCGATGAGCTCGTGTTCCTATGGTGGAAAGAGAGTAATAGGCCTATATAATGAATCTATGCAAACAACAACTTGGGTGAAAAGGAAATGTTTCATTGTTATCCTGCTCCTCTTATCAGGAAACGTTCATCCAAACCCTGGACCAGATTTTAATTGTCTGAGTACCCCTGATGATTTTAAAGCAAGGTCGGGTCTTGGTATCATCCACATAAATGTCAGAAGTCTACTTCCTAAAATGGACCACATGAAAATCTGGGCAAAATCCTCTGATTCTGATGTTCTTGTTTTATCTGAAACTTGGCTAAAGAAATCTATCACGGACAAAGACATTGCAATTAAGGGTTACAATGTGTTTCGTTGTGACCGTCCCAGAAAAGGTGGTGGTGTTGCAATTTATGTAAAAACAAAATTTCATGCTACCATCCAATCATCTGTGTCTCTTAGCAGACAATTTGAACTACTTGCGCTGAAATTGGAACTTCTTAAGGGTCAGTTCATCACTGTTGTAGAGTGCTATAGACCCCCTTCAGCAAGCATTGAGGCTTTATCATCACTGAGTCATCAGTTATCTTGCTTGGAATTTAATGAGATTTTAATGGCTGGAGACTTTAATTGGGACTGGTTGTCCTCTGACCTGTGGGATTTTGATTGGAACAAGATCAGTGATGTTGAACTGGCATGGGATTATTTTCATGAGGCTTTTACTGGAATTATAAACAAACATGCTCCTTTCCGCAAATTTAGGGTGAAAGGGCTAAAAAATCCCTGGTTTAGTCCTCAACTGGCCAGCATTCTAAAAGAAAGGGATATTGCCTGGTCAAGGGCCAGAAAATCGAAATCCCAAGTGGACTGGATTGTTTTTAGACAGCTCCGAAATCAATTCACTTTCCTAGTTAAAAAGGCTAAATCTGAGTACTACATTTCTAATACTACAAGTAACTTAAATGATCCAAGGAAATTTTGGAAGGTAATAAAAAACTCATTTGGAACAGAAACTAAAAATGAATTACCAGCCTGCATTGTTAAAGACTCACAAACCCTCACTGACAAATCGGCCATTCTCAACTGCTTTAATGAACATTTTATTTCATCTGGTTCTTTGTTTGAGTCACAAATCGGCAGGTCCGGACAAACTTCCTCCTCATTTTCTTAAATTAGCAGCCGACTTTATAGCCAAGCCGCTTACTTATCTTTTTAATTTAACTCTTTCCAACAATGAGATTCCTAACATATGGAAATCTGCATATGTTTTTCCTTTACTGAAAGGAGGGGATCCCTCATCTGTTAATAATTATAGGCCAATTTCAAAATTATGTGTTGTAGCGAAGGTCCTCGAAAAGCTTCTCAGTGAACAACTTCAATTATACTTGGACACAAATGATATTTTGTCAGAACACCAATCCGGTTTTAGAAAACAACACAGCACAAAAACTGCTGCTATTAAAGTGGTGAACAACATAATTGAGGCATTGGACTGTAAAAAGTATTGTGCAGCTCTATTTATTGATTTGTCAAAGGCATTTGACACAGTTGATCATATCATCCTGACGGAAAGACTTCACAGTATCGGCTTATCTAGGCATACTGTAGGTTGGTTTTTAAATTATTTATCAGCGAGAACCCAATGCGTCCAATTTTCTGGGTCCTTTTCTTCCTTCCTCCCGATAGCAAAGGGTGTGCCACAGGGTTCCATATTAGGACCCATTCTTTTTACCATATATGTAAATAATCTATGTAATAATTTAGCAAATGCTTCTTACCATTTTTATGCAGATGACACTGTTATTTATTGTTCCTCCGCTTCTATAGAGCAAAGTCTAAATTTCCTCCAGTCTGCCTTTGATGTCATACAAACCCATTTATATCAACTAAAGTTGGTATTAAATGCTGAAAAATCCAAAGTAATGATATTTTCGAATGGCAAAAAGTTACCATCTGTTCTACCCAATATTTGTACTGCACAAGGGACTGACATTGAGAGGGTCACTACTTACAAATATCTGGGATTTCTTATTGAACAGAACTTGTCTTTCAAGTGTAGTGGACATTTTTAGTTATTATCATCCTTATTATATCTTTCATATGCTTAAACCAAATGCTTCTTATTTCCTGATATATTCTTACTATTATTATATTCTCTTGTGGCTCTGCAAGGCCAAAGCTGTTTTAGCAGACTGGGAGTCACACAAGAACCGTTATGCTATCTGCAAGGCCACTGGGTGTCTCATAAACAATCTGACCGTGTGAACCCAAGAGTTATAACATTCTCACTCTTTCCCTTATATAATCTCTGCTCTTTCATTTGTTCTTTTCACTCTCTGGTAGACTTTTCATACTCTGCCAGACCTGTGACCTATTTACCTTGTTGTATCGTGTATTTGAAGCTTCAAATAAATAACCAAAAGACAGCTTTTCTCGATTCACCATTTATTTCTTTTTTACTTTGACTTGTACTCTCCTTTCGTGTTTGGGTCCTGAGATTTCCATAACAGATGGCGTTGTCGGCAGGATCTCTGTAAGTTAGATTGTGAACCACTCCAGACGCTGGTGGCTGCTAGCTCCGGGATCTTTGGATTCTCCTCTACCTCGACAGAAAACGTACGGGACGAGGGGACCAGCGCCGAGGGGTGGAACCGATTGACTTCACGAGATCCGACGAACTCAAAGGGCTTTCAATACGGGTGAGATGTACAAAGTCTAAATTGTTTAAAGTTAAACGTAATTAAACTCCATGACATTTATGAGAGGGACTGCTCGAAAGCAGAGATATTTGTAATATCTGGCACCGACGGGTGAAAAATAGTGTTTTTGTAACACGGAGTGTTTTGGTAAACACTTTAAAGACTTTGTTTTGGGAGCAAAGCAAGTGTTTTGGTAACACTTAAAGACTTTGTTATGGGAGCAAAGCATAGGGGATTTGTACATTCTCCTGAGGGTCCGATTATGGATGTCATGCGAGCAAAATATGGTGAAGACAGTCTGTCTAAATTAAATATATGGATGGAAATGTTCGGATTTCCTAAGGGAGGTTTTTTTGAGTAAATTAAAAATCAAGAACCTAAAAAGAATAAATTACAAGAACATGAAGATGGAATGAAGGGTAAAAATAAAAATATAAAGTTAAAGTAAAAGACTTATAGAAAACTGGACACTCACAGAAAGTGTTTATAATACTGGGGAGTAAAAAAAAAGGCAGTTGGCCTTGGGCATTACATAAAATATTAAGGTTGAAAATGAATATGAAGAAAAGAAATACATTATTTCCAAAATACATGTAAACCCCAGACATCTCTGTGTCCTTCCATTGCAAGCCTGAATGACCTCTCCTCGACTGGGTATCCTTCCCTCCTCCGGCATACAACCCTGGCAATCTGGTTGGAACACCTCAACCACCTCCACCGCCACTACAAGCCCCAGCCATGCAGTCAGCGTCAACTCCAAGCTCGTCCACCCCCATCAGGGCCAAGTAGATGGGGACAACAGCGGGATAAACAAACCTGATGGCCTAGGAGACCAAGCAGGTGTTTGGGAAACATCTCAGTAATGCCTTTCTCAACGGACTCACAGACACAGCGCAAGCTAAACAAAATGCTGGCCGCTCACAATACCGAGGGAGAGGCAGAGGAGGTTTTCAGAGGCAGAGGACGAGAAGCAAGATGTTAATTTGAAGAAAGATGTTTCCAAGTGTGGAAGTGTTGAACATTGGATTATGGGACTGCTCACAGAACACTGGAGTGGAGGCAGAGGGGGACAGCAAGGAAGGGGCCCAATCGAGCGAGATGGAAATTCAGCCAGCAGCATCTAACCAGGGAAGTGACACACACACACACACGCATCATACATGCTATTGAGAAATTAGAAGAATTAGCATGTCTGTGGTTAAAAAGGAAGAGGGTACATATTTGAAATATGACAGTGAATGTTTGCATTAAGAAATGTCACTTTTTGGTTGATTCTGGGGCTACACATTCTGTGGTAAAAAAGGGTAGATTTGCCTGAATGCAAATTTAGTGATAGATTTATTCATGTGCTGGGTAACCAAAGGAGAAGTTTCTGTACCACTTCAGAGTAGAAATAACGGTGATGACAGTCATCCATTCCCACATCAGTAAAAAACAGTTATTTTATCATCTGTCTGCCCAACACATTTACTGGGCAGAGATCTGATTCTCTGGCTCGGCTTGGACCTCATTTTTCCACAAATGAGGGTCTTAAAGTCCGACAGCCATCTCCTACGATGGTTCAAAAAGTGTCATTTGATGATAAAGAACTGGTGAATGTGTATCAATGGGCTGCTGACATATCCTGATTCTCAGGAGTTGTTGCGTTTGACTGGTCAACGTGTGTTTCCACCTGCTGTGTTCATGGAAACTTCTCATTTGCATTGTACTGCTAATGTGGTTGATAATGAGGCATGTAGATACTATGATGAGAGTTTTTCTGTTAAAATGTGTGAATGATGAGCTCATGTTTAAAAATGTATTGGAATTCGCTGGGTAGCGCTATCTCTGTTAGACTCACACACCCACACAAGACACAACCAGCTGTGTCAAATCCCAGGGGCGGTGCACACATTTCACTAGCCAGGGGGCCCACTGATAGATAGAGGGATTTGGGTCCAATCGTTAAAGATTGGGAGTCAGTCACTGATTGGGCACCTACACACACAGAATATGTCATATACTCTATGTCACGTGACGTGTATCAAATGAAAATGTGCACGAACGTAGCCATTCTGCGCACATTGCTGTTGGTTGAGGATAAGGTAATTCTCATATCTCTGAGCTTCCTGCCGCGCTTTCAGATGTGCCATACTCACTCTGGGCAGCTCACAGATATGACGTAGGGTTAATGTTCACGTTCCGTCCCGTACCCATTGAAACGTGATGGCATTCGGCCAGTGTTTACCTCTCTGCTTAAAGGAATGGTCCATTCATTAGATAATTATTCCAAACTTCAGTATTGAGTGAAACATTATGTTTAAACCATACCCTGAAGAAATCAGCGATATTCCCCGGAAAATAATGATTTTATAGCTCTTTTTTATCAACACCTGTATATTCCGCCTGGCCACCGCCATTTTTGCCATTTTCAGTAGTCACGTGATGGTCGTGACGCCATCCATGCGTTCACTTTGTCAACACACGGAAACATGGCAGTATTTGAGTTCGGACTCGTCAGCAGAGGAAGAAGTTTTGACCAATGTGAAGAGATTGGATGGGGGAATTTAACCATACATATCAGTATGACAATATGACACCCTCTGTCCTTAGACCCTCACATCGTACAAGGAAAAACTTCAGAAGAAAACCCACAGTTTAAAGGGAACATGGGAGAAACCTCAGGGAGAGCAACAGAGGAGGGATCCCTCTCCCAGGACGGACAGACGTGCAATAGATGCCGTGTGTAAATTGAAAAGATAATACATTTGCAACATAGGTAGTCCAAATGTTTGGAAATGCATGTGTGTATAATAGGAAGATGATATATGATACTATATGTATGCATGTAGTACCACCCTTGCTAGCGATTCCCTCTCTAGTTTAGCATACTCAGCTTCGTTGTCCCTGGCCATAGAATCACGTTTTTATGGGGCCGGAAAAAACTGGGGGGAAATACACACTAGCCGGTACTACGCTATATGGAAAGGCCACCAAAAACTGTCCTGGCCTGGACGCTAAAGGATGTTAAAACGGGGCTAGCCGCTGCAATGGAAATGCGCTATAACATACCTTATTCTTACTCCGAGCACTACTGTGGCCGGCCACATTTCGCTAGCCACTGCCTCCGAATGTACTTCTTACGCTTACCTTTTGGCAACAGATGGAACCGAGCATTCCGTGGATCAGAATTGTGGCAATATTTCGCGATACAGTGAGGCATATTTGAAGAGAGAAACTACAGTAAATAACATGGAGATCAACGTGTCTTCGAAAACCAAACGCATGGATGACGTCACGTCCGGAAAATGGCGGCGCCCACAGTGTTGATGTTATTTCGGAATATAATCAGTTTAAAATCACTGATAATGTCATCGGATTAGAGACTGGCATAGACTGGTCTGTTTTATCGGATGATAATTATTTAAAAATGAGTGTCATGAGCATACCATTCCTTTAAACAAGGGGTCATTATTCCGTGTAACGATTCCAGTGTTTCCTGTCAAAAAGATCAGAGACAAACCTCCTGACGAGTGGAGATTTGTCCAGGATTTACGATGTAAATGCAGCTGTGCATGCACGCTCGTCCGGAATGCTTATCTGATTATTTCAAAAGTTCCAGCCTCTGCAACATATTTACTGCCATAAATGTCTCAAATGCTCAGTGTTCCGGTACACAAAGACAGTCAATTTTTGTTCACATTTGAATATAATGGTAAACCTTACACATTCACACGTTTGTGTTAAGACTAAATGTTAAAAAAGTCACTAAGCGACAGATGATGTCATTCTTGCGTATGTGCTCATAACACACGGCTGTTGTTATGATTGCTGTGATGTTACATTAGTCCGTTCTCTGCTTGTAATTATGGCGTTATAAGCTTCAAAGTTGTATTTATCATCTGAATTAGCCGAAACAAGTTTAATATTCTGAAAGCCAATACTTTGAAGATGTATAAGTGAGGTGTCTTGAGTAGTCAAAATTACCTACAAATCATTGTACACATTAGTACATATTATTATTATTTTCCACTTGTTAACATATTATTCTATTTTTATGCAGCTCTGTGTGTTTTTGTAGCTTCAATTCAGACTAATACACTACCAGAAGTGGAATAAGTACTCAGATCTTGTAGTGAAATTATAAGTACTCAGATCTTGTACTTGAGTAAAAGTAGAAGTACCAGAGTGTTACAGTAACAGTCCTGCATTCAAAATGTTCCTCAAGTAAAAGTAGAAAAGTATTATCAGAATATAGTGAAAGTAAAGACAGTAAAAGTAGTCGTTGTGCAGATTGGTCCATTTCAGAATAATATATATGATGTGTTTTATAATGATTGATCATGAAAGTGTTCTCAAAGCTGGTAAAGGTGCAGCTAGTCTGAAGTACTTTGTAGACTGCAGGGTAGCTTGTGGATTTACTCCAGGTGGAACTAAAGTCTGATTCAACACTTGATTAGATTTCACATAATTCATCCACATCTGTGAAGTAACTGAAGGTATTACATACATGTAGTGAAGGAAAAGTACACCATGTACCTCAATCAAGGCAATAGGTTGCATCGATGGTTATTGAGTTAAGACAACTTCTATTGAAATGTTGTTAAAGCAAAAAAGTAATTGGGTTAGGGGAGAAGGCTTTTCCTCTGCAATCAGAGGTGTTTTCAATTACCACTTACTTAATAATTGGTAGCATAAACACAAGTTTTTAAGAGATTACTCCAAGAGTTCCAACTTGTTTTACCGGATGATTTAAATATAATCTTAAATTGTATGTACTTAATTACCACATGTTGAACATGAACACATGTTGTTAAGTTGACAACCATTTATAAATTAAGTTGCTCCAAATAATATTGTATTCAATAGGGTTTTTCTCTTAGCTTTTTCATGTTTTTGCCTTTAAAGAAAGAAATTTATTGATTCCACAACAAAAATATTAGGCAATTCACTTTTTATTTTTGAACTGCAGGTGTTTATTTCAACACATGATGTTTCAAAAGGAGAGACTTCATTTAGTTTGAACATTGCCTGAAGACGGTTGACGTACTTTCCATTGTGTGCACACCTAGACCGGACTTAAAAGACAGACAGGTTTTTATTGTTCGGACTTAAAAGACGTTCCTCTGACCAACGCTGACCTCATTCTGTATGTTGATGGGTCTGCCTCTCGCGACCAAGGGGGCACTAATCGGGTGGGTTTTTTTCTGTTGTTTCAGATTCTGCTGTACTCCGTTCTGGACCGCTTCCATGTCACCTCTCAGCACAGGCAGCAGAGCTCATCCCACTAACTGAAGCCTGCACGTTTGCAGAAGGCAAAACCGTGACTATTTACACTGACTCACGATATGCTTTCGGGGTAGTACACGATTTTGGGGCTATTTGGAAGTGTAGACAATTCCTGAAATCTGATGGCAAACCAGTACTTAACCATGTACTGGTTGCAGGCTTACTAGACGCCATTCTGCTCCCATTTGAGGTTGCAGTCTGTAAATGTGCCGCACACGCAAGCAGTACAGACCCAGTTTCCCTAGGAAATGCGTCTGCTGACTCAGCCGCAAAGGCAGCGGCTCTGATTCCTCTCGCACCTCACGCACACTCATTTGTTAAAATCTCCGTCTCCTCCTTCACTGACAAAATGTCATCACTGACTTCCATGCAGCAGCTAGCTACGCCAGTTGAGAAGGCTCACTGGAAGGCTGCTGGGGCTGTTTTTGACCCAACCTCCAGCACCTGGGTGGGTCCAAATTCATTTCGCTAAGTTGACACATGGGTTGGATCATGTGTCAAAAGGAGGGATGTTAGAGTCTATTAATCAGGAGTGGTTCACAAGGGGGTTCACAGTAACAGCTCAAAAGCACTGTGAAGCATGCCTAATCTGCATTATGCAAGATGCTGGTAGAACAGTTCTACAAACTAGCAAAATGCTGTGCAGACACAGGTCTGTCATGGACACAAGCTCTGCCCATTGTGCTGATGTACATGAGGATGCGGAAAAGAACACGGAGTCAACTCAGCCCATTTTAAATCCTTTTTGGGGCTCCTCCACAGATTGGACTCAAGGCTCCAGGATGTCCTCTTCCCTCCACAACTTTGTGTGAGGATGCTATGTTGTCATATTGTGTTAACCTATCATCCACTTTAGCGACTGCCACCGCTTCACCATCTCCAACCCGGCGACTTCGTGCTGATCAAGGATTTCCGGAGAAAGAGCTGGAAATCCAATCGTTGGCAAGGACCCTACCAGGTGCTTCTCGTCACCCTGACAGCGGTCAAGGTCGCCGAGAGAGCTACGTGGGTCCACGCCAGCCACTGCAAGGTCGTAGTCACAGGAAAGGAGAAACGATAGAAACAGATGACAACAAGTGACATGTCCAAGTCACCAACAGATGACAACAAGTGACATGTCCAAGTCACCAACAGATGACAACAAGTGACGTGTCCTAGTCACCAACAGATGACAGCAAGTGACGTGTCCTAGTCACCACCAGCACCAGACTTGCACTACATACACCAAAACACACTACACACAAGGTGTCACGAGTGAGTGCCAGCTGAGCGGTTCCATATGCTCTCTGGTTCCTCGTTTGTGTTATCGGTGTGCGGAGTCTGACTGTCCGTGTCACGAAATCGACCGAGAGAATACACTCACACACTCCATGGAACATTTCCCCCTCATGATGAGGGCTCGCCTGGAGAGACGACAACGCAACTGTGAGCAATGTGAATACTACTGGAGAGCCTGGACAATCATAGAATGGTTCCTCTGCATACTTGCCATGATAGTTGTGTTAGGACTAGTCCTTTCATTTTATTTCATTTCAAACCTTTATTTAACCATTTCATTTTCATTTCAAACCTTTAGTTAACCATTTCATTTTCATTTCAAACCTTTATTTAACCATTTCATTTTCATTTCAAACCTTTATTTAACCAGATGGGTCCCATTGAGATCATAGATCTCTTTTTCAAGGGAGACCTGCACAGTCCTATATTTTATGTATAAATGTCAGCATACAGCATGTCAGACAAAATGGAGGTATCTATCTATCTATCTATCGAACCACATTTATTTTATTTTGTTGTCTGTATGTATATATCCGGAGCCGACCCATGTGGCACATTTTACATAGACATCGCGCCCAAAACTCAGACCCCGGAAAAGCGTAAGCAACCTTTGACGCAACTGTTGACATCCATAGGTACATCTACATTTAATCTATACATAGGCGATAACGACCATAGCAACATTGATGTGGTTCAGACCAGTAATGGGATCACCGGTAACGTCTGGTGGCACACTCTGAGATCATTCTTGCAGGCCGCAGGACAAAATGGGTCATGTTATGCATGCACTCTTTTCCCCCAGGACTCATCAATGTCCGTGCCAGTTCGTCCGCGCTCTCTGACCCAGGTTGAACACCTCTGCGCGTTTATGGCTCTGACAAGGCCCATCAAGGGTGAAGACAGCGTAACCGAGTGGCGTTATGCTAGGCAGCTTCCTCCACCATGCAGTAATCGGTCTAACTCCTCTTTGCGTGCATCCACGCTTGACACCACATACGCAATGTGACCCAACCCGTCAGCCATGTGCACCCCAGCCATTTGAGAGGGATGAAACACAGCCTCTGCGTCCAGAGAGTTTACCACAAAACGTCTCTTACACCACCTTATTTTTTCCTAGGCACTACTACTGGTTGTACCCGCATCCTACGGAACACATGCGATGACGGTGCTTACAAAATCTCGTATTGTCACATATCTGGTGCCCCTGAAAGAATCCTTTCTAACTTACCATTCCCTGATGTTAAACATATTTCCCTCCAACTGGCGTGGCCCAGTGATGCTGGGTTTAGCGCGCCAGAAGATTACGTTTGGTTGTGCGGCGACAAGCTCTATCAAGTTCTGGCTCCCCTCTGGATAGGTACATGCACTCTAGTGGATTTGAATCCAGCAGTCACTGTACTCACGTCCTTAATGCACACAACACATCATTACCCAGAGTTCCAACACCCCGACCACCACAAGGTAAAAAGAGATCTGACGTCCGCTGGAGCTAAATTCATGGGTGGCCTGTTCCCATGGTGGGGTACAGTAAACAATGCCCATAAAATAGATACCTTACACGTCCGGCTAGAGAACCTCACTCAAGAGACGACGCAAGGCTTCCAGGCATTGTCCCCATTCATAATAGCCTCTAGGAACATGCTCATGCAGCACCAATTCGCTCTAGACTTGTTGTTCGCTTCAAAGGGTGGCCTGTGTCATGTGATCAGTGACTCCTGTTGCACTTACATTCCCGACGCCAACAAGAACATCACTGACACCGTGCTGCATCTTAACAACCTGTTAGCCGACATAAAAGCGATCATTTTTGGTCTATTAATCAGTTGTACCTGTTTGATTATCCCAATATTGAAGAAATGCGTTTCCAGTATGATATCCTCAGCTTTCGTTCAGTATACTACTATTCCATTACACGACAATCCTTTGCGCCACAGTGAGATAGATCAGCTAGAATCAGAAGAGTCTGATTCCTATTTATCAAGATAATCATGTGTGTATCTCCTCTCTTATGCTTACATTATATTGGAGTCTGTCCTCCACAAAAACAGCCAGTTTTCTATGATATATTTGTGATGTGTTTACTTAAACCAGCGATGGAGTGTATTCATTGATGTGTTATATCAGTCTATCCTATCATTTGTTTTTTCTATTGATCAAGTATGATCAAAAGGGGAGAATGTAGTGGACATTTTTAGTTATTATCATCCTTATTATATCTTTCATATGCTTAAACCAAATGCTTCTTATTTCCTGATATATTCTTACTATTATTATATTCTCTTGTGGCTCTGCAAGGCCACAGCTGTTTTAGCAGACTGGGAGTCACACAAGAACCGTTATGCTATCTGCAAGGGCACTGGGTGTCTCATAAACAATCTGACCGTGTGAACCCAAGAGTTATAACATTCTCACTCTTTCCCTTATATAATCTCTGCTCTTTCATTTGTTCTTTTCACTCTCTAGTAGACTTTTCATACTCTGCCAGACCTGTGACATATTTACCTTGTTGTATCGTGTATTTTAAGTTTCAAATAAATAACCAAAAGACAGCTTTTCTCGATTCACCATTTATTTCTTTTTTACTTTGAATTGTACTCTCCTTTCGTGTTTGGGTCCTGAGATTTCCATAACACAAGTTACACACGGAAAATGTTGTCTCAAAGCTAAAAATAAAATTAGGTTTCTTTTTCAGGAATAAATCCTGTTTCTCTTTTCAGACAAGGAAACATCTGATATCTGCAACGTTTTTACCTGTATTAGATTATGGTGACCTGCTATACATGAATGCCTCTGACCAGTGCCTAAAGAGTGGATATCACTGGATGTGGATATCGAGTACACCATTGCACTTTATATGCTGCTGCTAATTGGCCATCTTTGTCTGCTCGCAGACTTTCCCATTGGTTGGGTTTTATTTATAAATCTCTGCTTGGGTTGGTTCCCTCCTACATTTGCACATATATGTGTCAAAAAGAAAGTCCATATGGCCTGCGCTCCCAAGATTTTATTCAGATGCTGGTTCCTACAGTGAGAACAAAACTGGGAACAACAGCTTTTAGATATGCTGCCCCCACAGCTTGGAACAATGTACAGAAGGAGCTGAAACTCTCAGATTTAGTCACTATGGGGGAATTCAGGTCCATCTTAAAGGACAGAGAACACGACACCATTGGTCGATGTGAGTGCTCGTATATCCTGAAATCGTTTTAAATGTTGCCAGTTTTTGAATGATTTTAATAGTTTGTTTTACTTCGTATATTGACTGGCTAATGTGCCATTTTATTTGTGTTTTACAGCTGTATTTGTCTGCCTTTCATGTCTGTGTTTTATATGTTGTAACTTTGTACATGCTGCCCTTCTTGGCCAGGTCACTCTTGGAAAAGAGATTTGAATCTCAATGAGTTTTTTTACCTGGTTAAATAAAGGATATATATATTAAAGCGCACAGCACCAGAGGAATATCAACTTCTACGGCATTGTTCGGAGGAATGACAGTGGAAGACATTTGCACTGCTGCATCTTGGTCTTCACCCTGTTCGTTTATTCGTTTTTATTTGAGGGATGTCTCCCATTCCTCTCTGACACACTCAGTACTGAATAGTCTGCCAGATTGAGGAATATCGGGGATTTTCCAAATTGCAGGCCTCTCTCCTGCTTGTCGGCATGTAGAAAGCGGCCGTTGCTCCCCTCTCTTGATCGTTTTTAACAAGTAAGACTTAAAAAAACTCTACTTTTTAAACGACAGGTAGCCCGAGTAAGCCTACCTTCGTTCCTTGATGGGGAAATATTCATTTTGGAAATGCTATATTCCCAGGGAACGTGATGCTCCATTTACGCACGGCGAAATGGACATGGGTTATTAACTGAGTAGGTGTGTTTTGTGCTTCTGGTAACGGACGGAACCAGTGGGGCGTAGACTACATCCTGCTTCGCCCTTAACCCAATAGCGATAGCCTTAGAGGTCGAAGCCTTATACGAAATAGACCTAGGGTTACGTATTGTAATCCAGCTTCTATGAGTATAGGCGCAGCCCTCTAAGGTTCGGGCCCCACTGGTGCCGCGAATAGCTGAAGAAAAGCTGTGGGAGCGGATTGTAGGGCCTACTTCCTATTTATACGGAAGTGAGCCCGGAGGTGGGGCCCACGTCGTAGGTGGGCGTGTAATAAGTATGTCAGTGCTGCACACGTGCAGTGGGGTTTACCCAATAGCGATAGCCTTAGAGGGCTGCGCCTATACTCATAGAAGCTGGGTTACAATACGTAACCCTAGGCTTCCTGGTTGGGCATGGCTACCTACATTCCGATTCCCGCCAACTCACCTCCTCAGCTGCTGCTCATCTCGCTGATTGCCACTACTCACCTGCACCTGCTTAAAACCCTGGTTCCCATCTTCAGACTTCGCCAGTTCTTCGTTTATTCTTCAGTGGTAAACTATCGTCCAGGCCTACTAGTGTTTTTTCCTAGTGAGTTTTTGATGCTCCTAGTGAAGTGAGATAATTTCCTAATCCTGCTTGTTCTTCCTGTTCCAGATCCACATACCAGGCGCTCTGCCTGCCACGTCCAGCCTCCCCTTCTGATCAGCCCAGCTCCACGTCTTCCCTCTACGTGTGCTTCGTCAACTCCTTTTCAGTGTCGTGGACAAAATAAAGCCTTTTTGACACTTCACCACAGTCTCAGTGTAATGCTGCATAGCGGGTTCTCATCTCCAGTCACTTCTCGGGAAACCTAATATATAATCAGCGCGAGCCAGCCAGGAGAAAGAGTCTCTTCAGTTTGAGGGCAAAACAAACACATCTGGTGTTCGCTGTCTGACATTCTTGCAGTTTGGACACACACACACATTCTGCAGAGACTTCCCTCTCTCCTGCCCCCTCCCCCATCAGTTCAATACACACACAGTTTCACATACTTTAGGTATCTTAAAGATATGTTTACGACATAGCTGTTTATAGTTGGCCAATACAAGTAATACATATCAGTTACTTTAATATCACGCACCTATTTTAGACATGTATTGTTCCAGATACTTGACATGCTGTGTTTAAATAAGAATGTCTCCTTCTCCCACATCTCTAGTCTCCTGTCATGCAAACCTGCTTCTACTTCATACAGAGTAATTAAGCATGTTTAAGCCAACCACTCCACAATGTTGTAGCAATTTAGTACCCACACATGAAAGAATAAAACAGAGAGAAATCAATAAAACACAAAAACAGGTACAGTTTAAGCAGTAATTATAGCCATGTTTTCGAAATAGTAGAACTCTACCACCAGCACACTCATTTCATCATGCAGCCCCTCACAAATGAATACATGTATTGATAACCCAGGCTGGCTATTGTCTCCAGGCCTCTTTATGAGCCTTTCAGGAAATGAATCATTAAATAACAAGACTTTAACTGCATTATATCTGAGGAAAATCTCTCTTGGAGTTCCCCTGTTAAGGTGAGACACGGCAGGCAAAAACATCGTTTTTCAAGTACTGGTACATTTTGAGATTTTGTGCTATTTTGATTCTATAACATGTTTTCTTTCAGGCTTTTGGAAGGAAACTGTACAAAATACACATTTAAGTGTTTATTTGACTATAGTTTGTCTATTTGCGTCTGTACATTTCTCCTAAATTCACCAAAAGTTAGCATTCTAACTTAACATAAAGTACCGTGACCGCTGTGTGCACCATGTCAACAGAGGTATCGCTGGAAAGCTCCGTCTCTCCTGCACAATCTCATCGGATCCAAATATGGTCATTTCCTTTGTATCAGCAACCAATCGTGAAAGCACAAACGGGTCTTAAACCAAGAAATGAAATCTCATTGGCTGGTGTCAATTTCTGACAACGTGATTCGTTCACATGCGTCACGTGGTGTGCTAAAACACTTCCTGGATAGCTTTCCGCTAGAAATTGAAATCTCAAAATGTAATTCCTTGCATTTATTATTTATTAATTCCTTGCATTTGGTAAAATGGCAAAAGAACGGCGAAAAAAAACGTTCAGAGAGAAGACAACAACAATTGTCACTTGCACGAAGCAAGGTTATACAAAAAACAAATGACCCTGAACATGAAATGCCTTCACGGAGTGCGTCAATGTGCAAGATGTCATCCAAAGAACAGGAGGGTTTAGCTTGTGCCTCACTGCAACCTTTAAAGGTTGTTTTCTCAAAATGAGTTTTTTCTCCTACGAAATTTGAACTTCAGTAGCACGTAGAGACACCAAACCTTCCAGTTATATTCCTATCAATATTATGAATGCTTTTACAGAAGGGTTTGTGCATATATCATTCATAGCCTGAATTATACAACATTGTATACCTAAAAACCTGGCGAAAATTGATATTTTAGGACTGTTGACAGTATTTTCTGATTTACGGAGTGATACAAAGAGATATCCAATACCCCTTCTGTAAAAGCCCTAGATACTAATATGACTACAAAATGAAACAAGAATTTCGAACCTGGCTTTATCCAAAGTTCAGATTTCGATTCCTGAAATGTGTTAAAATATGTGCATATTTAATCAGATAATGGTTAATTTGCATATTGAAACATGCTATTTCAGAAACCTTGTACTAAAAAAAACAATTGCCTTATTGTAAGTAATTAACTGGAGAAATGTCTAGCTGATACCTTTAAGTTAAAAGACTCATGGGCCCCTCTTGATATCTGGAAACTGCAACAAGACTTTCTGCCATTCAAATTTAACACACTTCTTATATATCAGGTGACATAATCTTCAGTATCCTCGAGATAGAGAACCGCAGTGACGGGTCCTAAAACCCGGAAGTAAACTTCTTCCGGTTCCTTCGTCAAAAACCAATGCAATTTTTCCATAGGATTTTGGAAAATAGCTCGAAATAAGGTCTGTGGTTGACACACGTTTAAGAGAGGGATCATGTTTTGTTCAGCCGGATAATCTCCACATGCCTTTTTGTTTTGTTTAATGTATACATGTCAAACTGTGGGAAACGATATTTCGATATTTCTGGATGTATAACACATTTACATTTTTGACAATAAAGCTGACTTTGACTTTCGTGCGCTTGCATATTTTAACAAAGCTTTTCATTTTATCCATCTATCCATCTTCTCCCGCTTATCCGTGGTCGGGTCGTGGGGGTAGCAGTTCCAGCAGAGAGCCCCAAACTTTCTTTTCCCTGGCGACATCAACCAGCTCTGACTGGGGGATCCCAAGGCGCTCCCAGACCAGCGAAGAGATATAATCCCTCCGCCTGGTCCTAGGTCTACCCCTTGGTCTCTTCCCAGCTGGACGTGCCTGGAACACCTCCCTAGGGAGGCGCCCAGGTGGCATCCTAACTAGGTGCCCGAACCACCTCAGCTTTTCATTTTAGCCACACTGAATTTAACTAGAAGTCATGGCTGTGTCAATTACCAGTCTGATATCGTTTTACAAAGATGACAAGAAGAGTGTAGATAGAGGAGAGAACCACTACAAGTCAGGACACGTAAAACAGTGCAGCCTAGAAGAAGGTGTGCTTAGATGTGTTGTCAGGGCGAGCATGAGGGACAAGGATTATAGAGTGTCGGTGAGTAGTGATAGCAAGAGTACCGTTAACCTAGAGTTAATTTATTCACATTAGTGACATTAATTACCATCAACAAATCCATTGAATGTGTCACATGAAATCTGTATTACAAATATTACACACCAGAAAACACAGAAATAAACATACAGTAGGCTATAAACAATTAAAGGGATGATTGGGAAGGCATTACACGTGTAAATATATTTTAAATAATAAAACAATCCCACCACCACAGGTATCTACAGGAGAAGAGGGAATTCTCTCCACAAAATGTGAATGCCCACGTGGAGAATGGAAATGCAGTCATGTGGCTGCATTAGCCATCTTTGCCATCCACAGTTTCCGCTGCACTGACACCCCCTGTCAGTGGAAGAAGCCAAAGGCAGCTACACATACGCATTCAGTGGAGGAGCTATTTCCTCCAACCAATAACTCACTCAACCCGCTGACAAGAGAGCCCACCTCCGAAGACCGTGACTGGCTGAGGGACAGACTCGGGGGCAGGTTCTCAGGAATGTCTTAGCTTCTCTCCCCCGAGCCAGAAGAGGAACACTACAGCTTGGAAACACTTACTTTTCCTGAAATTCTCAAACCTGTTGGGCATCAGGGACCTGAGGCAACTGTGGCAAGCATGGCATAGTCTGAGGAGCAACAGAGGGCAATTCAGGTGGCTACACCGGTCAGCGAACCAACCCAAACTGGCCTTGGTTCAGGAAAGGAAGGTTGACTGCCAGCAACGTTGGAGCTGTCCTGAGGTCAAAGCGTGTGACTGCTGCCCTTAGTGCCAGGGTGCTAGGGCAACAACAGGCCCTTGATGGTGTTGTGTCTGTACAGTGGGGGACTATGAATGAATGTGAGGGCGTCAGGGCATTCACCACTGCAACCCAGATGCAGGTCCATGAGTCAGGTTTGTGGCTCTCCCAATCAGGAGTGTTGGGGGCATCTCCAGATGGTGTGGTAGGGTCTTCCGCTGTGCTGGAGGTAAAGTGTCCCTACGGAGCCAGGGAAATGACAATTAGTGAAGCATTGCAAATCAAGGGCTTCTGTGTCAGTAAGGAGGGAGAAACATTCAGCCTACGTGAGGAGCATCCTTACTGGCACCAAGTGCAAGGTCAGCTTCACCTCACTGCAAGACAGAAGAAGAAATTAAGAAATTGTGAATCGTTTTTTAATTTACATTTACTCGCCTTTGCAATGTTGTGGTTGTTAGAGTGTTAGGTTTCCTGTCAGCTCGTCTGTTGGGAAGATATAACATATTAGTTTCATGGAAGTCACACCGTCACATATAAGTTAAGTTAAAGCCTTTTATTGTCACTATACACAAAGTATAACGAGATGCAGAGTGCAACTCTGTGCCGGTGTGCAAAAAATATACAAACAAATACATAACACCAAAAAACACAGCAATAGGACATACAATCATACGGGGGAATAAATAGTTAAAAATATTGACGTAAAAAAAATAGTATATAAAGTGCGTTAAAAGTGTGTGAATGTGTGAGAATGGTTACAGTTATTATTATGTGTGGTGGTTGAGCAGCCTGACGGCCCAGGGGTAGAAACTGTTTTTGAGTCTGTTTGTCCGTGACTTGAAGCTCCTGTATCTCCTCCCAGAAGGCAGGAGAGAGAACAGTCTGTGACCCGGGTGAGAGCTGTCCTTTATGATGTTATTAGCTCTGCTGAGGCAGCGGGAGGTGGAGATGTGCTCCAGAGAGGGCAGGTGGCAGCCGATGGTTTTCTCTGCCATCCTGATCACTCTCTGCAGGGCTTTCTTGTCCGCAGCTGAGCATCCTGCATACCACCCCGAGATGGAGTATGACAGCACGCTCTTGATGGTCGCCCGGTAGAAGGACACCAGCAGCTTCTTGTTAAGTCGGTTTCTCCGAAGCACCCTCAGGAAGTGTAGTCGCTGCTGGGCCTTCTTAACTGCTGCAGTGGTGTGTGCTGTCCAGCTGAGGCTCTCCGAAATGTGAAACCCCAGGAACTTAAAGGTGGAGACCCTCTCCACTCTCTCTCCATTGAGGTGAAGGGGGGCGTGTTCTGGACGGTGCTTTCTGAAGTCTATGATGATTTATTTTGTTTTACTTGTGTTCAGATACAGATTATTTGATGAACACCACTCAGACAGCTTCAGGATCTCGTCTCTGTATACCGACTCGTCGTCTCCCTTATGTATTTGGCCGACCACAGTGGTGTCATCTGCAAATTTGATAATGGAGTTAGAGGGGTGAATGGGAGAGCAGTCGTGTGTGTGCATGTAAGAGCATTAAGACATACAGTACATCGGCTAAAATAAAACATCTAAAGATGTAACCTTGCACTTTGATAAGTCTCGTGGACATTTTCACTATTTTGACATTTTTATAGATCAAAATTGAACTAAAGAAATAAAGGTAGATTAATCCATATTGAAAATAGGTGTCAGCTGCTACACTGATTATAATAGTTATATTTCTTAATTAATTAAGATAATATATTACTGTATTGATCCCAATTTGGGAAATATTTGTGTTGCAGCAGCATAACAAGAAAAACAAAATATAAGTTATTATATATACAAAAGTATGTGAGGGATGGAATATTAAATATTAAATTGAATATAAATGTAAAATGTACATGTGATTGTACGTCCAAGAGAAGCTATGGAGCAGAGAGTTCTCTGCCAGCCAGAGGTGATTTGTTATTAGTTCAATATGTCAAACTGATTTCCCTGACTCCAATCTTTAGTTACATGGTGAAACGTTATGCTGCTTGTACTAATTAGACTTATCATATAAGCCACACAGGTTTTAATAGGATGTATTCATTATCTTTACTTATGTTCAGCAGCGCCATCTCTAAAACGGCGATACAGTCACTGCCCATCATTTTCATTTCACCGTGACATGGACAACAATGTAACGTCAGTTTACCTCATGGTACGAATCCAGACTCTCCTTTAGAAAACATTGGCTGGGAAACGATAGAACGAGCACCTTTCATGCAAAGACCTGTGGCTGCAACCCGGAGCGAAGCAACAAACCATTGCGTAGCTAACTAGTAGCGCCAGCTTTAGCGAACGAAACAAACTGCCGAGTAAAATTGGAATACACTGGTAATTGATTATTCTATAATTCTGGGGAAGAGCCGAGAAGTGCCACACACTGCAGTTCATATATTGGCCGGGAGGGACTAACTGCAGAAAGGAGCCATTTCCATAGACCCCCATGTTAAAATGCCCAACTTTACAGCATAAAAAAACATGTTTTTACCCATGGATGCAATACATATTATTATGAATATAGTTAGATTCCACCTTCATGATTATGGATCTGTGAGTGAATTGTTTTCTAACACAACCCTTTTATTTATATTAGGTCTTAAAGTGTTTGCAAAAATTAGGGCGTGGTCACATTGAGTAACGGCTCCGTCAAGTGACTGCTGCTGCTAGCTTCTCGTCTCTCTGCTAGCTGCTCCGTGAAGCTACAGGGACTCTGCCTGCTCAGCTCATCCAGGGAACACAACTTGACCCCGGCCGTGGTTGTTTGTTCTTCATGCTTATATATCGGACTGTTGTGACTCGCTCTGCGGTTAAAACAGACGGTGCATGAATGTGGTTTTGCGGTAAGTGAAATTTGAGTACTTTATTTATGTGTTAATGATTTTAATCAGCTACGTAATGAATGTTAAGGCTTGGGTTAGAATATAAGCGAGTGGTAGCTACATCGGTGCTAATGATGCTAATCCTAGCCTCCAAGTTAAAATCATAGACTGTATATATAAAAGTTAAAACGAAATAGACAAGTGTTAAGTGTTAAGTGCGATAATACTGTACAACAAACGGCTTCTGTTTGAGGTTGATAAAATAAGGTCATCCTTGGAGATATTTTATTATGTAGGTAGAACTGTATGCATCTAAGGTTAATTTAAATTGGCTATGCTCAAGTATGTAGACAAGCTAATGTCGAAGTAGTGTATGTGAAATCAGCCTCACAATAAGATGTGTGCATATTACAATTATTAATGTCATATTTCAAGATGATTACTTAGATATTACAATATGGTTGGTTGAGCTGGAGTTCATTATCGAGCTTACACCTTAACGTCACAGTCATCTGAAGAACGAACCCAAACCTTGTTGTTTTTATTAATTGCATTACCAAATGGGTATCAAATAAACAGGAAGCATTGGTAACACAACTTCCAAAGTTACAGTCAAATAAAAAGGACCCTGACTCGGACAATACACAATCCAACATGTTCAACAGCAGAGAATCAGTGATATTGTTTGTACACATGGTACTTTACATATATATATCTGTTTGTTTAAGGTGTCCAGGTGATGCAGACAGGCTGGACCAGAGAGTGAGAGACAGAACTGGACTCCTCACAGCAGTGAACTTCAGCTCAGGTACTAAGACTCTTTTTTCATACAATCCAAATAATCAAGAAAGATATTGGTTTAAATGAATGAAGTATTGACTTTAATACACTGATATACATTCCATTAAACAATACTAAATACTAGATCACCTACACATCAGTTAAGTTGAGGGTTTATTCCATGCAAAAAGTTACATATAGATATTTAGCAATATGACTGTCAGCTTTCTAATTTAATGTATTGAAGGCAAAGATATTTAACACATAGTGAGAACTGCTACTATTTATCTCTCAATATTGTCTGTAAAAACGTGGTAAAAGTTATTCTTTCAGTGAGATAACAGAGCAAGCTTCTACAGTTGCACTACGTTTTGATAACAGTTACATATTATTTTGATAATAACATATATTTCAATGTTTATGAATTTCATACTGTTCATTCATAATCTGATTGTCTTTGTAGCTCACTGTTGAAATAAAACAAAAACATTACAATTACAAAATAATTATATCTACAGCCCCTAAACACACAAACACACCGCTTTCATAAATAACACACTTGTTCTGCAATAATGTGTTTTATGTTTCCTGTAATTTTTGTTAGGAAAGGACATGCCTGAAAGACACAACATGTTCTCCTTCTCTGAGGGTCCAAGACAAACATTAAAAGCTGATGTTATGAGATTTTAAGACCAGTACAGGACATTCACTAAGAAACTACTTTTATTGTGAAAACACAGTCAGCTGATCGAATGCAGCTATTTCCACATCTACACTCCATCAGTGGGACGGGTGGCGCAGTGGTCTGTGCATCTGATCATCAGATAGATCAAGGGGGGTGCTGCGGAACTCTGGTTCGAAACCCGCTCCTGCTGCCACCGCGTCAGGCCGTTGTGTCCTTGGGCAAGACACTTCACCCGGATTTGCTCCTGTGGGTATTGTCCACAGTACATGTATGATACTAATGTGTACTTGTAAAAAAGTCAAGGATCTAGAACTGGTACTTAGTTGTAATGATACAGTCTTGTTATTATGCTGTTTGGAGGAGGCCTCACAGGTAAGAGCACTAACTAGCTACCATCACATGTACCTTAGCTTGATTTAAATGTATTAAACGTATAGTTAAGTGATGGCAAAATATAAATAACTAATGTCATGCAAACATATTAATATTTGCTTGATTCCAGTGTTGCATTTAGCACAATTGCATACAAACGTTAAGATATTTTAAGATTCTAAAGTATTATGCTAAGAACTCAATAACTTAGATTATTATTTATAGTTTTGCTGAATAGTTTCATGTCCGCTTACCTTAGAAACGTAAAATGTGACGGCAGCGTGCAGATGGGGAGCATATTAGCTTAGCTTGGTAGTTTCAGCTAGCTCTGGAACTTCCAGCTCGGTGGCAGCAGGTCCCGCCTCCGCTCCGCCTCCGCTCCGCCTCTTTGCCCTTATTTGGAGAAGGCGGGAGTTGAACTCTGACGTAACTGTTGAGCCATTAGTGGCCGCCACCGCCTACTAAGGGCTTCTCGGCAACTGTGCAGAATCCTATGGGTGACGTCACGTACCCTACGTCCATTTATATATACAGTCTATGGGAATAACACAACATAATTGCACACAATTTAAACCTATTAATGTTGTTTAATTAACAAAGGTAATCTGGTGTTATTGAGTTGATGAGTAGTGGAGATATCACTGTCAAATCAATCGACAGTAAGGAGAGTACTTACTTCCGGGTGTACAATTCTCCGTTATCCAATGGGAATGGACGCTCACATTGCCTTTAAGAGCTGCCGACATAAAGTAAGTAAGTAAGTTAGTCAAACTTTATTTATATAGCACCCTTCTCAACACGGATGTACAAAGTGCTTTACAGTACAGTACACAGGACACAACGGGTGCGGTGCTTCCATGAGCGTCAAATACCGCCGCCGATGGGAATACATTGCAATCAGTTGAAAGCTCTTTGCGTCCGTTTATGAAGCTGAAGGAGCCTCGGCTCGTCACAACTGCACGCCACGGGGTCCCTGACCAAGTGTCGCTCCTGGACGCTTAGGGAGTGAGAGTGTGTTGCACAGGCATAGATTGCGCAATAATGTATTGCGCACCTTGGAGGTGCAGTGCAGGCATATTGTCATTCAAGAGATGCGTAGTTCTTTTGGAAAACATGTTTTTCTTTTAGCCTATTTACCTCGTTAGCATAGACAATACTCACATTACATTGACACATGCATTATTTGTGATTAAAATAATGGTTATTGGTAATGTATTAGCGACCCCCACAGATGTATGATTTCACTGCGTCCATGGGAGATCAGGCCCTTCCTTGTGGGAGCTCAGTTCCCATTGGCTCCCACATAACTCGAACCCTTTGTACAGCACTTTGGCTCGAAAATGTGCTATATAAATGAAACTTTATTTAATTTTATTTGCTTACGTACAGAGACAATATTTTTTACAAGAGATGAGCTCGATATATCACTAAACATATACAATCCCTCAGATCTGTCCACAGGTATTCAAAAGGATTTCCAGCATTGCTAGATTGGAGCAGCTGGTCTTGGATCAGATGTTGTTCAGACCTGCAGGCTAAAGTTGACGGAGAGGAGCCGGGTTTCGGGGTCCCTGCTGATCAGCGGCAGGCGGAGGTCGTACTGAGAACTCTCCCTCACGCTCTCTGTCCATGCCTCATGCAGGCCACTGGCGTATCTGCAGTACCAAACACAACCAACACAATAAGAAAAACTATTCATACATTTTCCACAGGGTATAACATTGGTTAAATATTGCCATTAAAAGCTGTGGACTGTTATTGCACAACGCCATGAGCGTGAAAACGGATTGCATTATGGAAATTAATGAAGTTGTAAACAGAATAGAAGGTGAGATTATGTTATCCTTATCAGCAGACAAGGCGTGGGTACAGATAGTGGTAAAGGAGGGTTAGATCTAGGCGGTGGGGGGGTAATGTGAGGATAAATGCTGATTCATCTGAGAGAGACTGGGAACACAGAATATGTCAGGGCGCAGTACAGCTATATCAATCCGTAAATTGCCACGATTATGATGAAAACTTCAGCGCGCACTGTGTGCTCCTTATTGGATTTCTGCTGTGAGCTTCATTTCCTGATAGTGGCACCGCAGACGCAGAGGCAATCAAAGGCCTTGGTCACGACCATAAATCACACTGCATATTGTCTGTGCGGGTAATGAGAGAGCATGCCCACCCTGTTCCTGAATGCAATATGTATAACAATGGTGGCATTCATTGGAGAGAGCGCGACGATGATTATTCCTGCATAACAAGGGCTCTAATTTGTGATGGGAGTAAATTGAGGGCAAATAACTGGTGTTGTTCATCATCGCATTGCTCTGCTGGGGGGTGGGGGGGGGCATGAAGTGAAGAAGTGCTGGCAAAGCATAAATAATGAGTGTGTGTAAGTACTTCTGTGTTGTGCACTGATATGGATCTCATTCATAAAATACTTATTAACACACTTCTGTATCATTTTATAATACCATGCATTCCCTAACCCTAACCTTCCACAATGCATACACTAATTCCAACTACTCTCATACTTACATAACACTCAAACTTAATCTCTAAAAGGCCTGCAGAAATGATGATGAACAATTCTCACAATGAAAAGTAAACAGCGGTGTGTAGATTATCATCTGCGGACAATCCCACAATGCAATGCATAATCTTATAGATCACAGTATACAGTCAAGAAGAGACTATTTCTACACGGACCCTCAATATTGCGTTAAGCGTGTTGTCACTTCCAGTTGTTGTTGTTGTTACCTCTGGGTATCCTGTGTGTCTGTTCTGCTGCTGATAGCTTGTATTATCTTAACTTAAATCGATCGTGTTCAAATACTTGATCATGACAGCTACCTGACGTTGTAATCACACATTACTACAGTTTAAGCACTCACAACTCCCCTTCACAGCGCAGGGGTCTCCAACACATCGATTGTGAGCTACCGGTAGCTCGCAAGCCTTCAATAAGTAGCTCGCCAAGCAAATCCAAAATGTAACAAATACACGAAAAAAGGAAATGTAATTAAAATAATCTATCCTATGCATAAACGAAACCTCCATTATAGCGAACTCTATCTACTTACTACAACTCTATATAGTTAGAAATTAAAATCAATGTTCATATGGCGTAATTTGAATTAAATACACTGTATTTAATTCAAATCTGTTTTATTCTAAAAACCGAAGATTCACACATGACTTCCGGTTTTCCGCTAGTGAATTTCGTCATTTCCGGTTAGCATTAGCATGTGGCGAAATGCTACGTTTTCAAAACCGTGAATTGAAGGTGAAATGACATTTGATGTTGTGCACTACACACACTGGGATCAGCACTCATTTATTGACGCTGAATAACGTTTATCAGGGAATGTTTAAATAACCACAGACACCAAAATGATGTAATTTAGCAACAGAAAAAGGCAGGAATTGACGACGTCGACGCTGGCCAATAGGAGAAGACTTCAGATGGCAACAGGAAGAGGAAGCCAAGAATCGACCTCTTCTTCTCCTGACGCATGGCGAGAGAGCCTCCAGCTTGCAATATAATTTGTACATCATTGCATCTTTTGTGTAATTAAATGCTGTTAACTTTTATAGGTTTCCCTTGACTCTTTTCAGTCTGTCCTGCTCTCAGGGTTTAATAATTACTAACATGTGTTGCGCTTTACTGGGTGGACTTTGAGAGAGGAGAGAACTGGAAGAGAGAGGAAGTCTATAAGCTAACTAGCATCACACCAGGCTGCACAGAGGGGAGGACAGGCTACAGACTCGCTGCTGGTGTTAGCATAGGGCCTAAATGAAAGGTTAGACGGTTACCTGTTTCATTCAAAAACTGTATAGTTAAATAACTTAGGTGCAGGCGCTGGTAGTGAGTTGTAGATTGATCTGTGGTGTGATACGGTGATTGCGAGTGGTGCGGTTTTGTTTATAGTGTTTCTTCGGCGCCGCCCGCTTAATGTGAATATGATATATAGCAGGGATGGGCAAATGGCGGCCCGCGGGCCGCATGCAGCCCCCACCTCCTCTTTTTGCGGCCCTCAGATTAATTTATAAACAACTTAATTCATTAAAAAAATATATTTTTTTCATTTGTTTTACTTGTAGTACTACCGTCCACTAGACTCATAGTTACGTCGCGAGCTGCGTACATGATTTCAAAATACCGCAAAAATAATCTGTGATGCATTTGTGTGTATTGTGTTTGTTTCCCGGGGAAACCCTCACAAGAAACACTGGCTGTTGTTATGCCTGCTGTGACGTTAAATTGCCTCTTGTAATTATGCCTTTACAAGCTTTAAAGTTGTATTTATCATCTGAATTTGGCAAAAAAAGTTTAATATATAAACAAACTGTCACGGACCCTGCCGTGTTATCTATGATTACTACGCTTTTCATTCATAATTTCAGTGGGAAGGAGGGGGACTGGCCCTGAGGAACAGCAAAGTGCGGGCGTGTTGACATTCCCCTTATTGTGGAATAAGGGGAATGCAGAGACTGGCTACAAGTGTTTTAGGTTCAAGTTAGACCACTAATGTATGGGTTAGTGTTCATGACTTCATGTTTATGTCATCTTAATGGTTAATCTCAATACACACACACATTTTCCAATAGTTTAAAATAGCTTTATTCCACTGTGTAATAACCTGTTCAATACAAACATGCCACTTGTAACAATTAAATAACATTTCTGTGAACTGATATTTGTTTAGTGAGCTTATTAGAGGATGTTCCCATTTTTTGGGGATGTTCCCTTTGATTGTAAAATGTCAATGAAGATGTCAGACTTAGTATATTTGTTAATAATTACATACAACACATGGAATTTGTGTGTGTGTGTGTTCCAAGTGAATCTGCGGCCCCCTGGTGGCCAGTACATCAATTATGTGGCCCTCACTACCATCAAAGTTGCCCATCCCTGATATATAGTGTTAAAGACCTTTGGGAAGGCACTAGATTATCTGGTTTACATTGGACTGGCTCCAAATAGTGTTAAGATCTCTGGGGAGGTACCAGACTTGATCTGTTTTCCACTGGACTGGGTCCATTCATGTTAGTCTATATGTTTGATGTGTTAAACCGGCATAGTCTGATTTAATAAAGTATATTGTGTGAAGTTTTTAAGCCGAAAAGTATATTTTTGTGGGATGTTCTAAGCCGGAAAGATTGTGTACAAGATTGGTATAAGATCAGTTTTTAAGGTCAGCATCTATAGAATTTAGGGTTAAGATAAATGAAGGTTGTGTTGTTTTGTATTTAAGTGTTTCAATTAGTGTGGTTTTTGTATCTGCACATGTTGAGTGTTCACATTGTTCCCCTCCCCTTCCCCCAGTCACATGAGGTTAATGCTATACTGCTAAGCTATTTAGCTAGCATTACTAGGTGGGGAAATAGTTTGAGTACAGCAGTGACGTGCAGTGAGGTTCATGGCTGGTGAGGCACTGACTCTTTCAGAGTCAGATTTACAAATATTATATTTTGACCTTAATCGAAATGTTTGGTTATTTTCAAAAGCGTTTTGAGTCTGATGCTTCAATTCATTTTAAACAGACTGTTCAACAAAAGGATACCCACAATCTAAATATTGGATTGTTCTTTAAGATCCCATGTTCATTACAATTGTGTTCTTACGAAGATTAAGATCCATGCTCTCCTTCTGGACAAAATCACCATTACATTTTTGTAAAAGTCCTCCTTACCTCCCTCTAGTTTCAAAACAAAAGTCTAGTTTGTTGTTCGCGTCTACCGTCTCTGCGTAGAATAACAGTAGCAACAAGAACATGTGGGCTCATGCTCATGCCCCTTCAGTGCGGCAGAGGTTATGGCTGCCTCTCCAGGTGCTTTTTTCATTGCCGTTGTATGATGAGACCAGCGGGCCTAAATATCATATATACGTGAAATAAGTTATTTAGAGACTATGGATGGCGAGGATAAATGTAATAAAGGGATCTACAAACATTACATTGGTGACATACAGTGAGATGGTGCAGGCGTGCGCTTAGGGCCCGCTTTCCAGCCAGTTTATGTGGGGTGACGCATTCTGAGGTGAGGCAGATCTCATCTGTGCCTCACCTCACCCCACAGTAACTGGCTTGAGCGCGTTCACAAAATAAGTGCCCGCGCTACATTAGTGCCCACGCTCCAGCCAGTTACTGTGGGCTTACGAGAGGCAGAGCTCGTCCCTGCCTCACTCCCATGTAGTTGTAGCGGAGCTCGGCCAATTTGCTGATTTTGACTATAAAAAGCGATTGGAATCATACAGAAATCACATTTACAACACAGATCAGTAGAGACATTTTATTATTATTACTATTTAGTTTTTCTTTAGTTGTTTTTACGTTACATTGGAGTATGACAGGTGATGCTCTGCCTCCCCTGACTGCACGTCGCTGGAGTACAGATACAACCGCTAACTACTGATTAAATACACAGGGATGGTGTAGATCAGGGGTCGGCAACCTTTTTGATATGAAGTGCCATTAAAAAAATGTATTGTTATCAGCGTGCCAACGATCGAGAATTATTAACGGGGGGGGGGTTGAGGAGCTTGACGCTCGTCAACTATCAGCAGGATGAGCCTCGCTGCGGGGAAGCAGTGTGTGGACCTGTCAGCGCAACTTACATTATGCCGAATTTAACAAACACATTTAAATAATTGGTTTAAACGGCATAATAATAAGGACGATTGTCCGTTCTGTGATTTTCCAGAACACACATGTTATGATATTAGGGTCATGCAGAGTGAGATGAGATCGCTGTCCCTTTTAAGAGAGAGATAGAGGGGTGTGGCTTGTGCATGTGTGGAAAAAAAACAACAACAAAAAAAAAGTTAACTTCAGATGACATAGGATATCTTTATAAAGAATACAAAGGTACTACTCAGAGGATTAGTAATTCATTTTTTGATAACTTAGTAATTGTATCCAAGTATTTAAGAAACATGTCACCGCAAGACACTAAGTTAAGAGCATTCACAATGCCAGGCTCAACTGCAGATATTAAGGAGAGAGTAAACACCTGGTCAGATGCTGTGACAGCTAAAAGACAGAATACATGGAACCAATAGAGGAACTGTTGAAGCAGTGGCAAACGAGAGAATTGATTCCAGCAGATGTTCAAACCTGGACCAACGAAAGGCGATTGTGGTACAAGAGTGGTACTCTATCTGGAAGATGAAAGCCAAAGATTGACATATGTGGTTCAAGAAGCAGATATACCAGTAAAGGAAGACACAGCTGAAATAACAGAAGAGGCTCCAGTTATCCAAACTCCAAAGCAGTATCCAAGCATGACCGAAGTGTCTTCTCCCGACATATCAGAGAACAACCGATTTCACCAAGCTTCAATTCAAGCCCCTAATGTGAAATAATTGGACTATAAACTGGAGGAGGAGCTCAACAGAGACTACCAAGTTCAGCAAGACAGATCACATGGGTTAAAAACATCCACGTCATTCCAGCTGGAAGAGGAGCTCAACAGAAGAATGGAAGAACTCGGCAGAAGAATGGAAGCAGAACTCATCAGAGGAATGGAAGAACTCAAAATAAGAATGGAAGAAAGACAAAGACAAGAACATGAAGAAAGAAAAATATGGGAAAAAGAACAAGAAGAGAACAATTACCGAACTGGTTACTCTCCTGAAACAACACATTCCGCAGAAGAAAGACAACAGGCAGATGAAGCACATAATGACATTATGGCAGAAAGAAAAAGGAGAGAAGAGGAATACCAAGAACGTCTGGTGCAAAGACGACTAGACAATGAAAGATTCCAAGAAATGATGGCAGATAGACAAGACGGACACAGTCAAGGGAGAGAAAGAAGAGAACAAAAACAACAAAGAACATGCCGGACAAACTACTCTCTTGACGAATAATATTACGAAGGACAAGGAGACGAAGATGACAACAGCAGTGCACATTCTGTAACCAGCAGACACTCTGTATACCTGGAACCGTCACAGCAACAACAAAGTCTTACACCACTCTCAGAAAACTAGCTACAAGAAACAAGAACAGTAACTATAGCTGGAAGACTCAAGGACCGCACAAGACAGATGTTACCATTGATAGCAGCTGGAGAAGGACGATTTCAATACCAAGCATGGACTCACAGGGACATGGAAGCATTAGTGTCAAAGCTACCTCCACTCACCAAAGGAGGTCAGAAGTGGGTGAATTATCTGGAGAAGTACACTGTCCAAGACAACCTGTGCTTGGGAGACATGAGGGCACTGCTTGGACAGATTGAAGGACGACTTGAGGCAAGAGCAGTAGATTTCCAGGCCAATTGCACGCACAAACCAGATGACACTTCATTCAACAATATCAGGCCGAGCTATTGGGCTGCTATTCGTCACATCTACACGACAACACGCAGTTTACATGCCCTAACCAGCCTGAAGAAAGGCACGGAGGAAGACATGCATGACTTCTGGAAGAGATGTGAAGAAGTGTGGGAGGACAGCACGGGAGAACGACATGATCTTTCTCCATCTGTTGAAATGTTGTGGAAGAACGCTGCCATTAAAGCCCTTCCCCCATCAGTGCAGGCATGCCTGGGAGACGAAGTGGGCTTAGACACTAAACCCATCGAAGAATGGAGACTGTAAGGGAAACTTCTGCTTCAATGGAGAGTCAGGACTCAGAGAGACACGGGTCGAGCAGGAGTTCTGATGTCAAACACTGGGATTTAATACAAGCATCGGCCAGAGAATTTCACATCACAAGTCACACAGTCAAAGATTCTGACTGCACGGGTGGGTTGCCATGTCAATTCTGATCCACTTCGCATCTTGGTAGACCCTTTAACCAGTTTACAGAGAGCTAATCAGCAAATTGGGGGAAGGTATACATGAACACCTGGAGACACTGAATCACTTTATCTGACTCTATGGCTCTTGTGACCGAGAGTTGACCGGTCATAAAATTGATAATGTCAGCAATAGCTGAGACTTCCCATTCCTTAAGACAGATAACAGACTTCGTCGTAAATGTCAACAGGCCGAAAGGTCAAATATCTTAAGTAAAGACACAATTAATCCCTAACAGAGACAACATCTCATTCACCACAATTTGAAATACCAGGCAACAAAGAGGGGAAATGATGAAGAAATTAAAACACTAAAACTACCTTCCTACCCAAGTACAGCCACAAGCACCGCAGTATCTTCAACAGCAAACACCTGTGTATCTTCCTACCCAGTGATGTGCGGTGAGGTTCATGGCTGGTGAGGCACTGACAGATTTACAAATATTATAACCCTTTGGAGTCCAGGGCTAATTTGGCCGTTTTCCCATACTTTTGATTTGTCTTACTAAACCCCTAAGGAATGTTTGGCATGTCAATGTTTGGTATCTTTTTTTTAAGGACAACCTCACCTATATAACCTGATAGTTATTTCTGTCATTTTTAGATACTATATAAACATTTTGGACCCACAATCACAAAAAAACGTAAAAACAGATTTTGAAAATTATATTATTTTTCATATAGGTAACACAAACATACACATGAAACCATTTGAAAGCTGGAAATATATACATGGGATGTCACTATGATAATTTGAAAGTTTGATTGAGGTAGCATGAACCTATATACACATGTTATGAACAAATAACAGGTGTATCCATAGGCTTTTTTCCCTCATTTCTCAAATTCTGTCAACAGTGACACAGTAGGCACAACAACACATTTAACCTTTTAAAACCCCGAGCCTGTTTTTCAGGTTGCAGGCTCGAAAATGACATTCCCAGAACAAATGACTATAACTTCACTTCTTAAAGGTTTATATGCATAATTGTTGTTATCAAAGCAAGGTTACATCTGTGAGTTGGATGTAGAAGTGTCAGAATCAATATAGATGTTTCTGTGTCAGATTAAATTCAGATGGAACATAGCAAAAAAATGTAAATTCCTGTCTCCGCCTAAAGAAAACCCATTACTTATAGTGAAGACCAACCTTGAATGATGGGTTAGTAGCCTAAAAGCTTTAGCAATCCAAAGTATAACATACAGATGTAGCGCTTCATTTCAGACGCCTACCCGTGCGGGTCCGTGATCGGCACGGGGTGGGCCCCTGCTGAAAAGGAAAACCCCCCCGCAGGACTTGAAATGCCCCCTTGATAAATACATTTAATTATAATGAAACCAGCTGCAATGGATCATGGATCCACCAGGGGGAGGCGTGAAAAGCTGCCACACTGGAACTCATGTGAAATAAACAGCTGATCTACAGGGATCTGATATAGCGGATATTTGTTAAGATCCATATATGTCACGGATAGGATCATATTCTGTGCTTAAGTAAGAGACATGTAATCATTTACTAAACATCACCATGTTTTTATTTAACACAATAATGTTTAATTCACGTTGGCGTAAGTACAAAACCATCGCTATGTTTTTAGATCAGGAAATGCATCCAGGGTCAAACAAACGATGTTCGATCGTCATCCTCGCATTCATTTAATGTATCATATGTTCGCGAGTTGAAATTAATGCACTACATTTAATCCACGTGACTTTACAACAACAACAATAATCGCTTTGTTTTTATATCACATCCGACGCAGGAAACTGCAGCGGCTCTCAACCGATCACCCTATCCACGGGCAAACAATAATATGTACAGTGTTCATAGTGTACTGTATTATTAGTGTCTAATATTACTGCTATAATAATCACACATTGAGTTGTTGAAATCAGACCGTGTTTTTTTTTAAACGCTCTGAATGAAACGGCAGCTCTCAGGTGATCAGCTGTGTGTTTACACAATAACATATGCATAGTAATTTAATACCTTCCAACACACATTGTAAGAACAGTTCTGTTTCATATGAGTGTTGAGAGCCGTATCCACAAATCTACTAATTTTGCCCTTAGTGCACCAGATTGATACATTTAACTTCAATTTAAATAAAAACATCTTCTGTTGTAACAACAATAACATTATAAATAGTAACATAGCATGGTATTGCACATTTACTATAGCTTTGAGTGTTACTGGCCTGAGATTTTTTTATTACATGAATGAAGGTGACTGAGGCTTTTTAATATAGACTTTTCAGTGTCAGTGTTTGCACAGAACTGTCCCACATTAGGAAAACAGATTGTCTGAGACAACTTGGCACTAAGAGTACTAATATGTCTACCATTTCTTGTATGAGTTTAATATCTGCATGTTCTCTTTTGGTTTTATTAGGACACATCCTGGGGATTTCAGAATGTTACTGGATTTTGATTTATTGTATCGGCTTCATGTCGCAATATATTACCGAAGTCTGAAATGCAAACATTTTCCACATTAGGGCAATTCACCCTACATGTAATAATTTTGTTTATTTTTAACGAAATAAATGTGGTTTAATCCAACATGAAATTAATGTAGGCTATTTACTTAGTATATATCTGACATTAACGATTAACACACTGTTCATACTGCTCACAGCTGATATCTAGTGTATTCATACCCCTCACTGTTTATTCATCATTCAATTCATTATATATTTTATTCTGTAGATTGTGAACATTACTTTTCACTTTACTGCTTGTTGCACCTGGTTAGAAGCTAAACTGCATTTCGTTGTCTCAGTACCTGTAATCTGTGCAATAACAATAAAGTTGAATCTAATCTTGAGCAGGAACTAATGTAGGCTATTTACTTAGTAGGCCTACATATCTGACATGAACGATTAAACACATTTGTGCATTCTTTATGAATGCAAACCGAGTCATTTCGTTTATTTTTAACGAAATAAATGTGATTTAATCCACATAATTTACTGTGTTAATTGTTTACTTAGTATTGTTTAACTTGAATGTTCTTCACTTTTTAAATGCCTCTGTGATGTGCTGCTACCCATTTCCCCTCGGGGACTAATAAACGAATACTATGACATTAACGATTAAACACATTTGTGCATTCTCTATGAATGCAAACCGAGTCAAGCCGACTCTAATAAACAAATACTATATATTGAACGTCTATTGAATGTACTGTATGTATACAGTACAGTATAGCCCAACCATTTACACCTTCCTTTTTTCCCGTCAAGAGTTTGAATTGGAGAAAGGTAATCGGTGGTGCTTTTATAGCCTATTGCATAATAACTGTGTGATTTATATTGCTTTTCAAATGCATATGGCCACCCATTTACATGGCTCTTCCCGTAGATAGATCACTTTACATTTCTGCGAATGAATTTTTAATCACACACGTCTCCCCATCCCGAAAATAATAAAGAAAATAAAAAGAGGAAACAATTTTCAAGTTCAGTTTTCACCATTTTATTTAAAATAACTGACATACAGTAACAGACACATGCTGTAGGCCTATCTGCTGCGGATATATATCCAAATGATCTGCGCGGAGGACAGACCTGGTCCGGTAGACTCCAACAGCTTGGTGACCCCGACGTGATGGTCTAGAGCGGGTAGTCTGGACACTGATGACCTTCTGAGAGGACACCAAAAAACATTGAGTTTACGGCTTTTACAAGAAACCATCTCACACAATCAAAAACCCGGGTAATTTAGAATCAAGGTAATCAATCAATCAATGTTTATTTATAGAGCCCAATATCACAAATGTTACATTTGTCTCAGTGGTCTTCACAGTGTGTACAGAATATCAGTATGACAATACGACACCCTCTGTCCTTAGACCCTCACATCGTACAAGGAAAAACTTCCAAAGAAAACCCAGTTTAAAGGGAAAAATGGGAGAAACCTCAGGGAGAGCAACAGAGGAGGGATCCCTCTCCCAGGACGGACAGACGTGCAATAGATGCCGTGTGTAAATTGAAAAGATAATACATTTGCAACATAGGTAGTCCAAATGTTTGGAAATGCATGTGTGTATAATAGGAAGATGAATCCACGAGGATATCCATCCAGGACCGATGATCCAGGACCACAGCCACGACTCAAGATCCAGCGCTCGCGATCCAGGACACAAGACTGCAGGATCATCCATGACTCCGGATCCCAGCATATATAGACCCCAAAAAGAAAGACATTTGGGGAAGCTGGGTTAATCGGAACATGAGAGTACACGGGTATAGACAGAGAGAAGGAAGAAGTAAGATGTCCCCCGACAAACTAAGCCTATATCAGCAAAACTAGGGGCTGAATCTAATCAGCCCTAACTATAAGCTTTATCAAAAAGGAAGGTCTTAAGCGCACTCTTAAAAACGGATAGGGTGTCTGCCGCCCGAACACAAACTGGAAGCTGATTCCACAAATGTGGAGCTTGATAATAAAAGGCTCTGGCTCCCATTGTACTTTTAGAGACTCTAGGAACAAACAACAACCCTGCATTCTTGGAACGCAATGCCCTAGTAGGACAGTAGGGTATAATGAGTTATTTAAGGTAAGATGGCGCCTGCCCATTAAGGGCTTTGTAGGCGAGAAGAAGAATTTTAAATTCTATCCTGTGTTCTATAGGGAGCCAGTGTAAGGCAGCCAGAACAGGAGTAATGTGGTCCCTTCTCCTAACTCTGGTTAGTACACGAGCCGCAGCATTTTGAATCAGCTGAAGCGACTTGATTGACTTTTTGGTACTCCCTGATAGTAAAGAGTTACAATAATCCAGCCTAGAAGTAACAAATGCATGGACTAGTTTCTCTGCATCGTTTTGAGGCAAGATATGCCTGATTTTTGCAATGTTACGTAGATGGAAGTAGGCGGTCCTTGAAATTGATTTTATGTGGGCGTTAAAGGATAAATCCTGATCAAATATAACACCAAGATTCCTTACAGTCTCACTGGAGGCCAAATTAATGCCATCCATAGTTAGTATATCTTTAGATAATTTGTTTCGTAGATTCTTCGGGCCAAGTACAATAACTTCAGTTTTGGTCGTGTTTAACATCAAAAAGTTTAAGGTCATCCACGTTTTTAAGTCCTTAAGGCAGTCTTGAATTTTATTTAGATGATTAATTTCATCAGGCTTAATTGATAAATATAGTTGAGTATCATCCGCATAACAATGAAAGTTTACAGAATGATTCCTTATAATATTGCCTAACGGAAGCATATATAATGTGAACAAAATAGGTCCGAGCACTGAGCCCTGTGGCACTCCATGGCTAACTTTGGTTTGCGTGGAAGATTCATCGTTGACACGTACAAACTGAGAGCGTTCAGATAGATAGGACCTAAACCAGCCTAAAGCAGTTCCCTGTATGCCAACCAAGTGCTCTAGTCTTTGCAATAGGATATCATGGTCGATAGTATCAAATGCAGCACTGAGATCGAGCAAAACAAGAATAGAGACAAGTCCCTTGTCTGAGGCTATTAGAATATTATTTGTGACTTTAACCAGAGCTGTCTCTGTGCTATGATGTGTTCTAAAGCCAGACTGAAAATCTTCAAATAAATCATTGTTTTTTAAGTAATCACACAACTGTTTTGCGACCGCTTTCTCAAGAATTTTTGAGAGGAACGGAAGATTAGAAATAGGTCTATAGTTGGCTAAAACCTCTGGATCGAGGTTGTGCTTTTTAAGAAGCGGTTTTATCACTGCTACTTTGAATGATTGTGGAACATAGCCTGATAATAAAGACATATTCATAATATTTAATAAAGAAGTGCTGATTAATGGAAAAACTTCCTTCAACAGCTTAGTTGGAATTGGGTCTAACATGCACGTTGATGGTTTAGAAGAGAGAATCATTGAATGTAATTGTTCAAGGTTAATGGCTGAAAAGCATTCTAGTTTACTATCTCGTGTAATATTAGAACTTACGATTCCGGGAGCTGTTGATAACATTATACTGGTCGAAGGCAAGAGGTCATTAATTTTGTTTCTAAGAGTAACAATTTTATCGTTAAAAAAGCACATAAAATCATTACTACTGAGTGCTATGGGAATAGAAGGCTCAATGGAGCTGTGGCTCTCTGTCAGCCTGGCTACAGTGCTGAAAAGAAATCTTGCATTATTCTTATTCTCATCTATTAATGAAGAGTAGTATGCTGCTCTCGCTTTACGCAGTGCTTTCTTATATTCATTGAGAGTAATATGCCAAATTAAACGAGATTCTTCAAGTTTGGTGGAACGCCATATCCTTTCAAGTTGTCTAGACTTTTGCTTTATTTTGCGGGTTTCGGCATTATGCCATGGAGCTAATCTATGTTGCTTTATTTTCTTCTTTTTCAAAGGAGCAACAGAGTCTAATTTTATTCGCAGCGCATCTATAGCACTATCAACAACATGATCAATTTGGGGTGGTGTACATTTTGTATAAGTTTCCTCCCTTACATGCAGACATGCTATCGAGTTAAGTATTGGTGGAATCTCTTCCTTAAATGTGGCTATAGCACTAACGGATAGGTTTCTGCTGCAAGAGCTTTTGACTAATGCTTTGTAGTCTAGTAACAGTACTTCAAAAGTTACTAAGAAATGGTCGGATAAAGCAGGATTATGCGGTTCGACTAATAGTTGCTCAATTTCAATACCATAAGTCAGAACAAGGTCGAGAGTGTGATTATAACAGTGGGTTGGTTTATTTACACTCTGACAGAAACCAACAGAATCTAATATAGAGTTAAATGCAACAGTAAGGCTATTTTTATCATCGTCAACATGAATATTAAAGTCACCTACGATAATTACTTTGTCTGTTTTAAGAACCAAAGTTGATAAAAACTCAGAGAATTCTGATAAGAATTCTGAATAAGGACCTGGTGCACGATAGGTAAGCATCTGCCTGTTACAACAAATGGGGCGAAGCCTGCGAGCTAGTTCAGGCAGTCAACTCGAGCACTTATGCTGCATTCATACATAACGCCCCCTTGCCGCTCTACAACCAACCAAACAGAGTCTCCTTAATATGCCGCTCTATTTAACCTGCCAGATCGCTCACCATGCATTGCTTGCTGCTGCTATTGATGCAGCTACGTCGCTGCTGCTTGCTGCGTTCATTTGCTATTGCTGCATTCATTTGCTATCGCTGCGTTCATGTTCGTGCTGCTGTGTTTCATGTTGCTGCTGCTTGCCTGCCGTTGCTGTCCTTGCAAATGTCTATTGCAATCTCCGACTCTGGAACCGAATCGTCATACGCAAGAAGCCGTAAGAAATGCCTCATTCCCGAAACACAGGCTAGCTCAGAGCATGGTTCAGACGCCGCTGGAACGAGCCACAGGTCCCGCACGACACGCATTCAGGTGTCCCTTCCGTCCTCATCTGGAGTAGCTTTTAATATCCTTTGGGCCAGAGGAAGTCCCGAGTTCTACGCCAGCTCCGGTAACAACCCCTCTCTTGTGTGTCAGCTAAGAGTCGCACTGTCTCTCGGTCGGTGGGTATTTAAACAAAAAAGGCAGGAGCAAGCTGACTCCGGCATTCCCAAAGTACCTGCCATCCTGTCCTACCATCTCGAAGTAAATCAGCGCTTGAAGCCTTTAATTGCACGATATATTCCCGTGAACAAACTCGATTTCCTCTACCTGCAATGTAAACAAATGTTTCTACTTCCGCGTTCAACCACGTTGTGCCACTGACGTCACACTCCCGAGGATTCTGGGAATTGGAGTCCCAGATCCAGCCACGAGTTCTTGCTTCCTGACAGGTATATAATACTATTCTGCAGAAGCAATGTTTTATTATGGAAATATTTGGCCTGCAGTAAGTCATATTTGAGGCAATTATAAGAAATGCCTCATTCCCGAAACACAGGCTAGCTCAGAGCATGGTTCAGACGCCGCTGGAACGAGCCACAGGTCCCGCACGACACGCATTCAGGTGTCCCTTCCGTCCTCATCTGGAGTAGCTTTTAATATCCTTTGGGCCAGAGGAAGTCCCGAGTTCTACGCCAGCTCCGGTAACAACCCCTCTCTTGTGTGTCAGCTAAGAGTCGCACTGTCTCTCGGTCGGTGGGTATTTAAACAACAAAAAAGGCAGGAGCAAGCTGACTCCGGCATTCCCAAAGTACCTGCCATCCTGTCCTACCATCTCGAAGTAAATCAGCGCTTGAAGCCTTTAATTGCACGATATATTCCCGTGAACAAACTCGATTTCCTCTACCTGCAATGTAAACAAATGTTTCTACTTCCGCGTTCAACCACGTTGTGCCACTGACGTCACACTCCCGAGGATTCTGGGAATTGGAGTCCCAGATCCAGCCACGAGTTCTTGCTTCCTGACAGGTATATAATACTATTCTGCAGAAGCAATGTTTTATTATGGAAATATTTGGCCTGCAGTAAGTCATATTTGAGGCAATTATACAGAAGTTGATTATATATAAGTACTTATACTAGGCCTACTATAAATCAATGAAATTAAAAACGGAAATAAATTAATAATTTCCATCACGTGAATATGAAGGGAAGCTCGATACATTTTTGACCATCATTTTAGACTTCAAAAACGTGCTCCTACAGTGTCTTTTCTATGAATACCATGAATCATTCTCTGCCAAGCGGCCATATACATTTAATCACCTACCAAAGAAGAGTTTTTCCTCACAGGAATTAAGATCTGCCTGCAATATCTGCCCCTCGCTGGGTGTGCCTCAGGAGGCTTCATGCTGCAAATCGTTTCCAAGCTCTTCCTAATCACAGATGTTCGTCAAATGACCTTATCACAGGCTTAAATCAAGGTTTCTTAGCAAGTTATGCTGGCTCCCAGGGACCCATGTCTGTTGAAACCTGCACTCAAGACTGAAGTTTGCACTGAAGGAGCCAGGAGTATTACACGTGCTGCTATTTAAACGTTTAAAAACACGACAGGCCCCTAGCCTAGTGCTAGGAGGAATTATTCTAGCAACGTTTCTTTATTGAGCCGTGTTCCTCACAATTATTCTGTTAAGACTTTATTAACTACTACAATTGTTCCCGTTTCTTTGCTCTGTAGATGACATGAAAGGGAAAGCAGACATCCCATATGCCTTCTGTGGCATATATATTTTAAGGTTTTACAATCAAATGTGCATTTGGTTGCCTGGTTAACCTTTGCAGGGGGTGCCCACTGCGGGTGGCAGAACAGACCTGAATCCAGTAGACTTCTCAGAATGACTAGAGATCTTCTCATAGTCCAAGACAGTTAACAGGCACAGCAGAATCCCGATATGGGCCATTTCCCCAGACCAGCACACAGTATCCGCGATGTTCCTGGAGCAAAATCAGCACAGCAGCAAAGGACAGGCGAAAAGAGCAGCGTGGAAGCGCTCCGGTCCCTCCGTGGTATCCCCGGGGTGAAAGCAGGCTCTGCAACAGCAGAACCAGGACAGGTGGAAAGCAGGCCCCAGCGGTGGTAAAATCCTCCTGCGTACAGCAGCACACGCCCGGTGGAAGCAGGCCAAGCCCGAAGCGTGGATCCACTCCGTCTCTCCGCGACGACTCCGAGGTAAAAACCTCTCCAGTACAGCCGTATTCTACAGGTGGGAGCAGGCCTCCGTAGATCGCAGGCAGCAACAGGTGGAGCCGCTCCGTCTCTTCGCTCCGTCTCCGGAGGTAAAACAGCTCAGTACAGCCGGCCTCGGCAGATCGCAGACAACTAAAACTACTACTTGTATAAGCAGGGATGGCTCAAAGTTTGTAAGCAGGAGAGCTAGATGCTAACATATGCCAGATGCTAACAGGTAGTGCGAGCCTGTAGAAATTGCGACTGCCTCCAATGACGTGATGACCTTAAGGCACCGTAGTCTTAGGTCACGTTCACACCTGCTTGGTTAGTACTATTGAATCGGTCCCTGTAGCGTTAACCCCTTGATGCGGTTCGTTGGATTGGTGTGGAAGCAGTCCGATACCTCTGCTCCGCCTAAAAGAGGTGGTCTCGGGTCGCTCGCTAGTAAACTCTGGAGAGGTTCATTGCTGGGTGACTAGTCCGCATCAAAACATGGGAAACAACTATTTGCGCATCATCGCTTGTTTTGCTATCTATGCTGCGAACATACAGTACCTATAGGGTCATGCATTCATTCTGGTGACTGCTTACCTCACTGGTCCCCTGTGTACAGAGAAAAGGCAGTGGTACAATTTCATCAGAGCTACCTGTCATCGGTGAAACCTCCTCACTGCATAACGTCTCATTATGTGTTATAATGTTTTGAATGCACGTTGTCTGATTTATAATCCTATGCGCCGGCCGCAGAGTCTGTTGATGTGCTCTCCAGATTAACAGCAGTATGAAAATAACCTGCCAATGCTCCATGATGCAGGCTACTGTAGGAATTGCTGGGATCTGCATTTTATCCGCTTAATGTCCCGCCAATTGTTGAAAAAGCATCTCCGTACAATGACTTTAGTTTACAGTTCATAGTCTGTTTGAGGTTGCCTGGGTGAACGCAAACCCAACCTTCTGCAAATGAAACAATGTAATACACTTGCGTCTGGTGTAAAGACGCGGACTATTCAGCATGAATGCAATCTTAGAGATGGCTATTGCTCAGATCTTTGGTCTTAGCCCCTCTGCGATGAGTAGAAGGTTATGTTCATTCTTTTATAATGACCTTGCGGTGTCCTCAGATCCTCTCTAGTTACTTACAGATGCTGCGCCTTCTGCTGGTTCGGGGGATTTCACAATGAGTGGTTTGCCCCACCAGCTTGCCATGCCCTCGTTCAACCAAACGACTCTGGATCTACACGTCAAGCCCTCAAGGATTTCCCATATTCTGCCTCCAACCAAGAGCATGATTCAAAGCATACAATTCAGCTTGGTACTTTATCTTCTTCTGTCCCAACCTCCTCTGTGTACTTATGCAATAGATATAATAGTTGTTCATGCATTAATGGTATTTTCATTAGAATCCTGCAATCTTCAAGTGCTAAGTATTAAGCCACGCTAGAGTTCATTAATTTGCTCCTCAAGGGCCTTAAGAAGGCACGTCCTCCACGCAATGATAAAGACTGCCTCTTAACTTTGCACCCTCAGCATAATCTCTCCCTTACTGAATTAACTTTGGAGATCAAATATACACACTGTTTTGAAACATTCAATGTCTGACAGTTCTGATTGGGGAGTCAAGGAACCCCGAATAATCATTGCTAAAACTAACACTGTTTTCTTTGTCCTTTATCTTCCATGCTGAACTTCTCGCATCATTGCCCTCTGACACATGCGTTGGCACCCATGTGTATTCGATGGCTGCAAACCCTACGACGAGGGTTCTCCTCCAAGCTGCGTGATATCTGCCTAAGCTGCGACCTGCCCCAGATCGCTATTCCCACTGTTGAAGAATCTGCACAGCCACAACCGCAGCTCTATATCCGCCTACCTCAACCCTGAGTATCCTGGGCCGTCGGTCATCTTCTGCCCACCAGCGCTATATCATGCCTCACATGAATGAGATCCTTGCAGCACAAACAACCATGAGCTCTTGCACTACTCGATGATGAGTAACGTTCAAAGATGTATATCTGTAGAATCCTGTTATTGCATACCAGGTGGTTGCTGGGTTAGATTATATTTATTTCATTATAGTATATTCCCCTCATAGCTGCATGCTTGGGGGGGAAAGCTCATTGTCGCTGCCTCAAAGACCTAGACATGGCAGTCTTGATAGGTAGTATATTCCCCTCAAAGCCGCGGTGCTGAGGGGGGGGGTCGGCACTGGTCACTTCCAGGCCTACACATAGCAGTCTCGCTAGGTAGTATATTCCCCTCAAAGCCGCGGTGCTTAAGGGGGATGGCTTTTCGGGCTGTTCCCGGGCCTTCACATAGCAGTTCATAGTGCATATAGGTAGTATATTCCCCTCAAAGCCGCGGTGCTTAAGGGGGATGGCTTTTCGGGCTGTTCCCGGGCCTTCACATAGCAGTCACTAGGTAGTATATTCCCCTTAAAGCCGCGGTGCTTAAGGGGGATGGCTTTTCGGGCTGTTCCCGGGCCTTCACATAGCAGTCACTAGGTAGTATATTCCCCTTAAAGCCGCGGTGCTTAAGGGGGATGGCTTTTCGGGCTGTTCCCGGGCCTTCACATAGCAGTTTCATTAGGTAGCATATATAGGTAGTATATTCCTCTCAAAGCCGCTGTGCTCAGGGAAGAATCGGCTCTGGGCTATTCCTCAGGCCTACACATAGCAGTCTCACTTAGTAGTATATTCCCCTTAAAGCCGCTGTGCTTAGGGGGAATGGCCACATGGCAGCTCGCCAGGCCCTCTACTTATCAGTCTCACATCACCAGCGTCAGGCTCGGGCTATGCAGTTTTGGGGGATAGTATCTAATCTCCATGCAGTTTTGGGGGTTAGTTATTTAATCATCACTCATCGTGCTATGTATATCTATGGAGTGATGATGCCCGAGCCTAGTCGCCAAACTCAACTATATGCTGCTTCTAATAAACATGTTAAAGGAACACGTGAGTTGTCTGACTGAAATGAGGGCGAAGCCTGCGAGCTAGTTCAGGCAGTCAACTCGAGCACTTATGCTGCATTCATACATAACGCCCCCTTGCCGCTCTACAACCAACCAAACAGAGTCTCCTTAATATGCCGCTCTATTTAACCTGCCAGATCGCTCACCATGCATTGCTTGCTGCTGCTATTGATGCAGCTACGTCGCTGCTGCTTGCTGCGTTCATTTGCTATTGCTGCATTCATTTGCTATTGCTGCGTTCATGTTCGTGCTGCTGTGTTTCATGTTGCTGCTGCTTGCCTGCCCCACCACCACCCCAGCTTCCACCTGTAGGCTCGGGGGTTAGTTATTTAATCATCACTCATCGTGCTATGTATATCTATGGAGTGATGATGCCCGAGCCTAGTCGCCAAACTCAACTATATGCTGCTTCTAATAAACATGTTAAAGGAACACGTGAGTTGTCTGACTGAAATAGATGTGTTTGAAATACCACTACATTTTAGGATTGTGTGAAAATGGCAGAAATAATTGTCTCAGCTAAAAAGTAAAGATAAAACGTAAATAACATGGTGTGCACTAAATAGATCAACAAGGGTATAAACAAATCTGTGATGAGAAGCGGGTGAAACCCGTAATTTATGAGGATCCGCCGCGGTCCAAAGGGAAGGTGTCAAACTAGTAAAACTAGTAGCCAATAGTACAGTGTAAAACTAGGGGAGACTCTAGTATCTAAAGGGAAGGTGTCAAACTAGTAAAACTAGTAGCCAATAGTACAGTGTAAAACTAGGGGAGACTCTAGTATCTAAAGGGAAGGTGTCAAACTTGTAAAACTAGTAGCCAATAGTACAGTGTAAAACTAGGGAAGACTTTAGTATCTAAAGGGAAGGTGTCAGTAAGGAGGAATAGAAAATGGAAGGCGAATTTGCGCGAGAAGAAGCGCTAGGCTTCAAAATCCCAGATGTACGTCACGAGGTTTGGAAAGAATGGGTGGAAGAAGGACAAAAGGAAGTTGAGAAAAAGTATCACAAAAAATGGGAAATTAAAGGAGTAGTATTGATCTGTTGGTTGTCATTGTTGATTCGTAAAGACCTTGTTTTATGTTGGTAAATGTTTTGGTATACCAATAGTTTGTTGTTAGTTGTTGAAAGAAGCCCCCCTTCTCTTGAAAAGGCTGAGAGCTCCAGCTGGAGCCAGTATTTGTACTTTCGGATTCTGTAGAAGAGTACTCTTTGTTTCAATCAGAAAAAGAGCAAGCTATTCATCACAATTGTATTTTTAGGTTATGAATAAAACAAAAAGTAGTAGCCTAAGTGATAAGCAGGAGGGTTTTTAAACGCTTGTCAGTCAGAATAATGTTTATATAACAGGGGAAGCTCATTTGTGGTCAGCTGCCCTCTGTTCTTCAATATTCTGTGTTGCTCCACGGACATTCAAATAAATAAGAATAAGGACATTAAGAGTAACGACAAGATTTGTCCAGTGTATTAATAAATACAAGTGAACACATATTAACCTAGTCAGATAAATAGATACGAAGTCATTCTTATTTCAAGGAAGCCCCCCTCCTCCTGGAATGCCTGTTCCAGCCAGTGTGTCTGTGAGAGTACCCACACCCCCCTCCTTCTTGTTTCTCTCTTCTGTTTGCTCTCTTCTTAAATGCATGAAGAAAGAGCATTGAATTTAAAACAAGGAGTGAATAACATTGAAAATGAATAGATCAATGTGGGAGCTCAAGTAGTAGATTTTGAAATAAATAAGAAACTATAATTTGCTGTTTTTAGCATAGTTTTTGTAGGATACAGTTACGTCACTTTGTGGTTTTATGAGGGGTTTTGAGAACTGATTGGTACCATTGCATTACATTGTGAATGTCATGGTATTTGTCATTAACTAAGGATTGTACTTAATTATATTTCAAGGAAAATAATTATATTACAGACAGTAACGTTAAGGGAAAGTAAAAAGTGGTTCACGTTAAAACTAGGTCTGTCAAGTTAACGCGTTAATAACGCGTTAACGCAAAAAAAAATAACGCCACTAATTATTTTAACGCGATTAACGCATGTGTATTTTTTTTCCTCGGCCGCCCCGTAGTTTCAGAGCGCATCGAGTTTAAAATACCATCTACAAGCTGATGCTGCTGACAGCCCTGCTCCTGCCGCCTGCTTGTGGCAGACCACACTTCCACGCTCACCGGCAGGCACCGACTGGCCATCGGTGTGTGTGTGTCTGTGTGGCCCGAGCGAGCGAGAGAGAGACCTTACGTGCATTACCGTACCGCAGTGTGAACGCGGCTATTGTTGTTGTTAGCATCTGGTGCAAGCTAGCTGCACTAACGGATATAAGGAGCTGTTTAAATGAAAACAGAGGAGCGCTCTATCCACACAACTGCACCGAGCACTTGACTTGATGCAGGAAGCAGACAGCGGGACATTGTACGAGAAGTCAGCACACTCATGATTGCAGCAACATGATTGCAGCAACATGATTGCAGCGTCCAGGCAGCTCCTGTTCGAGCATATGCCTTGAGTTGCACATAGCTCCAACGATCACACTCTCTCACACACACACACACACACACACACACACACACACACACACACACACACACACACACACACACACACACACACCATTTGTATTGAATGAGAGAGGTTCCAGGTTGTTGTGTTTAATATTCATGAGAATATTTGTCATTGTTCAAATGATAATAAACATTAGCATAAAGCATATTTGTCCACTCATATGTTGATAAGAGTATTAAAAACTTGAAAAATATTCCTCTAAGGTACATTTAGAACAGATACAAAATTTGCGATTAATTTGCGATTAATCGCGATTAACTATGGACAATCATGCGATTAATCGCGATTAAATATTTTAATCGACTGACAGCCCTTGTTAAAACAGAGCATTGGTGGCATGTTCAGTTCATTGCTTACTTCCACACGCCTTTCCCCCTCCTTGTCTCTTTCATGACTTTATTTAATGCATTAGAACGATTGTTATCGTAACTTTCCGTGTTTATAGAATTCAAACTCACTGTTCACATTACGGAGTATATTTCCGGAACGGCCTTTCAAAATAAAAGCCACAGGCCGCTGTTCACCAGAGATGCCTTCACAATAAAACAGTAATTAGATTAACAATATATTTAACTTATATTAAGTCCTTAAACATTGATTTTAATTCATTACAGCTTTCAAATACGGCGCGGATTGAATACAGTTATTTGTATTCTGTTACAACATGCTTGTAACACAACTTAGATAAACAATTTGAAAATGAATAGAATTATAATAAATTAAATAATGCTTAGTGTTTAGATAAGAGGCTGCTTGTTTAAATGATGGTCTGGAATGCTGAAAAGATTAAAGTTTAATATTCTTGTTTAGCAAACAAGACATCTGATTATTATGTCACACATAATAATCTTGTTATAGAAACTAGCTATGGGTAAAACGTGTGGTTGTTATACCATTGTTATCATGAACAAAAGATAAATAAGGAAATAGTATCTGCTTAAAGATGAACGGATTTCATACCCTAGAGAGGATTAGTTATTGTGAATACTCCACAAGGTATCTACTAATGTATTGTAAAGAACTTGAATTGACTTGATAAATAAGTGAAGATAAGAAGATGTATTAACCATGAATTAATCAATTGGTAAATAAAAAATAGCGGTAAAGAGAAAACTATTAAAGTGAAGTGAAAAATCATCCTAAAACACACTGAAGAAGGAGGGGGAGGGCATGATGGAGGTATGCACTAGACCAGGGGTGGGCAATTATTTTTCCCAGGGGGCCAAATGAGCAACGGAAAATATTTTGGAGGGCCGGGCCAAAATGCCGAACTCAATTATGCATAATATACATTTTATTTCTATATAAAAAGCAGTAAATGGCATTGTTTTGACCGCTGGTAAGAGTGTATGTTATTATTTGGCAATTAAAAGGTGAGGTTAGCTTTCAAAAATATAATTTATTCAAACATGGCAATGCATTTCATGAGCAAAAAGGCCCTTGCCCTGCAGTTGTGTGTTCAGCGCATTCATCATTGCAGTCACATCAACAGCAAATGTTAAATCTGCCATCCAGTCCTTATCAGACAGCTCTGGGATGGTTTTGCCTTTCATCTCACAAAACTCTTTTATCTCTGATTTCAGAACCCAAAACCTTATTAGCACTTTGCTCTGTTTTAACAAGGGCTGTCAGTCGATTAAAATATTTAATCGCGATTAATCGCATGATTGTCCATAGTTAATCGCGATTAATCGCAAATTAATCGCACATTTTGTATCTGTTCTAAATGTACCTTATTTGGCAATTAAAAGGTGAGGTTAGCTTTCAAAAATATAATTTATTCAAATATAATTTCCAAAATGATAAACATTTTCAGTCACATTAATAACAAAGGGCATTTTGAGTTTCATATACTATTGAAACAAAGATTTTCCTTAGATTTCTAAAGACTTTGTAGCCAAAATAAACAAGATATATCACTGAACTGTGTAACTGTGTAAAGAAAAGTGTCCCAGTTTTGTAGCCTTTTTGACTTTACATGATGCCCATATTAAACATGTAATGTTTTCAGAACTGCGCAAAAAAAAATAATAAAAAAAATCAAGTGTCCCATTTCACTTGTTATATATCCACATTTTAGTGTTCTTCAGTTATTTTTTTCCATTCAGTGTGAGAAATCCAGTCTCTGTTGAGCTTTAACAAGTCCATCAAAGTCAGGTTGAATGTCTGAGGTGGAAATGCGAAGCACAGCTGACAGATGTTCATCAGTGAGAGAGGATCTGTACCTGGATTTGGTCAACGTCATGACTGAGAATGTCTGTTCACATGTGGAGGTGGATCCAAAGAGAACCAACATCTTCTGAGCATGTCTCCTCGTGTTTGGAAAGTTCTCCTCCTTGAGAGCAGAGTAGAACTCAAGCAGTGATGCTGACTTAAAGTGCTCTTTCAGTAGTGAATCAGAATGCAGGTCAATGAGTTCAAGCTGAACATCAGTGGGTGCACGATCAACACTGCAGGTAAAGGGAGAGGAAGCCAGCTGTATTTCATCCTCAACCTTTTTGAAATCTTGAAAACGCCTTGGAAATTCATCATGCAGTGCTCCTAATATGGATGAGTACCTGTGCCCGTGATCAGCTGATGGTTTGACTTCTTTCAGGGTTTTCATGTGTTCCAGATTGTTGCTGCCGAGTTGCCTTGAAATTAATTGCAACGTTGTCATGAAGGCTTTCACATGGCAATGCATTTCATGAGCAAAAAGGCCCTTGCCCTGCAGTTGTGTGTTCAGCGCATTCATCATTGCAGTCACATCAACAGCAAATGTTAAATCTGCCATCCAGTCCTTATCAGACTGCTCTGGGATGGTTTTGCCTTTCATCTCACAAAACTCTTTTATCTCTGATTTCAGAACCCAAAACCTTATTAGCACTTTGCCCAGGCTGAGCCATCTGACAGCTGTGTGGTACCTGACATCACCATGTTCGCTCTCTTGCTCCTCCAACAGTGAAACAAACTGCCTGTGATTTAATGCTCGCGCTCTGATGAACTGTTGTAGTAACAACATCAACCACATGGCTAAGTTTTAGCACTGACTTGTACAACGCTTGCTGATGAATAATACAATACAATGAATAAACACCAATTTCTGCTCTGCGTTGAGTTCACTCACTTTATCTTGCATTCTTTTCAAAAGCCCAACATTTTTCCCTGTCAAATTCGGACATCGTTTACCTCGGTGAACACCTCCTTTCATTGGCCGCATTGCTGCCAGCTCCTCCGTAAGCCTGAAGTCGCGCGTTATCCCCCGGAGAAATATGAGCAGCTGGGCTGTGTCACGGACGTCACAGCTCTCATCCAAAGCCAAAGAAAAAAAGTCGAAGCTTCCCACTTCACTTTGCAGCTGAAACTCCAGATTCTCTGCGATGTCCTCCACCCTTCTCGTCACGATGCGGCGGGACAGCGGGATGTTTTCAAACGCTTCTTTTTTCTCTGGGCATAGCAGTGCTGCAGACTCGACCATGCACTCTTTCACAAACTCCCACTCCGAGAATGGCTTACTGTTCTGAGCGATTTTGTGGGCTATCAGTACACAAAGCTAGTTCTGGTCGCTGCATCTCTGTCTGCATGCAGCTTTGTAAAACAGCCTTGTTGTTTTTCTAGCTTTGCTAGTAAATCCGTTGATGTCCGCGCTCGTTCGCCATCAGTCAAGTTTTTGTATTTCGCGGCATGTTTCGTCTCGTAATGCCGTTTTCAAATTGTACTCTTTAAACACGGCGACATGCTCCCCACAAACCAGACACACAGGTTTACCCTTGACTTCAGTACAGAAAAAATGAGTAGTCCATATTTGTTTGAAAGTTCTGCTTTCGGCATCCACTTTCCTCTTTTTGGCATGAGCCGACATTTTCGCATTTTTCAGGGGTGACAAGGAAGGTAGACACGCATTTCACGTGCACAATTGAAGTGCACGATTGCGTGCACTGTGAGAATAAATGGGCTTCAAAATAAAAGCAATACAGTTTTAGTCCACCCATAAAATATGTAATCTTTCGCGGGCCGGTCAGAATCATCCCGCGGGCCGTATTTGGCCCGCGGGCCGTACAATGCCCAGGTCTGCACTAGACTTTAAGTAGTGGGTGTTTGGGAGTTAGGAGTACAGAGTAGAACCCTTTTCATCATGTTTACAAATTATTCTTTTAGAGTTTTTATTCAAGTGTGAATTTAGTAGTGTTATAATTTGTTACAGTTTTGATCAGTTCAAAGGGAGAGTTTTAGTAACAGCTCTATAAGATCAGACAAATATTTCTTTATATAGGTCATGTTGAAGGGAAAGCTAGTTCTAAACTAAATATAGTATTTCAATTTGAGGTACTGGTTTCACCATTGTGGCATAGTTATTACCATAGGAGGAAAGGGGGACAGCTGGTGCCAGTGTGCGGCGGGGAAACCACCTGCTAGGACCAGGGACGACATCAGGACGGACGGGGCCCTCGCAGAGGAGGTCGACTCAGAATGAGCCATCAGTGGACCGGAGAAGGAGGATCGTGAAGACATCTCTCTAGCAGGCAGCCCAGAAGCCGCAGTAAGTGGATCGGGGGGACAAAGACACGGCAAGCCAGGACAGCCTAAAAGGGGCCTACGCTGTGAGTTCGCGGACGAATCCACAGCAGCCAGAGCCAAAGGACACACAGAGGAAGCTGAGGGCAGCAGGGACGCTGAATACGTCCGCCTGAAGACGTCCGCCTGAAGACGATCAAACCCAAGTGGTGTGCACCAAGGTTCTCTGAACCACTCAAGGTAACCCAGCGAACAGATCATGCAGTCAGAGTAGACGGAAAAGGAGACACGTGGTACCACTGGAGCAGGTGTGTGGAAGCACCAGCACCTACCAGGACCCTCGCTGACACCATCCAGGACCTAGGCCAACTGAACATCAGGCAAACAACCGAAGCCCCCCAACCCCCAAGTGCGGACATCGACTCAACTTCCGAGGAGGAGGAGACAACAGGAGAACCAATGGCAGCCCAGGAGATAACAGCCGGCGAGGAGGCACAACAAGGGACCGCTCCCCCAAAGTAGGCGGTACACCACACGCATCACATACACACACCACACAAGAGACACTCACCTACACTGATACACCAAAGGAACTTTTACAAGAAAAACGAAGATGAAGAAGAACTCAGGACCTAACCAACACCTCTATTGCTCGGCCTTAACACTTTGTTTTTTCATCATTGTTGGAATAATCATTATCATAGTGGGTGAAAGGGGGAGGCAAATCACTTAGAAAACAACCCAGACATTGAGGAAGGCGAAGAAGAAGCAGCAGCAATGGGCACTTTCCCGACAGCACCACCATTACCACCGTATGGCATAATGTGGGAAAGAGAGACAGAAGCCTAAAACAGCTGACATAAATGTACATAAACAATAGCGTTGTTTTGTTGCCCCAATCATTAGAATGGGGCAAAAGGGGGATTGAAGGATAAAGATAAGGCAAAAGTAAATCCTATCATGGAAACGCTAAAAACATTGAGCTGTCTGAGTGGAAAAATAACGTGTTAAAGTTTACTGCTGGCCGGCTACATCCTGTTATCTTCAAGGACAAGAAAACCATGATACGGTATGTGGGGCCCTGACCTTCAAAAGGCGCAACCGTCTTGTGAGAAAACCAGTTAAAACAGAAAACAAAGACACACCGAAATTAGGAAAAAGGGAGTAGGGCCCTGGCCGTGACCTTAGCTAAAACTGTGTGTGGCTGGGCAGAAAAGGCAGATTGCAGCACAGAGAGCACCAAAGGTGGGGGCTTCACAGCAAATACTATAAAGAACAAGATATATTCAGAATTCGAGACTCACTTCAACTGGGATCTCACACTGACGAGCTTGTCACGGTGGGAACTCAAGAAGGAGTCCAAGGCGCTGGCGTTTTGTGGTATAGTACGGATTGATATATCTTTGTTGAACTGTGTAATAAAGTGCTTATTTGAAGAAACAATTCATTGGAGTGCAAAGTCTAGTTTTTGTACAGCTCCCTCAGAACTAAGAAAGGTCATCGGCGGATCCGGACGGCGACCCCGCTCTGGCCATATCCAAACGATCTGCGCGGAGGACGGGCCTGGTCCGGTAGACTCCAACAAGCCCCAACCCCCCCATGTTTCATATGTATGTTGGGGACCCTTTGTTTAAAACTAATTGGCCATCGGAATGTGTGGAGTCACATTCCACAGCTCTCCCCCCTCCTGTGATCCCCCGCACACAGAGAGAGAGGGAGATCGCTCTTCTGGAGTGAAGAGAGCTGAAATATTGATATTGCAAGTTAGAAACGTAAAATGCATTTTGACAGACACTTGGGGGAAATATGCTGCATTTTGAATGTCCGATAGTCCACCATTAACACCTTAGTCCGTCTCGTCTCATCAACGAAAACTAAATATACATGACATACTTTGATTTAGTTGATTTCGCATTAGAGCAAAAGGAGAATATGTGTGTAAGAGTGAAAATGTATGTATGTAAAATAAGAATATATGTGTGTAAGAGTGAAAATATGCTGCATTTTGAATGTCCACCATTTCCACCGGAAATATCAAACATTTAATAAAAGTGAAAAACAATGAACAGGACTTAACGTATTCATCATAATTAATTATATTTATTTCGTTTCGATGTAGGTGATCTTCTACTATATGAACATTTTGGACCCAAAATCACAACAAAAACGTAAAAACAGATTTAGTAAATGATTTTATTTTTCACAACACACACATACACAACGAAACCATTTAAAAGCTGTAAATATATACATGGGATGTGACTATGATAATGTGAAAGTTTGATTGAGGTAGCATGGGATTTCATTCTGATAAGGCAAAAGTGTTATTATAAATATAATACAAATATATATACACATTATGTACAAAAATCTGTTTTTTCTGTCTTTATCTGTGCCACGCTTCAAAGCGGTTTCTGTCAACTACGACAAAGAGGGCAATATCACAGATTCCTCCTCCTCCATGTCAAAAAACAAGCTTAAAGCTTGACTCACATTCAGAGTTCTCTTCATCATAGTTGAGTCTTCAAAACTCTAAATATATCTACATTTTCAATGTTTGTTTGTCACTTTACTCCAATTGCAGTCTCCCGCAGCCTGTCTTCGTATATCTTCGTCTCTCTCCATTTCCCACCGTCTCTCTTCGGTTCCCGCCGTCCCTCTTCGTCTCTTTTCGTCTCGTTTGGTATAACTCCGTTTACCTGATTAACTCACCCCTTCCTGGTAAATACATCCTGTTGAGCAGAATCTACAGTTTCCAGTATTTTCCGTTTCGTAAAATGATAAAATACGGCGAAAATATTCAAATATGTGCTTCCATATTTCATACTTTTGAAATGGATTAACTTTATATCACCATATCTCCGTGTTTACTGGGTCTTTTTGCATGAATCAAAGACTGGGATATACAGTAGTTTCAAGCCAGTACTTTCGACAGAAACACACGGCAATGTTGTCCGGACTGTTGTTTTTATGCGGCACCGGCTTGAACAGGTCATGTGATCTGATCACGCCGGCGTGACGGTCGACTCCAAAGGGTTAATATTAAATACATATAAGTATTTTTACAACTTGTATTTAGAAATACTAATGTTGTAATTATTGATGCATACATGTGTTCATCCATTCAATGTGGCATCTGCTATAATGGGGTTAATGTATGATATTACTGAATAATACAATACATTATAATATATGATATGTTAATTACATTTTAGTTTTATTCATTTCTTATTTCATAGTTTCTCATTATTATTTGTATCACTCATTTTATTTTTGATTTTAGTGATCTGTGTGAATCTGTGCTGTCCTGTTTTTCACTCTCACCCTGTTGCTGTTTGAACTACTGAATTTCCCCACGGGATTAATAAAGGTCCATCTTATCTTATCTTAATGTATAAGTTGATTTACTTCAATCTACTGTACAATATTACAGGAAATATACTGCAAAAAGCAAACTATATACTTTATTTGATCTCACATTTTGATGTTTCTACAACACCCATTGTGTATTTTGTGAATGAAGCGCCATCTCATGGTTAAATCCTATAATTGAACAAATGGGGAAATTGGGCAACGCCCTCTAGCAATTTGGCAACACCCCCAGCCACTGGCATCCGCTGGGCTTTTGACTGGGACACACCCATTTGAGTCTGATCTGGAGTGCTACATCTTTATAATATGTACCCTGTATCAAGATTGAGGCAAAACAAGTGACATTTGACCTGTTTAGAGAGGTTTATGAAAATAAAGTCCAGGCGGAATAAGCTTTGGGCACATTTGGGCACATTTGGTTCCATCAGTGCCATTTGACCTTTTTCAGGTACCAGACTATACAAATCATTGTATTACATTGAATCATCACTACAGGTATTCATTCCACTCAAAAAAAATCTTTACATTACAAATATGTGTGTGTGTGTAGGTGTGTATGTGTAAGTGTAGCTGTGTGTGTATGTAACTGTACCAACGCACCATACAATAAAACTACATGTAGGTCATTGTGTGTAGGTGTACTTGCACAATAAAAAAAAACGGAAACATAGGTAACATTTGATCCAACTGGGGCAGATTTATCTCAAAATGTTTACCAATACACTATAGGCATGTAAAAACAAACATTTTACCAACGTACTATACAATAAAACCACACTGTAGGTTTGTAAAAACATAAATATGTTACCAACACACTATACAATAAAATCACACTAGGTATATAAAAACAATAAAAAGTATTTTTATTTTAAATAAACACTCGCAAAATGTTATACCTACCTGACCTTTATACCTACCTGAATGTTCCAGTATTTAGGTCGTGCCACTCCCTGAAACAGTTCTTTTTGACAGTGAAGCACATAAGGACCTGGCACTTCCTGCAGTACACAGGTGTCTTCACCCTTTTGAGTCCAGCATCTAGGCACCTCCTGCAGTTCTTCCTGACCTTGGTGGCATCTTCCCCATAATACTCGGGCATGAATGTGAGTGGTGGAGGAGGGGGTGGTGGAGGTGCAAGGCCTTCAGCAGGGCCTTCAGCAAACTCCAACAATTCTGCAGCAAGCTGCTCCCTGAAAGTCTTCTGGGTGTGTGGCTTTGTCGTGCTGGGGTCACACCTCACCTAACAAATGTGGAAAAACAAAGAGATTAGATTAATTCACTGGCTTATACTTACAGGATAATAGTGGACTATACATGAATAATATTACACCAAATAAATAAGTAAACACATGTATATTCATTCACTGGCCATTCATTTAGAAAATGTAACTCCAAAAAGACAAGTAACACCATTTAGCATTTTGCCTAATCATTCCTGTAGCTTCTTGGCTAAGCTAACACTGTGATGCAGTTCCACCAAACACACAAGCAATATATAAAAAGGATAATATTGGACTATAAATTAATAATATTACACCAAATAAATAAGTAAACACATATATATATATATTCATTCACTGGCCATTCATTTAGAAAATGTAACTCCAAAAAGACAAGTAACACTATTTAGCATTTTGGCTAATCATTCCTGTTGGCTAAGCTAACACTGTGACGCAGTTCCACCAAACACATAAGTAATATATAAAAACAGAGAGATTACATACCTTTCCCGTGGTGGAAGTTCAACATCCGAGTCACTACCGTCCGGATCCAGGTCTGGCTGGAGGAGATCTTCATCATCCGATGAAGAGTCATCTGGTATGATCATATCTATTGTCAGCTAGCATCTCTAGCACCTGCTCTGTGGTGAAGCTCTCCCTTCTGGCTGCGTAATGCGTAATGCGTAATGGAGCCGGAGCGGGCGTAGTTTATACTACGCAGGATCATATCTTTGGAACCCATTGGTCGATTTGAGTGATTGACACCTTTTCTGAACCGTTAGAGCCAATAGAATCGAGTGACAGTTAGTAAGTCCCGCTAAACACTTACGTCAAGTAGGGAGAGGTTTGCGTAAACATCACGTGAGACAGCATTAGCTCGGGACTGCGAAACGTTATACCTACTCTGCTGCCATGAATGTAATGATAGATTATCAGGAACAATTCTAAAGTGACTAAGAGACATTGGATTAACCTTAAACAACGTTTTTATTCCCTTGAACGAGAGCTTTGATCACAATACAGCAACGGTAAGACATAATTATTGTTATGGTTTTGAAAACTGTTGTTTTTTTCTTCTCTGTTCTGGCTGCTAGCTCAGTGAGTTTGTGTCCTACAGTGATGATACTTATAACAAAAATAATCTGTGGAGTATCAGCTTTCAGATGATATGTAGTTTGTGCAGAAAATATTAAGTTTTGCACTGGAAGTAGCATCTGCCCGTTTTAGCTAAGGGCTAATGTTAACGCTTATTGTGAGACTTGTGTTTTGTTTCGGTAAAAATGGTTCGTATTGTCAATTAGCTGAGATTCTTCTCGTTAATCTGGTATAACACATTAATAGGTTTTTAAATATTAAGATGCCCTGAGACACAGTGTTGTAAAAAAAACAAACAGGGTCCCCGTCGGCGGGGACCTTCGGGCTTCACAGGTTAAAAGCTTAAATAATGTACATGTGATTTCATTCTGATAAGGCAAAAGTGTTATTATAAATATAATTCAAATATATATATACACATTATGTACAAAAATCAGTTTTTTCTGTCTTTATCTGTGCCACGCTTCAAAGCAGTTTCTGTCAACTACAACACAGAGGGCAACATCACAGGCTCCTCTTCCTCCTCCATGTAAAAAAAACAAGCTTTTAGCTTGACTCACGTTCAGAGTTCTCTTCATCATAGTTGAATCTTCAAAACTCTAAATCTATCTAACTATATCTAAATTCTCAATGTTTTTCTGTCACTTTACTTCAATCGCAGTCTTCCGCCGTATATCTTCGTATCTTTCCATTTCCCGCCGTCTCTCTTCGGTTCCCGCCATCCCTCTTCATCTCTTTTTGTCTCTCTTCGTATCACTCCGTTTGCCTGATTACCTCACCCCCTCCCTGGTAAATACATCCTGTTGAGCAGAATCTACAGTTTCCAGTATTTTCCGTTTTCGTATGATCAAATACGGCGAAGATATTAAAATATGTGCTTCCATTATTCATACTTTTTAAATATATTTGTATTAACTTTATATCATTGTATGTCTATGTTTATTGGGTCTTTTTGCATGAAACAAAGACTGGCATATATTTTCAAGCCAGTACTTTCGACAGAAATACATATATACATCCTGTTGAGCAGGATCTACAGTTTTCAGTATTTTCCGTTTCGTAAAATGATCAAATACGGCGAAGATATTCAAATATGTGCTTCCATTTTTCATACTTTTGAAATGTATTAACTTTATATCATCGTATCTTCGTGTTTACTGGGTATTTTTGCATGAAACAAAGACTGGGATATAGTTTCAAGCCAGTACTTTCGACGGAAATACACGTCAATGTTGTCCGGACTGTTGTTTTTATGCGGCACCGGCTTGAACAGGTCATGTGATCTGTTCACGACTTTCAGAGTCAGATTTACAAATATTATATTTTGACCTTAATCGAAATGTTTGGTTATTTTCAAAAGCTTTTTTAGTCTGATGCTTCGATTCATTTTAAACAGACGGTTCAACAAAAGGATACCCAAAATCTAAATATTGGATTGTTCTTTATTAGTAAGATCCCATTTTCATTACAATTGTGGTCTTACCTTGACTTGAAGATGAAGTCCATGCTATCCTTCTGGACAACAATCTCTATTACTTTTTTGTAAAAGTCCTCCTTATCTTCCTTTAGTTTCAAAAGTCTGGTTTGTTGTTTGCGTCTACCGTCTCTGCGTAGACTAACAGTAGCAACAAGAACCTGTGGGCTCACTTGCACCCCCTTCAGTGCGGCAGAGGTTATGGCTGCCTCCCCTGGTTCTTTTTTCATTGCCGTTGTATGATGAGACCAGCGAGCCTAAATATCAGATATACGTGAAATCTCTTAATGTTGCTCTCAAAGTGCACCAGATTGATGCTTTTAACTTCAATATTTAAAAATCTTCACAGGGGAGCATGCCCCCGGACCCCACTAGAGGAGGTGAGGACCCTCCTAGAGGAAGTGAGGTCCGCTCCCCACTTGTAAAAATAGCACTTTACCCCTGCCTATATGACGTGAGCTGATTATCGAGCCTTCATTGCAACAGTCGTGGGTGCACTGTGTGTGTGTGTGCGTGGGGAGTGTTGCCGTAGACAATTCAACTGTAGCGCTTGTGCATTAATGGGAAACCCTAAATGTTTGAGCACCCTCTATGAAACGTCAAGCTACCCCACAGCACCCTCTAGAGAAAATCTCTGGCGCCCTCACTGCTGCTTCATATGTGGTGATTGTAGACATTTGGCCAGAGATTGCCCCACCCAGAAATATCCACCACAATGTAGCACCTCACAATACAGAGGAGAACCAGTGTTAGATATTAGAACAATTGAGGTGGAAGCATATGCCAGGTCCATGATGAATATTTATGTTGGATCAGGTGATTGGGTACATGTAAAAATCCACAAGATGAACTTGTTGCAACCTGTATGGAGTGGACCATGGGAAGTTGTAGAACGCACTGCAGATGCTCTCTGGATCAAAGTTAAAAAGGAACATGTTGGCACTCACTTACACATTGTGTAGCCGTACCGCCACATTTCCTGAAACGGTAGGCAGTTAGAACTGCTTTTGAAAAACTGCTACAAAACAATAAGGAATTGAACATTTTTAGGAAAGACAGCACCAGGAGATAAGTAAACTCAATAATCCATAGAGTGTAAATACATAGAGAAAAACACATTTTTACACTCAAACTGTTTGCATATCATAATAAACAAGGAATTTAGATAGTATAAATAAATGTTCACCAAAGGTAATAAGTATAATGGAAAGTAGACATAGGCCTACACTTGAGTCAAATTACATTACTGTGATCTGTGTCCTCTGCAGGTTTACTATTGTTCTAAGAAACAGTGGGATTAAAATATTGGAGAAAATATGGAGATGTTCTTTGGTAGTGTGTGGAATATGTGATGCTTGAAACATTAACACAAGTATTCCAATTTATAGGAGAAAATGGTTTCCTGAAAGAATTATGTTGGGTAAATATGTAACAATGGATGAAACAATTTTTCGAACACATTTTTGTATAACATTAGTAGACATTAATTGTGTTGTTTAGATGGCATTTAACAACTAAGATGTATGATTAGAAAAAGACAGAGTGGAAAGGGTTGGATTTATTTAACCTCAGTGGGCTAGACTTCCTACAGGTAATGCGTCCCGAGACCTGGACTCCCCCTCTGAGTCAGAAAGGCTACGACCCCGACCCTCCAAGCAGACCTTGACCTAACCCAACAGGAGACTCCTCCTTCTCCATTGAACAGACAGAGAACCAGAGCTGAAACAACAATAAGACTGCATCCAGAACTATCTCTACCTGAGGCATCCAGAACCAAAACAGCATGCTGACATACAGAGAGATACTCTCATCAGTCCCTCAGACAGGACATGAAGTTCCAAGCTGAGCCACGAGATTTGGCACAAGAGCAAAGTATGGGACATGAGAGCAGAATCCGCCCTCCATCAAAAAACATCAGAGAGACTGTAAAGGAGGAGATGAAATGCAAAGCAGTGCAATAACAGTGGCATGATGTGGGCTGCAGATGTAGCTGGGCCAAAGGCTGCCTAAAGAGTTACAGCGGATGGATTCAAGAGCTGATGGACTGAAGAGAAGACAGAATCAGAGGAGTTGGTTGATTATAAGTGAGGAGGCCAGGGTCACAGCTTGAGACAACCAGAGGAGGAGAAAAGAAGAACGGGAATGAGTGAGTTTACACATAAACACACTCATTCACAAAACGCACATAAGAGACCACATTTAAAGAACTTGAATAGACTTGATAAATACGTGAAGACAAAAAGATTTATTAACCATGAATTAATCAATTGGTAAATTAAAAATAGCAGTAAAGAAGAAACTATTAAAGTGAAATGAGAAAATCATCCTAAAACACACTGAGGGATAAAAAGGGAGACATGATGGAAATATTCACTACACTTTAAGCAGTGGGTGTTTCGGAGTACAGAGTAGAACCATATTTCAATCTTTTCATTATGTTGACAAATTATTCTTTAAGAGATTTGTATTAATGTGTGAATAAAGTAGTGATCTCATTTGTTACAATATTGATCACCATTAAAAGGATAGTTTTAGGAACCACTATATAAGAGACATCTTTATGTGTATGGATAATGTTAAAGGGAGAGCTAGTACCAAGCCAAATATAGTATTTCAAGCAGCTCTGTAGCCCCATCCACGAGTAACGTTTCCACGTCAGGTGTTATGTATGCTAGCAGCAACACACAGAGTTAACCATACACACATGGGTTAATGATTAGAGGTAACTGAGTTATTTATTTTGTTAAAGTTTCAGCTATTCTGTCATCAGATTATTTAATACGATTTGTTAAATCATTGTTTCTTTTGATGTGAAATATTATTTATTTTATTTAAATAAAAAGCTATGTTAATTTTGTTCAAAATGTGTTAAGTTAATTTAATAATATGTATTTTTGAATCAAGTATCATTTATTGTCTTCATTGTTAGTTTCCACATGTCAAAACAACCTCAAGCTAAATCTAAAAGTTTATGGCTAAATAAGAGCGTTTGAGAAATTGTGCAAGGCGTAATAGTACGAATAGTCAATTCATCGTTTCATTAATCGATAGATTAATCGATTATCAAATTAGTCGTTTGTTGCTGCCCTACCAGAGACACAGTAAAAATATGACAAACAGTTAGATAAAACAGACCGATAGAATGGCGCTTGACATTCGTTGAAAAAGGGGGTGTATGCACAAAACTGAAGAAGATAAGGTTGTTTAAATAAAGAGTAATATTTAGCTATTTTCAGATAGTTGAACCCTTCTTATATTTTGTAAAAGAACAAGTGCGTTTACACCAGATACGAGATATGAAGATGATTTATGATGTGAAAGGAGGGAGTTAGATGTTTTCCATAACAAGCTAATTGCTGCTATTTTACAAAGTGACATTAAAGGTTTAAGCTAGAAGTCATGCACAAATGAAAAACTTCATATTTATGATGAATATGTATTCTTATTTGTATTTTCTGCTTTTATGAGTTATGTACCATGCAATGTTCAGATGAATAACTCATTGATTTTAATATTATTTACATACATTAAAGGGTATGTAAGGAGGGATTGTTAGAAATTAAAATCAATGTTGATATGGCGTAATTTTAATTAAATACACTTTATTTAATTGAAATCTGTTTTATTCTAAAAACCGAAGATTCACACATGACTTCCGGTTTTTCGCTAGTGAATTTCGTCATTTCCGGTTAGCATTAGCATGTGGCGAAATGCTACGTTTTCAAAACTGTGAATTGAAGGTGAAATGACTGGGATCAGCACTCATTTATTGACGCTGAATAACGTTCATCAGGGAATGTTTAAATAACCAGACACCAGAATGATGTAATTTAGCAACAGAAAAAGGCAGGAATTGCATTGGACCCGCCCCCCGACGACGCCGGCCAATAGGAGAAGACCTCAGATGACAACAGGAAGAGCAAGCCAAGAATCGACCTCTTCTTCTCCTGACCTCGGCTGACCGGACGCATGGGGAGAGAGCCTCCAGCTTGCAATTTAATTTGTACATCACCGCATCTTTTGTGTAATTAGATGCTGTTAACTGTTATAGGTTTCCCTTGACTCTTTTCAGTCTGTCCTGCTCTCAGGGTTCAATAATTACGAACAATATCTATCTAAAACCCTTCCTTCCCCCACCCCCCACAATGAATATCAACCAATCACGTTCTTGCTTGATTTGCGGGACCAGCGTTGCAGTCGGGAAGAAAAGCAACGTGGAGCAGCACCTCACCGCGAGTTTAACCGTGACACTTTGAAATCCCGTGTGTATCTCCCCCACTTTACAAATATGTTTATTTTATTTTTTTAATGCAAGCCGTCATCGCCACGGAGGAGCACACTGCCTCTGTGAGAGAGCGAGACAGAGAGAGAGCGTGAGAGCTAGAGAGAGCACACCTTTATATATTTATTATAGCCTAGTTGTAAAAAATGAAGTAAGAAATCATTCCAATGTGTACTATCGGACAGTACATTTTTTGTTATCATATTGTAAAGATGTTTGGATTATTGAAAAGTGTAGAGCTCCCTTTCATATGAGTGTTGAGAGCTGTATCCATACATTCATTTTGCTCTCAAAGTGCACCAGATTGATGCATTTGACTTCAACATTTAAAAAAAATGTTCCCGGGGTGCATGACTGGGCATGTGCGGACTCCCCTAGAGGATGTGAGATCCACCCCCAAATAAAGCAGGATAAAATAATTAAATTGCATAAATGTTCTTTTAATAAATACTAAAAACGGGTCCCACAGACCCAAACAGCACACAAAGGTTAAAGGTAAGCATATCATAATGTTAAAATGTGCTAAATATATACACTGCAAAAAACAAAAAAGTAAAAGTAGCTCATGATTTGTTTTATTTTTTGAAAATAGCTGTCAAAAGGTAAAAAAAGGTTGGAGACCCCTGTCTTAGCGACTGTAACTCCACAGTTGCCTACACTCCTTTCGGGTTTGCTAACGGTAGCTACTTTAGCTTGATAGCTAGCCATGGCTCTTTCCCCACCCTCGGCTGCTATTTCCTGCTCTACCTGTCTCATGTTTGGTTACTTCCCTACCTCCTTTACTGGTACCGGTATATGTGTTAAATGTAGTATAGTTGCTAGGTTGGAGGCGGGAATCATAGCCGTAGAAGCCCGGCTCCGCATCTTAGAAAGTAACTCAGCTACAGTTAAGCCCATGTTAGCCGGTGCGGACCGGCAAAAGGTAGCTCCTATTAGCTGTCCCCCGGCAACTCCCGAGCAGCAGAGAGACTGGCTGACTGTTCAGAAGGGGCATAACGCGAAACAGGCAGGTCCCCACCAACCCGTTCACGTATCTAACAGATATTCCCCACCCGCTGAGAAGCCAACTCTAGTTATTGGTAGCTCTATTCTGAGACACGTGAACTTAAAGACCAAAGCCTCCACAGTCACATGCATTCCGGGGGCCAGAGCGGGCGACTTTGAGGCGCATCTTAAACGGCTGGCTAAAAATAAACGTAAATACAGTAGGATTGTTATTCACGTCGGTGGTAATTGTGAGGAAAACGTTTATGCAGCAATGCAGAACCAATGCTCAGGAAATGATGGAAGCTGGAAAGTCTTTAGTCAACACACTGATATTTATTGAGAGAGAAAATACGGCCGGAGAGTTCACAAGGTATATTCATAACTTTCTTGTGCAGCAACCAAATCAACTCTGCACAAAGGAAGACAGGAACACAGATCTATACAGCAGAAAAGGAGGGAACTAAGAGCCGCCCTTTCTCTAATCAGTACCAGACATTTGGAACAAAGACTGGTTTGTTATTATCAACTCGCATGGTCCAAACTTCCCTTGTCCTCCTCAAGTTACAGACAAGACTGAGAATCTCTAAATACACAGATCGGATTAAAAATATTCTCTTACAGTCCATTATTTTTATCAATTTATTGACAACATTTATTTATTAACATTAGTCTAAGAATATTTCAGTCACTACTTAAATCAATAAGCGTCTTCAGAGTTGTGTGGGCTCACATACATCAATTACATCAAAAAGTAAAACAAGATTGAAAACATTTCAATCACCATTATTGAACACAGTCACTCATAATAGAAAAATCATCTCTCTTCAGTGTTTGACTTCTTTTGTCAAAAAGCACAATAATAACACACATGAAATACAAAAATATAATAGTAAAATATATGTTTCAAAAATAAGATCTTTTATCATTTATCACTCAGTTAATCTCATTCATCAAACACAAATTCAAAATCAGCTTACATCTCAAAGATTTACTTCAAGGCAATTACTTATTAGAATTTAGGATTATAAGAAATCCAATTGAGGTATAAAATCTAAATCATGAGAGATACAGCTAAAATTCCCAGTTAAGGTATACATTCACAGTGATGGATCGATCAATCTGTAAAGTTACAGTGTCCTCAATCTTTAACATTACTTTACGTTTACTTCATCACGCTTTATTCAAGAGTAAGGCACTAAGTAGAACATATATTTCATTCAAATACATTTGTTCAAAATCTGAAAAGGAAGAATCAGACATTGTATTGTATAACAACCTGAGAAGGAAAAATCAAAACATCTGTTCTTTTTTCAAGGAAAAATCAAAACATCTGTTCTTTATTCTGAGTGTCAACTTTAATCAATTTATCAATCGCTGAATGGGGATACCCATGGTGCAGAAACTGCGATGGAGACCCATGGGTCTGGAAGCTCGGCATCATGCATCAACATTGTGTCATCTACAGTTGAATGCCCCACTAGCCTCTGTGGGGCTTGGAGGGCAGTATTGGCCACCCTCCGTATGGCTAATTTAAATACAGTGATCAAACAGGTCACTAGGATTAGCACAACCAAGATAAACACTGAAACAGTAACAACAAATGTAACCAACCCCGCTCCCCAGGATCCAAAGGTTCCGCTTAGTTCCCCAAATGTAAATCCATGAGTTTCATGCAATTATTGTATTCCCTTTGCAGTATCATGAGCCATATCCATAACTTCAGGTGTAGCATCAGAGATGAAAGAACAGCACTCAGTTCCAATCATCTTGCATGTGCCCCCCTGGGCAGCTAAGAGGAGGTCCAGCGCCATGCAATTCTGTAGTGCTACTGTCCTAACTTCCTGCAAGTCTTTGTGTTCAGCTAACATCGCTGTGTTAGATACATTTAGATGATGTTCCACTACTTTGGACAATGTCACAATTTCCTGCTGAGTAACATAAATACCGTACCAAGGTAAACATAGGCTCGCTATCTGTTGTCCTTGTGTAATGGACATGAAGCTCAGCGCAAGTTCAGGCAGGAATCACTCCGTATTGCTCGTCATGGCAATACTCACTCCCTCCACTAGATCAATCAATCAATGTTTATTTATATAGCCCAATATCACAAATGTTACATTTGTCTCAGTGGTCTTCACAGTGTGTACAGAATATCAGTATGACAATACGACACCCTCTGTCCTTAGACCCTCACATCGTACAAGGAAAAACTTCCAATGAAAACCCAGTTTAAAGGGAAAAATGGGAGAAACCTCAGGGAGAGCAACAGAGGAGGGATCCCTCTCCCAGGACGGACAGACGTGCAATAGATGCCGTGTGTAAATTGAAAAGATAATACATTTGCAACATAGGTAGTACAAATGTTTGGAAATGCATGTGTGTATAATAGGAAGATGAATCCACGAGGATATCCATCCAGGAACGATGATCCAGGACCACAGCCACGACTCAAGACACAGGACCACAGGATCATCCATGACTCCGGATCCCAGCGTATATAGACACCAAAAAGAAAGACATTTGGGGAATCTGGGTTAATGGGAACATGAGAGTACACAGGTACAGACAGAGAGAAGGAAGAAGTAAGATGTCCTCCGACAAACTAAGCCTCTATCAGCAAAACTAGGGGCTGAATCTAATCAGCCCTAACTATAAGCTTTATTAAAAAGGAAGGTCTTAAGCGCACTCTTAAAAACGGATAGGGTGTCTGCCATCCGAACACAAACTGGAAGCTGATTCCACAAATGTGGAGCTTGATAAGAAAAGGCTCTGGCTCCCATTGTACTTTTAGAGACTCTAGGAACAACCAACAACCCAGCATTCTTGGAACGCAATGCCCTAGTAGGACAGTAGGGTACAATGAGTTCTTTAAGGTAAAATGGCGCCTGCCCATTAAGGGCTTTGTAGGCGAGAAGAAGAATTTTAAATTCTATCCTGTGTTCTATAGGGAGCCAGTGTAAGGCAGCCAGAACAGGAGTAATGTGGTCCCTTCTCCTAACTCTGGTTAGTACACGAGCCACAGCATTTTGAATCAGCTGAAGCGACTTGACTGACTCCTTGGTACTCCCTGATAATAAAGAGTTACAATAATCCAGCCTAGAAGACGGGATGACAGGAAGCGCCACTCCTTAGCTAAACCTATCACTTCCCTCCATTCACAAGTGTAATTATCGCACCTGTTAATCCCTCTATATATGCTCTCCCTTTTTCTATTAGCTGTCTTCCAGGTGTCAACGCGCAAGCAGCAGCAGGGCTTCGTCCCAGCTCCAGGCATTATTCATCAGCTCCGCAGTCTTGCGGATTAAGCTACAGACGGCGTTCTCCAGTCGGCAAGCGGGTCCAGCCGGCCGCCCCGCAAAACCGGACGCGGGAGGAAAAGACAAGGAAATCGGGCTCCACGGAAGTTCCTCTGGGCTTAATGGAAATGGGCTACTTCACGCAAACAATTGACACACACCTTCAGTCTCTCGAGAGGGCATCACTGTCTCAAATGCGGCGCTTCCGGCTTCACGCAGAACGGTCCTCATCGCAGGCGAAACTTTACCCATTCTGGCTTCAACCACAACCCCTCCTGCAGGCAGGCAGGCTTTTCTCTCAAAGAACGGACAGCTGACTTGGTCATCTTTGCCCTACTCGGCCTCCTCCTCCCCGGGGGGCCCACCGCGGCCCACGCGCGAGACATCGAGTCCGCGTTCCGCCTGTTTGTCACCCCGGCCATCGAGCGAGTCGTCCTCGACATGACGAACCTGGAGGGCGCGCGGAGATACGGAGACGCGTGGGCCGGGATGGACGAGACGGACCTGCGCGCGTACACAGGGCTGTTGATCTTGGCGGGCGTGTACAAGTCGGCGGAGACGGTGGTGACGGTGACGCGGGCACGGACTCTGCGCGCACGGACTCCCCGCGCAAGGACTCCCCGTTCTCCTCCTCCTCCTCCTCCTCCCCCTCCTGCGCATCCCGGCCCCGTGCCCAGGCGAGCAAGAGGAAGAGGTGTCAGATCTGCCCGTCCAAAAAGGACCGTAAGACGCACGCTGTGTGCTGCGGATGCGGCAAATACGTCTGCAAAAGCTGCGCGCTCGTCTACTGACCCGCGTGCGCCGTGGGTTGCGCGGCGCGCGGTGCGGTTTTGCAGTTTGACCCGTTGAAAGGGAGGACACGGGGCGTATAGGGGATCGGAGGACAACACGAGGGTTAAGCTACATCCCATTGAAGTTACTTCCTCCCGCGCCTCACCTCTAAAACAGGCGTCAGGGTAGCGCTGGCAAAAGGCAGTTGCAACAAATTCACGAGATGTTTCGTTATATTGTTATGACATTTGGGTCATGCAGAACGAGATCACTACCTTTAAGAGAGGGGCGTGACGCGTGCATGTGTGCGTGGGTATGGTAGAGCGAGCGAGCGAGCGGGATACATGTTTTCTAGAAGTAAACAAGGCAGCAGAAAAAGGAAGGTCTGTGATCTTGCGAATCTATCTCGCGAAACAGAAGAGCAAAATAAATGTAACGACCTCCCAAGAAGAGCTCGCTTTCTCCAGTCTTTCCGACAAATGGGTTATTGAACCCGAAGCGTGTTGCTTCTGCCCTGGGAGACGACAGAGAGTCAAAGTTATTTTGGGGTACACAGTATGAAATTATGTAATTTAAAGATACCTCTTGACAAATCTGTTGCAATGTTTAAAACATTTACAAATGAAATCAAGATATTTTAAGAGCCTGTGATGATAATCCTTGCCTGTGTTGTATTTTTTCAAATGTGTACCACGATTTGGATAAAAGTATGCCAAATGTAAATTGTCATTGTGATGCTGTGGTAATATGTTCTTAGTTTAATTACCTGCAGTCCTTACAGAGCATTTTCATATTACAATTAATTGGTGTCATTTGAGATTGATTGAAGGGTTAAGCAACAATGACTGTCTCTGCAGCTTCACAAGCCAGAAGAGACGATCCTGTGCATGAGGAAGGCCTTCAGCTAGAACATCAAGAGTTTAGTAGTCTTGGTGACTATATTGATTATAACAGCAGTTGACTGGCACTACAGTTTTCCCCAATGTTTCCATTTGTATACTCATCTAGTTAATCATAATAAAGTATTGAGTATTGACTGTTTCATGACAAGTGAAGGCATATTTGGTATAAGTATCACTTGCTAATATTGCTTTGGATGCATATGATGATTCATAGCATATTGCTATTATTAGTCTGCATATATTTTCCAACTCAAAAGTGGTTCAGTATACTACCTTAATATCCATCATACCAGTTTTAGGGTGGCGGCTTAACAGCTGTTTTATTTTTTAGAAACTCATCTCCAAGACTTAAGGGACACCCTAACTGCAGTCCAGGTTCCGGAGGCAACAGACGGAACGGTTTCTGCCCGGGCACAAAGGCAGCTTCTCACAGATGTGAGAATGAAAACGGCTAGGCCAATGCTTTTTAATGCAAACCTCTCAGCTGAGAGAATAGCCATTCAGAAGTGCCACAGAGGCTGTGCAGAAGAAGTGGCTATTAGGTGCCTGGACTGTGTTCCACTGGACATGGAGTTCCTCTGTGCAACCTGTGACATGGAGGCCCACGAGAGGAATATCTTCCATGACAGAGAGGCTGTGTTCAATGGATTTCTGAGCCCATTCCCCCTACAACTCCTGTGGTGGTGGATGAAAATGGCCAGACTCAGTTTTGTGAACAAAGTATGTAAAGGTTAACATTACATTACAATGTCCCATTATAATGTAGTTCCCAAAATGAAGTGTGAATGGGAAGTGTACATAGCTGATTGAAATTGGTTTTGACTAGGGCTTGTTGGAGTCTACCGGACCAGGTCCGTCCTCCGCGCAGATCGTTTGGATATGGTCAGAGCGGGGTTGCCGTCCGGATCTGCCGATGACCGTTCTTAGTTCTGAGGGAAAAGGAATTGTGTCCTAGACACTATTCTCTGTTAGCTGTACAAAACTAGACGTTGCACTCCAATGGATTGTTTCTTCAAATAAGCACTTTATTACACAGTTCAACAAAGATATATCAATCTGATACTATACCACAAAGCGCCTTGGACTCCTTCTTGAGTTCTCACCGTGACAAGCTCGTCAGTGTAAGATCCCAGTTGAAGAGAGCCTCGAGTACTGAATACATCCTGCTTATATACTGTTCCTAGCGGAGCCCCCACCTTCGCTGCTCTCTTGTGGTGTAATCTGCCGTTGCTACCCTAGCAACTCTTGAGTTAGTCTTCGGCGCGCTTTTGTTACTTCCTTATTTGCTTTCCTCACTTCCTTATCTGGTTTCACTCACCAGACTGCCCTTGTGAACTGTTGCACCTGCTTGGTGGGTGATTTAGTGTGAGAATAATGAGTTCTGCAACCTTGTGGCTTATCAGTTTGGACATAACAGGATGCCTCTGTTCTTAATCTGGTTGACCCAGCGTTTTTGTTGCACATAGTATCCACACAGTATATGTCCACTGAGGCTTCTCAGTAGTTGGACTTTAAAACCGTACTTTTCCACTCAGACAGCTCAATGTTTTATTGCCTTATCCTTATCATTCAATCCCCCTTTTGCCCCATTCTAATGATTGGGGCAACAAAACAACGCTATTGTTTATGTACATTTATGTCAGCTGTTTTAGGCTTCTGTCTCTCTTTCCCACATTCTGCCATACGGTGGTAATGGTGGTGCTGTCGGGAAAGTGTCCATTGCTGCTGCTTCTTCTTCGCCTTCTTCAAAGTCTGGGTTGTTTTCTAAGGATAGCAAGGTGAGTTGTTGGCCCAGGGGAGTAGAAGGTGCTCTGGCGGTACTAATTATTTTGTCCACCATTGAGCAGATACATGGGATGCAGCAGCACCCGCACAAGGTCAAAATTGCTGCAAACACGGCCATTGATACCAATACTGAGGTGACCAGGGTTTTGTATTTACCGAACACCGACATCCATTTGTCCCATTTACCGTCGATACCAGATTGATCTTTCATGCGGGAGTTGAGGGTTTTCAGACCGTCCAGTGCTATTTGTAGAGTGCCATCTGCAGCGGTGTTGTTGGGAATGAAGGTGCAGCATTGCTCTCCGAACATTGCACATACTCCGCCTCTTTCTGCTAGGAGCATGTCTAGGGCCATTCTGTTTTGATAGGCCATGAGTGATGTGGCTTTCAATTGCTCACTAACTGCCTTGAGTCCGGCATGTGTGAGGTTTCCTAGGCGTTGGATATTATAATGAATGTCATTGATGCGGTCTGCGTTTTTATTGATGACACACCAGGGGCAGATGACGGATGTGAAGCCGTCCGCTACTTGGTACGCCCCGTGGTACGCCCCGTGGTACGCCCCGTGGTACGCCCCGTGGTACGCCCCGTGGTACGCCCCGTGGTACGCCCCGTGGTACGCCCCGTGGTACGCCCCGTGGTACCCCTATTGCGTCTATGTACGTTGGATCTGGGTCAATCATGGCTTCGCGTTTGACTCTGTTCGTAGTATGATAGGGGTATTGTTCTGCCAGGTTTGATATATGTCCCCTACTTTTAATTTGTAGGTTTTCACTGGTAGAAGCAAAGTGACCAGTGCACATAGACCACTGGCATTATATGGGACGCGATCGTGGCCACCGCAGTGGAACCATACGTCTGCTCGGATTACACCACGTCCAGGTGTAGTTGGTGTCACTCTGTGGTCGAGAGAGTTTTGTTGAACCCCCCCAGTGTTTCTGATTGTGGTGTTGAAACAGGTGTAATTCAACCTCGGAACTTTTGCAAAGAATAAGGGCGTTTTTAATTCCGCGTTGGCTAAAGGGAAGTAAACGTCGTATTTAGAGCAATTGTGTTGAGGGTTGTCTGTCCCCATTATTTCAGTGGCACACATTGGTTCTACCGGGGCAGGAATTATGTGGAGCACGGGTCTGGCTCCCATACAAACGAGGCAGTCATCGCCTGTGTCTAGCGCGGCTTGTTGTGCCATCAGTAACCAGTTGTTGCTGTTTGCTGAGTGTCCCGAGATTCCAGTTGCTGCTTGGAACTCTTGATCAGTTGTCCACTCCTTAGTGGAGTGGATCACCACCCCCTTTTGGACGGATACTATGTCAGATTGTGGTCTTTTAATGCGACTGGACATGCATACGTATATAGAGAATTGGGGGCTTGGCGATGTCTTGGGCCATAGATAAAAGGATGCGCAAGGGGGTTCATCTTTGTTGGGTGGGGGTACCCCCGTTAAGTCTAACTGTACTATGAGGCCAGATGAGGATTTTGCTAGGTGTACTCTTTGCCTTACTTTTTTCGCTGTTCCTGTTGACGATGAACTCCAATCCGCTCCTGTCTCTCCCACCAAGTCGGTCCACGCTCGACCATAGCTATATCTTCCATTGGGATCACCTTTTCCGAACCAAAAGTCTAGCGTCATGTACCATTGGAATTTGTTTCCCCACAAACCTCTTTTTTGGTTGCGTTCGTTTGACAAACTGGTGTACGGGATAAGGGTAGTGGTGCTTGAGTCCGAGGGTAGGCAAAGTGTCAGCGAGATGTGTCTTAATGCATCTTTCTGGTTACATTGGGTGAAATTTGCCGTATCTACTGTGCCGGCCACATTGCGGACGTGTCTAGTTAGGCTGTTTTTTGGAGGAGAAAAAGTATTTTGTGGGGAATTTGGATTATTACTTTGGTCAATGATTTGCCTCCCCCTTTCACCCACTAGGATAATCATTATTCCAACAATGATGAAAAAACAAAGTGTTAAGGCCAAGCAATAGAGGTGTTGGTTAGGTCCTGAGTTCTTCTTCATCTTTGTTTTTCTTGGAAAAATTATTTGGTGTATCAGTGTAGGTGAGTGTATGTGATGCGTATGGTGTACCACCTACTTTGGGGGAGCGGTCCCTTGTTGTGCCTCCTCGCCGGCTGTTATCTCCTGGGCTGCCGTTGGTTCTCCTGTTGTCTCCTCCTCCTCGGAATTTGAGTCGATGTCCACACTTGGGGGTTAGGGGGCTTCGGTTGTTTGCCTGATGTTCAGTTGGCCTAGGTCCTGGATGGTGTCAGTGAGGGTCCTGGTAGGTGCTGGTTCTTCCACGCACCTGCTCCAGTGGTACCACGTGTCTCCTTTTCCGTCTACTCTGACTGCATGATCTGTTCGCTGGGTTACCTTGAGTGGTTCAGAGAACCTTGGAGCACACCACTTGGGTTTTATCGTCTTCAGGCGGACGTATTCAGCATCCCTGCTGCCCTCAGCTTCCTCTGTGTGTCCTTTGGCTCTGGCTGCTGTGGATTTGTCTGCGAACTCTGCAACGAGGCATTTTAGTTGTTTATAGTAGGCCTGGTGCCCCACTTTGTCATACAGTTCCTTTGAAACCGTGGCTCCCGCCCCTGGGCCTGGAAACTGGTGCCCATGAGTCATTTCATATGGAGTGAACCCAGTGGTCCTGCAAATGGAACTCCTGATAGCCAATAGGGCGAGAGGTAGTGCCTCCAACCATGTCATTCCTGTTTCTTCCATCGCCTTTGCTAGTTTCTGTTTTAGATTTAAGTTCATTCTCTCAACCTTTCCCTGTGATTGTGGATGATACACTGCTCGAAATCTGTGGGTTAGCCCAAGAGAGGCTTCCACCACCGCTAAATCGTGATTTTTGAAGTGGCTGCCATTGTCACTGCGAATCTTTTTGGGGAACCCGTGTCTTGGAATGTAGGTTTGTACCAGGAAGTTGATTACAGACTGGCTGTCTTCTTTTGCACAGGGGATGGCTTCTGGCCACCCTGTGTAGGCATCCACAACCATGAGTATGTACCTCTTTCCCCTGTGTCTGTCTATCATGTCTGTATAGTCTATGACTATCTCCTCCCCTGCCATTGTTACTGCAGGAAACTTTCCCTCATGTGGTTTGATGGTGGCCCTCACATTGTTGCGTCCACATATACTGCATTCTTCAAGATGATTGGCTATTAAATCTGGTAGGTAAGGGTGCCACCAATGGGTCAGGGCCCTAACCATTTGGTTCTTTCCTACGTGTGCCATTGAGTGTGCTTCCTTCGTCATAGCTCTTACCCACCCTGGTGGGATCACTGGCCTCCCGTCTGGGGAGTACCAAATGTAATTTGCTCCCTTTCTTGCCCCTTTGTTTCTCCAGGCCGTTAGTTCTTGCGGGGAAGCTTTAGATTGTTCTTTAGCCAACTCCTCATCTGCTCTGGCTTCTAGTATTCCTTCTTGGGGAGCCCGTACAACCATTTGTGAGAATGTGGCTTCGTATCCGGCTGCCTGCTTGGCGGCCAGATCGGCGGCATTGTTTCCATCGGTTAGGTACCCTGTGGTTTTGAAGTGTCCTTTGCATTTGATTACAGCTACTCTGTTGGGCTTCATAATAGCCTCCTCTAACGCCTTGATTTCGTGATAGTGTTTCACTGGTGTTCCTGTACGAGTTACGAATCCTGCCCTGAGCCATCTTTTTAGGTCGTGGTGCACTATATCCCGTGTACGTATGCTGAGTCTGTGTACACATTGATGTCTTGATCTATTACTTGGTTCAAAGCGGTGATTAGGCCCTTTAGTTCAACTAGTTGGGCTGACACCTTTCCTTTGATGGGGGAGCAGTCAATGTTTTCAAAAAGTCCTGTCTCATTACTTCGTCCTACCACAGCATAGGCCCCTTTTAGGCCGTCCTGTGGGTGTCTGTAACAACATCCGTCAGTGAACATGTCTCTTGCCCCTGTTACTGGCGTTTCCTGCATGTCTGGGCGTATTTTTAAATCCTGTACTACTTTTTCCTCACACCTGTGTGGGACTCCTTCTCCTGGTAAGTAGTCTGCCATGTTGGTGCCTTCATGTGTGTAGGTTATGTGTGGCTGTGTCAGAGACTTTTCTAACCTGGTCTGTCTTGCTGATGTCATGGTGAAGGCCGCTGAGTTGACTAGGCCTACAATGCTATGGCTTGTGAGCACTGTGAGTGGGTGTCTCATCACTATGTGTTGGATTTTCCTTAGTACTCTAGCCACTCCAGCTGCATGTCTGATGCATGGGGGTTCTTTTGCCTCTGCTGCATCTAGTGCTACGCTAGCATACAGCAACATTTTCTGCCTGGACTCTGATCCCCCTTTTTCTGGAAAAGGACGCCGTTTACGGTGTTTTCTTTTTCAGAAACATCCAAGAAGAAGGGGTGTTGATAGTCTGCTGATGACAGGGCGCAGACCGTTGACATGTCCTGTTTGCTAACCAAGAATATTAAACTTTTCAGCATTCCAGACCATCATTTAAACAAGCAGCCTCTTATCTAAACACTAAGCATTAAGGTTTCTACAACACCAACTGGGAAACTCTTGCACAATTATGCTGTAAAATCATTGCCTCATTCCTCCAGAACCATCTGAGACAAGCATGTCTCAAGATCTTGTCCTAATGAGCACAGTCAGTGATGCAGCTGTAGTCAGTGGCAGGGTCCTCAACAAGCTAGGACCGGCCCTGGTCAGTGGGCTCCAAGGAAACTCTCCCTGGCTTTGGGATGAGGGAAAGAATCACTTGACAGACACACGTTGTCGGCTGTACAGCAGAAATCCCCCAAAACCGCAGTATCTCTTCACACCGCTGTTGCCTTGACAACGAGGCACAAGCATAATGTCAATATCTCCTATGCGTTCTCTGCATACTTCTTCTGTTTGCAGTGAGCAACTCTTCACTAACACACTGATTCAGAGAACCCAAAAGGTGGTGCAGAACTATCCAATGCTGCTGTAATCACATTCAGCTACTGAAGAAAAACTCAATTTAAATCTCTCTCCCAACGGGTTGCAAAATAAAACGGCTGAGGTCAGGAATGCTGAAATATGTGAATGTTAAAACAAACTAATGATAGTAGTCTGCCTATTCTTTATTACTTCAGTTCTAAGTTAATAGGCAAAACAAAGACACCCTCCTTAACCACTATACTAATCTTTTATCTACTTGGTTAATTATATTCATTTTCAAATTGTTTATCTAAGTTGTGTTACAAGCATGGTGAGGTTACAGAATACACAAATAACTGTATTCAATCCGCGCGGTATTTGAAAACTGTAATGAATTAAAATCAATATTTAAGGACGTAATCTAAGTTAAATATATTGTTAAGCTAATTACTGTTTTATTGTGAAGGCATCTCTGCTGAACAGCGGCCTGTGGCTTTTATTTTGAAAGGCCGTTCCGGAAATATACTCCGTAATATGAACAGTGAGTTTGACTTCTAGAAACACGGAAAGTTACGATAACAATCGTGTATTCTGTGCTTCTCACCACAGATTTGTTTATGCCCTTGTTGATCTATTTAGTGCACACAATTTTATTTACGTTTTATCTTTACTTTTTAGCTGAGACAATTATTTCTGCCATTTTCACACAATCCTAAAATGTAGTGGTATTTCAAACACATCTATTTGTTATAACAGGCAGATGCTTACCTTGATTCTAAATTACCCGGGTTTTTGATTGTGTGAAATGGTTTCTTGTAAAAGCCGTAAACTCAATGTTTTTTGGTGTCCTCTCAGAAGGTCATCGGTGTCCAGACTACCCGCTCTAGACCATCATGTCGGGGTCACCAAGCTGTTGGAGTCTACCGGACCAGGTCCGTCCTCCGCGCAGATCGTTTGGATATAATAATAATAATAATAACTGGGATTTCTATAGCGCCTTTCAAGGGACCCAAGGTCGCTTTACAGGAATAGGGCAAGCACAAACAAAACAATACAAAACAAAGGTCAGACAGACAAAACAACAGATAGATTTAAGGTCCGAAAGCCTTGATGAACAGATGGGACTTGAGGGCCCTTTTGAAGGCGTCCAGTGTGGGGATGTTGCGAATCTCCACAGGGAGAGCGTTCCAGAGGGTGGGGGCAGCCACACTGAAGGCTCTGTCCCCGAAGGTTCTCAGCCAGAGCGGGGTCGCTGTCCGGATCTGCCGATGACCGTTCTTAGTTCTGAGGGAAAAGGAATTGTGTCCTAGACACTATTCTCTGTTAGCTGTACAAAACTAGACGTTGCACTCCAATGGATTGTTTCTTCAAATAAGCACTTTATTACGCAGTTCAACAAAGGTATATCAATCTGATACTATACCACAAAGCGCCTTGGACTCCTTCTTGAGTTCTCACCGTGACAAGCTCGTCAGTGTAAGATCCCAGTTGAAGAGAGCCTCGAGTACTGAATACATCCTGCTTATATACTGTTCCTAGCGGAGCCCCCACCTTCGCTGCTCTCTTGTGGTGTAATCTGCCGTTGCTACCCTAGCATCTCTTAGGTTAGCCTTCGGCGCGCTTTTGTTACTTCCTTATTTGCTTTCACTCACTTACTTATCTGGTTTCACTCACAAGACTGCCCTTGTGAACTGTTGCGCCTGCTTGGTGGGTGATTTAGTGTGAGAATAATGAGTTCTGCAACCTTGTGGCTTATCAGTTTGGACATAACAGGATGCCTCTGTTCTTAATCTGGTTGACCCAGCGTTGTTGTTGCACATAGTATCCACACAGTATATTTCCACTGAGGATTCTCAGTAGTTGGACTTTAACACCGTACTCTTCCACTCAGACAGCTCAATGTTTTATTGCCTTATCTTTATCCTTCAGGCTGCAAGATATGTGGAAGTTATGCAACATTTTATTGAATATCTTTATAATCTGGAGAATTAAGGGAAAACTGTAAATACACCCTTCCTAATTTATTTTCTATATTGCAGTATGTCAACTGCCTGTTCCTACTCCAAGGTCAATCTGTGAATGCTCTGATGACATCACAGTTACTCCTTGGAAGCGGTATGTTGTTCTGAAAGCCCTTCTTTTTGTACAAGTTGTATTGTACGGCAGAGTTTTACCACTTTGTGCAATGCAAAGATTTGTATCACCTGGTCATTTTCAGACAACACCCAAATGCCATGTCAAATAGCTAATATATCATATATGCATATCTATGTATAAAATCCAATATTTTAAGGCAAACTCACATCCATCACTCCATCCTGCTCTGCAGAATGGACTCCTGAGGTTAAAGACCTGATTTTGTATCGGTACTGGCCAGCTAGCACCAGCTGCCAGACGCTTTACAAATATGATGTGTTCACCTCATTCGAGCACATGAAGGCGACAGCACCAGCCATGTCCAGGCACAGATCTGTTCAAGCTGGACGGGTAAATCTGCCTGAATTACACGGAAACATACAAAAAACAATATCATATTACTGTATACCATATCATAAATTGTTGGCATTGCTTTCAAAACAATTACTAATCCACTTTTTAAATCAATATACAGACAGGTAGTATCTGTGCTGATACATTTCAGCGAAGCTTCTTTGAGTTTTGCTTCTGTCAGTACAAACAAGAGGATATGTGCCAGTTCCATCACTTTGTTTGTCCAGCATGTTCTCCAGCCATGTTGGCTGTCTGCTGTGATGGAAACCGCAAGCATTACCGCTTTTTCCAAGTTATGAAAATGATAAAGAACACACCGCTAATACAAATAGTAGCCCTTGGGGTTGTGTTTGAGGGTGTGTTCACACCTAATAGTCTGCTCTCTGGTGCGTAACAGACCACAGTTTGTTACATTGTTTCATTTTTCAGAAGGTTCGGTTTGCGTTCACACTGGCAAAAACTCAAAGGGACTATAAACTTTAAACACAAGTCATGTGCACGGAAATGCTGTTCAACCATTGGTCAGACATTAAGGGGGTACAAACGCAAATCCTGGCAATTTCTAGCGGAGCCTCCGCCATGGAGCATCGGCACTTTCGGCAGGTTGTTCTCACGCTGCTGTTAGTCTGGAGAACAACAGACATGATTATATAATCAAACAACGTCCGTTAAAAAACATTATGACATGGCTTTGTTGAATACTCGATTCTGATTGGTCAATTCAAAACACGTGACACGTTTTTAATCCAGAACAGACAGACCGCTGTCAAGGATTTATTGACCGTTGTTAAGGACGCTCACATCTGCACAAAGAAGTCCGTTCGATTTAACTGTTTACAGTTAGGCTGAAACTAACTGACAAGACAAGAGCGACAAGAACACAGCGGAGAAGTAAGGGGCAGAAACCCTCCTTTTTACGCAGCGGTCCAGACATAGGTCAGACGGCGACACATATTCAGTTGCCAGTTACTTTGGCATTAGGGCAGGGATATCTAGATACTTCCCAAGGTTTGACATAATGAATTGTGCTACTTTTAAAGCAAGCAACGATTTTTTCAAATCTGTAATCAAAAAGCTCCTCAAAAACGCTATTGAAGCAGTTCCTGCCGTTGCTACGTTAGTTCAAACAGTAACAACGGACTATTTTTCTTAGCGGATGCATGTACATTTAAATACAACTATTTTTTAAATCAATAAAATAATTTTCTAAATCCACAAAAGCATTTCAATTAATATTGGGAGTCATGTCGTTACTTTGTTGAGAATGTGGCCATGTAATAAGCAGGATAATGTGCAGCAGCGCGGTCATTATCGGGAAAAGAACACCTTCATGCCGATCTAGATCCCTCCGCTTCATGTCGGGCTCCTGATCAGCCTGTCGGTGTTCTTTTCCTGCTTATCCATGAGAGTCGTTCTGCAGAGGAGGGGTGTTTCACCGACGACAGGTGTTCTAACTGTTATGTAGCTGACGGAGATTTTTTACTTTACACAACACTGTTCAACACTTAACTCTGCTTTACTCTTATATAAATACTGCGCTTTCTATGTTTTGGTGCGGACTGCGTTCACACCAGCAATGCACCGCTCCAGAGTTCGCAAGCAAGCGCTCCGAGACCACCTATTGTAGCGGACCAGAGTCCGGTTGTTTAGTTCACTTAAGAGGTCTCGGACTGCGTTCACACCGACCCAAATGAACCGCACCAAGTGGCTAAACGCACCAGGGTTCGATTCAACCGGACTATCCAAGGCAGGTGTGAACGCACCCTGAGTAGCCATAACAGACATTAAAACAAATCATAGTAATGTAGTGCTTTGTGATTTGTATTATTGACTTGTATGTTAACTTATCATGGACAGGACTGAGGAGCCGCCAATCTATGAGGGCTTGTTCCTGGCCAAGGACGAGGAAGTCGCAACATTTGTTGACCTTGTCAGAGGCAACATGAAAAGTGTACGTTTTTTTTCTTATTATGATAGTTGCAGTTATACTTGTGGTGTTCTTTTTTATACATGTCAAAACTTGTGTGTAATAAACTGACTTTGTAGGGAAATGACAGGCCGTCTGTGGTACTGCCAAATTCACCGCTGGCAGAGAGATGTCAAAAAAGTCTGGTGCCCAGATAGACGAGGAGGGCATTCACGTGGCAGTTTGCAGGTATGTGTTCAATGTATGCATGAGTGACTCGTGCAGATGGTTATTAAATAAATGCAATCTCACCTGCAACCATCAGCTTATAGATGGCCTCCACATTGTCGAGGCATGTCTTGGTTGATGTGCTAAGCTGGGCATGCATGGGCATCAAAACCTTTGTTTTAGATGCCCGTGGCACCCGCTTGGTAGGGGGCTACGCCAGCAGCAGCAGGGGCTTCAAGCCAAGGGCATGTCACTTTTCCAGCTGGGAAAATAATTGTTGAGAGGTAGAGAGATGAATTAGATAAATACACAAAACTGTTGTTTACATTTGAATTTATCTGTAAGCTTGCCCTGAAGTAGCATCAACATAAATCATCTACACGAATATCCTGGCATCATAATAAAAACAATGATTTGTTCAGAATGTTTTGTTGGATACATTTGCGATTTTTAACTTATGAGACACTTCCTAAACTTCCTACACATAATAGTTAATTTTGTTTGAAAATCATTAATCATGAATTATATCCTCATTAATGATACAATTAATAATGTGGATGTGAAGCAATACCAGTTAATTTATAATCCTCTGTCAAAGTAATACAACTACTTTTCACACTTTTGGTGAATGAGATAATTCTGTAAACTACATACCAGAAGGGCGCGTCATCAAGAACGTGGGACTTGATTCTGTTTTTAGTCATGGATGACAACCACTGCTTCTGCTGGCTTTGGAATTTGTCCATTTTCTGTTTGAGTCTCAAATTGTTTGGCTGTGGATGTTCACAGAGTGGGCATATTTGATTTCCACAGTAAATGTGTTCACTACAGTTTGGGCAGGTCTTTTTTTGTGACCCTCCAGCCATGTGTAGGAGTGAGAGAAAGACAGGAGAGTGATTAACAGAGAAAGTGAGAGAGTGATTAACAGAGAAAGTGAGAGAGTGATTAACAGAGAAAGTGAGAGAGTGATTAACAGAGAAAGTGAGAGAGTGATTAACAGAGAAAGTGAGAGAGTGATTAACAGAGAAAGTGAGAGAGTTATTAACAGAGAAAGTGAGAGAGTGATTAACAGAGAAAGTGAGAGTGATAGAAAGAGAGACAGTGAGAGAAAGAGTGGCTCTTAAAAGTGACGTTGGTGTTATGTGTGTGTGTGTGTGTGTGTGTGTGTGTGTGTGTGTGTGTGTGTGTGTGTGGATATGTGTGTGTTGGTGATATTAAGTGTTGTAATGAAGCTGTAAAACAGAAAAAAAGAAAAACATGATTGGTATTATTTAGAATAACAGTAACATCTGTGTAATACTCAATATTAATAATATGCAATAATAATTAATCTGAGCAATACTCTATATGCAATAATAATTAATCTGAGCAATACTCTGGCATACATTATGCATTTATACTGTGAATATTGTTATATTATGCACTTGTTTTTCTTATATCTTCTGCTATATATTTAAATTCTACAATGTAACAATCCCAATTTCCCCCGGAGATCAATGAAATGTTTCTGATTCAGAGTGGGACATCGGGTGGCCAGTCAAATCCTCTGGAAAAACTCCAGTTCCACGTTATTGTTCCACTCCATCGCCGATGCATTAGCCACTATTAAAACTCTCTGTTGAACACTGTCTGTACAACACATGTGCAAATACATAAATGTAAACATATCTTTCTAGCACGCACTTCCACTATCCAACTCTGCCGGTGACAGCTAATGTCATTTAGCTGTATAAACTATCAATGCTATCCAGCTAAAGACGTTGACCAGAAGGCCGGAGGCTAGCTGGACGTGGCCGCTAGTTGGCCTATTGTAAAAGCTAAACACACAACAAAACTCAAACTAATATCCAGGAATGAAACGCTATAGAGACTGTGCTACAGTGGAATAAATAAAAGCAATATTATTTCGTGTTTTAAAGAAATAAACTCCCCTTGATTTTAGATACTTACTGTAGTCCGTTGGGAGATGAAATCGGATGAAATTAATGAAAGTGAGGTGATTGTGGGTAACGTGGCTACGTCACGTTGCCGTCAAGCGCGACGTAACGTTGCCGGGGTAACTACGGAATCTTCTTCTGGTTTATTGTTGTTATAATAAAAATGATTATTATTACTATTAAACAAAAATAATTGTGGTTTTCACCATCATCATCATCATTGTATATGTTTTAAATGACTAATATTGGCCTACAATACCCCTTTATTGATCACATAGGAATATAATTGTCTTTTAAATAACGTAAACTAAAGGGAACAATCTATTTGACACAGCTGAAGCTCTGGCCTTCCTTAAAAACTAAGTAATTTAATAAAAATCACAGTTGCATTACACACAAAGCAATGTTTTTGGAGAACAGAAATTCGTAACTAATGCACCATAATACATTCTGACGAAAAACAAAAATGATTATGAATACAAATAAAATAAAAGAAGCCTCCCGCGAGTTACTACAAGCTATAAAGTAGATTTTAAAAACGTTGTATAGAATAAAAGCTCACTGCAGGACGTTATAGAAATGTGTGTGTGCACCACGACAAAGGAGCCTCATTCACTTTACATTGGGGTTGTTTGCGTGGTGCCGACACGTAAATGTAACAAAGTTCGTGACTCCACCACGCAATGCGGTGTTAAGGAGTCGTGGTGGAGTCACGCATTCTGGTGAGATCAGGTTGGGACAACACCACCTTCAATTCACGGTTTCAAAACGTATGGTTTGCCACATGGTAATGCTAACCGGAAATGAAGGATTTTCAGAATAAAAGTTAAAAGTGTGTGTGAACTTCCGGTTTTTCAGAATAAAAACAGCTTTAATTATAAGAATATATTTAATCTAAATTACGCTATATAAACATTTGTTTTTTTAATAACTCTTCAATTATTAACTCAGAGACAGTAAGCAACTTCTAATGTATGTTCCTAAATGCCCAACGTTTGAATATAAGCATACTACAACGTTGTGAGCATTCTTGCACTCTGTTACTTCTTCTTAAATTGGATGTTCTGAAAAATCTACAGCGGGAGCAGGGGTCGGCAACAGGCGGTCCGGATTCCGGACCCAGACGCCGACCTATACGGACCCGGAGCTATAATCAATACATTAATAGGGGATTTTTCGGCGCCTCCCGCTTTTTTAACGCTGATTTGGGTGAGTTGTGTAATTCGTGGAGAACCGAAGAGTTTTGCGGGTGGGGAGTGGGGAGTCCGTCCGTCAGTCAGTCGAGTCCGTCCGTCAGTCTGACTGACGGACAACTTGTCACTTCAAAAAAGAAGAAGAAATCTAGACCGCAAAAATAATTAAACAAGTGAGTACCTGTTTTTTCTGGCCAAGGACAGGTTCCTTGAACACAACACGAGCGTAACGTGTCTTCACGTGGTATATGTCTCGTCTGAAAGGAGTGCTGACAGAGAGCACCGGAACGTCGCTCCAGCCCTTAAAATATTGCAATGCCGTACACATGGCGCAGTGTTTGCGTGGCTGTGTCTTTAGTTGAAAGCACAGTGGCGATCTGTTGTTATTAGTATCTGGTTAGCTAGCTATGCTAACGAAGAGAGCTCTCTCCTGAGAGGCTCAAATAACCTCAGCTCAGTGAGGTTAAGGCACACCTTGATATGATCAATATAATTATTAATGAGACTAAATGAAAAACAGGTATAAAATACTATATGACGGTCACAAAAAAGTTGTTAAAAATAACAAGAATAGAGTTTAAAATGGGAGTGATTTGTAAAATATCCAAAAAGAAAAATCTGCTTACAGTTCTGTTTCATATGGGTGTTGAGAGATGTATCCATAGATCTCTTCATGTTGTTCTCAAAGTGCACCAGATTGATGCTTTTAACTTCAATATTTAAAAAAAAATCTTCTTTTTTTAAGCAGAGGTTGAGTTCAATAATTTGTACGACCCTCGGAGGATGTTGTAAAAATGTAAAGGAAGAAGGTTCCCCACCCCTGCTGTAAATAAAAATAAAAACCCTTGATTTTTAACTTAACATCTCTGTCTCCTATCGATCTGAGTATATTATAAAGAATAGCCAGTTCATTGAAGCATTATAGCACAGGCCTTTGTCAGATGGTCTATTACGCTGGTTTTTTTCTGCTTCGAATAGTTCTCTCTCTTTTCACCATACCTGTGTTTGCATCACTGTAACCAATGAGCACCTGCATGTGTATGAGAATAGCCCTGACTCCATGTCAGCCCAGATGTACAAACTCCTGGCAGGACAAGCTCCAGCTCAATTCTCATACTGAATTTAAAAAAGTGAGTGAGGGACTGCAATATAAGAGGGAAAGAAAGAGAAACTTTAAACTGTTCAATGGTTATGATGTGTAAAGACTTATGTTGTTTTATAATCGTCTGAAACTGTTAAGTCATGATGTGAAACGGTTAACAAAGAAAAAGGGACTCTCAAGCTGCTGCTACACTTTATTTTATTTATCTAAAATTAAGCACTTTTAAGATACACACATTTTCAAAAGCTATTTTATTTATTTTCTCTATTTTATTTGTAAATGCAGCCGAGAGGAACATTACACATATCCACAGTATTTACTGTATATCTGTATAGTTCAATGTTAATTGACAATAAATATTGTTGTTTTTGAATTGTACTTTATTTGATTGGCAGTCAGTTGTTGATTACATGCAGACGTTGATAAAGCTACCGGCTACTTCAATATATATCACACTAATTCATGAAGCAAGTTAGACATTTTGATGTTCTCCGGAACATCAAAATATCTAACTTGCTTCATTTTTGCCTCCCCACCTTTGCATGGGGAGATTTTCTCTAACTGGACCTCGTTGAATTTTAGTTGAAGACCCCTTTACTATTGGTAGGTAGCATATAACCAGAAGTGCAAAGATGTAGCATATTATTTACAGAGAGTGTAGTAAATTATTCAGTTTAAGTGATGTAATAAGTTACAATATACATGTTAAATATAAATGCTTGTTGTTATTTTTCCAACTGTAGGGAGTTGACCACAGCCCTTAACCCTAATTACCACCCCCCTTCCAGAGACACACTGTCTAACACAGTGGTTCTCAAACTTTTTTCAATAATGTACCCCCTTTTGAAAAAAAAATTCAGCCAAGTACCCCCTGATCAGCGCAAATACGATTTGTTAGGGAAAAAATGCCGATATAAAGAGTTACAGTACAGCGCTGCACCATCAGTGTCTGACAACATTGTAACTTAGAAACACTTAAATGCTACATTTCAAATGTTTACAATCCATCACTAAATTCATGGCAAACCAAGTTCAACATGATTCATGCAATAACACAGAGACGACATTAGCTGCATTGAACTGATCTTTTTAATAAGTTGTACTAACAATGTAGTGAATCATGGGCTTGTGCTTCACTGAGGACCTTTGTTATTCTGACAGGGAGGCAAACTGCAGTTATTACACTTTGCGTTTTGAAATGTGTCACTCTGTTCATATAAAACCCACACTGACACCCAAACTTCCTTACTTTTCCTAGAATTGGTATATTTATTTATTTATTTTGGGGCGTGGGGAAGGAAGACAAAAAAATATATGAGCATTTTATGAGCATGGGATTTTGACCCCTCATATAAACATATGCATAATGCTGCGCTATACTTTGCAGCCACAAGCCGTTGCCAAGCCAAGCGTTGCTTATTGTTTAGGTCCTGTGATAAGCAGGCAGTCATATCATTATCTAGAACCAGCTAGATCTGATACATTTTGACATAAACACGAGTGAAGTATAACCAGACGCGAGAAAAAGATCAGAGATCAGATCAGCTGCTGCTGATGGAGAACACGCAGCTCTTCCGGATCACAGCCCCGCCGCTGTGATGGACCGTTGAGCGGAGCAAAATACACTAAAGGTACGGACACACCAGCCAGATTATCGGCGTTGGTGGGCGTCAGGCCCACGATGACCGTCGACACGCCCTAATCGGATTGGTGTGTCCCGCACCGTTGGGTCTTTTCAGCCGATCCGACGCCTTTACGGCCGAAAATGTTGAATCGGCGGGCAGTCGGCCAAAGAAATCACTCTGATTGGCTGTTCAGCTAGCGAATCAGTGCATGAGAAGCAAAACGGAAGTGAGGGACGTCAACAAACGATTTAAGAAGGCACATTTCTATTCATTTTCATCTCAGCATTTTATTCTTCATCATGGCGATCTGGAATGAAGGAACCGAAGACCAACTGATCAGCATGATCTAGGAGAGGCCACCTCTGTTTGACATTACAGAGAAATATGTCATTATGTGATATATGGAGCACCATCATTTATTAATTCACGATTACAACTATAACTTTCCAGACATCTCTAACTTTTCATTGGGACAGCTGCTTCCCACATTCCCTGAAATGTGTTCGCCACAAATGTAACTTCCTTATAGTACTACTACTGCAGTTTATTAACACCTAATCTATTTTAAAATGTCTAATAGATCTATTTCAGAAACTTGTGCATATAATTATTTTCCTGAGTCAAAACATTATTAGAATTTTTGTAGCTCTGCTATGTATTTCATAACTCTTTATATTCATTTATCTTCAATTCTGGTCCACTTAAAGAACAATGTTAACCTCCCTAACAGTGCGTGGAACCCTGGGTGTTCGAACATGTAACAATCACTCCTTTCTTTATCAAGGATTTAAAAACAGAAGTCATTTCATCAATGGTTTGTAGTTGAATTTAGGAATGATCACTCATGGTAGGTATGTGTTTACTCTTTAACATCTCTAAATGTCAGGTCATCACTGATGAAATGGATGTCCATTAGGAGGTGGTGACGCTTTGTCTTTTAAACTCATAATCTGGTGCCGCGTGCTCCCTGTGAAGCTTCAAGTAAGATTTTAAAAACCCCTGCAGGGCAGGTTGAGTGACCCCATTGGTTGTCAATAATATGCACCTTTACAATGGGTGACACATCTTTTCCAATTATATTGCTTTTTCAAAATTAAATGTGCTGTTTTTGTATTTTAAACTCTACATTTTGGACGACAAACAACAATTATTTCCCCATAAAAAGTTCTCCTATATATGCTACAATAGTGAAACCAATACCTCATATTATTTTTGTTTAGAACTTGTCTGATTTTATACAGTGGTCACTAAAACTCTCCCTTTATACTGTAGATTAATACTGTAACAAATTAAATCTCTACCAAATGCACACATGGATAAAAACTCTATAGGAATCATTTGTCCACATGATGAAAAGATTGAACAATCTGTTCGACTCTGTACTCTTGACTCCGAAACACCCACTGCTTACAGTGTAGTGAATATTTCCATCATGTCTCCCCCTTTATCCCACGGTACCTTCAGTGTGTTTAGGATTATTTTCTCATTTTACTTTAATAGTTTCTTCTTTACTGCTATTTTTTATTTACCAATTGATTAATTAATGGGTAATAGAACTTTGTATCTTCACTTATTTATCAAGTCAATTCAATTTATTTCTAAATGTGGTTCTTTTTATGTGCCTTTGTGAATAAGTGTGTTTGTGCAAACTCACTCATTCCGGTTCCCTTCCCGTCTCCTCTGGTTCATCTCGAGCCGTGACCCCGGCCTCCGCACATTCTGCTCGACCAACTCCTCTGACTCTGACTCCTCCCCCTTTACCCATCAGCTCTTGAATCCATCCGCTGTCAATCAATCAATCAATGTTTATTTATATAGCCCAATATCACAAATGTTACATTTGTCTCAGTGGTCTTCACAGTGTGTACAGAATATCAGTATGACAATACGACACCCTCTGTCCTTAGACCCTCACATCGTACAAGGAAAAACTTCCAAAGAAAACCCAGTTTAAAGGGAAAAATGGGAGAAACCTCAGGGAGAGCAACAGAGGAGGGATCATCCATGACTCCGGATCCCAGCATATATAGACCCCAAAAAGAAAGACATTTGGGGAAGCTGGGTTAATCGGAACATGAGAGTACACGGGTATAGACAGAGAGAAGGAAGAAGTAAGATGTCCCCCGACAAACTAAGCCAATATCAGCAAAACTAGGGGCTGAATCTAATCAGCCCTAACTGTAAGCTTTATCAAAAAGGAAGGTCTTAAGCGCACTCTTAAAAACGAATAGGGTGTCTGCCGCCCGAACACAAACTGGAAGCTGATTCCACAAATGTGGAGCTTGATAAGAAAAGGCTCTGGCTCCCATTGTACTTTTAGAGACTCTAGGAACAACCAACAACCCTGCATTCTTGGAACGCAATGCCCTAGTAGGACAGTAGGGTATAATGAGTTCTTTAAGGTAAGATGGCGCCTGCCCAGCACTGAGATCGAGCAAAACAAGAATAGAGACAAGTCCCTTGTCTGAGGCTATTAGAATATAATTTGTGACTTTAACCAGAGCTGTCTCTGTGCTATGATGTGTTCTAAAGCCAGACTGAAAGTCTTCAGATAAATCATTGTTTTTTAAGTAATCACACAACTGTTTTGCGACCGCTTTCTCAAGAATTTTTGAGAGGAACGGAAGATTAGAAATAGGTCTATCGTTGGCTAAAACCTCTGGATCGAGGTTGTGCTTTTTAAGAAGCGGTTTTATCACTGCTACTTTGAATGATTGTGGAACATAGCCTGATAATAAAGACATATTCATAATATTTCATAAAGAAGTGCTAATTAATGGAAAAACTTCTTTCAACAGCTTAGTTGGAATTGGGTCTAACATGCACGTTGATGGTTTAGAAGAGAGACTCATTGAATGTAATTGTTCAAGGTTAATGGCTGAAAAGCATTCTAGTTTACTATCTCGTGTAATATTAGAACTTACGATTCCGGGAGCTGTTGATAACATTATACTGGTCGAAGGCAAGAGGTCATTAATTTTGTTTCTAAGAGAAACAATTTTATCGTTAAAAAAGCACATCAAATCATTACTACTGAGTGCTATGGGAATAGAAGGCTCAATGGAGCTGTGGCTCTCTGTCAGCCTGGCTACAGTGCTGAAAAGAAATCTTGCATTATTCTTATTCTCATCTATTAATGAAGAGTAGTATGCTGCTCTCGCTTCACGCAGTGCTTTCTTATATTCATTGAGAGTAATATGCCAAATTTAACGAGATTCTTCAAGTTTGGTGGAACGCCATATCCTTTCAAGTTGTCTCGACTTTTGCTTTATTTTGCGGGTTTCGGCATTATGCCATGGAGCTAATCTATGTTGCTTTATTTTTTTCCGCTGTAACTCTTTGAGGCAGCCATCTGCCCAGTTATATCTGCAGCCCCCATCATGCCACTGTTCTTGCTTTGTATTTCATCTCCTCCTTTACAGTCTCTTTGCTGCTTTATGGAGCTTTGGTTCTGGCTGCCACAGGTGGAGATTGTTCTGGATGCAGTCTTGTTGTTGTCGGTTCAGCTCTGGTTCTCTGTCTGTTCGATGGAGAAGGAGCAGTCTCCTGGCTTGGGTTAGGTCTTTGTTTGCTCAGGCGCAGTGGCGGTTCTAGACCAATTTGACTGGGGGGGGGCCAGGCTGGTATGGGCTCAGAACAGTCTCATAATACACACATGCGCACAGAAGGATTCACACTTGTATTTCATGATCCGCAAAAGGATTCACACTTGTATTTCGGGATCCACACTTGTGTTTTTCAATGCACATTGTATTCCGTTTCATATAAATGTAAATAAAATCCAAATACAGAAAAAAGTTTTACATGTGTATTTTTGATCCTCACATATTTGTTTTCCGTTTAAATCCCCTGAACCTGCAAACACAAACCTCTTTCTGTGCACGGATCGCTGTGCATTCGTGTGTGGGTTTTTTGAGACTCCCCTGACGGTCAGCCGATTCGTACTTGTAATTATTTCTATCTATAGCCAATCAGATGTCTCCTCAATTCTAAGCCAATCACATGAGCATGCCCCCACAAGGGTAGATTTCTTGCGTTCATGACGTGACGCTTCATGTACGCATTTTGCGCAGTCCGGAGCTGACTGCAGGCGCTAATCTCAGGACACCTCCACTCTCAGTACAGCGCCACTATCCGAACAGGAAATGCACGCAAATACCTTTATATTATTAAGGTACAGCGCCACTTTCCAAACCATTGATGAATGCTTGTGTGTACACAAAAACGGCAGGCAAAACCGTTTTAAATGTGTTTCCTGTGTGGCAAATACAGCTGCTTTATTTATGTCAATATGAAGTTGTTGTGAGTGTGGAGGGAGCAGCTACAGGTTAGCTTAGCCTAATCGATCAGTGCACTACGAAGCCAGTGCACGACAGTGACCTGTTAAGGGTTAGGTTGGGGAAAAGCGCAGGGCTCCGGAGGAGATAGGTGTTTTATAAAACATTAAAAACCTCCGTAAACATAAACCTTATAAAAACCCTTTTAAAAGCATCATCAAAGCTCCGTGAGGACAAGACCGTTTCAGATGAGTGGTTACAAAGTGCAGAGCGGAGCCGGACCGCGGAACGGCGGCAGAGTATGCCTAAAAAGCAGATCCCCCCGTCCCAGGATCTGGAGGGTGGTGTGTGTGTGTGTGTGTGTGTGTGTGTGTGTGTGTGTGTGTGTGTGTGTGTGTGTGTGCATGCGTGCATGCGTGCATGCGTGTGTGCGTGGGGGATCTAAAATGGCCAATTTAAAAGTGAATCCAGTTCTATTAGTAAAAGCCGTGCATAGTAGTATAAGTGCAGTTAAAACACAAGTGCAATGATACAAATATAAATAATTAAAACATTCTCCCCAGTAATATGCATTTAAAAAGTAAAGGGAGTCTTAAAATTAACAGATAATAATAAAATAAAGGAAGGCACACCGGGTTAGTAAAATCGTATATAATGAACTGGATATCACTGAAAAACAGAACCATTAAAATCGAAAAGGGTGGCAGGGAGGTGAAGAGTTCCCCCCTGCGGGCGGTTTCCCGGCCTCCAGGTAATAAAATAATTTAAAATAAATATAAATAAACAAATAAAAGCATCCCTCCTCATGTGGCCTTGATCATTTTCAGATAAAAACATACACATAAATACATTTAAAATTATAAAACATGTAAGAAGTAATAAAAACATAAATATGAACACCATTAAAATAAATAAGAGTGCTGAAAACATGCGATAAAGATGTAGCACACCAATAAAAAAAGTCCAGATGAGGAGGATCTATAAATAATTAATAAATAAATAAGTATAAGTGCTAAAATACGTGGAGGGCGGATTAAAACAGGCTGACACACCCGCAGAGAAGGGAACCCAAATCACCCGTCTGCAGGGGAGAGACCCCGGGGGGGGGGAAATCACACAGGTTAAAGCATGTTTGAGTGGTGGGAGGCGGACCCATTAATTATATTTTTCATTTAGTCCGCCCGGGTCAATGGTGCCCAGGCGATGGATCCACCTCCGCTCCGCCGCTCGCCTCTGGCCCGTGCTCCAGCCGCTGCTGCTCTCCAGGCCCATTGATTGTACACTCTGGAGGCCATGGAGTTTAAAATGGTTGTATAAAACGCTCGTGCCGTCCCCGTCTCTAATTCGATATTGATGTTGTTTAATTCTGAGGCTGATCTCATTGCGCGTCTCCCCCACATAGAGTCTCTGGCAGGCCTTGCACCTAATTGCATAAATAGCGTTTTTTGTGTTAGGTGTCAAGGCCTGCCGTACGTTGCTCCCCTCTCGAGAGAAGGGATTGAAAACGTGGGGGAGGCGAACGAAACCAACCTCAGAGACGCGAGGCGCCTCCCTAGTTTTGATGCCTTTATTTAATTTTGTATGGACCAGAAGGTCCTGGAGATTTTTATTACGGCGGTAGGCGGAGATCAGCCGGCACGGCCGCAGCGCGTCACAGCCGCCCCTGGCCCCCTCAAAATTGGCCTTTAGTTTGCCCAAGAGGCTGGACAGGCTCCCGGAGTAGGTTGTGATGAGGGGGACCAGGGCAGGGCCGGACGGCCGGGCGGAGATGTCTTTGTATTTCTCTATGAAGGTGCGGCCGACCTCCGCCTTAATGCTTCTAAGGAAGTGCCTCGAATAGCCCCTGGGTCTCAGCGCACTAAAGAGGATTCTGGTAGCCTCCTCCACATCCTCCGCAAGGGTGCATATTCTGTGGAAGCGGATCAGCTGGGACTTGATCAGGCCTCTGTACGTGTGCCCAGGGTGATAGCTGGTTTTATGGAGGAGTGCGTGGCGATCTGTGTCCTTAAAAAAGACCTTGGTGGCGAGCGTCTTGCTGTGGTCGCCGGAGCTGCGGAAAAACACCCCAGTGTCGAGGAACTCCACAGTGTGTGTATGTAACTGGTGTTTGAGTTTTATTTTAGGGTGATGTGTGTTGAGGATGTCTGAGAAGGTGAAGAAGTCCTGTTCTGTGTGGTGCCAGAGGCCAAAGATGTCATCAAGGTACCGGAAGTACAGAAGGGGTTTGAGGGGGAGTTTAGTAAAGACCGTTTCCTCCCAATGGGCCAGGTAAATATCCGCGTAGGCTGGCGCGTATTTCCGGCCCATCGCACAACCGCACAGCTGGAGGTAGTGGTTATCGTTAAACATAAAATCATTGCGGGTGAGTGTGAGGTGGAGCAACTGAATGATTTGGCTGTCGGGTCTGGATGGGTCTGGGTTTTTATTGAAGGAGTGCTGAATTGCGGTGAGGCCAAGTGGGGTTTCAATGTTGGTGTAAAGGGATACTATGTCTATGGAGAAAATGAGGGTGTGGCTGGGGACTGTGAGGTTTTTTATTTTGTTGACAAAATCATATGTGTCTCTAAGATAACTGGGGTGGGGTTTTGAAAGGGGATTGATAAAATGATCTATGTATTCCGTTATATTGTATGATTCTGAACCGCAGTCGCTGATGATGGGGCGACCGACCGGAACCACAGAGGGGACCGTCCACGTCTCCACAGGCTTGTGGATCTTGGGGAGCAGGTAGAAGAGGCGGGGCCTGGGCTCCTCCGGACCATCCAGATATTGTTTTTGTTTTTTGTTTATGATTTTGTTAGTGTAAAGTGTTGCTGTAATGTCCCTAACTAGTGTTTGTGTTTCCAATTGAAGTGGGTGCGTCAGTGATCTGTAGTATGTGTTGTCATTTAACTGCCTATGTGCTTCCAATATATAATTGTCCCTATCTTGTATGACTATTTGGCCCCCCTTATCTGCAGGTTTGATGACTATGTGTTGGCTGTTACCTAATGTTTTAATAATTTGTAATTGTTCCTGGCTAATGTTGTGTGTGCTGTGTGGAAGGGGGCGCCAATGTGTGAGTGCTAGTAGATTTTTATTAATTAGTTGTGTTATTTCAGGTGTTGATGTTGCGGTGTGTGGTTCCCAGGTGGACAGTCCGGTGAACAGAACAGGCTCCCGCCCCTGGCTCCCGCCCCTGGCTCCCCAGGAAGTGGTCCATGATCTTAATCCGCCTGTGGAAGGTGTGGAGGTCCGCCCTGATCTCCGGTCGGGTGGGGAGTTTGGGTGTTGGAATGAATGATAAGCCTTTTTCCAGTAGCTCCAGCTGTGCGGTCGTGGGGGAGAAAACGGCAGAGAGGTTGGTTATATTTGAGCGGTGGGGAGTTGTAATGCAATTATGATCCCCGTTCAGTAGTTTAAATGCTGCTTCCAGTACCTGAGTAACATCTCGGCCGTCTGCAGGGTCCAGTGGATGTTGTCACGTGAAGTGACATGGAAGAGTAGTGGGTTTATTTCCGGTATGAAGTTGTATTTGGAGGCTATGGTGGTGTTGAGTGTGGTGAGTGCAGTCTGCTGGTGGACGGTCAGACTGTTGGAAAAGTTTATGATGGGGATGTAGATGGTGGCGTTTGGAAAGCAGAGGGTTTCCACCCTAAACCTGTGACTGAACCGTGGTTAACTGACTCTACCCGCGCCCTGGGACGCGCATGTAGACGAGCAGAGAGGAGATGGAAGAAGGATAAACTTCACGTCTCCTTGGGGATTCTGAGAGACAGTTTAAGCGAATATATGTGCTGTTAAATGTGCAAAATCTTGTGTCCAAAAACAGAAATAGGCCCCAGTTCCGTTTTACCACTCTTAATTCTCTTTTAAACCCCTGTCACTCTCCCTGTGTTGTGCCATCACCTACTCTATGTGAAAAGTTTCTTTCATTCTTTAATGATAAATTCTTGGCCATCAGATCTTTACCTCCTCCTCTCACCTTAGATCCAGCAGTGTCTCCCGTGTGCTCAGCTATCTTCGAGCAGTTTGACCTGGTTTCACTGTCCGAGTTATCTGAGATGGTTATAAAATTGAAACCTTCACAATACCCCTCCGACAGTATTCCTCCCAGACTACTGAAAGAGGTTTTTAATACTATTGGCTCATATATTTTAACTTTGATAAATATCTCTCTCACCTCAGGCTACGTTCCAACCTTTTTTAAACATGCTGTAGTGCAAAAAACTTATCAAAAAACAGAACCTTGATCATTCTGTTCTCTCCAACTTTAGACTTATCTCTAAGCTTCCCTTCCTGTCTAAAGTCATAGAGAAATTGGTTTTAGCACAACTGCAGTCACACCTTGTTTTAAACTGCATATCAGAGAAGTTTCAGTCTGGTTTTAAATCACGCCACAGCACGGAAACTGCTCTTCTAAGAGTTTTGAATGATCTTCTTTTAACTGCTGATTCTGGGAATTCTGCTGTGCTTGTGCTTTTAGATTTGTCTGCTGCTTTTGACACCATTGACCACTACATTTTGTTATCACGCCTTGAACTGTGTGTCGGTATTAAAGGTAACGTCCTAAAATGGTTTAAATCCTATCTGTCAGAAAGGACCTTTTCTGTGCATCTTGGCCAGTATTCTTCAGCTGCAGCCCCACTAGCATATGGGGTCCCACAAGGCTCTGTCCTGGGCCCCATTTTGTTCAGTCTGTATTTACTACCTCTGGGGTCAATTTTTAAAAAGCACAACATTTCTTACCATTGCTTTGCAGATGATCTGCAGGTATACCTGCCTATAACAGCAAATAGGGAATCTAGGATTGCCTTGCTTAGCTGTCTGAAAGACATAAAATCATGGATGGAAATCAACTTCTTGACTCTTAATGAAAAGAAGACAGAGGTTATAATATTTGGACAGTCTGAACTCCTGGATGGCTTTAATAGTGTACTCGGCCCCTTAGCCTCCTACAGCCGTCCCTCTGTCAGAAATCTTGGAGTCATCTTTGACAACTGTTTTAAATTTGACAAACAGATAAGCTCAGTTGTCAAGACAAGCTTCTTCCAGCTGCGGCTTCTGGGGAAGGTAAAAGCCTATATTCCTCGTAAGGAATTTGAACAGCGAATCCACTTATTTATCACGTCTCGTTTAGACTACTGTAACTCCCTCTATATTGGTGTTGACAAGTGCTTGATCCGTCGCCTGCAGCTGGTCCAAAATGCGGCTGCCTGCCTTCTTACTGGGAAGAGACGTTATGACCACATTACACCCGTTCTGGCAGATCTTCATTGGCTTCCTGTCAGTTACAGGATCCAGTTCAAGTACTTACTTGTTGTTTTTAAATCATTGCATGGACTGGCACCACATTACCTGTCTGAGTTGTTGCACCGCCATGCTCCTGCTAGAGCATTGCGCTCAGCTCAGCAGAATATTTTGGTGGTTCCTCGGAGCAGGAAAAAAACCAGAGGTGACGGGGCCTTCAGTGTTGCAGCTCCCAGACTGTGGAACAGCCTCCCAGCACATATCCGGACTGTTGAGTCTTTTGAACTTTTTAAATCCCAGCTAAAAACTCACCTCTTTGCACTGGCTTTTTAATACTAGTTGAGCATTACATTTTTATATTTGTATGTGTTTTTTATTTATTTATTTTTTATATGTTTCTAGTTATTGTGCTTTTTATTATGTTTTTAATTATTGTTTTTATTATCGTACTCCCATTGGGTAATTCACTATTGTAGTTACTGCCTGCCCTGTACAGCACTTTGGTCAACTGAAGGTTGTTTTAAATGTGCTATATAAATAAATAAAGATTGAGATTAAGATTGATATGCTTAGCTTTGTGTGCTGTTTGGGTCTGTGGGACCCGTTTTCAGTGTTTACTAAAAGAAAATATATGCAATTACATTTTTTTAAACCTGCTTTATTTGGGGGTGGACCTCACCTTCTTTAGGGGGGTCCGGGGGCATGCAGCCCCGGGAAGATTTGTTTTGAAATGTTGAAGTTAAATGCATCAACCTGGTGCACTTTCAGCACAAAAGGAATGTATGGATACAGCTCTCAACAATCAGATGAAAGGGAGCTGTATACTTTTCAAAAATCCAAACATCTTTAGAATATGATCACAACCAATAACAAATCATTTAAACGTGTTTATTTTTATCTTATACTTATAGTTAGTATTCTTTCTTTATGCATATTTTACTAATCACTCCCCTTTCAAACAGTTTTTTGTGTACTGTCTTATAGTACACATTGGAATGATTTCTTTATTTTTTACAACACATATATAATTGACAAATAGATAAAGGTGTGCTCTCTCTAGCTCTCTAGGCTGTGTGCTCCTCCGTGGCGATGACGGCTTGCGTTAAAAAAAGAAAAAACATATTTGTAAAGTGGGGGCGATTGAGGGCTTGCGAGATACCGGTAGCTCGTGATCGACGTGTTGGAGACCCCTGCTCTAATGGGTTCGACTAGAATGACAAATATTGTTACTTCCGCCTATTCCGTCAGCCAAGAAATCATTTAATCGGAGGCCACAGGGGGGTCCAAAGTCAGTGTTAGGGGGGCACCATTTGTAACATACAATGAACAAAAATATAAACGCAACACTTTTGTTTTTGCTCCCATTTTTCATCAGATGAACTCAAAGATCTAAAACATTTTCTATAAACACAAAATAACCATTTCTCTCAAATATTGTTCACAAATCTGAAAAAATCTGTGATAGTGAGTACTTCTCCTTTGCCGAGATAATCCATCCACCTCACAGGTGTGGCATATCAAGATGCTGATTAGACAGCATGATTATTGCACAGGTGTGCCTTAGGCTGGCCACAATAAAAGGCCACTCTGAAACGTGCATTTTTGCTTTATTGGGGAGGTCTGGGGGGGTCTGAAAACCAGTCAGTATCTGGTGTGAGGGGTAGGGTTAGGGTTAGGATAATGTTGTGAATTGAGTGGCCTGTGTTCGTCGTCCATTCGATTCACAACATTACCCTAACCCTAACACCAGATACTGACTGGTTTTCACCATTTTGTTGGGTTCAGAATTCCAGGAAAGACAGACAACTTCTAAGTTGAACTATTTATTGTAAAGAGAGCAAAATATATATATTACTTGACTCATCACGTTTTTCATCACGGCCTGTGGAAGTCCCTCCCTACTCTGGCGCCATCATACTAATGTTTCTTCAGATATAGTGGGAAACCATAATGTTGCTTCCTAGCTTTGCGGGGGAGCGCGGCTCCCATACAAAGTCAAGGCCGGTGCGATGTGCTGTTCTGACGACCTCTTTGTGTTCTCTCTACAAGTATCTATTGCCTCTGATCCGCTATTTGGAAACATTCAAGATACGTCCATCTCTTCACAAAAATACATAAGTGGAAACAACACATCAGAGCCTCGCAGCCGCCAGAAAGGAAGCAGTTTTGCTACTTCTGTTGAAGCTGTCAATCGTGGAACTGCACCTGAAAAGTAAAAGGAGAATAGCCTACCGTATAGGCCAAGAAGGATATCTTGTCTGCTGTGTGAAGAGGATCACAAGTTGGAGACATGCTACAAAAAGGAGAGGATGATGCATACAGAGAAAATGTGTTTTCTGAAAGAAAAGGGTGCTTGTTTTGGTTGTTTAGCTGTTGGACAGATGAGTAAGGACTGCTGCAGCCGCCTGTACTGCCAAGTGTGTAATTTAAAACATCCCACAATCCTCCACATCCATTCACCGAGAAAGGAAGTCTCATCAGAGGACATAAAGCAAAAAACATCAACAGAGCACCACACCATTTCTACCAAAACATGTGGCCATATTGGGGCTGGAGGACAGAATTGTGCCTTGCCCATTGTGCCCCGTTCAGATCAAGGCTACAAACGGCAGCCCGGTGATAAACACGTATGCCTTCCTAGATCCTGGTAGCACGGCCACCTTTTGCTCAGAGCGACTGATGAGGGAGCTTAAGATGAGAGGAAGAGAATCCAAATTCCTGTTGAGAAAAATGAATCAGGGAAAGCTTGTGGATAGTCACATCATTTCTGGGTTGGAGGTGGCTGCACTCAACAGTAGGGATCGACCGATATGGCTTTTTCAAGGCCGATACCGATTATTAGTAATCAAGGAGACCGATGACCGATATTTGGAACCGATATACATTTGCAGTAAAATCTGAAAATCTTGGTGTCAAAATGTAGAATAACACAAACTCCAACACAACTCAACACAACTTCTTTGAAATGCATTTAAGCATATATTATGTTTAATGAACTTTTAAACATCTTACAACTGGTTTCCTCTCTGTGCCTTTTCTTTAGTGCAGCCATCTGCAATGAGTTAGAGAGAGACAAGAAGTGGGGCTGCAGGCTGACATGCTTAACTAACAATAATGCTTAATTTATTATATCAAAACAATGCCTGTCTATCTAGCATAAAATCCCAATAAGCTGCTAGCAACTGCAAAAAACACGAGTGCTAGCTAATGTTTTGCAAACTATTAAAAGTGAGGCTATTACAGTAGACCTAACGTTAGCCTCACTTCTAATATTTTGCTAAACATTTGCTAGATACATGTTGGCTAGCCAGAGGTGGTACCAAGTAATTGTTTTGCAAGTCCAAGTCAAGTCTCAAGTCAGGATGGGCAAGTTCAAGTCAAGTCCAAGTCCTAAACTTTGACAAAACGAGTCTTAAACAAGTCATTATGTGCTTTTCAACAAATGTAATGACATTGATCAACAGAATAATACTTAATAATTAAACTGACCCGACCCCTACTCAACAGTAACAATTACTATGAGCTACCTGATTACAAACTGTAATGCCTGTGACTCGTGACAACATTCCAAAACAGGAAGAGTTAAGTGCATGGCACCACTTAAACTCTGTGAAACTTCCTGTCATTGACGCTGACGTGGAGCTGCTAATTGGAGGTAATGTTTCAAAACTCATGGAACCAGGGGAGGTGGTGAACAGCAATGATGGTGGACCTTATGCTGTCAGAACCCTGCTAGGGTGGGTTGTCAATGGACTGCTGAGGAGACCACCAAATTGTAAACAGCTGTCCCACCATTGCAGTCAATCACATATCATTAACCAACTTGGAGGAACTGCTGGTAAAGCAATACAACCACGACTTCAATGATAGATCACTCGATCTTAAGTTTTTGGAAATCATGAAAAGTTCCGCCAACCTCAACCTCTGAAATTACCTTTCAGAGAAGAGAAAGTTTCAATGCCAAACAATCGCCATGTTGCTGAGCAAAGGGCTCCGTGTCTTAAAAAGAAATTCAAGAAAAATGCAACATTTAACGAGGAGTATGTCAACTTTCTGGGCAATGTCATAAAAAAGGGCTATGCAGAAAGAGTGTCTGAACAGCAACTGGAAGGCAGAGAAGGAAATGTCTAGTACATCCCTCATTATGGGGTGCATCACCCTAAAAAGGGAACCTTGAGAGTGGTGTTCGATTGCGGCACACGCTTTAAAGGGACATCACTGAACAGCAAGCTACTGCAGGGACCTGATTTGACAAATTCCTTGCTTGAGGTCCTCACAAGATTCTGCCAATAATCTGTAGCAGTAATGGCCGACATTCAAACAATGTATCACCAGGTCAAAGTGGCAAGAAATGATGTCGACTTTCTTCGCTTCCTCTGGTGGCCAATGGTGACTGTACATTTGTTTGGTGCAATATGATCACCCAGCTCTGCCAGTTGTGCCTTAAAGAAAACTGCAGAAGACAACAGAGCTTATTTTTCAGCACAGGTGGTTGACACCATAAAACACAACTTTTATGTGGATGATTGCTTGAAGTCTGTGTCGTCAGAGGCAGAAGCCATAGCCCTTGTGAAAGATCTGACGGCTGTATGCCACTTGGGAGGATTTCAGCTGGTGAAATGGATCAGCAATAGCAGGTCAGTGCTAGCAGTGCATGACATTAAGGATTTTGGGCCCTGTGGGCCATCAAAGCTAATTTACAGATGGCCCTAAACCCAATAGAGATTGCCCTGAAAAATGTGCGTGGACGAAATGTGCGCGGACGAAATGACGCACGAAGGGTTTGGGGGGCCTCCCCCATCTCAGTCTTTCTCTTCTTCTTTCCAAGTTGTTCACCTTGATTTGGTGGACTAAGAAACCTTGTAATACACTAACTTTAAATGATTTGATCGTTAGGTATTCAGCATCAGAATCCATAACAAATTAACAAGTTTTTATTATTTTTATATTATTTATTTAAAATGTATCATTTATTTTTGTATTGGTTTTTCAGCTGAATTATACGTTCAGGGTAATCAACACATAAAAAGATACTGTTAAAATTATTATTCGTTTTAAAGTTCAATGAATGGATGTTTTCAAAGTCAATGAATAATCGTATTTAATAATCGTTATATCAATTATTGACAAAAATAATCGTGATTATGATTTTTGCCATAATCGAGCAGCCCTAGTGTGTGTGTGTGTGTGAGTCAGAGTCCTGCATCGGGTCGGGTACCCGCGGGTACCGGCAAAAAAGGTGATTCGCGGGTGGTATTTTTTCAAAGGCTTTTTTCCGGGATCGGTTCTGGGTAAAACAAAGATGATGCGGGTATTGCATAATAAATATATTAAAATAATAATAAATTAGTTTAATGTTTAAAATCCTCAGACCTCTCCCCCGCGGGACCGCGCATAATCATCACCTCTGCAGCACATCAATCTGCTGCTGTGCGCGCCACATTCGAAATGGCTGAGGTGAAGCTCTCAAGCGAAGAATACAGCATTTTCAATAACACTTCCTCAAGAGCGAAATCCAATGTCTGGGAGGCTTTAGGTGTCATCCAAGATGGAGAAAATAACCAACATCCCACGCTTTTTGAGACAAATATGCAACTGCGTGTGTTAATAATTGCATGTTTTCAGTGCTCATATATATGCGGGTTCGGGTCGGGTTGCGGGTTGTGAAAATGTTCCACATAAGGGCAATTCACCCTACATTTAATCATTTTGTTTATTTTTAACGAAATAAATGTGGTTTAATCCATCATGATATTAATGTAGGCTATTTACTAAGTACATATCTGACATTAACCCTCTGGAGTCGGTGGACGCGCCGGCGCGTCCAGGTGCGCATAGTTTTACGTAATTAATCATATATTTTCGATTATAAGGAGTAGAAACATGATTCAGATATCCGCGGAATCGCTGGAAGGGTAGCTTTCCAGCAGTATCTCCTGTGAGACTGTAACCAGGGCACAACAGCCAATATGGCCGCTCACAAAGAAGAACACAAAGACAACAACAAGGATCCATTTGGACATGGGTAAGTGTACATTTTATACTGAATGTAAAGTAACTGGAAATACGTGTGTGTGTGTGTGTGTGTGTGTGTGTGTGTGGTGTGTGTGTGTGTGAGATCAAGAGAGACTCCTTTTCCAACCTCCCAAACTTTCTTTTTATGTGTGCATTGTTATTTGTGCTTGAGCAACATTTTACTTGAACTTTATTTCAATGAAATTAGTTTTAATTATTGTCCTACATTTTTATTTGTTTTACAAGATGTTTCACAGCTGTCTGGGCCTAGTGGCCCACAGGCGGCGTTTATCCAGCAGCCAGAACATCCAGATCTGTGCCGGCCCCCAGGTCAAGATCTACTGTGGCTCAAGGGCCTTCACTAGAGCCATCACCACCAAGGACCAGCAGACCAGCATCACTACAGCTGTCTCCACCTCCATCTGCGGCTGCCACCAGGTCAAGATACACCTCAGCACAAAGGCTCCACCCCAGCCATCACCTTCAACCCAGCCAGCAAGGAGGTCTCGTGGAGATCTCGTATCGCACTTGTACACCCCACCTACACAGCAGCCCATGCACCATCACCCCCACCTACACAGCAGCCAGACCCACTGTCTTGGAAGACAGAGAAAGACCTTGACACTGTCTTGACATTTATAATGAAGAGTTGGTTGAAAGTTCTGATGTTCAATATTGTAAATAGTTAGATTTTCCAGTTTCTTATATTTATATAAATAGTTGGTTGAAAAAAACATATTTATAATAAATTGTTGTTGAAAAAAAGGTTGAATGCTCAATTTGTATTTGTACACATCACATGAACCTTTGTATCTAATATGAAGTCATTATTCAGTCCTAATGTATCTCAGTCCCTGCTGTGGTGAAAGTAGAGTGATAAACACCTGTTTGACTCATTTTAGACATGAATTACACATTTATATACAGTGTAATTCAAATATTTCACTGCTTTTGTGATCCTAAGACTTTGGTAACCAAATCTAAAACACCAAAACATTTCGATCACATGAGTAAATTTGTGTTTTCACAAGAGTTTTGAAGATTTTCCGAAAATCGGATATAACATGTTAAGCTTTTGAGCTACTTATCTCATCAAACAGTGCTCTAAGGTGAGCAATTTGCATATATAGCAATACCAGAGATTGTCCTGAACATTTTGATATGTGACACATGGGGTGCCATGTGAGAAGAAATACATTTAAAAGGGGATTTAAGAAAACGTCAAAAATTCGAGAAAATACCCTTAGACTCCAGAGGGTTAACGATTAACACACTGTTCATACTGCTCACAGGCTGATATATAGTGTATTCATACCCCTCACTGTTTATTCATCATTCAATTCATTATATATTTTATTCTGTAGATTGTGAACATTACTTTTCACTTTACTGCTTGTTGCACCTGGTTAGAAGCTAAACTGCATTTCGTTGTCTCAGTACCTGTAATCTGTGCAATAACAATAAAGTTGAATCTAATCTTGAGCAGGAACTAATGTAGGCTATTTACTTAGTACATATCTGACATTGACGATTAAACACGTTTGTGCATTATTTATGAATGCAAACCGAGTCATTTAGTTTATTTTTAACGAAATAAATGTGATTTAATCCACATAATTTACTGTGTTAATTGTTTACTGTACAGTAGTATTGTTAACTTGAAGGTGCCTGATGTGAACATTTCCAGAATGTATTGTCTTCACTTTTTAAATGCCTCTGTGATGTGCTGCAGACCATACCGTTCACCAGCCCAACCCCCCATGTGTCCTATGTATGTTGGGGACCCTTTGTATAAAACGAATTGGCCATCGGAATGTGTGGTGTCATATTCCACAGCTCTCCCCCCCCCCTCCTGTGATCCCCCGCACACAGAGAGGGAGATCGCTTTTCTGAAGAGAGCGGAAATAATGATATTGCAAGTTAGAAACGTAAAATGCATTTTGACAGACACATGGGGGAAATATGCTGCATTTTGAATGTCCGATAGTCCACCATTAATACCTCAGTCCGTCTCGTCTCATCAACGAAAACTAAATATACATGACATATTTTGTTTTAGTAGATTTCGCATGAGAGCAAAAGGAGAACATCCGTGTAAGAGTGAAAATGTATGTATGTAAAATGAGAATATATGTGTGTAAGAGTGAAAATATGCTGCAGTTTGAATGTCCGATAGTCCACCATTTCCACCGGAAATATCAAACATTTAATAAAAGTGAAAAACAATGAACAAGACATAACGTATTCATCATAATTAATTATATTTATTTCGTTTGGATGTAGGATTTTTGACTTTGTTTAGAGCAGTGATCTTCTACTATATGAACATTTTGGACCCAAAATCACAAAAAAAAACATAAAAACAGATTTTGAAAATGATTTTATTTTTCATAACACAAACATACACAACGAAACCATTTAAAAGCTGGAAATATATACATGGGATATGACTAAGATAATGTGAAAGTTTGATTGAGGTAGCATGTGATTTCATTCTGATAAGGCAAAAGTGTTATTATAAATATAATACAAATATATATATATACACATTATGTACAAAAATCTGTTTTTTCTGTCTTTATCTGTGCCAAGCTTCAAAGCGGTTTCTGTCAACTACGACACAGAGGGCAACATCACAGATTTCTCCTCCTCCATGTCAAAAAACAAGCTTAAAGCTTGACTCACGTTCAGAGTTCTCTTCATCATAGTTGAGTCTTCAAAACTCTAAATCTATCTAACTATATCTAAATTCTCAATGTTTGTCTGTCACTTTACTTCAATCGCAGTCTCCCGCCTCTCTTCGTCTCCCGCCGCCTGTCTTCGTATATCTTCGTCTCTCTCCATTTCCCGCCGTCTCTCTTCGGTTCCCACCGTCCCTCTTCGTCTATTTTCGTCTCGTTTCGTATCACTCCGTTTACCTGATTACCTCACCCCTTCCTGGTAAATACATCCTGTTGAGCAGAATCTACAGTTTCCAGTATTTTCCGTTTCGTAAAATGATAAAATACGGCGAAATATATCTGTATTAACTTTATATCATCGTATGTCCGTGTTTATTGGGTATTTTTGCATGAAACAAAGACTGGCATATCGTTGCAAGCCAGTAATTTCGACCGAAATACACATATACATACTGTTGAGCAGGATCTACAGTTTACAGTATTTTTCGTTTCGTAAAATGATAAAATACGGCGAAGATATTCAAATATGTGCTTCCATATTTCATACTTTTGAAATGTATTAACTTTATATCATCGTATCTCCGTGTTTACTGGGTATTTTTGCATGAAACAAAGACTGGGATATAGTTTAAAGCCAGTACTTTCGACAGAAATACACGGCAAAGTTGTCCGGACTGTTGTTTTTATGCGGCACCGGCTTGAACAGGTCATGTGATCTGATCACGCCGGCGTGACGGTCGACTCCAAAGGGTTAATATTAAATACATATAAGTATTTTTACAACTTGTATTTAGAAATACTCTGTTGTAATTATTGATGCATACATGTGTTCATCCATTCAATGTGGCATCTGCTATAATGGGGTTAATGTATGATATTACTTAATAATACAATACATTATAATATATGATATGATAATTACATTTTAGTTTTATTCATTTCTTATTTCATAGTTTCTCATTATTATTATTTTTATCGCTCATCTTATTTTTGATTTTATTAATCTGTGTGAATCTGTGCTGTCCTGTTTTTCACTCTCACCCTGTTGCTGTTTGAACTACTGAATTTCCCCACGGGATAAATAAAGGTCCATCTTATCTTATCTTAATGTATAAGTTGATTTACTTCAATCTACTGTACAATAGTACAAGAAATATACTGCATAAAGCAAACTATATACTTTATTTGATCTAAAATATTAATGTTTCTACAACACCCATTGTGTATTTTGTGAATGAAGCACCATCTCATGGTTAAATCCTGTAATTGAACAAATGGGGAAATTGGGCAACGCCCTCCAGCAATTTGGCAACACCCCCAGCCACTGGCATCCGCTGGGCTTTTGACTGGGACACACCCATTTGAGTCTGATCTGGAGTGCTACATCTGTACATTAGCAAAACAAACGCAGATTTATTTTGCAAAAGGTGCAGCGGGCTTCAAACAGGTTCCCTCCACTGGTTTCAACCAAGCACTAAATTCGATGTTTTCCATCCAAATTGAACTTACACTTCCCCATATATATTTGTAAGTAGATTTGAAGATACATGAGTTTCGTACTGCCGCTAGCTGAAGCTTGGTTGTTAGGTTACTAGCTGGGTGTTCTCCAATAAGGTGCCGGGAGAAACAAAGTTAGTGATTACTGGTTCCATGTTGATTTATTTCAATACAGATTGTTGGGGGGAACTGAAAGGCGCTTACCATACTGGTTACTCTGCAGCCCGGACATTTCCCCCAAAACACATTTAGACCGTTCAAATCCCATCATTTTTAAGACCTTTTAAATCATATTTAAGACCTTTTTAAGGCCTTAAATTCAGATGATCAAATGTAAGACTTCTTAAGACCCCCGCGGGAACCCTGCATAATGCCCGATCGGGCAACCAGCAGATGAGGCTTCATTGCCCGAGCTAAATACTAGATTGCCTCGGGCAGTCGTTAATGTCGAGCCCTGGCTAGAATCTGTTGATGTGGAAAAGAGGGCCAAGGAAGTGAAATAACTGGATCTGGACAGAGATGTTGAGAGGACTCTGGGACTACTCTGGTGTGTGCAAACTGACACTTTCAGATTCAATATGGCAATCCAGGAAAAAGCAATCACAAGACGGTATTTTGTCCATGCTGAGCTCAGTGTTGGTTTTCTTGCACCTTTTACTTTACCCGCAAAGTTACTGCTGCAAAACCTGTGCAGATTAAGCTACAGCTGGGATGATAAAATACCACTGACGAATCAGCTGCAGTGGGTGAAGTGGCTGGACGACCTTCAAAAGCTAAGCATGTTCAGTGTGCCAAGGTGTATCAGACCTGCTCTACCTGTCACAATCTTAAGGAGAACCCAAATGCAGCACTCGAGAAACCAAGGAGAATTGGTAATATACTTTAATGGAGATTCCACTGGATCGGAGGAATACCAACCGGGAAGTATAACGCACCGGAGGACAGCGGGCATAAGGTGAGTCAGGGACAGGCAGAGAGTCAGGGAGTAAGCGAGGCGGTCAGCGTGGATACAGGCAGGGTCGGAGAACAGGCCAGGCAGGATAGTCCAGGGACAGGCAGGATCAGGAAACAGGCAGAGCAGGCAGGTCGGGGACAGGCAGGGTCGGAACCGGGTAGGCAATCTAGTTTTGAACGCGGGAGAGACAAGCATGAGGCAAAGTATAATCTGGCAAAGAGTGTGTGTCAGGTGCGGGTTTAAATACTGGCAGAAGCTAATGGGTGCAGAAGAGAAAGAGAGTGAGTTAACGAGTGGGTGTGGAAAACAGGTGAGACAGGTGAATGGAAAACTACTGGTGAATGATGGAGCAGACTATGACAGAACCCCCCCCCTTAATGGACGGCTCCTGACGTCCCTAAATGCTAATCTACAGATGAAGGTGGGAGGTGGGATTAGTACTCATCTGAAAAAGTTGTTTCCGCCTCCCTCTCCTGCCCCCTGTGGGAATCTCCATCCTCATCAGAAGCCTGCCCCTCGCTGTCCTCCTCTGACGAGCTGACGGTAAGAGGAGAGACTCTCCCTGTGTCTCTGCCCATCAACGTGACGGTCTTAGACGGTTGCTCAGGATTACGCCGATGGAACTCCCTGATGAGCCGGGGGTCCAACACATGACGAGCTGGAACCCAACACCTCTCCTCAGGGCCGTAACCCTTCCAGTCCACCAGGTACTGGACTCCTCTTCCTCTGCGACGGGAACGAAGAAGTCGTCGGAGAGTGTACGTAGGCCCGCCGTCAATCATCCGGGGGGGTGGTGGGGGAGGGATCGCAGGAACCAAGGCACTCTCTCGGACAGGTTTGATCCTGGAAACGTGGAAGGTGGGATGGATCCGCAGAGTCCGAGGCAGTCTTAGCCTTACTGCTGCGGGATTGATTATCCTGACAATCTCAAACGGTCCAATGAATTTAGGTGCAAGTTTCTTTGAATCCACCCGTAAAGGAATATCCCGGGAGGAAAGCCATACCTTATGGCCCACCTGGTAGACAGGTGCTTCAGAACGTCGGCGGTTGGCAGAGGAGGCGTACCGGTTGGCCGAACAGACGAGAGTTCTCCGGGCTTGATTCCAGGTCTGTCGACAACGACGGATGAAAGCCTGGACGGACGGACAGGTAACCTCCCTCTCCAGGGCCGGAAACAGAGGGGGTTGAAGCCCGTAAGCACACTGAAATGGGGACAGCTTGGTGGCCGAACTGACCAGAGTATTGTGGGCGTACTCGACCCAGAGCAGCTGTTTAGCCCAGGCCGCTGGGTTCTTGGAGACTATACAGCGTAAGGTCGTCTCCATCTCCTGGTTCTTTCTTTCTGTCTGACCGTTGGATTGCGGATGGAAACCAGATGACAGACTGACCGTGGCCCCAAGGAGCGTGCAGAATTCCCTCCAGAACACCGAGGTAAACTGAGGACCACGATCGGAAACCACATGGCAGCCCATGGAGCCGGAACACATGGAGCAGGACCAGCTCTGCCGTCTCTTTAGCTGAGGGGAGCTTGGGTATCGGCACAAAATGAGCCATCTTACTGAATCGGTCTACCACCGTCAAGATGGCAGTGTGTCCGTTGGACGGTGGCAGACCAGTAACAAAGTCCAAAGAAATGTGAGACCAGGAGCGATGAGGGATAGGCAGAGGTCGTAGGAGACCAGCAGGAGCTTGGTGAGAAGACTTGTTCTGATTGCAAACGGGGCAGGCATTAACAAATTCCCTGGTGTCCTCCTTAAGTGTTGCCCACCAGAACCTTTGCTGGACTACCTCCCATGTGCGTTGGATCCCAGGATGGCAGGTGAGTCTGGAGTTATGAGCCAACTGGAGAACATCAGACCTCAACGTCTGCGGAACGAACAGGCGGTTCGGAGGACAGGCACTGGGTCCCGGCTGGTCCTGCTGGGCGGCCTTGACCCTCTCCTCCACCTCCCAGATGAGGGCGGCGACGAGCTGAGAAGTCGGAAGGATGGTGTCCAAGCCCCTGGGAATGTTACCTCCCTCTCCAAACTGACGAGAAAGAGCGTCAGCCTTAATGTTCCGAGAACCAGGGCGGTAGGAGAGGGAGAAATTGAACCGAGTGAAGAAAAGGGCCCATCTAGCCTGTCGGGAATTCAGTCTGCGGGCCGACCGGATGTACTCCAAATTCTTGTGGTCGGTCCAGGAAAGGTTGACTGGTCCCCTCGAGCCAGTGACGCCACTCCTCCAGAGCCAACTTCACTGCTAGCAGCTCCCGGTTTCCCATATCATAATTCCTTTCCGCTGGAGTCAAACGCTTTGAAAAGAAAGCACAGGGATGGAGTTTTTGGCTGTCCATCGCTCGCTGAGACAGGATGGCTCCCACCCCCATATCAGAAGCATCCACCTCCAAAACAAACTGTCTTACAGGATCGGGTACTCAGAGGATGGGGGCGGAGGTGAACCTTGCCTTAAGGTTCTGGAATGCCTCCTCAGCCGAGGAGGACCACTGAAACATGACCTTAGAGGAGGTCAGGGCTGTGAGAGGAGCGGCCAAGGTACTGTATCCACGAATGAACCTCCGGTAGAAGTTGGCGAACCCGAGGAACTGTTGTAGCCGCTTCCGGGAATCTGGAACCGGCCAGGAAGTGACTGCATCAACCTTGGAAGGATCCATCTCGATGCTCCCTTGTCCCACGATATATCCCAGAAAAGAGACAGAGGATGTGTGAAACTCGCACTTCTCCGTTTTAACAAACAGCGAGTTCTCGAGTAATCTCCTGAGAACCGCCTGGACGTGGTGCACGTGTTCTTTCAGTGTCTTGGAAAAGATCAGGATGTCATCCAAGTAAACAAACACGTGTCGGTCCAACATGTCTCGGAGCACATCATTTACCAACGCCTGGAATACTGCAGGGGCGTTGGTAAGCCCAAAAGGCATGACTAGGTACTCGTAATGCCCCGAGGTGGTGTTGAAGGCTGTCTTCCACTCATCCCCCTCGCGAATACGTACCAAGTGGTACGCGTTACGCAAGTCCAGCTTCGTGAATATGGTTGCTCCCTGCAACAACTCAAATGCAGAAGAGATAAGAGGCAGTGGGTATCGATTCTTGATTGTCATGTCATTAAGACCCCGAAAGTCGATACAGGGCCTTAGGGTCTTGTCTTTCTTCTCTACAAAGAAGAACCCTGCGCCAGCAGGTGATGAGGACGGGCGAATAATCCCAGCCGCCAGAGCGTCATTGATATAAGTCTCCATGGAAACTCTTTCCGGAGCAGACAGGGAGTACAATCGACCCCTGGGAGGGCTGGTGCCGGGATGCAGGTCGATGGCACAGTCGTAGGGCCGGTGTGGTGGTAGGGAAGTAGCCCTTGACTTGCTGAATACTTCCTTGAAGTCCAGATATTCCGGTGGAACTCCTGTAACATCCAGAACTTGGCTGGGGTTCCCCGAGCGTTGAGGCGCGGCAGCCTGTTTCAGACAGATCTGATGACAAGAGGGGCTCCATCCCAAAATGGCTCCCGTCTCCCAGTCAATGTTAGGGTTGTGGCGGCGGAGCCATGGGTAACCCAGGATAAGCGGGATATGTGGAGACCGGAGAACATGAAACTGAATAGTCTCGTGATGGTTCCCAGACAGGAGCATGTGAACGGGTACAGTCTGATGAGTCACTGTCCCCAGCAGGTGACCGTCTAAGGCGTTGGCTGGAACTGGGCGAGATAAGGGAACCCGGTCTATTCCCAACTGCAGCATAAGCTCTTCATCCATAATACTCGCGTCCGAACCAGAGTCAATAAAAACTGCAAGAGCCTGAGAGCTATCCGGCAATAGCAACCTGGCGTGACTCAATGGTCTCTGAGTGGGAACAAATCCATGGGTTCGGCTCACCAGTATGTTCCCCATTACTGCTGAGCCTTGCCTTTTACCGGGCAGTGAGAAACGAAATGGCCGGCCCGGCCGCAGTAGAGACACAGGTTACGACGTCTGCGATGCTCACGTTCCTCCAAAGTGAGGTTGGTGCGACCCACCTGCATGGGCTCATCCCCCCCTGGTTGCGGCTCTGGAGTGAGGTGAGGAGTCGCAGCCAAACTCGGACGTCGGGGCGCCCAGGCATGTTGAACTTCCGCCGATCGTCGCTCCCGTCTCCGTGTCTGTATGCGCCGATCCATGCGGGAAGTCAGTTCAATCAACCCATCCAGTGAATTGGGAAAATCAAACGACACAAGCTCATCTTTAATGTAATCCGCCAACCCACGCAGATAGGCGTCACACTGGGCTGCAGAATTCCAGTTGCTGAGGCGGCTCCGGGTGCGAAACTCAATGGCATAATCCACTATAGATCCATTACCCTGGCTCAGGTTCAATAGTCCTCCTGCAGCGTCTGGGCCCACAGACACGGGTCCAAACACCTTGTGCAGCTCCGCAGAAAAAGCGGGGAACGAAGAGCAGGCAGGTGTTTGTTGCTCCCATTCCGCTGTGCCCCACAGTCGGGCTTTCCCAGTCAAATGATTGACCGTGAACGCCACACGAGCAGCGTCAGAAGCGAAAGTGTGTGGCTGCAGTGCAAACAGGATAGAACAGTTCGTAAGAAACGGGCTGCAGCCCTCCGGTTCCCCGGCGTAGCGCTCCGGAGTTCCCACCCGAGGCTCCGGGGTAAATCCCATCAGAGGTGATGCAGAAGCGGGTGTCGACGGCATAGGAAGAGGCGCTGGAGCGGCCCCTCCTGCCACTAGCTGCTGCACAGTAGCCGTTAGCTGCTGTAGCTGCGCAGCTAAATAGGTTAGCGTCTGGTCATGTGAAGATGTAGCATGTTGAGCCTCGGTGGCCAGGGCGGCTATCGAGGCTTCCTGCCTCTGGAGAGCGTCCTCAACTCTCTCGAAACGGTCTCTTGGTGAAGAGGAGTGCGCTGGGTCCATGTTCTGGCCAGATTGTTCTGTCACAATCTTAAGGAGAACCCAAATGCAGCACTCGAGAAACCAAGGAGAATTGGTAATGTACTTTAATGGAGATTCCACTGGATCGGAGGAATACCAACCGGGCAGTATAACGCACCGGAGGACAGCGGGCATAAGGTGAGTCAGGGACAGGCAGAGAGTCAGGGAGTAAGCGAGGCGGTCAGCGTGGATACAGGCAGGGTCGGAGAACAGGCCAGGCAGGATAGTCGAGGGACAGGCAGGATCAGGAAACAGGCAGAGCAGGCAGGTCGGGGACAGGCAGGGTCGGAACCGGGTAGGCAATCTAGTTTTTAACGCGGGAGAGACAAGCATGAGGCAAAGTACAATCTGGCAAAGAGTGTGTGTCAGGTGCGGGTTTAAATACTGGCAGAAGCTAATGGGTGAGAGTGAGTTAACGAGTGGGTGTGGAAAACAGGTGAGACAGGTGAATGGAAAACTACTGGTGAATGATGGAGCAGACTATGACACTACCTACTGGACTGTTTGAGAAAGGTGACCTGTACACTAAACGACGTTGGTGGCAACTTCAGTTCCTGGCAGATCTTTTTTGGCGCAGATGGATCCGGGAGTATTTACCACTGTTACAGGAACGACAACGGTGGACAAAGGAGAAGAGGAGTTTCGTCACAGGTGACATCGTCATCGTTGCAGACTCTACTGCCCCCCGTGGATCTTGGTTTCTGGGGAAAATACTGCAGACCTTTCCCACATGGACTGGTGCAGTCTGTTAAAGTCCAGACAAAATGCAGCATACTGGAACGACCAGTCACCAAGATCTGTCTTCTCCAGGAAGCTGAATGAAGAACTGACATAGATCCCTATGTTAAGATTACTTTTTCCCTTGTTGGACACTTTTTGACTGACAGTATAGAGTGGCGAAGTCACGCCCATCTACCTCCGGTCCATGGGACCTTATTTCGGAAAAATAATGGATTGAAGTCAATGGAGAAAGAAAACTTATCTTTCGATCCCGTTTGAATTGTGCCATGAATTACACATATGATGTTTGTCAATCTAAAACAATTATTTCCATGTCAAAAAAGTCACAGTTTGTCGTAAAACTGTTGAAATATAAGACTATGAAAAATAGGCAACTAGAAAGACTACAAATCCCAGAGTCGCGTAAGTGATGTCACAATTGTTTTCTTCCACTAAGAGATAGCTAAGATCAGCGCCATATAGATATAATCTATCTATATGGCGCTGGCTAAGATCAGATAACTTTAACAAGATTCCTGTGTGCTTAGTACCAGGTTGTTATCAAACCAGCAATGGGTCTTGCTCGTTCTTTCGCTTCCCGTCTGATGAAAGGACCAGGAGTGGCTGGATCAAGTTAGCTACCTAGCTAGTAGCTAGCACGTTAGTTAGCATTACAGCCTTGTAATTTAGATTAGCCTTAATATGAAGTAACATTAAGTAACCCAAAATGTTAAACAGTAAGAGTTGTAGTCATATTTCGTGAACCCTTTGAAGAGTACTGTCACCGGTGTGATTTTTCTATAATACACAATTTAAGCCTGGGGGAGAAATGCTAACGCTAGCATCGGCGATCGCCGATCTTTTCTACTTCATGCTATCTGCACAAATGGTTGACATTAAACATTAAAAAGACCAGGCAATTCAGAGAGAATCAAAGGAAGGCAGGTAGCTTTGCATGACTTTCTTCTGGACGTGTTTCATTGTGGTGATAGTGAGGGTAGTCAATCCTTTTGTTGACAAGACAGTAGTGACGGCCATCGTTCTGCGAGACCAGAGATGTAGTTCATCGAGCGTTTCACACTAACAAAAGTGTTACTTCAATCAATCAATCAATCAATGTTTATTTATATAGCCCAATATCACAAATGTTACATTTGTCTCAGTGGTCTTCACAGTGTGTACAGAATATCAGTATGACAATACGACACCCTCTGTCCTTAGACCCTCACATCGTACAAGGAAAAACTTCCAAAGAAAACCCAGTTTAAAGGGAAAAATGGGAGAAACCTCATGGAGAGCAACAGAGGAGGGATCCCTCTCCCAGGACGGACAGACGTGCACTTCACAGTGTACTGTGTACTTCACAGTTTTACGACACATATACATTTTTTTGACTTGCAAAATTATCTTTTAAATTGACAAACATCATATGTGTAATTCGAGGCACAATTCAAGCAGGATCGAAAGATAATCTTTCTCTCCATTGACTTCAATCCATATTCTTTCCGAAATAAGGTCCCATGGAGGTCCACCGGAAGGGGAGGGACTTCGCCACTCTATAGACTGAGACACTCTCGTGCTCTTTACTAATAATTGACTCCACTGGTGTTTTGGTGTAATTGTCACTTTATTATACTGTCACAATTAGGGGCCGGTGGGTTGGAGCCAATTTGCTTTGGGTTGCACAGGGTTTGTCTATGTGTGTGTGTGGACGCGTCATCATCCAATCTGCGCACCTGGGAGCATGGCAGGTAATTAACCTACGTATATATGTGGGCACGGGTGATCAGCTGGGATGAGAGGTTAGAGAGGAAGCCACACGCTTTTCAACTGTGTTGACCGTGATTGTTTGTGTCTGAGCATGTGCGTGATCGTTATGTTTTAACCCTTGTGCCCTCCTCGAACCTTTCGATCCCTTCGTGGCAAAATTGAACACACCCATAATAACTGCTATTAAATCATACATCAATATTTTTTTGTACTTTTTTGTTCATGAATCACTTAAAGAACTTATAACGTACTCAAAACTACCAAACATTCATTCATTTTCAGGATTTAAACCTTTAAATGCCTGTTTCATTATTTGAATTATCTCATTATTTATGACAAAAAAACACAAAAAATGAATTTATTTTTGTTCTTACATTTTTGCCAGTTAGATTATGGAGCCGTGTGACTACCAGGGGGGCCCTAAAGTGCAGCATGCACGGATCATTTCATTGGTAAAAAAAAAGGGCATCTTTTGAGGGATGTGTTTGATGTGTCTTTGGTGGTGCTTGATTACTCAAAAACAAAAAAACAACTGCAAGTCTGTTTATTCACCTGGCTGCCAAAGATAAACATGCAGTTTGACCAAGGGCTTATTTCTTTAGTGAGCAGAGAATGGTGGGCCGGACCCTCAGTGTCCTCTCCACTTTCAGAGGAAGGGTCAGAGGAACTCACAGAAATGCTGGACTCCAGAGAGCATTCAGTGTCAGACCCCCCCCTTGAATCTTGTGTCTTTTTCAGATGAGTCCTGCAGCTCGCTGGCAGATGAAGGCTGCAAGATTATTTCTGAAGTCTCTTCTAAACAAAACATATTACCCGTGCGCAGCAGCTAACCTGCCTGCGAGCCTTCGCTCAGGTCACATTTACCCAGGCGCGGCTGAAGCCCGCGAAAATGGTATCTATTGTTGCCGACAGTTTAGTATTTTTAAAATACTGTTACTATGTCAAACATGCTCAAAACTTTCTGACACACTCTCCTAAACATCTCCAACATCATATCTAATTCACACAAGTTAACATCGATCATTTTCATCATGTACTGACCTGTAGAAAACAGAAAAGTGGAGCAGCAATAATTATACACAGGATCCGGTTGATCCTCTGGTTTGCTTCTGAGGAGGGGGCGGAAGTGTCCCCCCTAAAATAACCCAGATGTCACCGCTCACCTGCCAAAGGTTCCACCTTGGCGCTACTTACTCGTACTGCTTCTCAGACAGTACAGATAAACCATAAAATGATATGAATGTCACCAAAATAAATACAGATAATGTTCAGTTTCAAATTCACAATTGTTTTGTTTTTAGATTAAAAGTTTTTAAAAATAAAGAAATGTTCAAATAGTAGATGAATATTCAAGAGGTCTTTAAAATCATCACACTGATCATCAAAAGTTCTTAAAATGCTCATGAATATTCAAAAATATTCTGAACTTGCCACAATCATCCAACATTCATGAAATGCTAATAGTCATGAAAAGTTCATGAAATGCTCATGCAAACTTTGTGGGGTTTTAATTATAATGTTGTGATTGGCTGGATCATGAAAAGTTCATAAATTGCTCATAAAAGTCTGTCATGAACAAAACAGTAACTTTATATGAATGAACAATGTTCATAAAAATGTCATGAACTGCTCTTTAAAATGGTTCATGAGCATGTTAAGTGAACATATAATGAGTTGTTCATGAATGTTTCATGAGTGCTCATGAACAGCTCATAAAGTCATGAACTCCATCTCACAGGGGATGCTGCAGGACCTGCTGCTGGAAATCACACACACACACACACACACACACACACACACACACACACACACACACACACACACACACACACACACACACACACACACACACACACCACTCTCGGGGCCCCCTGGTAGTCACACGTAGGGTTGGGTACCGAGAACCGGTTCCGGTTCCAACATTTAGATTCCAACGGCATCATTTAGAAATGTGAATTTCGGTTCCGCTTTTCGATGCCTGAGGAAATGTTTCTCTCCGCTCTCCGCAGCCTACTGTATGACTGCGGCGGGGTGGGAAATATAGCGTTGTACCTACAGCGTAACCTGAGACCAGGGGCCTCATTTATAAAGGGATATACGCTCAAAAGATGGCGTACGCCAGTTTCTACGCAATGTTTGCGATTTATAAAATACTAACTTGACGGGAAAACGTGCGGTCCTCCACGCAAACTCTAACCCATGCGTACGCACTAAGCACAACAACGTGAGAGACGAGAAACTGCGACACCGTTGCCAGAAGGAAGAATGGAGAGAAATATCTGGAAATAATACCATAAATAAAATGTTACCTCTCATTTATCATATAGGAAGAATTCATTTTCAAACATTGATTCAAGCCAATCTTAAAATGATTAAACAAACGCCTGATTGAGACTCCTCAGTGCACACAAAAACATAACTTGGAGAAATAAATAAATACGGATATGTTATTGAAAACCACCTCTAATATGTTGTGTTAATGTTATGAGATGTTTTCTCAAATGATGCGGTAAGCAGGAGGACAGAATTACGTCTAAACTGCCGCCGTTTTGCATTTATATAGGTTGTAGATACGAGCATGGTTGGATATACTATCATGTTTAATCGTGTTTTATGCCGTTTGCCAAGACTTGAGTCGCTCGTAAAACACAGGAGGTCTGGAAGCTAAGAACACCATATGTGGTAAATTGTACAGCTAATATAACACAACACATCAGTTGTATTTCCTTTAACTGGTGGATATAGGGTTGCTGCGGGGGGGGGTTGAGATGCACAGGCTGCAGTGGAGACGCTGCGCACAGCTGATCGACAGCTGGAACACAAACCACCAAATACAAAAACATAATTCAGATCCAGTCGTCATGACTCCACTCCAGAGGGATTCCCCGATCATACAAGGGGTGTCTCCTGTCCCCGGTGCAAACACACTGCCTGAGGAAGGCTCTGTTTATTGTTTTTGTCATTAACCTTTTTCGGGCCATTTATTTTGGTGACGATCCGACCTCCATGCTGCTACTCTGTTCAAACGGCATCCACCAAACAATATGATTTATCTCCACCTCCCCAAAATAACCAAAATCTGACACGGTGTGAGACGTCTTTTTTAGCTGTTCTGTCGTCATTTCTTGCTCTTCTTCATAAAGTCAGTCAGAATGAATGAATGAATGGGCGTTTCTTTGACTATTTATATGCAAATCTGGGCGTTACGCAAAGCCCACAAAAGCTGCACCGCATTTCGAGTCGGTTGTGTTTTATAAAGGGAAACCGGCGTAGGAAGTGCTGTACACACTTTCCTCGCCGGTGCGCAATGTTTGGTGAATCGGAAAATGTCGGAACATTTATGTTCCTATTTTTTGGATTTCTACTACGTAAGCAACCTTCCCACGTGAATCCTATGCACGGCGTTATAAATCAGGCCCCAGGGCCGGCACACGAATGCACAGCGATCCGTGCACAGAAAGTGGTTTGTGTTTGCAGGTTCAGAGGTTTTACACGGAAAACAAATATGTGTGGATCTAAAAATACATATGTAAAACTTTTTTCTGTGTTTGGATTTTATTTACATGTATATGAAACGGAGCACATTTGTGTGTGCATTGAAAAACACAAGTGTGGATCCGGAAATACAAGTGTGACTCCTTTTACAGATCATGAATTACAAGTGTGAATCCTTCTGTGTGCATGTGTGTATTATGAGACTGTTCTGAGCCCATACACAAGCCCCTGACACATTCCTGTTATGCTGTGTATGTAATTTATTATATGTAATGTCTTGTCTTTTATCTGGACCCTGAGTCTGTAATAACGTTTTCATTCATTCCTACCATTATAGAACGTCACGAGTTCCCCCGCGTCACCAGTTAAACGGTAACACCGTTTCATTCAGACTGTAACAACGGACAATTTTTCTTAGCGTATGCATGTCAATTTAAATCAATACAACTATTTTTTAAATCAATAACATTTTTTTCTAAATCCATAAAAGCATTTCAATTAATATTGGGAGTCCTGTCGTTACTTTGTTGAGAATATTGCCATGTAATGTAGGATCAAACACAGTGGTGGTGGTGGCTTAAAGCCCACCTCCGCTCCGCGCCGCCCGTTAGATGAGCCTGGTCAGATTTAATAAAAGAAGTTCAAAACACTGGCATACAAGTTCTAACAATAATCTGATTTTAATGGTAAAAAACACAATACTAAATACAGAGTGCCCTGTAACAGAGCACTCCGGGCTCCCCGCTCTACTGCCGTGCGATACAGATACCGGGATCAGCCAGTCAGAAACAGGGGGCATTTTGCATGAATAAACAACAGTATATATGGACATATTTGGGGCGGAGATGTGTGTCGGCTCTTCCGTCCCATTTTACTCCTAAGCGAATAAGTGAGTCCGTGGGTAGGAGTTGGGTCGGTTGCTCACTCCCCTAGGTGTTCTTACTGGTTGGATTCACTTTGGGTCGGGCCCAATACAGCGAATCAGAGTTCTGGGGAAAAGTATTTTTCTTCTGAACAGAGCGTGAGAGCCTCGGAACTATGCAAGGTCAGAATCACTTTTTATCTTACACCTGGGTTAACTCCTTTACTTTCCCAAGGAAGATTTCACACAAACTATTCCTTTTCCAGACAATCAAACATTGTACACAGCTATATTGGTATCAAACATTGTACACAGATATATTGGCCCCAGAAAGAACCTTGAAAAGAATCGCTGTGTGTGCTGGTGGGAGGAGGTGTATGTGTGTGTGTGCTGGTATATGGGTCAGTGAGTGTAGATGAGCAAAGAATATGTGTGTGTGCTGGTAGAAAGAGGTGTATGTGTGTGTGTCAGGGTATCTGGGTCATTGAGTGTAAGTGAGAAGGTTTATATATATATATATATATAGGATTACTTTAAAACAGTCCCAAATAATACATGTTCACTTCAATACAGTTCAAGATAATACCTGTTTACTTTAATACAGTTTAGAACAATATCTGTTTAGTAATAAGCGGGATAATTTGCAGCGACTTGATCCTTATGGGGAAAATAACACCATTCATGCTGATCTAGATCCCTCCGCTACGTGTCGGGATCCTGATCTGCCGACGAGGCTCCATTAAAATATAAATATTTTTAGTGAGTTTAGGCACGTTAATAACGTTTTAATGAAGTTGAATACAGCATATTCATATGTGTCAGTGATTGCATGTCAATTCGGCGAACATAAACATAAATGATCGTAGTGAAGATGATGATTAAATTAGGATTACAATTCGAGAGCCAGGCTGCATTTATTCCTGTTTGTTTTTGGAGCCGCCGGGCTTCCTGATGTTTTTTGTACAGTAGTTGTGGACTAAACAACATTATTTTGTTAAATAAAAACATGGTGATGTTTTGTAAATGAAATTCAAAGTCCATCTGTCTCATCTTCAATGCGAGCGTTGCTTTATCAAAGAATGGTAATTTAGGAGCGGCATTTCAAAACAGTGCACAAACGCTACGAGTCGGAATTCCCTCCTAATTCTGCCCTACGCTCCCAAAAGGGGAGGGGCCTGAGAGGACAGCTAAATGCACACGATTTTCATCAGGCCCAACAACAAGAGCAAGGCTGCTCCAGAGCATCTTATCGTGTCAGTCACGTTCTTGCGAACCACATGAAGTCTTTCAGAGACGGTGAAGTTGTGAAAGAAGCATTCCTGGAGGCTGCCGACGCGCTTTTTGGGGACAGTAAAAATAACAGAAGCATTTCTACAGGTTTTTGATATAATAAAAACTCAAGTTAGATACCGTTATTAATCAGCTGTTTGTTTGAACTTATTCATTATAATTATAGTACAAAATGGTATAAGAATGCAAACATAAATTGATTATAGTCTATTATCAATTCAGGTTAAGAAACTAGTGTTGCTTGCATCCTATTTTAAAGGCATTTATTTTTATACTCTAATAAAATGCAGCAAAAAAAGGGTTTGATTCTATTAATTTTGTCTTTTTTATTGCACTTTGGCAGCAGATTCTTGTGTAGCTTCAGATCTGAGTTGTCTTATTAGTAAGCCTAATTTATACTTTTGTAGCAACACCATTGTTATATAATGGCAAAGAAAGGGTTCAGAGTCTTTTCTTTTTTTCCTGTGTCACATGTGGCAGCACTGTTCAATGTTTCTTGAAAACATTACCACTATGTGGTCGAGTGTTTCGAACGGTCTGAAATGAGGTGCTACATCTGTATGTTCTGGTGGTCACGAGTGTGTTCTAACAACATATAACATTGGGGTCTGATAATTACCTTAGCTCTGACCTAGCTTTTATTTCTGTGGTGTTTTTATATTCACACCTTACCTTTCAGTATCTAGTATCTATTTTTGCATAGCGTATGTAAGTTAAAAGCTTGAAAGCAATAGCTTTAAATGAGGCTGAGTTGATAATAGAGGCTAATTCTTATGGAGATTGGTGATTTAAGTTAAATTGGGCTCTAATAATAGTATGGTATATCAGAATATCATAACACATTTATCTTTTTTAAAAGGTCACACAAACTAGCCTTTTAGAGTCACAGTATAGTGTGTGTTGTTTCTTGTTGTGTGTTTGCATGAGTTTGGGGTGTGTGTGTGTGTGTGTGTTCGTGTGTGGGAGACAATGGGAGACACTGTTATCTCAAAAACAGTGTGAGTAAAGAAACTGTGACATGTAAAGAAAGGGTTTTCACTAACACTGTGATGTTACATCCCTCAGCGATGTCTATTCTTCTTCTTTTTTAAAACACATACTGTGAGAAAGGAACAAGATTATCTGAAAGATTACTTATTTTTGTTTAAACCAACAGTGTGGGGACACCTGCCAGAGACAGAGTCACAGGGACTGACCATAAAACAGGAAAGGCATATGAAAGAAAGGGAGGGGAAGGTGTTTTGACTTGGGTGGGTGAAAGGAAGAGGTAGATGATTAATTTGATAGATCTGACTTGATTGTTGTGTTGGTTGAAGGAAGAGACACTGGCGAGGAAGAAGTAGAACAATAACTTGTTTGTAAAAAGGACAGCACATATTTTCTCTCAAATGTATGTCAGTTTCAAGAAAGATGAGAGGTTGTATGCACGATGTGCAAAATATCCTGGAACCCTTCAAAAAAGAAAAGCAGGTACAGGTAAAGTATGTTGAAATTAGTGCTGTCAAAATGATCACGTTAACGGCGGTAATTAATTTTTTGAATTAATTGCGTTAAAATATTTAACGCATTTAACGCATGTGCAGAATGGCCCGCCCCATACGTGCCACCAGTGGCAGCGCCAGGGTATGGCTGTGGTAGGCTACACCCATACCAAGAAATGGCTTAGCCCCACCATGAGAAATGATGTTAAAGTAAGCAAAATAAAGTCTGCCAACTCGCGGAGTAAATGGCACAGACAGCAGTTAGTCAGATTGATTTCAGTAGCCACGGTTTTGAAAACTTTTGTCAGGTAGTGATCGTCTTCTCAATAGAACATCTTTGATAACGGCGTGTTGTTGTTGCAGGAAGTCCCGACAGAGAATACTTTTGCTGTAGTTCAGGGTAGAGCCATATAATAGTAATAATATGGCTCTGGTACAGGGGTGCACATAACTGGTACGCAGGTTATGTGCGTAATCTGAAATGCGTACCGTCACTTGTGTCACAAAGCGCATTTGCGTATTGACGTACTTGTGAAGCTTTTCCAGAAGGCGGTTAGATCACCGGACGACAGAGTCGGTCTCCGTGTGCACAGACAGGGCTGCTGTTAACGTCGGTCTGTTCAACGGAACTGTGCCAAAACTACGCCAACCGGCTGCGGAGGGAGACTCCCCCCTTCACTGGAGAACTGCGCTAAAACAGCTGATCACAACGTTCACACTCTGTGGTCACGAAGTACTCCACTAGCCCCTCCCCCCCGTCGACTTTCCTGAAGTACTCCACTAGCCCTCTGTCGACTTTCCTGAAGTACTCCACTAGCCCCTCCCCCCCGTCGACTTTCCTGAAGTACTCCACTAGCCCCCCCCCCTGTCGACTTTCCTGAACTACTCCCCGTTGATAGAAATCAACACGTAATGAATTAAGACCCCACGGTTTGATGACTGATAGGTGTGTGGGTTGTCTTTCATTTTGACATGCAGAAAAATGTTAGAATAAACATAGATACTGTATGTTAAATGGATATATCCGCCTTCTTTCATTTATCCTGCCATTCCCACAACAATATACATAAATAAATGGCATATTTTGGACATAGTTCGAATGGTGATTAATCATGATTAATACATTTTTAAGCTGTGATTAATCTGATTTAAAAATTGTAATCGTTTGACAGACCTCGTTGAAATATTTCACAAAAAGTGAGTTGTATGTTGTAATAGTTGTATGTTGATAAAAATCTCTGTGTAGTTTTTCAAAATGTAATGAACGAAGTCATAGAGGGGAAAAAATAGCACAGTATGTGGAAAATATGAAAACAGCACGTTGAAAAAAGTAATGTTATGTTAGAATAACGTGAAATAATTTACAGTAAAGCATCTAAAAAAAACATTGAAAAAAAGTCAGGTTATTAAAGTTATCAAAACTGTATTGTTTCACCCAAACAGTGTTAAAATCACAAACTTTCCATTTAGAGTTTGATTCTTTAAGAAACTCAATTCATTACAAATTAATTCTTATTTTACCAAGTTGTAAAGTTTTGCATCCATTAAAGTGTAACTAAAAGTATCTTTGTAGGAGAAAATAAAGCATACATCTGTTCATAGTCTTAGTATAGTATTTCATATATATAATTTAAAAAGAGTCACAGTGTAGAATGTCCGAATATTTATTTTAAAAGTACTAGTATAGTATGTCAAAAGTACCTTAATACTCATTAAGTATACTCGTATAGTATTTAGTTAAGAATTATAGTATGTAGTTTGTCTGCAATGTCAGTGTAGTATTTCTAAAAATAATAAAGAAAGTAATATATAGTCATATATTTTTATATATTTGTCTAAAAGATCTTGAAAAAGTCATGACATTGTGTGTTGAAATGGTTTTGAATAAACACATCACATCAAATTGTATCAATGTTGTCGTTGCTGTGGACCTTCTTAATACCTTGGAAAATGCCGTTTAATACTTTTCAATACTTTTTAATAGCCTTAATTTTCGCTAAATTGATCTATCAACTTTTAATACTTTTTAAGACCACGCAGACACCCTGTTAACTGGATTGTCTTACTTAAATCAAAAACTGCCAATAAGAGTCACATTCTTAAATAACATCTATTTTGACAAAGTATTTCATTTTTCTAGTTTGAACTTTTTCCATACATAAACGTATTTCTTACATTTCCTTTGTGAGAGAATTACGCACACATCTGTCATCTCAAAACGTTCTACTCTATTTGATCTGTTTTATGTATATATGTTGCACTGTTGGAGGAGCCTGTAACCTACGTTTTTCATTGACATATCTACACTGTAGCTAATGGGCAGATTACAATAAAGCCTTGAAACTTAAAATTATTAAAACTGCATTGTCTCCCTGAAACAGCCCAAAAAAATCACAAACTGCCTTTAAAGAAACCCAATTCGTTACAAAGTACTTCATATTCTACCAAGAAACCCAATTCCTTTCAAAGTACTTCATATTCTACCAGTTGTAAAGTGTTGCACACTTCAAAGTGTATCTAAAAGTATCTTAGTAACACAATCAAAAGCAAAAAAAAACATTAATGTGAACAAAGCCTCAAATGGCTGACTCCTGAACTCCTTAATGTCCCCTAACATGACCCTTACGGCCCCTACACACGGCGGTGTGCGTTGCCGCTTGGCGGTGGGCGTGTCTTGAGCTTGGGGAGTCAACGCGAGCAACCCGACCAACAACCAACAACCAACCACATGAATGTCCCGCCCCGGACATACAAAGCAAAGCATTCATGCTACATCCATGCTGGCTAAATATACTGTTTATGCTTGCTAGCTGTCCATTCAAACGAAATACACTGGATATAAACTCCCCAAACAAGCGAAAAACCTACCAGTTTCCCCCACTGTCCCTGCCACCTCCCCCCATGCCTGGCTCCTCCGGTTTGTATCCCTGTATGTTCCCTACCGCCACGATCATTTTCTCCTCCTTTTGTTGACATATGGGAAATAACTGCGGTCTGGCTCTCCCAACATACACCCAGTTTGATTGGCTACTGCTTGTACTGTCAGATTTACATACAAGGGATTTGATTGGCTGACGCCTCCGTCGAGGCGGCAAAAGTAGAACATTGCTCTACTTTTGCAGCGAGCACCGTGAGAGAAGCTACGCTTTGCTTCCACAATGCAGTTCGGCGAATCGTGACGTCACCCCATTCAAAGTGAATGGGCAGAAGCGTTGAAGCGGCAACGCACGCCGCTGTGTGTAGGGGCCGTTAGACTATGTTCATCATCCAGGGATCAACACCAGTAAATATAGCTCTCTGTGTCCGATCTTCAAGCTTCAAAGGGCGGCCTCATGAGCTCCGTAAAGTCCCCCTAACACGGCACTTAGACTATTTCCATCATCCAGGGGAACACAACTTCATTATATATATATATTATAGTTAATAAAGTAATGAAACAATAAAATGTCATATAACCTTATATTACCATAAAAGAGTCACTATGTCATATTTACCCCTATTAAAGAACATTATCTTATAGAAGGCCATACAACCACCACAGGTGACCAAAACAAGTCATACTATCATACTATCTGGTTTATCATTGACCAATAATGACCTAGTAAGATACTGACAGATTTCACATCAAAGGGCTGATAAAAGTATTCTCAACCCCTGTTGTGCCATATCCTTATCAGGGCTATATCTGGTTTATCATTGACCTAGTAAGATATTAACAGGTTAACATCAAAAGGGCTATCAGCCGCTATGGGGCAACATCCGCACAAACAAGTCATAAAAGATAAGGGGTTCAAAGGTCAGAAAAGATAAGAGGGTCAAAGGTCTGATTTCAGAGTGACAGGTAACACTTTAAAGGGATTTTGGAGGTGGGACTTCCGGTTTGGGAGGCGGGACTTCCGGTTTTAGGGTCATAAATCATTCCTTATCAGGTACTTAATCTAAACCGGTATGACATAAACCGGTGTCTTTCTACTACTTACAACTTCAGATAAAAATGAACACATAATGAAATATGACCCCCGGTTTGATGATTGACAGGTCACAGAACAATGGGAGCTATCTACCCTTACCCACTATTTAAAGTAATTCACACAGACTAATCACACCCCCCAGACTTTTCCGGTGTTTCTAAAGTAGATGACAATGTATGTGTGTCGCTTAAGAGGAAAAGATGCCTGTTTTTTTTGTTGTTATTACTGTCAGGAAATGTACAACCTAACCCTGGTCCGCCCAGTAGTAGTAGTCAGATCGCTACTCCTGCTGATTTTAAAGCTAGATCTGAGTTGGGTTTCATCCACTTGAATGTGCGCAGTATTAGGTAAACTAGATTTTGTCCTCATTTGGGCAAGCTCGACTGACGCTAACGTCATTGTTTTATCAGAAACATGGCTAAATAAATCTATTTTGGCCTCTGACATTGCCTTAAATGGTTATAATGTGTATCGTACCGACCGGCCTAATAAAGGTGGTGGAGTTGCCATTTATGTTAAGAATAAGTTCAGTGTAACCGTAGTAGTTTCCAAATCTGTCAGTAAGCAATTTGAATTTTTAGCCTTAAATATAGAAGTGGCAAAGGGTCAACAGGTCATGGTCGTGGGCTGTTACAGACCCACCTCAGCTGTCAAAGACTTCGCTAGCAAATCTTTTATCGCAACTAGACTACAAGGAAATAGTGCTACTTGGAGATTTTAACTGGGACTGGTTAACTACAGTGTCAGAGGATTTTAAAAACCTTTTGTATCTCTTTAAATGTTACTCAGACTGTTGACAGTCCTACTCGCCCTAATATTAAATCCCCTAATAAATCCTCCCTAATTGATCTCATTCTAACTAATATTCCCTATAAATACTCAGCTGTGGGAGTATTTGCGAATGATCTGAGTGACCACTGTGTTGTAGCCACAATTAGTGACACAAAAGTCCAAAAGGTTACACCTCGTATGATCATCAAGAGAGACGTAAAACATTTTGTGGAGCAGGGTTTTGTACATGATCTGTTTGGGTTTGATTGGGGAAAAATCGATTTGTGTGCTGATGTTGAGACTGCATGGTCTTATTTTTATCTTGGTTTAATGGAAATTATAGATAGACATGCACCTCTGCGTACATTTAGAGTGAAGGGACAACACAATCCTTGGTTTTCTGCTGAATTATCTATTCTCCTACATGAGAGAAACAAGGCCTGGGCAAAGGCCTGGGCAAAGGCTCGGAAATCAGGTTCAGATATAGAATGGCAGCGTTTTAGGCAGCTAAGAAATAGCTTCACTTCACATGTCAAAAGTGCTAAATCTAAGTATTATCTGTCAATTACCACAAAGAACGATATCCACCGGTGATATCCGTAATGAGCTACCTCCGTGCCTTACCACAGCATCTGGCACTATATCGGATAGGGCCACCATACTAAATAGTTTTAATGAGCATTTTATGTCATAGTCTGCTCCATCATTCACCAGTAGTTTTCCATTCACCTGTCTCACCTGTTTTCCACACCCACTCGTTAACTCACTCTCTTTCTCTTCTGCACCCATTAGCTTCTGCCAGTATTTAAACCCGCACCTGACACACACTCTTTGCCAGATTGTACTTTGCCTCATGCTTGTCTCTCCCGCGTTCAAAACTAGATTGCCTACCCGGTTCCGACCCTGTCCGTCCCCGACCTGCCTGCTCTGCCTGTTTCCTGATCCTGCCTGTCCCTCGACTATCCTGCCTGGCCTGTTATCCGACCCTGCCTGTATCCACGCTGACCGCCTCGCTTACTCCCTGACTCTCTGCCTGTCCCTGACTCACCTTATGCCCGCTGTCCTCCGGTGCGTTATACTGCCCAGTTGGTATTCCTCCGATCCAGTGTAATCTCCAATAAAGTATATTACCAATTCTCCTTGCTTTCTCGAGTGCTGCATTTGGGTTCTCCTTAAGATTGTGACAAAACAATCCGACCAGAACATGGACCCAGCGCACTCCTCTTCACCAAGAGACCGTTTCGAGAGAGTTGAGGACGCTCTCCAGAGGCAGGAAGCCTCGATAGACATCCTGGCCACCGAGGCTCATCATGCTAAATCTTCACAGGACCAGACGCTAACCTATTTAGCTGCGCAGCTACAGCAGCTAACGGCTACGGTGCAGCAGCTAGTGGCAGGAGAGGCCACTCCAGCGCCTCTTCTTATGCCGTCGACACCCGCTTCTTCATCACCTCTGATGGGATTTTCCCCCGGAGCCTCGGGTGGGAACTCCTGCAGCCCGTTTCTTACGAACTATTCTATCCTGTTTGCACTGCAGCCACACACTTTCGGACAGGGGAGCATCGAGATGGATCCTTCCAGGGTTGATGCAGTCACTTCCTGGCCGGTTCCAGATTCCCGGAAGTGGCTACAACAGCTCCTCGGGTTCGCCAACTTCTAACGGAGGTTCATTCGTGGATACAGTACCTTGGCCGCTCCTCTCACAGCCCTGACCTCCTCTAAGGTTATGTTCCAGTGGTCCTCCTCGGCTGAGGAGGCATTCCAGAACCTTAAGGCCAGGTTCACCTCCGCCCCCATCCTCCGAGTACCCGATCCTGTAAGACAGTTTGTTTTGGAGGTGGATGCTTCTGATATGGGGGTGAGAGCCATCCTGTCTCAGCGAGCGATGGACAGCCAAAAACTCCATCCCTGTGCTTTCTTTTCAAAGCGTTTGACTCCAGCGGAAAGGAATTATGATGTGGGAAACCGGGAGCTGCTAGCAGTGAAGTTGGCTCTGGAGGAGTGGCGTCACTGGCTCGAGGGGACCAGTCAACCTTTCCTAGTGTGGACCGACCACAAGAATTTGGAGTACATCCGGTCGGCCCGCAGACTAAATTCCCGACTGGCTAGATGGGCCCTTTTCTTCACTCGGTTCAATTTCTCCCTCTCCTACCGCCCAGGTTCTCGGAACATTAAGGCTGACGCTCTGTCTCGTCAGTTTGGAGAGGGAGGTAACATTCCCAGGGGCTTGGACACCATCCTTCCGACTTCTCAGCTCGTCGCCGCCCTCATCTGGGAGGTGGAGGAGAGGGTCAAGGCCGCCCAGCAGGACCAGCCTGGACCCAGTGCCTGTCCTCCGAACCGCCTGTTCGTTCCGCAAACGTTGAGGTCTGATGTTCTCCAGTTGGCTCATAACTCCAGACTCACCTGCCATCCTGGGATCCAACGTACATGGGAAGTAGTCCAGTAAAGGTTCTGGTGGGCAACACTTAAGGAGGACACCAGGGAATTTGTTAATGCCTGCCCCGTTTGCAATCAGAACAAGTCTTCTCACCAAGCTCCTGCTGGTCTCCTACGACCTCTGCCTATCCCTCATCGCCCCTGGTCTCACATTTCTCTGGACTTTGTTACTGGTCTGCCACCGTCCAACGGACACACTGCCATCTTGACGGTGGTAGACCGATTCAATAAGATGGCTCATTTTGTGCCGATACCCAAGCTCCCCTCAGCTAAAGAGACGGCGGAGCTGGTCCTGCTCCATGTGTTCCGGCTCCATGGGCTGCCTACTGATGTGGTTTCCGATCGTGGTCCTCAATTTACCTCGGTGTTCTGGAGGGAATTCTGCACGCTCCTTGGGGCCACGGTCAGTCTGTCATCCGGTTTCCATCCGCAATCCAACGGTCAGACAATAAGAAAGAACCAGGAGATGGAGACGACCTTACGCTGTATTGTCTCTAAGAACCCAGCGGCCTGGGCTAAACAGCTTCTCTGGGTCGAGTACGCCCACAACACTCTGGTCAGTTCGGCCACCAAGCTGTCTCCATTTCAGTGTGCTTACGGGTTTCAACCCCCTCTGTTTCCGGCCCTGGAGAGGGAGGTTACCTGTCCGTCCGTCCAGGCTTTCATCCGTCGTTGTCGATGGACCTGGAATCAAGCCCGGAGAACTCTTGTTTGTTCGGCCAACCGGTACGCCTCCTCTGCCAACCGCCGACGTTCCGAAGCACCTGTCTACCAGGTGGGCCAAAAGGTATGGCTTTCCTCCCGGGATATTCCTTTACGGGTGGATTAGAAGAAACTTGCACCTAAATTGCAACCAAACCCCATCCCCTCAGGAAGCCTTTGCCTCCTGTCAGGTCATCATTGTAAATAAGAATTTGTTCTTAATTGATTTTCCTGGATAAATAAAGGTTCTACTACTACTACTACTACTAAATTCATTGGACCTTTTGAGATTGTCAGGATAATCAATCCCGCAGCAGTAAGGCTAAGACTGCCTCGGACTCTGCGGATCCATCCCATTTTCCACATTTCCAGGATCAAACCTGTCCGAGAGAGTGCCTTGGTTCCTGCGATCCCTCCCCCACCACCCCCCCCGGATGATTGACGGCGGGCCTACGTACACTCTCCGACGACTTCTTCGTTCCCGTCGCAGAGGAAGAGGAGTCCAGTACCTGGTGGACTGGAAGGGTTACGGCCCTGAGGAGACGTCTTGGGTTCCAGCTCGTCATGTGTTGGACCCCCGGCTCATCAGGGAGTTCCATCGGCGTAATCCCGAGCAACCATCAAAGACCGTCACGTCGATGGGCAGAGACACAGGGAGAGTCTCTCCTCTTACCGTCAGCTCTTCAGAGGAGGACAGCGAGGGGCAGGCTTCTGATGAGGACGCAGATTCCCACAGGGGGCAGGAGAGGGAGGCCGAAATAACTTTTTCAGATGAGTATTAATCCCACCTCCATCTGTAGATTAGCATTTAGGGACGTTAGGAGCCGTCCATTAAGGGGGGGGTTCTGTCATAGTCTGCTCCATCATTCACCAGTAGTTTTCCATTCACCTGTCTCACCTGTTTTCCACACCCACTCGTTAACTCACTCTCTTTCTCTTCTGCACCCATTAGCTTCTGCCAGTATTTAAACCCGCACCTTACACACACTCTTTGCCAGATTGTACTTTGCCTCATGCTTGTCTCTCCCGCGTTCAAAACTAGATTGCCTACCCGGTTCCGACCCTGCCTGTCCCCGACCTGCCTGCTCTGCCTGTTTCCTGATCCTGCCTGTCCCTCGACTATCCTGCCTGGCCTGTTATCCGACCCTGCCTGTATCCACGCTGACCGCCTCGCTTACTCCCTGACCCTCTGCCTGTCCCTGACTCACCTTCTGCCCGCTGTCCTCCGGTGCGTTATACTGTCCGGTTGGTATTCCTCCGATCCAGTGGAATCTCCAATAAAGTATATTACCAATTCTCCTTGGTTTCTCGAGTGCTGCATTTGGGTTATCCTTAAGATTGTGACATGTTGTGTCCTGTGGCTCTCTGTTTCATTCTGTTTCTAATTTTGCTTCTGTGAACACCACAGTCGGTGACTCAGACCAATGTGGTCTGGAAAACCCTTTCAGTTTTACTCCTGTTACTGTTGATGTTGTTCGTGAAGTCTTAACCAAGCTAGATCCTAAAAAGCCGGCTGGTCCGGACAAAGTAGAACCTTTCTTTTTAAAGATAGCTGCAGATTGTATTGCTCCACCTCTTACTACTCTTTCTAACCTCTCTCTCAGCACGAACAAAATCCCAAAAATATGGAAGTCAGCTTATGTCCTGCCTCTACTAAAAGGAGGGGAGGCCACCTTATTAAACAATTATAGACCCATCTCTAAATTGTCAGTTCTGGCTCAGGTTCTTGAACGCCTAGTGAGTGAACACGTAAAGGAGTTTTTATGCAACAATGACATCCTGTCTAAACATCAGTCAGGATTCAGAAAGAAACACTGCACCATCACTGCCACGATGAAAGTGGTGAATGATATTACGAGTATTTTAGAGAGTAAGCAGAGTTGTGCAGCTCTATTTGTTGACCTATCCAAAGCTTTTGATACCGTCGACCATCGCATTTTGAAGCAGAGGCTGGTCAGTATTGGCATATCCAGCCATGCAGTGGGGTGGTTTGTGAACTACCTCTCTGAAAATGTTGAAGGAGCAACCTTACATTTTTATGCGGACGATACCATTATGCACTGTGCAGGTCCCTCGATTAACGAGGCTGTTGTTAAATTACAGGCTGTTTTCAACACTATTCAGGCTCACCTCTCTGAGCTTAAGCTTCTTTTAAATGTGGATAAAACCAAGGTAATGCTCTTTTCTAAAGCTAAAGCTAAAAATACACCAGAGACTGGTTTGGATATTGTAACTACGCAAGGAATACAACTTGAAGTTGTTGCCTGTTACAAATACCTGGGTATCTGGCTTGATGATTGTCTCTCTTTTAAACTTCATGTCAATAACCTGCTTAAAAAACTGAGGGTTAGGCTAGGTTTCTTCAACAGGAACAAGTCCTGTTTCTCACTTGAGGCCAGGAAAAGGCTCTGTGACCTTTGACCTGTGCTGGACTATGGGGATTTGTTGTATATGAATGCACCTGCCAATTACCTGAGCAAGTTAGATGCTGCGTATCACAGTGCACTGAGATTTTTGAGAAATTGTAAAGCACTTACGCATCACTGTACCCTGTATACCAAGGCGGTTTTGCCATCACTAACTGCACGGAGGCTCAGTCACTGGTACTTTTTCATATACAAAGCCATGTTGGATAAACTACCATCTTATATCTGCTCCCTGATCTCTCGGCGATATGAAAGTACTTATTGCCTGAGATCGCATGCTGTGGTTTTATTAAATGTGCCAAGTGCTAGGACTGTCTTAGGGAAGACAGCTTTTAGATGTGCAGCTCCACTAACTTGGAACAGTCTGCAAAAAGAATGGAAAATTACCAAGCTTGTACCACTACATGTTTTTAAAGCTTGGTTGGTTGCTACAAAATCAGATGTTGTTGGTACCTGTACATGTGGTGAGATATGTAAATTGTAATCCGTGTACATTTTGCTGTATGATGTCCTTTTGTTGTTCTGTTGTTTATGTTTTTATGTCTTCTTGTGGAACCTACTGCTGCAGGTCTCCCTTGAAAAAGAGATCATTGATCTCAATGGGATTGTACCTGGATAAATAAAGGTTTTGAATTTAATTGAAGCTCAGCTGTCAGAACAAAGTGAAAAACAAACTAAGCCATAAAATATTATTAATATGTCGGGTAGTAATATATGTATTTATTTTCTTCTCAGAGTGTACCAGAATGTGGAGTTTATATGTTTGTATTACTAAAAATCTTCTGGGGGAAACAGCAACACGGAAAAGATGGTCTTAAAGGTGGGGTAGGTCATTTTGGAGAAAACAACTCGAGTGCGCTAGAATTTGAAAATACACAGCCGGTAAAAATCTGCCCCTTCCTCACAGAGCCCCTCCTCCAACACACACAAACGCGCACTTGACCAATGAGGGCACGAGATACATTTGTGCACAGATGGAAGGCTGACAGGCAGGTAGGCCATCCAGTTACTTTAGCCGGGCCGGCTAAAATGATTGGTCGTGCTTGTTACAGCACTATGGCTTCCACAGATGACATTTTTTAATGGATTTGTTGTCAAAGCACTTCAGATATTCATTGCTATCGGGATGTTAAGAGCATTCCATGGAATATAACAAAGTGTATCTCGAGCTGGTTTCTAACCCTAACCCACCTTTAACATAACCCAGTGGTCTAGTTAATAAAAAACAATAATATCAAAACAAAATATTACTACTAACTTGTGAAAGTTAAACAGAACGGTAAAAGAATAGTTTCCGGTCTATTGTGAGGCCCGATCTTTGTAGATAAATAAAGAACTACAACAGATGTGTAATATTTAATGCAGCCGAACCATGTATTATGCATTCATGTGATGACTTTCAAAGAGTAAAGCAAGCACTGCTGAATAAAGTATGATTTTATCTTTTACGAAACGTTTTTATTCATATGGAATGCAGTTCGAGGTCAACCAATCACAGAGCTTGAGGATTGATCACGGTGTTTGTCGAGCAAAGCGGAAGGATAGCTGAGGATTCTGGGTAGTGTCTTCGGCAATCCTAAACTCCGAAAAAATACTTGTTTCTCCGAATCGAAGGGGGAAAATACAAAAGCATTGTACACAATTTGGTCCTTTCTACTGATCATAATACCATTGTTGAGGGATATTACAATAGAAAAATACTGTGCAATTTTCCAAACTCAGATTGGTTTCTCATACATTATCTCTGTATAGTATGAGTTTTCACTCCCTGTGCTAAACGGCTCGATGGAGTTCCTGCCCCCCCTCCCCCCTCCTGTGCGTCCAGTGTGCTCCGATTGGTCAGCTCTGGCACTCTGTTCTGATTAGGCAACCACCAGAGAGGCTCTGCCCCTGTTGACATCTGCCGTAAAGTGGTTTAGCGGGTACTTAGCAACATAGCAATACTAGATTTGAGAATCGATAGATAGATAGAGTTATATAGATAAATAGATAGCTTACATATAGCATATAATGGCGTATGGAGCATACAATTTCGAACCTCCGTTCGATCCTAGAATAGACCAAATCGCGAGTCTTGCCTCGCCGTTCACTAGAGCAGACCAAACAGTGTCATTGTGGTACGTTTTTATCTAGTATATGTCTTACATTTCAGATGTCATCAGATGTACCTACAACTGTTGTTATTTAGGTGCCGTTGTGGAAACTGCGCTTTGATGCCAAGTGACGGAGAAAATGTGTGCTGCAATAGCATAAGAAAGGTAGCCTAGCTTAGTTACATTATGTCGGCAGCTAGCTGAAAACACCAACAGTAGCACACATATAACAAGATATACAGCATACATATTTTTCAAGTCAATACACTATTATTACTTCCTTAGTAATTGAATGTTTATTTAGTAAACCTTTCCCATAGTTGGTTTAATTGCTAAACGTGTTTTGTAACACATCTTACCTTCATAGGTTGTAACACGCATGCTGCTAGTTCCAGAACCCATGAACTGCATGGTTGACCACCCAGGACTAGAGCCTAACTGCTTGAACCCATACACCCTGTAGAATCTCCACAATATTTATAAATATAGTTTCGGACCTTTGACAAATACAACGGAAGAAGAGTAAGTTATTGTTACCTGTAATACTACTACCGTTTGATGAAAAATCAAATCATGGTTTGCTATATGAATGATATGTTATAGGGGCAAATAATTCAAGAAAAAAAGGCTACTTAGTATTTCCATCAAACTTTATTTTTAAAAATGTACAACATGTGTGAATGTATATTTATACACTGTACATCATCCATTCCTCTCCTGATAGGCGTTTTCGATATCTTGCGTATCGCAGCTTTGTAAGCTGGTGCTGGGGATATTTAGGGCGAGGCATCAGAGTGGTGATTCCGTCGTGTGTTGTGCTCCGGATCCGCCAGGAGTTTCCAGATCTGGCTGGACAATATGTAGGATTTCGACCTCCTTTGGGGGGAAACGGGAGAAACGGCTGACAATCATTTCCTCCTTGGGGGGCCTGTCAAATTGAGTTGACGGGTCCTCTGGGACGCGGATTTGTTTCAGCTCGTCCACAAAGGGTGTAGGGTCCAGAAAGACTTTGTGAAACACAAGCCTCGTCAGCTCATCCACATAGACTGAAAAAGAAAGCATTGTATAAATAATTTGTTCTTGTTATTCACTTTTTGTGTTTAATGTAATACTTTTATGGTTCATTGTATCTTTAATCATTTGAAATGTAAGTTCTGTTAATAATAATGCAAATAAAAACTAATATTTCACAACTTACTGTATGTAGGGTCGTTAGGGTTTCATATTTAAGTTTGTAGCAAAGAGAGAGCTGCTGCTGTGTGTGTGTGTGTGTGTGTGTGTGTGTGTGTGTGTGTTCCTGCACATGTGCGCATATGTTTTAAAGACCCCTATAATCAATCAATCAATCAATCAATGTTTATTTATATAGCCCAATATCACAAATGTTACATTTGTCTCAGTGATCTTCACAGTGTGTACAGAATATCAGTATGACAATACGACACCCTCTGTCCTTAGACCCTCTGTCCTTAGACCCTCTGTCCTTAGACCCTCACATCGTACAAGGAAAAACTTCCAAAGAAAACCCAGTTTAAAGGGAAAAATGGGAGAAACCTCAGTGAGAGCAACAGAGGAGGGATCCCTCTCCCAGGACGGACAGACGTGCAATAGATGCCGTGTGTAAATTGAAAAGATAATACATTTGCAACATAGGTAGTCCAAATGTTTGGAAATGCATGTGTGTAATAGGAAGATGAATCCACGAGGATATCCATCCAGGACCGATGATCCAGGACCACAGCCACGACTCAAGATCCAGCGCTCGCGATCCAGGACACAAGACCGCAGGATCATCCATGACTCCGGATCCCAGCGTATATAGACACCCAAAAGGAAAGACATTTGGGGAAGCTGGGTTAATCGGAACATGAGTACACGGGTATAGACAGCGAGAAGGAAGAAGTAAGATGTAGCTCAGATTAAAGGGCCCATTGCATGCTTTTCCGGTTATTTCCCGTCTCCTTGTGTGTTATGAAGGTGTCCATGCATGTAAACAGTCTGCAAAGTCAAAACCCTTCAAAGTACACCCTGTAGGGAAGTAAAACTCTAACACAGAAAAGACCTCCCCCAAAAGCCTCGTTGGAGATTTCTCAGTTTCCATTGTTTACTTCCTGCCCCGCGTGACGTAGCTGCACCGCGTGACGTCACTTCCTCTGCCAGCCGACCATATTAAGTGTCGTAAAACCTGCTTATTTTCGAAAGCTCTATCCAGTCATGTCGCGGAGGGTCTGTTGCCTGGTGGAGAAATCCACAATGTTTGCAGTACCGAAGGCAGAACCACGACAAAGTCAGTGGTTGACATTCCTTTTTAACACTGTTCCAGCTGATTTACCAGCCGGTACTGTTGTGTGTGTGCACGGCATTTCACGGACCAAAGCTTTAAAAATCGTAACAATGTTTAGCTTCGGACTTGCAAAGCTGATATTGGAGGACGATGCTGTTCCTACTTTGTTTGGACCAGCGGGAAGATTTCGGGTATACAACCTGTAAGTATTCATTGTGGTTTGTGTATTTATTCTGTTTAAAACAAACAATGTATCTACCACGACTATGTAAATGCTATGCTATGCTAATGCTATGCTACCGAGGTAAACACGAGGGCTAACGAGCATTCCCAGACCTCAACACCGATGTTAGCACATGGCCTTACATGTATCTCATAGCAGGAGAATGTCTGCAAACACACACGAAATACTCATAGACAGTATACTCCGGGTGATTTAACCGTACGGTCAGTAATTCAGTTGCCGTTCGTGTATTCTACCGAGCTACCATTAATAAGCTAAGCTAGAAGCTCTACCTAGAGATGTTATGAAAAACATTGTTTTCATGCCAGCTACAATGAATGACCGAACGTAGCAGACTAACTGTATAATATTGCAATTGTAAGATGTTCTTGCTAAGCCTAGACTAGCTGTTAAACTCCATATTAGGTTAGCATATTAGCTGGCAAGCTAACTGTGTTGATTACTGATAGATAATCATAGCTGGAGAATTTCGTCTGCAAACACACACGAAATACTCAGACAGTATACTCTGATTTAACGTACGGTCAGTCGCCAAACATAATTACATTGAAGTTGGCGGTACTAGCAGCTATGCTACTGAGCTACAAAGAGTCTGAAATATTACGCTACATGGGAAAAGGTAGCAGACTATCTGTAGAACATTGTAATTGTAAAAGTGTTGCTTTTATGAAATTGACTGTTTTCCTCGGATACAAAATTAATTGTATGAATACTATGTGTATCTTTCTTAGAGTACATCACAGCAGGAACACAATACCCACCGCTCCAGTACAGTCGGATGTCAAACAGACCGTCCACAGACTGTTTGTGTGGGAACTCAAAGGGTTGAGACACGGTCTGTGGGAACACAGACAGTGGAATGTAAAGTGTCCGCCATTTCTGTTGCTACACAGTTGGCCCAGGGAACACTGAAATCGGCACACGTGAGAAGCAAAGGTAGACTATAACACTGACAAATCACAGATACATTACCTTAATTGTGCTTGTATTACATGTACAGCACTTGGGCTCGACCAAAAATCGTTTTTAAATGTGCTCTATAAATAAAACCTTATTTGATATTATTGTATATCACAGAAATACTGTTATGTTGACAACAAGAAATACAGTGCTGTTTGTAGTTTGTACATTTCTCATGAATTAATTTGTCAGATGTACACAAGTTGTTGGCTTTTTACAATGTATTATTGTCTTATCTAATGTACATAGTATTTATGCACTTTTCCCTTTTTATTAACAGGCATCCAGCCAAAGTGTTGGCACTAAAACTTCCACCTACACAGAAATCCCTATGTCCTCTACACCAATAAAGGGCCCAGGATTGGGACCTCGCAAGAGACCTCGACTGGAGTTGGAGGAGGAACAAGCAGAGACGTCGACAGAATTTGAGGAGACTCTGGGTTCGAGTTACCACCCTCATGATACTGTAGAAGAATGCGACGTATCGTACGTTTGGTACATTTGGTACACATTACTATGACTGTTTTTCAGAGTTGAAATCTAAAACGTATTGTCATTTTTTTTCGTTACATTAGACCACAGGCACAATCCATGCACCGTGACGTAAAGTACATTGTTTTTGAAAGCTGCCTCAGACAGCTGTTTGAAAAATGTCCGGTGTGTAAGACAAAAAAAAGTCTGAGTGGGGACCTATGTGGCGTTCACACAGCGTTGTTCAAACTGCAGTTACTTCAGAAAATGGGAGAGCCAGCCCGTCATCGGAAGTACCCCGGTTGGCAACTTACAATTATCCGCTGCTACATACTTCACTGGGGGTTCCTTCTTCCAACTAAGAAAGGTATTTTACCATCTCTAACATCTATAGCATATGAAAAATGACAGCAGTGGACTTTTTCAAAAACGTTTCCTTTTTTTCTAGTTATTCATAGATATGCAGAGCCATGCAGCTGGAGATCATCGGGTATGGGACCTTCAGGAGGCATGCTAAGAGTTACCTGGAGCCTGCTATTATCCACAAGTGGAACACTGATCAGCAGCAGAATGTTGATAATCTACAACAACAGGGGGGAAAGGTCGCAGTTGCAGGAGATATGAGAGCAGACTCTCCAGGGAAGCAGAAACAGACAAGACAGTCTAGTGCCAGAGTTACTGGTGTATATTACAATTCATCTACTTATCCATTGAAGTTCTGTTGAAAAGCCTTGAAACCTCCTGTATTATATTTTCTTCAGGACACTCGGCTAAGTTCGGGAGCTACACACTCATGAACCTGGGAAGCAACACCATGCTGGACTTCCAGCTTGTTCAGGTGTGATTCTCTTTCTGGGTGCTATCATTTTAGGCTTGCTGGCTGTTGATGCATGCTTCTGTGTATTTATGCCCTATATTCCCCAACAGAGCAATGAAGTAGGTGGTAGTTACCACATGGGAAGAAAAAAAAAGGTATTTATCCCTATATGTTGAAATGGAAGAATACCAAATCAGAGGCACTCCTTTGTTAAGATATTCCTTTGTTTTGTTTTGACATGACATCATGTCTACATTCATTATATCTCCTACAATGTGGCCTGCCAGACCACTTGATCGCAGCACCTTTTCTCATTGTAAATTACATTTCACTCACTAATCCTAGGACACTGTGTACTCTTTAGAATGGGAATTCACAGTGATATGAATATGTATGGAGGTTTCCTGGCTATGAAATGTGTTCAGACAGAAGGGTGTCACACTGACAGGCAATTATCATATGTATGTTATGGTTGATATATGAAGTGTGGAATTTCCACCACACCCTTGAATGTTGTCCATCACCGCATGTCATTTCCACACTATGGCTTGAATATTAACTTGTGCATGTGCTTTTTTTTATCAGGTTTGTCCAAGAAACTTCTGAAACGTACACAGAACAAGGACTGTGACACGAAGTTGAAGAGGTGGCTGTGCAGCATAAAAAACCATGTCTACTGGAGGGCGACGAGCACAACCTCGGGGCCGGAGAAGGTGGCGAGGTGGACGTCACTGGTCAACCACCTACAAAACGTTCACGTGCATGATGACCCCCTGTTCCCCAAGTGCACACATCCTGTAGGAGCCGCAAGCGATGCAAATAAACCTTACCTAAAAGGTGCTAAGTTCAATATTTCACTTCCTTCACAAGATCAACAATATAGAATGTAAATATAACATTGTTGTTATGGCAAATTATTGTTGTAATGTTCTAATGTGCTGGTGATTTACCTCATGTCTTTGTCATTTGACTCGAGGCTCAATAACACTCGAGTTGAAACGATACTCACCAACAAGAGAGTTCTCAAAGATGTGCTAAAGCTAAGCCATCACTACCAGACCTCATCCCTGGAGTCCTTCCACAACTTAATTCTGCGTTTTACCCCAAAAAATGTGGTTTTCCCTTCATTGGAATGTTGTGCAGGCAATACACTGTACACTTTATTCTGTAGCATCTTGTAACACAGTCACTGTTTAGTACATGAGGGTTTGATTCTGTCATAACACAAAGTCTAATTTTATTTTGTTATTCTACAGGTTGTGTCTAGAAGCAATGCATCACAACGAGAATGCTGGGCGTGACCAAGCGACAACTGCTGCAAGAAAACTTCAAATTGACTTATCCAAAATCAAAGAGGGGAGAGTGTACGGTCAAGCCTGTTAAGAACGACCCTACAAACTGTAAGTTGTGAAATATTTGTTTTTATTTGTATTATTATTAACAGAACTTACATTTCAAATGATTAAAGATACAAGATACAGGGCTTTGTGGACTTAATCCATGACAAACTGGAGTTGAGACTAGGAGGCGGAGGCGCAGTCTGACACGCTTCTCTGCGCTCGCTCCTCGTCATTCATAGGAATCCCGAACCAATAAAATACCCAATATTAACGGTGTGTGTGTCTGCCCACGGACAATTTAAAGGTCCCATGTCATGGCCATTTCAACTGATCATAATTCCATTGTTGAGGTCTACTAAAATATATTTACATTGTTCAATGTTCCAAACTCACATTGGTTTCTCACAGCATCTCTGTATAGTCTGTGTATTCACTCTCTGTCTTACACGGCTTGTTGGAGCTCCTGCCCCCCCCTCCCTGTGAGCCCACTGTGCTCTGATGAGTCCACCACCGTTACAGCGGAACATCAGTGATTATGTGTTACAATGGCGTTAGCAACCAGAAAATGACACTAGAAATGACAAACATATGAGAATGCTGCGTGGGGTCTGGGTGCCGTGTTGGCGGGACGTTGCGCGGCTCGCTGCTGTGAGGAGCGGACAGTGTGAGCTGGGTTCATTTCCTGCTTGCTGCGCGGGGTCTGCGAGACATCGCGAATGGTCGCAGGAAGGGGGGGGATGCTGAGGTGGCTGCAGCACCCCCGTCTGCGAGGCTCCACTAGCACCCGCAGCCTACACATAACACACAGGGGGATGGGTAATAACCGGAAAAGCATGACATGGGACCTTTAAAGAGCCTGTGACAGCATCCCAACAACTGTTGTGCAATGAAATATTGGGCTACGAGTCATCTCGAACCGTCAGTTTAAAAAAGAAGGTGCGATACCGCCCCTGACTTCCCCCAATTCCCCCCGTTGACAATTTACTAGCGGTACCGAAGTGGGCCGGTCGAGAGTCCCGGGATGATTTGTAGTCCCATTCCACCACTGGCTACATGACCATATGATCGCCCATATTGACGCACCTCATTCCTAAACTTCTAACAGACACAACATAAACCGATCCTTCAGCCTCATATGAGCTCTCAGACACGTTCAAAACAGAGGTGTCATACATAATAACTAGGGCTGTCAGTCGATTAAAATATTTAATCGCGATTAATCGCATGATTGTCCATAGTTAATCGCGATTAATCGCAAATTAATCGCACATTTTTTATCTGTTCTAAATGTACCTTAGAGGAATATTTTTCAAGTTTGTAATACTCTGATCAACATATGAGTAGACAAATATGCTTTATGCTAATGTTTTTATCATTTGAACAATGACAAATATTCTCATGAATATGAAACACAACAACCTCTGAACATTACAAATATTCACCTCAATTCAACCTGGAACCTCTCATACAATACAAATGGTGGGTGTTGTTAGAAATTAAAATCAATGTTTTATGGCATAATGTACCTTAAACATACCGTCAGTTTAAATGCTATTTTATTCTGGAAAAACCCGGAAGTTCTCAATACTAAGCTTTTATTCTGAAAATCCGTCATGACGACATCCGGGACTACCGCCCTTTAGTATCATTAAAGGGGCTATTGACGCCGTTAACATGTATTACATATAATGTTATGAAAGAGATAAGGAGGAGAAAAGGCATGTGGAAGTAAGCAATGAATGTAAAATGTTGAAATCCTCTGTTTAACGCGATATCGGACACAGGAGAACGAGGGGGGAAGTCCCCTGCGTCACTACAGCTCCCAGAGAGTGTGTGTGTGTGTGTGTGTGTGTGTGTGTGTGTGTGTGTGTGTGTGTGTGTGTGTGTGTGTGTGTGTGTGTGTGATCGTTGGAGCTATGTGCAACTCAAGGCATATGCTCGAACGGGAGCTGCCTGGATGCTGTGATCATGAGTGTGCTGACTTCTCCTCCAATGTCCCACTGTCTGCTTCCTGCATCAAGTCAAGTGCTCGGCGCAGTTGTCTGGATAGGGCGCTCCTCTGTTTTCATTTAAACAGCTCCTTATATCCGCGCAGCTAGCTAGAACCAGATGCTAACAACAACAATAGCCGCGTTCACACTGCGGTACGGTAATGCACGTAAGGTCTCTCTCTCGCTCGCTCGGGCCACACAGACACACACCCTCCCGGTCCTCCCGATGGCCAGTCGGTGCCTGCCGGTGAGCGTGGAAGTGTGGTCTGCCACAAGCGGGCGGCAGGAGCGGGGCTGTCAGCATCATCAGCTTGTAGATGGTATTTTAAACTCGATGCGCTCTGAAACTACGGGGCGGCCGAGGACAAAAAATACACATGCGTTAATCGCGTTAAAATAATTAGTGGCGTTAATTTCTTTTTGCGTTAACGCGTTAACTTGACAGCCCTAATAATAACCTAATAAAAGTAAATGTAACAACTACTACAGTGCAACAAAACAGGAAGATTAAATGTGGTCTCTTAAACATAAGATCTCTAGCATTTAAAGCAATATTGGTAAATGATTTAATATCAGATTATAATATTGATATGCTGTCTCACTGAAACTTGGTTGAGACATGAAGAATATGTCAGCATAAATGAGGCCACTCCACCCAGCCATATCAACACTAACGGCCCGTCTACACTACAGCGTCGAGAGCGTCGAAAGCTCCAAGCAGCTCCAAGCTGCCCATTCAATTTCAATGGGGTGACGTCACGTAGCCGCGCTTTTTTGCCGAACTGAATTGTGGGTAGCCGAGCGAGGCGTCTCAGGCGTCCCAGGCGACCAGAAGTTGAACATTGTTCAACTTCTGGTCGCCTGGACGCCGGAGTAGCCAGCGCCAGCCAATCAAATCCCGTTTCCCAAAATCTGACAGCTGAAGCCGTAGCCAATCAAACCGCGTCTAAGCTGGGAGAGATATCCCGCCGTTCATTTCTATATTTCAAAAAAAGTCAGAGGAGAAACAAACTATCGCCGTAGCGAATCACCCGGTTTTGTATGACTAGACCCTCTTCACCTACCGGGATACAAACCGGAGGAACCAGCATGGAGGGAGGTGGCAGAGACAGTGGGGAAACTGGTAGGTTTTCGCCTGTTTGGGGAGTTTATATATATATATATATTGCTCGCATAAAATCCCCGGGGGTTTTTGCTTTGTATGTCGGGGGCGGGAGATTCATGTGATTGGTTGTTGGTCGTGTTGCTTGAATAAAATCCCCAAGCTCCAGACACGCCCAGCTCCAAGCTATTTTTGGAGCTGTAGTGTGGACGCTCCATCATATTGCTCGAGGCACGGGCCGAGGAGGTGGAGTTGCAGCAATCTTTGGCTCAAGTTTACTTATCAATACTAAACCAAAATGTAATTATACCTCCTTTGAAAGCCTCGTTTTTAGTCTTACGCATCCGACCTGGAAAACTTTGCAGCCAATCTTATTTGTTACAGTGTATCGTGCACCAGGTCCTTATTCAGAATTCTTATCAGAATTCTCTGAGTTTTTATCAACTTTGGTTCTTAAAACAGACAAAGTAATTATCGTAGGTGACTTTAATATTCATGTTGACGATGATAAAAATAGCCTTACTGTTGCATTTAACTCTATATTAGATTCTGTTGGTTTCTGTCAGAGCGTAAATAAACCAACCCACTGCTATAATCACACTCTCGACCTTGTTCTGACTTATGGTATTGAAATTGAGCAACTATTAGTCGAACCGCATAATCCTGCTTTATCCGACCATTTCTTAGTAACTTTTGAAGTACTGTTACTAGACTACAAAGCATTAGTCAAAAGCTCTTGCAGCAGAAACCTATCCGTTAGTGCTATAGCCACATTTAAGGAAGAGATTCCACCAATACTTAACTCGATAGCATGTCTGCATGTAAGGGAGGAAACTTATACAAAATGTACACCACCCCAAATTGATCATGTTGTTGATAGTGCTATAGATGCGCTGCGAATAAAATTAGACTCGGTTGCTCCTTTGGAAAAGAAGAAAATAAAACAACACAGATTAGGTCCATGGCATAATGCCGAAACCCGCAAAATAAAGCAAAAGTCTAGACAACTTGAAAGGATATGGCGTTCCACTAAACTTGAAGAATCTCGTTTAATTTGGCATATTACTCTCAATGAATATAAGAAAGCACTGCGTAAAGCGAGAGCAGCCTACTACTCTTCATTAATAGATGAGAATAAGAATAATGCAAGATTTCTTTTCAGCACTGTAGCCAGGCTGACAGAGAGCCACAGCTCCATTGAGCCTTCTATTCCCATAGCACTCAGTAGTAATGATTTTATGTGCTTTTTTAACCATAAAATAGTTACTCTTAGAAAAAAAATCAACGACCTCTTGCCTTCGACCAGTATAGTGTTATCAACAGCTCCCGGAATCGTAAGTTCTAATATTACACTAGATAGTAAACTAGAATGCTTTTCAGCCATTAACCTTGAACAATTACATTCAATGATTCTCTCTTCTAAACCATCAACTTGTATCTTAGACTCAATTCCAACTAAGCTGTTGAAGGTGGGGTAGGTACGTTTGAGAAACCGGCTCGAGATACACTTTTTGTTATATTCCATGGAATGCTCTTAACATCCCGATAGCAATGAATATCTGAAGTGCTTTGACAACAAATCCATAACAAAATATCATCTGTGGAAGCCGTGGTGCTGTAACAAGCACGACCAATCATCTGAGCCGGCATGGCTAAAATAACTGGATGGCCTGCCTGCCTGTCAGCCTTCCATCTGTGCTCAAACTTATCTCGTGCGCTCATTGGTCATGTGCGCGTTTGTGTGTGTTGGAGGAGGGGCTCTGTGAGGAAGGGGCAGATTTTCTCCGGTCGTGTATTTTCAAATTCTAGCGATCTCGAGCCGGTGAGAGACTGTGAGGGACTCAGAGTCACGAAGATCTTGGGGGAGGGAATTCCAGAGCCTAGGAGCTGCCACTGAGAAGGCTCTGTCCCCAAAGCTGCAGAGTGTGGATGTGGAAATGGATAGGAGTCTGGCTGCGGTGGATCTGAGGGACCGTGGGGGTTGATAAGGAGTGAGAATGTGTGTGAGATAAGGGGGGGGCAGGTGGTGGAGTGCTTTGTAGGTGAGGACCAATATAAGGAATCATTCTGTAAATGTTCATTGTTATGCGGATGATACTCAGACTGCCTCAAGGACTTAAAAACGTGGATGACCTTAAACTTTTTGATGTTAAACACGACCAAAACTGAAGTTATTGTACTCGGCCCAAAGAATCTACGAAACAAATTATCTAAAGATATACTAACTATGGATGCCATTAATTTGGCCTCCAGTGAGACTGTAAGGAATCTTATTCCTTTTCTCTGTCTGTACCGGTGTACTCATGTTCCGAATAACCCAGCTTCCCCGAAATGTCTTTTTGGTGTCTATATACGCCGGGACCCTGAGTCGTGGCTGATATTGTTGCTGTGGTCCTGGATCCTGAGTCCTGTTCCTGAGTCCTGGATTTCGAGTCGTGGCTCTGGTCCTGCCAGACTCTCATCCTACTATTTCCCTGATGGCTCCCTCATGGATTCATCTTCCTATTATACACACATGCATTTCCAAACATTTGGTCTACCTATGTTGTAAAATGTATTATCTTTTCAATTTACACACGGCATCTATTGCACGTCTGTCCGTCCTGGAGAGGGATCCCTCCTCTGCTGCTCTCCTCGAGGTTTATTCAATTTCAATTGAATTTTCCCATTTCTTTGGAAGTTTTTCCTATGTGAGGGACTGAGGACAGAGGGTCTGAGGACAGAGGGTGTCGTATTGTCATACTGATATTCTGCACAAACTGTGAAGTCCACTGAGACAAATGTAACATTTGTGATATTGGGCTGTATAAATAAACATTGATTGAAGATCGATTGATTGATTGAAGATTGGATAGTCCAATCTCAACAACATAGTGAGGTTATGAAGAAAAATGACAATGACTCTAGGGATTCTTAAATGACTGCCAACATCCAGTTGTATTTAAAGTGTCTGCAGTCCATATGTGAGGGCATACTGTATGGACATGTGAAGCCTCGCTCTGACTCATGCATCTTGAACACAGATTATGATTATGATCCAACAGTGGGGGCTTTATCTTGCAGATGGTGGATAGTCTAGGAAGCCATTCCTCACTGGGCATCAGTGAGTAGGGACTGAGTGTATGGGATTATGTGCGCTGTGAAATAATGTGCAGAGCTACAGTAATGAGGACATACATCGTGCCTGGAGATGCACAGGGGCTGCTTCACTATACTAACACAATCCCAACTCTTCAATTAGAAACACAGTGCCGCTGTGAAATGACAGAGCAAAAGAACACAGACCTGATATCTGATTCATGCTGGCGCGTACAATATCACAGTACACTATGGAGCCTTCTCTTATACCACCCTACATTCTGTTTCATGTTCTTTTTAATTAGTAATGCATCTGACTATGATGACATTTAGTGAAAAACACCGAGATAAGATACACACACACACACACACACACACACACACACACACACACACCTGTTCAGCAGTTGCATCAGCTCCTCATACTTGTGGATGACCCTGGCTCCCTCTGCAGACTCCAGGCACCTGAAGAGAATGTATGACATAACATGTATGAGGCCTTTAAAACAGTTCATGAAGAAATGACTTCACAGCGACAGAACATCTCCAATATTCTTTTTTGACGTGAAGTGTTGCAGACTCACGGGTAGGAGAGGCGTCTGAACTTGGAGAAGGGGGTCTTGATGCGCAGCTGAAGCTCCTGGGCCCATCTCAGTCTGCCAGCTACTGCTGGCCTATTCCTATTCACTGGAGTCCAACCTGAGGAGGTCAAGCATGATTGACTGATAACGAGTAGGTTGTCTAGACTAGAAGGATGCAACAAAAAGGACAGCGATCCCACACATTCCTACAACTTCCAAAGTGGGGGCTTCACATCAAAACCATCACAAGGTGAAGTTACCTAATCTCAACTATATAAAGGTTGATCTATGCCTAAACCAAATCGTACAAAATGCAGACATTGTTGCAGATCTCACCCTGCTCCTCTGCAGGTTTGATGTGTTTCTTGTAAAGGCGTGTACAGCAGTCCAGCTCTTTGTCAAACATGGAGACCAGCAGAGGGAATCTGTCCAGAGCATCTGTGGCCACCAACGGGCGCTCCAGCAAGCCTCCAAACATATCCAGAACCTGCGAACGTCAGAAAGGGGAACTAAGTGTGTGACTGGAAATGTGTGGTAGAGGAGCAGAGAGATTCATGTCTCAGACCTTGAAGGCGTGCTCCAGTCCAGAGGTTTCCTCGAAGGCCTGACAGAAGATGGCTCCTACTTGTCTGTCTGTGTCATCCACCTTGAGTTTGAACTCCCTCAGATCTTCTTCATACTCCTGCAAAGCAGATAGACCAGCAGCTTCACATGCCACTGGCTCACAGGTCCTTTCTTCTCTTGCGAACACTCAGAAGCATCTAGCTTAAGCAACTCGATGCAAGCAATACGTCATTTCATTGGAGAGAGACTGAGTCACACAAATGCTGAAGTGAAAAAAATAACTTGTCCCTTTGCGAAATAAACAAATGTTTTCGACAAATGTCGGGCTTCTTTTCCCCAGACGGCAAGTGGACAAAAGCATCATGGATCCTGTCATTATTACACTGCATACCTTGTTGTTGAGGTCCAGGCAGTTGTAGGGCTTCTCTGTGAACAGTTTGAACGTTTCCACAAACCCCCGGTGAAGCACCTGGACCTGCTGGCTGAGGGCCCGGCCCCGGACTCCTCCAATCTGTAACTTGTCTAGCTTCAGCAGGTCCACAGCTGTCAACAGGATGTCCTGAATGGGAGAAGGAATGGAAATAGATGGCAGTAAAGCTAAGCTGCATGAGGTTCTGGGGCCTCATTTATAAACGTGGCGTACGCTCAAAAGATGCCGTACGCTAGTTTCTAAGCAATGTTTGCGAGTTATAAAAAACAAACTTGACGGGAAAACGTGCGGTCCTCCACGCAAACTCTGACCCAATACGCACTAAGCACAACAACGGGAGAGGCGAGAAACTGCGACACCGTTGGCAGAAGGAAGAATGGAGAAATGTGTGGAAATAATACCATAAATAGAATGTTACCTCTCATTTATCATATATGAAGAATTCATTTTCAAACATTGATTAAAGCCAATCTTAAAATGATGAAACAAACGCCTGTTTGAGACTCCTCGGTGCACACACAATATATAGATAAATGTTATTGATCATCCCTCGATGATGTTGTCTTGTTAAGAAATGTATTCTCATAAATGATGCGGTAAGCAGAATTACTTTAAGCTGACGCCGTTTTGCTTTTCTATAGGTTGTATAGATACGAGCATGGTTTTATATACTATCGCGTTTAATCATGTTTTATGCCAATCGCCAATAGCCTACTTGATAAGTCGCTCGTAAAACACAGGAGGTCTGGAAGCTAAGAACACCATGGGGTCAATTGAACAGCTGATATAACACAACACAGTAGTTGTATTTCCTCTAACTGGTGGATTATGGATATATAGTTGCTGATCGACAGCTGGGACACAAACCACCAAATACAAAAACATCATTCAGATCCAGTCGTCATGACTACACTCCGGAGGGTTCCCCGATCACTTCTTACAGTCTCTCATCAAGGGGGGTCTCCTGTCCCCGGTGCAAACACACTGCCTGAGGAAGGCTGTGTATTTATTTTGTCATGAACCTTTTTCGGACCACTTATTTACTTATGTTGGTGATGATCCGACCTCCATGCTGCTGCTCTGTTCAAACGGCATCCACCAAACAATATGATTTATCTCGACCTCCCCAAAGGAACCAGAACCTGACACGGTGTGAGACGTCTGTTTTAGCTGTTCTGTCGTCATGTCCTGCTCTCCTTCAGTCAGTCAGTCAGAATGAATGGGCGTTTCTTTGGCTATTTATAGGCACATATGGGCGTTACGTGGAGCCCGCAAAAGCTGCACCGCATTTCGAGTTGATTGTGATTTATAAAGGGAAACCGGGGTAGGACGTGCGTGCGTGCGTGCGCAGTGTTTTATAAGTATTATTATTGTTTTTTTGTACATTTTCCCGTATGATGTCCTGTTGTTGTTCTGTTGTTTGTGTTTATGTCTTCTTGTGGAACCTACTGCTGGTAGGTCGCAGGTCTCCCTTGAAAAAGAGACCATTGATCACAATGGGATTTTACCTGGATAAATAAAGGTTTTGAATTTAATTGAATAAATCGGAATATTTGTGTGCATATGTATTTGCTTTGTCCTACGTAAGCCACCTTCGCACGTGAATCCTACGCAAAGCTTTATAAATGAGGCCCCTGGTCTGTTACCAAAGGCCGTTTTATTTGGTCCTCTCACATGGGGGCAGATTTCAGGTACAGTATATGTCATTTCCATCCTCACCTTAATGCTCTTAACTCTGTTAATAAAGCAGTCGAGTCCAGAGAAGACCAACAGTGGTGGGAAGTCCCAGGGCCTCACAGGGCCCCCGTTCCTCTGGTACCGGCTCAGATTAGCCCTGCGCTCGTCGTAGGTGCTCCTGAAGAGCTGCAGGGTCTCCAGGATGGTCTGCACCTTCATGAGACTCTCTGAAAGCTCTCCTCTCAGAACCTCCTCTGGGACCAGATACACCCGAGCCTGGAGTTGGAGAGCAGTAACAGCATAGTTGTTGCTATAGTAACAGATGGATTCTCCTCCCCATTTTTCTTACACTGCAGCTGGCTCATAGCATGTATGCAACTATCAACACATATGTAACACTTTGGGTGGTGTTCACATTGGCAACCATAGAGGCAGTGCATGGTGCCCGCTTACTCAAGCTAAGCATGTTAAAGCTCATACAACAACATGTTATACTTTGTTATGCCTGATCTATACACAAACACAATTAATAAAACAACAGACCCCCCCCCACACACTCACCCTCACACACACACACACACACACACACACACACACACACACACACACACACACACACAGAAACAGTTGTTACCACTGAATACACTAGGGAAGAGACTGGCCTGCTGAACCAGGAGGTTGGAGGTCTCCTGCAGCAGCACGACGAGGCGTGGGGGGGTGTTGTAGTATCTGGAGTTGGCCCACACCAGGCACACAGTGTGCATCAAAGGACCAATCTGAGCCCTCACATCAGGAAACTCAGCACTCTCCATGTCCTCCAACAGTGGCTGCAGGGGCCTCAGATAGAAGTGCACGTCCTCTGCCTCCTCCAAAGCTGGTGACGCAACATGCGATTGAGTCAAGAATATTGCATCATCAAAAACCACGCCCACCAGTGTGTGCTTTATCTCATCCAGTTGTGGATGCTGCAGGTAGGGTCCTACCTGTCAGGACCCCCTGCTGCAGGCTGGTGAAAGCAGGAGCATAGCTGCTCTCCACAGCCTCCAACAGCAGCGCCATCTTATTCACCTTGGAGGAATTGATCTGGGAGTGGATGCACTCCAGGTCTGCATATCTTCATGGAGAACAACAAGGTATCAGTCACGTTGTCATCAGTAAATAAGATGTGGCTACAGGACGTCACAAGTGTTGTTTACATATGGCAGCTTTTCCGTTTTTAGAAAATAATAAACTGATCTGAAAAAAACATTTGGTCAGAAGCACATGCAGCATCTTTAAGGTGAAGTATATATCTGATATTCTGGTATTACTGTCTGGTGGGAACCACTTGGTTCCAGACCGGATTCAAACGTGGGTCCTCCTCACAGCAACTGAGCCCTGATACACGACTGACAGCTAGGGGCCTCCTACTTCACCTCCTACTGATGCTCACAGAACATGTGTATGTGATGCAGAACATACGTGCACAGGTTGTAGACAGATGGATAACACATGTTGTGCAGAGGGAAACGTAACTGGAAAGTAAACATTTTCCAGTTTCATTCGAATGCACAGGCGTTCTGGATCTAAAACAATAAGAAGCACCAGCTGGAGGCCCTCTGTCAGGGCCACACACTCCTCTGTCAGGGCCACACACTCCTCTGTCAGGGCCACACACTCCTCTGTCAGGGCCACACACTCCTCTGTCAGGGCCACACACTCCTCTGTCTGGGCCACACACTCCTCTGTCAGGGCCACACACTCCTCTGTCAGGGCCACACACTCCTCTGTCAGGGCCACACACTCCTCTGTCAGGGCCACACACTCCTCTGTCAGGGCCACACACTCCTCTGTCAGGGCCACACACACTCCTCTGTCAGGGCCACACACTCCTCTGTCAGGGCCACACACTCCTCTGTCAGGGCCCACACCACACTCCTCTGTCAGGGCCACACACTCCTCTGTCAGGGCCACACACTCCTCTGTCAGGGCCACACACCACTCCTCTGTCAGGGCCACACACTCCTCTGTCGGGCCACACACTCCTCTGTCAGGGCCACACACTCCTCTGTCAGGGCCACACACTCCTCTGTCAGGGCCACACACTCCTCTGTCAGGGCCACACACTCCTCTGTCAGGGCCACACACTCCTCTGTCAGGGCCACACACTCCTCTGTCAGGGCCACACACTCCTCTGTCAGGGCCACACACACTCCTCTGTCAGGGCCACACACTCCTCTGTCAGGGCCACACACTCCTCTGTCAGGGCCACACACTCACACTCCTCTGTCAGGGCCACACACTCCTCTGTCAGGGCCACACACTCCTCTGTCAGGGCCACACACTCCTCTGTCAGGGCCACACACTCCTCTGTCAGGGCCACACACTCCTCTGTCAGGGCCACACACTCCTCTGTCAGGGCCACACACTCCTCTGTCTGGGCCACACACTCCTCTGTCAGGGCCACACACTCCTCTGTCAGGGCCACACACTCACACTCCTCTGTCAGGGCCACACACTCCTCTGTCAGGGCCACACACTCCTCTGTCAGGGCCACACACTCCTCTGTCTGGGCCACACACTCCTCTGTCAGGGCCACACACTCCTCTGTCAGGGCCACACACTCACACTCCTCTGTCAGGGCCACACACTCCTCTGTCAGGGCCACACACTCCTCTGTCAGGGCCACACACTCCTCTGTCTGGGCCACACACTCCTCTGTCAGGGCCACACACTCACACTCCTCTGTCAGGGCCACACACTCCTCTGTCAGGGCCACACACTCCTCTGTCAGGGCCACACACTCCTCTGTCAGGGCCACACACTCCTCTGTCAGGGCCACACTCACACTCCTCTGTCAGGGCCACACACTCCTCTGTCAGGGCCACACTCACACTCCTCTGTCAGGGCCACACACTCCTCTGTCAGGGCCACACACTCCTCTGTCAGGGCCACACACTCCTCTGTCTGGGCCACACACTCCTCTGTCAGGGCCACACACTCCTCTGTCAGGGCCACACACTCACACTCCTCTGTCAGGGCCACACACTCCTCTGTCAGGGCCACACACTCCTCTGTCAGGGCCACACACTCCTCTGTCAGGGCCACACACTCCTCTGTCAGGGCCACACACTCACACTCCTCTGTCAGGGCCACACACTCCTCTGTCAGGGCCACACACTCCTCTGTCAGGGCCACACACTCCTCTGTCAGGGCCACACACTCCTCTGTCAGGGCCACACACTCACACTCCTCTGTCAGGGCCACACACTCCTCTGTCAGGGCCACACACTCCTCTGTCAGGGCCACACTCACACTCCTCTGTCAGGGCCACACACTCCTCTGTCAGGGCCACACACTCCTCTGTCAGGGCCACACACTCCTCTGTCAGGGCCACACACTCACACTCCTCTGTCAGGGCCACACACTCCTCTGTCAGGGCCACACACTCCTCTGTCAGGGCCACACACTCCTCTGTCTGGGCCACACACTCCTCTGTCAGGGCCACACACTCACACTCCTCTGTCAGGGCCACACACTCCTCTGTCAGGGCCACACACTCCTCTGTCAGGGCCACACACTCCTCTGTCAGGGCCACACACTCCTCTGTCAGGGCCACACACTCCTCTGTCAGGGCCACACACTCACACTCCTCTGTCAGGGCCACACACTCCTCTGTCAGGGCCACACACTCCTCTGTCAGGGCCACACACTCCTCTGTCAGGGCCACACACTCCTCTGTCAGGGCCACACACTCCTCTGTCAGGGCCACACACTCCTCTGTCAGGGCCACACACTCCTCTGTCAGGGCCACACACTCCTCTGTCTGGGCCACACACTCACACTCCTCTGTCAGGGCCACACACTCCTCTGTCAGGGCCACACACTCCTCTGTCAGGGCCACACACTCCTCTGTCTGGGCCACACACTCACACTCCTCTGTCAGGGCCACACACTCCTCTGTCAGGGCCACACACTCCTCTGTCAGGGCCACACACTCACACTCCTCTGTCAGGGCCACACACTCCTCTGTCAGGGCCACACACTCCTCTGTCAGGGCCACACACTCCTCTGTCTGGGCCACACACTCCTCTGTCAGGGCCACACACTCACACTCCTCTGTCAGGGCCACACACTCCTCTGTCAGGGCCACACACTCCTCTGTCAGGGCCACACACTCCTCTGTCTGGGCCACACACTCCTCTGTCTGGGCCACACACTCACACTCCTCTGTCAGGGCCACACACTCCTCTGTCAGGGCCACACACTCCTCTGTCAGGGCCACACACTCACAGCAAAGGAACAAGCACTTTTAGCGGACATGCAGTGTGTAACAAGAGAGGAGCACACCTGTCCCTCCAGAAGAGCAGCTCTGAGTGAGGTGTGGGCGTGTGGCCCTCCAGCAGGGCGTCAGAGGAGTCTTTCTTCAGGACGGCGTGGATCTGATGGCTCCACTCAATCACTGCTGACTCCAGGGAGTGGATGATGCTCTTATTCACCACCTGGCCCCTGGAAGAGTCACAAGGGAGATGTTTACTTTGGAGTTAGGAAAATGACCCTTCGACATGATTGTTGGTTTACCGCTTGTCCGTCTCAAGGTCAGCTTGCTCCACGTTCTGGCAGCCTGCAGGCAGAGGCAGCAGCGTCCTGCCGTGGACTTGGCCTGACACCACCAGCGCATGAGTCCTGAGGGAGTGGACGTGGCGCCTGACGTCCTGAGACACCACCTGGGGCCACTCAGTGTGGTTCCTACTGTTGAACAGCAGAGGGGCCACAACCTGGAGCAGTGTAAGTAAGTTGACATTCCGTACGGAAAAAGCTTGTGCTTTAGAGTAAACGTGTGATACATACACAGGTGAAAGTGAATCAGAACAAACGTGTGTTTGTGTGTGTGTGTGTGTGTGTGTGTGTGTGTGTGCGCGCGCAATACAATCCCAAAATGTTTCCCTTCAAAAATTCAAAGATTATAATGATGTAATGGTCTGTTACAATTCAAGAAATCAATTGATTGTGTTTAATTTGGAAAAGGGATGAATCAAAAAAGTCGTCATTCATTAAACCCCAGTCATGGAAAAGGACATGCAGACGTGTGCAAGCTGGTGGAAGCCCTGAAGGTGGAATTACTCTGAGTTAGGAGAACTTCACCAACCCCAACCTGAGAATCGGAGACTTAGAGGAAGATGTGGTCATATACAGTTTACTAGCAGTCCTGTCTTATTTGTGTCTCTTTAAATCATACACACTGTGTGCACACGTCACGTTACATCATGCATTGTGTTTTACTATCAAATGCTCACACCAACGTGTTGGGCCAGAAAATCAAGCCGGGAGGACATACACAATACCAAATATATATGTTGCTTAAAGACCTCGCTCACAACAAGTAGAACAGTTGGTAACATCCGTTCAGAATGTGACAGTCTGAACTCATGGGAAATATTGAATAAGCTCATCATGTTATTTAATGTAAACCCTTCATGTGTCTAACAGCAGCACCGCACCGGGCCAAGGGTCTGTATCATGTGCTTCAAAATACCTCCTCAATGCATGGGGCCAAAATGAAAACCCATCCATATTTTAGAAGAATATATTAGTTTTAAGACTTTTATTATTTCTCTTTTGTATCTATGTAACCTTGGTTACTGAGCATGCTGTAGCAGTAACTAAGGTTACAAACAATGATGTGTCTGTTGGTTGTCTCTAGGATAGCATGTAGGCTACATAGAAACACCTGCAATAAACCCAGACTAACAGGACTGGAGTTCTGCTGACACTGTGGGGTGACGCCGGGTTGTTCTGCACCTCTTGGACCGATCACAGAAGATGTTTGGAAGACAACAATGACTAACTTCATGAACAGAGTGTGCTGCTCACCTCCTCAACCAGAGCAGAGAAGTGCTGCAGTGCATTATGGGACAGGTCTCCGTACAGCAGGCTCTCCTCCATGCAGTCCCGAGGCAGCGCGCTCCGGCTCCGCTTCACGAAGTACACCACCCTGCCCCTGCTGCTGGAGGCGGGGGAGGAGGGGAGGGCGGCGGCGGGCTGCAGCTGCCCGGCCACGGTCACAGACACCACCAGGGTCCGCTGCTCGGCCCGGTCCAGGAAATCTTGCAGAACCCGCTGGTTGTCCTCGCTGGACACACAGCTGTGCCAGCGGTCCGGCTGCAGTCTGAGGGTCCTCAGCACATAGTCCCGTATGAAGGCCAGTCTGCTGTCCTCTGCGGGGGGCTCCATGTCCGCACGTGCTGCTGTCCTGGGCCTGACTGACTGGGAGCTCTGTATCTCCGTCTCCATAGTAACCAGAGTTTGCTTTCACCAAGCCGTTGCTAGGGAACTTGAGAGACCTGCAGCTGACCCAGGATTTCTCTCTGTCTGTCTGCCTGCCTGTCTGTCTGTCTGTCTGTCTGCCTGCCTGTCTGCCTGCCTGTCTGTCTGGCTGGCTGTCTGCCTGCCTGTCTGCCTGCCTGCCTGCCTGCCTGCCTGCCTGTCTGCCTGCCTGCCTGTCTGTCTGTCTGTCTGTCTGTCTGTCTGTCTGTCTGTCTGTCTGCCTGCCTGCCGTTGCCTGTCTGCCTGTCTGTCTGATTCTTGATTGGTAGCCTACTTTTAAGAAAGTAAAGAACTTGAAATGAAGTCATTAAACTATTTTGTTAAATGTATTAAAGGTCCCATGTCATGATTTTCTGGTTATTACCCGTCCCCTTGTGAGTTATGAAGGTTTTTCTGCATATAAACAGTCTGCAGAGTCAAAACCCCTCAAAGTACGCCCTGTAGCGAGTACAAACACAGAGAAGACCTGTCTGTGCTGCCCCAGAACGTCTCATTGGAGATTTCTCATTGTCCATTGTTTTCTTCCTGGGTTCTTTGATGTGTGAACACCCAAATCAACAACAAATGACCGGATTGGCCTAAATGGACCAATCCGCGGAGCACCTCACACCAGAGTCCTGCACGGGGACCCGTTCTCGCCCCGCACCCGCGACGTGCAATACCGAACCCGCCCCATTACCTGCACAAATTGCCAATTAGTTCTGCAACCCGACCCGACCCGTCGGCACAAGATCCACAAACCGACCCGAACCCGCATATATATGAGCAGTGAAAACATGCAATTATTAACACACGCAGTTGCATATTTGTTTCAAAAAGCGTGGGATGTTGGTTATTTTCTCCGTCTAGGATGACACCTAAAGCCTCCCACACGTTGTATTTCGCTCTTGAGGAAGTGTTATTGAAAATGCTGTATTCTCCTTAAGAGAGCTTCACTGCAGAGGTTATTATTATGTGCAGTCCCGCGTGGGACAGGTCTGAGGATTTATATATTTTAATATATTTATTATGCAACACCTGCGACCCGACCAGCATCTTCTTTGTTTTACCCAGAACCGAACCCAGAAAAAAGCCTTTGAAAAAATACCACCCGTGAATCTTTTTTTTTGCGGGTCACCCGACCCGATGCAGGACTCTGCCTCACACACCAGGATCTCTTGGCTAACTAAGAGGGAGTCCCCATTGTTTTGCATGGAGCTCCCTGAATGCTGGTAATAGACAACACATCCCCACTCCCAGGTCGGCCTATGTTGACATTGTGTCAAGTCCCCTGTGTCAGCTTTTTCCAAGGCAAGGGGGGGGGGAGCGTGACGGCTTTTTCCAACGCAAGGGGGGGCGGCCGTGTCGGCTTTTTCCAATGCAGCTTGTCGGCTTTTTCCAGCGCAAAGGCCCTTAGCGTACATTTTCAACTTTCCGGGATGTCCATAGGCTTCTATATAGCTCCCTAAACGTATGTAGTAGACGACTTGAGATTGCGAGCGAATGCTACCTGAAGATCCATTCTCACAGCGTTTATCAACCTTTTTCTTACTCAATATGAAGCCACACTGATTGTTTTGACTTCTTTATTTTAATTGAATAATGTAGGACTTTTGTTGCCGTCAGTTATGGGGAGAGTAGGGGCTCAGAATACTGAAATCTGTATCTGTATTAATGGACGTGATTATTGCGCCTGCCCATTAAGGGATTTGTAGGCGAGAAGAAGAATTTTAAATTCTATCCTGTGTTCTATAGGGAGCCAGTGTAAGGCAGCCAGAACAGGAGTAATGTGGTCCCTTTTCCTAACTCTGGTTAGTACACGAGCCGCAGCATTTTGAATCAGCTGAAGCGACTTGACTGACTTCTTGGTACTCCCTGATAATAAAGAGTTACAATAATCCAGCCTAGAAGTAACAAATGCATGGACTAGTTTCTCTGCATCGCTTTGAGGCAAGATATGCCTGATTTTTGCAATGTTACCACCCGTGAATCTTTTTTTTTGCGGGTCACCCGACCCGATGCAGGACTCTGCCTCACACACCAGGATCTCTTGGCTAACTAAGAGGGAGTCCCCATTGTTTTGCATGGAGCTCCCTGAATGCTGGTAATAGACAACACATCCCCACTCCCAGGTCGGCCTATGTTGACATTGTGTCAAGTCCCCTGTGTCAGCTTTTTCCAAGGCAAGGGGGGGGGGAGCGTGACGGCTTTTTCCAACGCAAGGGGGGGCGGCCGTGTCGGCTTTTTCCAATGCAGCTTGTCGGCTTTTTCCAGCGCAAAGGCCCTTAGCGTACATTTTCAACTTTCCGGGATGTCCATAGGCTTCTATATAGCTCCCTAAACGTATGTAGTAGACGACTTGAGATTGCGAGCGAATGCTACCTGAAGATCCATTCTCACAGCGTTTATCAACCTTTTTCTTACTCAATATGAAGCCACACTGATTGTTTTGACTTCTTTATTTTAATTGAATAATGTAGGACTTTTGTTGCCGTCAGTTATGGGGAGAGTAGGGGCTCAGAATACTGAAATCTGTATCTGTATTAATGGACGTGATTATTGCGCCTGCCCATTAAGGGATTTGTAGGCGAGAAGAAGAATTTTAAATTCTATCCTGTGTTCTATAGGGAGCCAGTGTAAGGCAGCCAGAACAGGAGTAATGTGGTCCCTTTTCCTAACTCTGGTTAGTACACGAGCCGCAGCATTTTGAATCAGCTGAAGCGACTTGACTGACTTCTTGGTACTCCCTGATAATAAAGAGTTACAATAATCCAGCCTAGAAGTAACAAATGCATGGACTAGTTTCTCTGCATCGCTTTGAGGCAAGATATGCCTGATTTTTGCAATGTTACGTAGATGGAAGTAGGCGGTCCTTGAAATTGATTTTATGTGGGCGTTTAAGGATAAATCCTGATCAAATATAACACCAAGATTCCTTATAGTCTCACTGGAGGCCAAATGAATGCCATCCATAGTTAGTATATCTTTAGATAATTTGTTTCGTAGATTCTTCGGGCCAAGTACAATAACTTCAGTTTTGGTCGTGTTTAACATCAAAAAGTTTAAGGTCATCCACGTTTTTAAGTCCTTAAGGCAGTCTTGAATTTTATTTAGATGATTAATTTCATCAGGCTTGATTGATAAATATAGTTGAGTATCATCCGCATAACAATGAAAGTTTACAGAATGATTCCTTATAATATTGCCTAACGGAAGCATATATAATGTGAACAAAATAGGTCCGAGCACTGAGCCCTGTGGCACTCCATGGCTAACTTTGGTTTGCGTGGAAGATTCATCGTTGACACGTACAAACTGAGAGCGTTCAGATAGATAGGACCTAAACCAGCCTAAAGCAGTTCCCTGTATGCCAACCAAGTGCTCTAGTCTTTGCAATAGGATGTAATAGGATGTAACCCCATGTATGCTATCAAGTCGTTCGCAAACAGTCCCAATTTGTGTTCTAAACCTTCTGCCTCAACCCCCTTTATATTCTGGTTCTGCCTAATTGCTTGGGCCAATGGTTCGATGAAGATATCAAAAAGTGTTGGGGAGAGACAGCAGCCCTGTCTTGTCGACCTCTCTAATTTAATCCGATCCGTCAGACTACCGTTCACTTTCACTCTAGCTGTTGGTTCATGATACAAGGATTTTATACATTTGATTGACTTTTCATTAAATCCAAACTTTTCTAAGACATGATACAAATAGACCCAGTTCACACTATCAAAAGCTTTTTCTGCATCTATACTCACTAAAATTGCACTGTCTCCCCTCCTTCGGGCCTCCTCCACTATATGAATTGTTTTCCTTATATTATCTTGTGTCTGTCTCCCTCTAATAAAACCAGTCTGGTCCTCATCTATAATGTCGGACATGAATGTCTCAAATATTTTCGAAATTATGGACGTATACATCTTGTAGTCTACATTAAGTATGGATATTGGTCTAAAGCTACTAGATCACACTTTCGACCTTGTTCTGACTTATGGTATTGAAATTGAGCAACTATTAGTCGAACCGCATAATCCTGCTTTATCCGACCATTTCTTAGTAACTTTTGAAGTACTGTTACTAGACTACAAAGCATTAGTCAAAAGCTCTTGCAGCAGAAACCTATCTGTTAGTGCTATAGCCAAATTTAAGGAAGAGATTCCAACAATACTTAACTCGATAGCATGTCTGCATGTAGGGGAGGAAACTTATACAAAATGTACACCACCCCAAATTGATCATGTTGTTGATAGTGCTATAGATGCGCTGCGAATAAAATTAGACTCTGTTGCTCCTTTGAAAAAGAAGAAAATAAAACAACATAGATTATCTCCATGGCATAATGCCGAAACCCGCAAAATAAAGCAAAAGTCTAGACAACTTGAAAGGATATGGCGTTCCACTAAACTTGAAGAATCTCGTTTAATTTGGCATATTACTCTCAATGAATATAAGAAAGCACTGCGTAAAGCGAGAGCAGCATACTACTCTTCATTAATAGATGAGAATAAGAATAATGCAAGATTTCTTTTCAGCACTGTAGCCAGGCTGACAGAGAGCCACAGCTCCATTGAGCCTTCTATTCCCATAGCACTCAGTAGTAATGATTTGATGTGCTTTTTTAACGATAAAATTGTTACTCTTAGAAACAAAATTAATGACCTCTTGCCTTCGACCAGTATAGTGTTATCAACAGCTCCCGGAATCGTAAGTTCTAATATTACACTAGATAGTAAACTAGAATGCTTTTCAGCCATTAACCTTGAACAATTACATTCAATGATTCTCTCTTCTAAACCATCAACGTACATGTGAGACCCAATTCCAACTAAGCTGTTGAAGGAAGTTTTTCCATTAATTAGCACTTTTTTATTAAATATTATGAATATGTCTTTATCAGGCTATGTTCCACAATCATTCAAAGTAGCAGTGATAAAACCGCTTCTTAAAAAGCACAACCTCGATCCAGAGGTTTTAGCCAACTATAGACCTATTTCTAATCTTCCGTTCCTCTCAAAGATTCTTGAGAAAGCGGTCGCAAAACAGCTGTGTGATTACTTAAAAAACAATGATTTATTTGAAGATTTTCAGTCTGGCTTTAGAACACATCATAGCACAGAGACAGCTCTGGTTAAAGTCACAAATGATATTCTAATAGCCTCAGACAAGGGACTTGTCTCTATTCTTGTTTTGCTCGATCTCAGTGCTGCATTTGATACTATCGACTATGATATCCTATTGCAAAGACTAGAGCACTTAGTTGGCATACAGGGAACTGCTTTAGACTGGTTTAGGTCCTATCTATCTGAACGCTCTCAGTTTGTACGTGTTAACGATGAATCTTCCACGCAAACCAAAGTTAGCCATGGAGTGCCACAGGGCTCAGTGCTCGGACCTATTTTGTTCACATTATATATGCTTCCGTTAGGCAATATTATAAGGAATCATTCTGTAAACTTTCATTGTTATGCGGATGATACTCAACTATATTTATCAATCAAGCCTGATGAAATTAATCATCTAAATAAAATTCAAGACTGCCTTAAGGACTTAAAAACATGGATGACCTTAAACTTTTTGATGTTAAACACGACCAAAACTGAAGTTATTGTACTTGGCCCGAAGAATCTACGAAACAAATTATCTAAAGATATACTAACTATGGATGGCATTAATTTGGCCTCCAGTGAGACTGTAAAGAATCTTGGTGTTATATTTGATCAGGATTTATCCTTTAACACCCACATAAAATCAATTTCAAGGACCGCCTACTTCCATCTACGTAACATTGCAAAAATCAGCCATATCTTGCCTCAAAACGATGCAGAGAAACTAGTCCATGCATTTGTTACTTCTAGGCTGGATTATTGTAACTCTTTATCAGGGAGTACCAAGAAGTCAATCAAGTCGCTTCAGCTGATTCAAAATGCTGCGGCTCGCGTACTAACCAGAGTTAGGAAAAGGGACCACATTACTCCTGTTCTGGCTGCCTTACACTGGCTCCCTATAGAACACAGGATAGAATTTAAAATTCTTCTTCTCGCCTACAAAGCTCTTAATGGGCAGGCGCCATCTAACCTTAAAGAACTCATTATACCTTACTGTCCTACTAGGGCATTGCGTTCCAAGAATGCAGGGTTGTTGGTTGTTCCTATAATCTCTAAAAGTACAATGGGAGCCAGAGCCTTTTCTTATCAAGCTCCACATTTGTGGAATCAGCTTCCAGTTTGTGTTCGGGCGGCAGACACCCTATCCGTTTTTAAGAGTGCGCTTAAGACCTTCCTTTTTGATAAAGCTTATAGTTAGGGCTGATTAGATTCAGCCCCTAGTTTTGCTGATATAGGCTTAGTTTGTCGGGGGACATCTTACTTCTTCCTTCTCTCTGTCTATACCCGTGTACTCTCATGTTCCGATTAACCCAGCTTCCCCAAATGTCTTTCTTTTTGGGGTCTATATACGCTGGGATCCGGAGTCATGGATGATCCTGCGGTCCTGTGTTCTGGATCGCGAGCGCTGGATCTTGAGTCGTGGCTGTGGTCCTGGATCATCGGTCCTGGATGGATATCCTCGTGGATTCATCTTCCTATTATACACACATGCATTTCCAAACATTTGGACTACCTATGTTGCAAATGTATTATCTTTTCAATTTACGCACGGCATCTATTGCACGTCTGTCCGTCCTGGGAGAGGGATCCCTCCTCTGTTGCTCTCCCTGAGGTTTCTCCCATTTTTCCCTTTAAACTGGGTTTTCTTTGGAAGTTTTTCCTTGTACGATGTGAGGGTCTAAGGACAGAGGGTCTGAGGACAGAGGGTCTAAGGACAGAGGGTGTCATATTGTCATACTGATATTCTGTACACACTGTGAAGACCACTGAGACAAATGTAACATTTGTGATATTGGGCTATATAAATAAACATTGATTGATTGATTGATAGATAATTCTTTATCCTTGCCTTCCTTGGGAATTGTAGTAATGAAAGCCTCTTTCCATGACGGGGGAGTTTTGTTCTCTTTCATAGTATATTTAAATGATGGGGCTTAATTCCGGCTTAATTCCGATTTGAATATCTTATAAAATTCGGATGGCAGCCCGTCGCTGCCTGGTGACTTGCTATTTTTCATTCTACTAATTGCATCCCCAATCTCTTTTTCTGTAATATCCGAGTTCAATAGCCTATTCTGTTCTTCTCCTATCGATGGTAGGTCCAGCCCCTCTAAAGATGCCTTCACACTCTCTTCCTCTGCTGCAGTTGGTTGTGCGTATAGTGTCCTATAATAATCCTCAAATGCTCTCTCTATGTCCTCCGGCTCTCTTAGTAACTCATTGGTTTTAGGATCCCTAATCTTATGTATAGTGTTTAATGTTTGTTGTGCCCTTATCTTTCTAGCCAATAATCTATTTGCTTTGGGCCCCCCTTCATAATATGCCTGCTTTACAAACTTAGCTTTCTTCTCCACTTCTATTAATAATATATTTTCTATCTTCCCTCTAATGTCCTTAACCTTCCATAGTGTCTCTGGGTCATTTGTATTTTTGTGTTGCCTCTCTAATTCTTTTAGTTGCCCAGTTACATGTTGCTAGAGTTCCAGTCTGATTCTTTTAAGGTGTGCTGTTTGTGCTATTAGTTTCCTCCCTTAATGCTGCCTTTAGTGCATCCCACAGAATAGTTGGGAGTACTTCCCCGTTATCATTTTCCTCTTTATATCTGATTCTCTCTCTCTTTATTTCGTCCACTAACCCCTTGTGGTTTAATAGACCCACATTCAATCTCCAGGCGGTGTTCTTCCTCCTACCATTTAGATTCAATGTTAGATATATTGCACTATGGTCAGACAGGTCTGTAACACCTATTCTACAGTCTTCTACCCTATATTTATCTCCTTTGACATACAAAAGGAATCTATCCTAGAATAGACTGAGTGTGGGTGTGAGTGTGTGTAGTCTCTATCTAGTGTGTGTATATCTCTCCATATATCTGTGATTCCTAGTTCCTTCAGTTGTATGTTCATGTATCTAACAATATGCGTCGTAGCCTTCCTTGTACTTGTATCTAAATCATAGTTTAGTACCACATTGAAGTCCCCCCCGCAAATCAGGATTCCTTCCATTTCCACAGCTATGATATCAAACAATTCCTTAAAAAAAGTCTTATCGCTGTCCGGTGGGGCGTAGACATTCATTAGTGTAACCATTTGTCCTTCCATGTTCCCCTTGATCACCACATACCTGCCCTCTCTGTCATATATTTCTTTGTTTATTTCAAATTGTACTGAGTTCCCAATTAGTGTAGCCACCCCTCTCCTACCTTGCTTAAATGAACTATAAAATGTGTTGTTATATCCATACCTTTTCAGTTTTTCATGTTCTTGTACTGATAGGTGAGTTTCTTGCAATAAGATAACCTGCATCTCCTCCTTTTTAAATGTGGTTAAACTTTCCCCCTTTTAGTCGGATTGTTCAAACCATTGACATTTAACGACACCATTTTGATTCCCCTACATTACATTATATTTCCCTTCAAAGCATCTTTTCGTTCCCTCCATGTCACAAAACACAATATATATATATATAGTAGCAGCAACCGCTAAGCTAAACAAATACAAATTAAACATCAGAACTTGGTCTTCCAAGGTTTTTGGGGGTTTCAAAAATATCCCCCTTTCCCCCGCTGGTGGGTGGAAGGTAAGGCCTCTCCTAGTGAGAGGGCCCCCCCTAGTGGCGGAGATCTCTCCTGTGGCTGATCTCCCAAGCTCACTATAATTGTCCAGCGTGTGGTTTAAACGCCGGAGCTCCCGGATAAATGTATTTATCTATACATTTTTCATATAGTCTTTAAACCCCTGGTGATTCTATGTTTCTAGTGAATTAGCACTTCTTTAAATTAGTCCGTATCAAATCGTAAAATGTTATTGATAAATAAATAATTCCCCAGCCTGCATACATGTCCATACAGGTTCCTTTTATAAAAACAAATGACAATCTTTCTTACTCACCCACTGCAGTGTTTCAAAGGTGTTTTCGGGGACACAAAATAAAAGGCTATAGCATTTATAAGTAATTTGGTTAAATCTGTTTGTGTCTGTGCTCTGTCTTTTTCTGATCGCGTGGCCCGTCACCTCTCATCCTTCTGTCTTTTCAACGCAGCATCTTGTTCCCTCATAGACTACTCAACACCCTCGATACGGTGCCGGTCTTCCCTCACTCCCATCTCGTTGTTGTCTCCCCGCTCTTGTCTCCGAAGTCTGGTCCACTTGCGCGCTGCCTCCAGTCTCTGCAGCAGCGTAGGTCTCTCTACTCCCGGGTCCGGCACCTGCCAGCCTCTCTGCCGCATCGCCCTCGCCGCGTCCTGAGCACTCTTATACACTATCGTTCCTTCGTTCCAGTAAACCCTCAGTGTGTCCATTGGAGATTGAAACCGAATCCCCTTATCTTTGAGAATTCTCTTGAGACCCGCATATTTCCGACGTTTAACCGCCACCTCAGAGGAATAATCGTGTTCGAATGTCACTCTCCGTCCCTTCACTTCCATCGCCGTTCGCCAGGCCGTTTTAATGACGTTCTCCTTGACCTCGAACCTCAAGAAGTTGACAATAATGGCTCTTGGGGGTTTGTCTGGTTGTGGTTTTGGAGCAGGTGCCCTGTGCGCCGTTTGTTTGAATCTCCAACTTAATATCCTCCGAAATTCCCAGCTCCTTGTGAATTAACCTGTCGACCTACTCGGAGACCGGGTCTCCCTCTATTCCCTCCTTCAACCACCAGATTCGTATATTATTTCTTCTCGACCTCCCTTCTATGTCGGACAGCTTATCTTGGAGCTTGGTTTATTGTTCAAGAGAGGCCGTAATAATGTCCTGGACGTCGGTACTCCACTCCTCGACCCCAGCCGTACACTCTTCTAGGATCTCCATATCCTTCTTTTGGGCCCGCATCTCCGCCTCAGCGGTCTCAAAGTTTCTATTTGTTTCCTCTCTGAAGCTATCAAGCCCTTGCTTCATATCTTCTCCGTGTTTGTCCATATATTCTCTCAGTTGTCCCATTTCTTCACGTACTCCTCTTAGATTTTCTTCCATCCGGCTACCAATTCGATCCAGTTTAGCATCCATGTTGTGCTGGGCTTTCTCGAGTTTATCCCGCATAGCATCTAAGATAGTCTGCAGTGCCGACACCCAGCTAGGTTGCTCGTCATTGCTAGCTTTAGCATTAGCCGTTAGCGGCTGACTGTGTTCCGTCTGGACCTGCATCTCTCCCGGCTGTTTTCCGGCTTTTGTCTTTTTCTCCGTTCCTTTCTTATTTACTAATTTGCTCATGACCTATTCTTCCAACTTCGAATCACATTTATCGGGATTTTCTTCCTTTTTGAACTTATTTGGCCGGGAGCTCCTCTTCTTAGCTGCTTATCGCCTCATGTGTAAACCGGAAGTCCCATCACAAGACATTTTAAGACAGGCTACACTGCTGCAGGAGAAAGAGAAGTTATTTAAAGCGAATGGTTCTGTGAATGTGAGGCAGCAGGAACGCTCCATGGAGGAAATTCAGTCAGAAGAGTAAATGGAACAATATACCAGCTTTTAATTATGTACTTTTAGTAGTTGAAATAATAATTTTCTCAAAATATGGTGTATACTGATTCTGGAGTACTGTCATGTCATTTTAGTTAAAGACTGAGAATTACACTTCGGATGGGCCTGACCACACACTGTGACGAAACAATATAAAATATTAAAGATATATACAAAGAATATCTTTATCAACTTAAAAGTAGCCTATAATTACTTAATTTTTTTTCATTTTATTCAAGTGGGCACTATTATTGTATCCATTGTAGTAGTTTGGTTTATGAGCAGGAGGATGTGCTGCTGTAGGCACCGTGAGGCAGTCCTGTGTGAGAACCCTCATCTGACAATACACGTTAGGAACATTCAGTGGGCTCGCCCCGTGAGGAATGATTACTTTTATGAACGTGTCAGTGAGATGATCTTGAAGCACCTGAGGAGGTTTAGCTCCTATAAGACTTTGAAGATCAAATGGTAAATGGACTGTATGATATGCTTTATCTGTCAGGGTGAGCAAAGCAGGCAGGACCCAAATGCAGGAACAGATCGAGGTATAACTGAAAAAATACCTTTTTATTTCAAGGTTACAACTGTACATACAGAGCAGAACTATCTCCCCCGTGAACACAACAACAACAACAACAACAACAAGGATCTCACAAAGACTAACAGAAAAAGCAGAACCATTAACCATGACACTGTATGAAATGTGTTCTTTAATAACTTATCAGCATAAACTGTATTTAGTTATTTCAGATTTATAAATCATTTTTCATTTTTAACGCTGATTATGATTTATTTATGAATCATTATCAAAGTGTGTGATTGAGTTTAATTGTGTCATGCCTTTGCTATGTGCAAACAGGCAGTTTATCAGGCAGTCCTAGCTGTCTGATCCAACAGTGCTCCATGAAGGTTATGGTGTATACCTGTACTTTCTACACGTCACCAGCAGAGGGCACTGTAGGCTTTGATTGCTTCCAGCTTCTCTGGGACTTGTCTTCAGGCCAACAGTGTCATCATTCAGTTCAGATTTGGATGAAGTCTTATCCATATATTGTTCAAAGTACATGATTTTACTTTATTAGGTTTTGAACGTTCTTTGCAGAGAAGAAGTTCCACTGAATGATCTGAATGAGACAGACGCAGACCCGGCCTCCTTAATTCAAAGCATGAATGTGCATTTAAAACCGAGTTTAACATCAATGGTAGCCTACCCAAAACATATAGTAACAAACCTTTCATTAAAAATAATTTTACTTTGTAAAATGTACCCTGTTTCAGCTCCACATAAGGTGCAGTAAACCAAAGTATTTCTTAGTGTCACGGAAAACTGTCTGTTTTCCTGTTTTTCTTTGAAGGTGTTCATCCCCTGGCTGTTTCTCAATGTCGAGTAAACCTGCTGCAGAGCCACTATTTCAAGTATACTACGTTATCGAGTGGCACCGAAGGACTGTTTAAATGCATGTTAAATGCCCAGCATTCAGCGCCACTCGATGACGTGGTATACTTGAAATAGTGGCTCTGCAGCAGGTATACTCGACATTGAGAAACGGCCCCTGTCTCATGTCTGTCTTTGCTTCCTGTCTCTGTCTGATTATCTGATTCTGGTGCCTCTCCAGCAGTGTCTTGTCTTTCAGTCTAAGCCTTTGCCCATGCGGCACTTGGGTCCTACCTGCCCTGCTCTCCCTTAACACTTAACTGAATACATTCAGGAGTACTTGTGGTGGTGGTATTTGTCCTTAACTGTCCATGGACACATCCTCAACGATCTAAAATGAATATGAACTGAGTTCACTGCATTAAGCATCAAAAGAGTGAAAGACAATACTTGAGTTTAAATGCTCATGTTGCTGTAACTCACTCATATTAACACTGGGTGCACACAATGTTAGAAAAGCTCAGCAGTGGGGGGGCTCTGGTGTCACCTTGTTTCAGACAGAGATGGGGAGCACACCCAGAGACACAGCTATTTGTAGACTGGCCCTCATAGGGACGTGTAGAGCTGTATATCTTGCTTCATACATTACTACCATCAGCAGGCCTTGTGCTCGTTGGATTATAAGGTCTTACAAATGGCTGTTTGGTTCTGTGGGGGGAGGTAGGCGAGACGTATTGTGGTCAGGTCTGGCCTCAGAGCCTCGGAGGTTTGTCAAAAGAAACACTGATGGCTTTTGAAGAGCTGCAGGCCATCACTGGATGGGTAATTTACATACTTTCTAGATGTTGATGAGGGGCCAAAAGCAACAGGCTGGAGGCTCACTCGCTCTGGAACAGGATATTGGGTTAGTAATGGCTGTCGGGACCAGCAGAACGACATGAAAGGCTGTTTTCACACATATTGAGAGCTTGCAGAAGTTTGGGCATGAAACTATCTATAGATAGGACAGTCAGGAACATACTGGAATGAAAACGTTTCACTTTTGACCTCGCACAACACAAATTACAATTGATTTGTTTGATAGCACAATAGTCTCAGCGGGTTTAACAGACTGTACACACTTGTCATCTCTGACCATTAACTCTTTCACTAGATGTTCATACCTTTTTAAAACATTTTCTTCATTTGTTACATCTTCTACTGTCATGTGAATATTAGCAGTTGGCGCATAGAGATCAGCAATGGATGAATCTTCTCCTCCAGTGGGGTCACATTAAACCGCGGCACAGAAGATGGAAGTGAAAGCAAAAGTAACGTTTTAATTGAGTGGAAAACTGAGAATTGACAAAGATTAAAGCTTATCAGAAAACAGCACAAACAAACAGTTGGGCCGAACTGTGGGTCAGTGTTTAAAGGTTAAAAGATGTTCAGGTTCCGGGGACTGAAACAAACATTCTCTACTGAATGAGGAACTTTAACACTCTTTAAGAGCATTATTTATTTTGTGATTATTCCTCTTTGTCCACTGTGAAAGTGCATACAACAGCAGTATTGTAATGGCCTTAATTTCAGCTCTAACGGAGGGCCCTCTGGGTTTTGGCCCTTGGGGGACACCTTACCTGGGCTTCAGCCTCTGGCAGCAGGGTTAACCCCCCCTGGGGCTCGGCCTGGCTGAGCTCTTCCTAATTGTCGTGTATTCAAGCCCAATTAGGAGCCAATTAGAAGCAGAATTTCACCTCTGCGGACAGCGTCCACATCAACCCTGGACGCTGAGCAGACTCTGGTTTTATTATTCATTCCTGGGTTTATAACAAGCACACTCTTTAAATACTTCTCCTGTTAAAATAAAACACAGAGGTAGAGCTGGCAAAAAATACGGAGCCCCCTAGGGGACATGGAGAAGAAAACAAATAATAATTAAAGTTTGTCGCAATACTTTTCATTTCGTACTTCCTGGTCAGTTCGGCTGCTACGGCAACACAGAAACCACAACAATGGAGCGGTTCATCAATTTTACTTTGAGCTTGGCCTTAAATATAAAGATATAACATCAGTGCTTGGCAATAGGCACGGGTTTCACACAGACTGTGTATATATAATGGGGTTCACATAGGGCTGAACGATTAATCGATTTTAAATCGAAATCGCGATTCGAGATGATGCGATTATCAAATCGCAAACCTGCGATTTTTTTTTAACTACATTTTTTTTTCTTCTTGTGTGTCAGTCATCCACACCAATCAGAAGTGCTGTGCTCCACATGTACCAGCCGTTGTTAACCAATCAGAAGTGCTGTGCTCCACATGTACCAGCCGTTGTTAATCAATCAGAAGTGCTGTGCTCCACATGTACCAGCCGTTGTTAACCAATCAGAAGTGCTGTGCTCCACATGTACCAGCCGTTGTTAACCAATCAGAAGTGCTGAGCTCCACATGTACCAGCCGTTGTTAATCAATCAGAAGTGGCCCATGATAGAAGGTGATAGACAGATCCAATCTCCTGCCAAGTGCTTTTGAAAGTGCCTGCCCTTTCCAAATGGCTTCCAATGGAGCTTTCCTAGATAGTTTGGTGAAACAAACCATCTGAGTCAGGTTAGTAATGCTCCATCACATGTTCCACATCTAAAAGGGTGAATCTTTAACTGAAGCTTGACTTTAAAGCAACCCAACGGAAGTTTCATGTAAGTTTAGTTCTTTCACTCGTAGCTCGGGCTGCGGGGTGCTAGAGACAGGAGTATGTTGATACGACCTTCCTAGCCGGAGTTATAATAATAACACATTTTATTTCGAGGCGCCTTTCAGGACACCCAAGGTCGCCTTACAGTGCATTTAAAAGATAAAACAGCTAAAACAAAAACGGAACACAATTGAATGGAACCGACAAGGCAATACAGCAGCATAAAAGCATAACACAGGCAGGACAAGAGAGTGGAGTGACGAGTGAGAGGGGGATCTGTGATAGCAGGTTGAACGTGTTTTGTGAGTGAGTAGGCCAGTTTAAACAGGTGGGTTTTGAGGTGGGATTTGAATGTTGTGATATAGTCAGACTGTTTGATGTGTGGAGGCAGAGAGTTCCAGAGCCTGCGCGCGGTGCAGCTAAAAGCCCTGGCTCCCATGGTGCTGAGGTGGGGACAGTCAGGAGTCCGGTTGAGGATGAGCGCAGGGAGCGGGAGGGGGTGTATTCCTGGAGGAGGTTTGAGAGATAGGTGGGGGTGAGGTTGTTGAGGGCTTTGTATGTAAGCAGAAGGTTTTTGTAGACAATCCGGTGCTGAACAGGGAGCCAGTGAAGTTGGATGAGGGTGGGGGTGATGTGGTCAGACGATTTGGTACACGTAATGATCCGCATGGCCGCATTTTACAATAACCTTCCATTGGGTCGCTTAAAAATAATTCGAATCGCAATCGCAATATTTGTCAGAAAAATCGCAATTAGATTATTTTTCCCAAAATCGTGCAGCCCTTGTTCACATAAGTGAAGACACCTCAAGAGAACACTCAGAGCGAGTGACATGCATGTCCCTCTGAGCTGAGTTATTGACAGATTCAAATTTCGCGGATCAATAACTCATGAACATAACGTTGTAAAAATACAAAAAACATGACTTTACAATCATAGCAAGGTAGACAACGAGCTACAGAGTCATTTTTATCAGAACAGTTCGATACGCGCCGTCATCCAAGCTAAACATCAATAATTGGTCACAATCTGCAGCTGGAGGAAGGAGAGGAGTGCTTAGGGACCGTCTATAAACTGCAACGGGGTTTTGCGAGATCTCGCAAAGGTTTTGGGGGATCTCGCAAAACATCAAATATTTTTTTTTCCTTCTCCATGTCCCCTAGGGGGCTCCGTAAAAAAAACCGTGCTGGAAAATTGTTTGTGATAAAATATGTCCTCTAGCAGTGTTTGAGGAACAGATATAAAGATATATTTAAATCAGACATTGACTCTTTGTGTCATGCAACTTCCACAGCGGAGCCCAGAGGCCACAGCGGGGGGGGGCCCGCTGTGGCCCTGTTGATGAAAGGACTGACATGACATTAAAGTCTCTGTCTCTGGCATGGCTGCAGAGTGTCCTTTACCCCACAGATTCCTGTGATACGGCTAAAGTAAATGTGGGCCTTGTTGTATATGCCTTACCGAAGTATACTGTTTATTTAACATCTCCAGTGTGCTGAGTTATGAGTAGTAATGATTACGCAAATGCCCAGTGTTTGGGCTATTGTACCAGGAGTGCCTCCAAACAGGCCTACTGGTGTTTATTTGAATTTTCCATTTTATATTGCCACATGTCATTAGGCTGTTTAGAGTTTACTCTGAATGATGGATCGTTTCCTTCACCCGTCTCCACTCACTAAAACCTGCAGGATGGCGCGTGCTGGTCCTGAAGGTGGAGACTACGTGCATGTGTGTGTACTGTCTCCATGGCCAGAGATAATGACAGATGTCTTATGTCATACAACACAGACAACAGCTTTACAGCCAATGCTATTTCTGGACTTCAGTCTTCAACCGTGCTTCTAAAGAAGATGATTTATTTCTGACTCCCTGCAGGTTGAATGGAAGTCTATGAGAAAATGACCTTACTTTTTCTGAGCCACAGCCTATGGTTGCGGTTGAATTGTCAGTTTAGCTTAGGAACCTTCCTAACGGAGTGAAATGACCCGGAAGTCCCTCAGTGGCAGCCATGATAAGAGCCGTTTGAATTCTCCAGATGATAGGTGCAGCGTCCCCAGCTGAATAATTGTCATACTCTCGAACTGATGGTATCCTGTTATTGTACACCCTTGCATGTATACATTAAGTATCAACGTACAAATGTAAGAGCTATGAAAAGAAAGAAAGCACAATAATTAGCCACCATCTCACAGATAAAACATCTCCATTCCTTGCATTTATAAACATTACATTTCTAATACAAACTAAATAATGCAATTATAGCTCACTACTGCCCCCTAACTAACAGAGCAGAGCACATGGAGGCTAATATAGCAGTTTTGCTCATTCAAAAGCATAGACTCATAACTCTGCAAAACTACGAAATAACACTGCATAATATCAATACACATTTTAATGAAAGTAATAACAAACCTTGTGCCCCTATCAGCCAGGTTTATGTTAATTTTTCCGTCATTCATCCGTCATTACACGTGTTTACACTCCTCCGTTCTCTATTCACTTCGGCAAAAGTCCCTTCAAAATAAAAGTCCGGATCTTATAACTATCAAAACTAAAACTTTACACAAATATAACCACCCCTACAAAAGGTTAAACATATTAAAGGTCATTTACAATAGGAAAGGAGGTTTGAAACTTCCTTTATAACCTCCTTTAGCTTAGGAAACACTGGACCTTCCTTTAAGCCCCTGTCACACTGTCCCCAAATTGACACCAGATGGACACACGATAAAGGAAATGTTCAAATTCGGCTCTGATTGTAACAACATCGGGCCATTCGTGAGTGCATCTAAGCCATCGTATGACCGCCGGTGGAATTTCTCAGGCTCCGGCAGCAAATTCGTAAGCGGTGGCAAAATCTTTGGCATGCCAACAAATTGCCGAAGGACCTTGCGAAGGTTCATTTTTGTGTTGAATTTATGTGTCCATTGTGCCCTTCGTACTCGTGAGAGCATCTTGTCAAATCGTGTCATCTTCGTCTGATCATCGGTGCCATCAGGCATGTGTTCTGTGAAACTGAAAAGGATATTACATTCTTTTTGTTACTTTCGTTGCAGTTGTATGCAGGGCCGTATCCAGGATTTCCTAAATACCAAGGTCCAAACATGCTAGGGGGGTTCGGGGGTATACCCCCCAGAGATTTTTGTGATTTTCATGATCTGGTTAGGTGCTTTTTATGTCCACTGGGGGGTCACACATTGGATAATATATTGAATTCAAACCATGTCAGTGGGCTGCAGCATACATTATTTTTGAAAGTGTGATGCATAAGAATCAGTTGATTGTTCGTATTAATGATCTGGAAATGCAGAGGAGGCTAAAATGATCACAACATATCGTCAACATTCATTTTCCATGTCTCTCTCCTTTCCATAACCTGCAGCCTCTCTTCTATCTTCTTTAGTCTCTGTCTTCTTCCTGTCCTCTACTCTTTCTCTTTGTTCAATCTCTCCCTCGTTGTTCACTGTTTGCTCCTCCTCACTTGTCTCCTCCTCACTTGTCGCTCCTGCCAGTGAATTAAAAGCAATTTAGCCATTTAGTTCATTTCACTTGTTTGTTTGCATTATTTCTTTTATTTACATTTATTTTTTTTGATTCTCAAAAGAGAACAAAGATGTAAGCAAATGGTGTTTTATACAATTGTATGTTATTATGACATCATAACTGCAATAGATGTATGTTGTTTTACAATTGTGCCTTTTGTAAAGGAAGACTATTGTTATAGATAGATAGATGGATGGATAAATAGATGGGGTTATTAAGCCTACATTCTTTTGGTGACTGTACCTGCAGTTCCTCCCTGACTTCCATCACTTTCTCTCTGCCTGTCCTGTCTCTTCCTTACCAAAGCTGAGCTTCGACTGACGTAATCTTTTCATTTCATCTGAGTCAGTGTAAGAGCCACTGCAGGTCCCTTTGCACGCTGCCGGACCGCCGGTGATGGGGTCCGCGCCCGCGGCAGAGCCGCTGCAGGTCCCTTTGCCCGCTGCCGGGCCGCCGGTGTTGGAGTCCGCGCCCGCGGCAGAGCCGCTGCGGGTCCCTTTGCCCGCTGCCGGGCCGCCGGTGATGGGGTTCGCGCCCGCGGCAGAGCCGCTGCAGGTCCCTGGGTCCGCGCCCGCGGCAGAGCCGCTGCCGTTTTTTTTGTCCGCGGCCGGGCCGCCGGTGCTGGGGTCCGCGCCAGCGGCAGAGCCGCTGTCGGTTGATTCGCCCGTGGCGGAAACGCCGGTGGTGGAGCCGCCGGTGGTGGAGCCGCCGGTGGTGGAACCGCCGGTGGTGGAGCCGCAGGTCAGTCGGTCAGGGGCAGAGCCAACGGTTTCACGCGTGGAAAGCACACAGGCAGCCGGTACACACAGTATCACACATAAGGACACTCAGGTCACACAGGAAGCAGATAGTGAGCACACTGCAGCCAGAGTGGCTGAGTCTGTTCTGGAGGATGTGGTAATGGATGAGGATTTATGAAAGTCACCTGTTAAAAGAAAAAATGAACAAGTGAGCAAAGGAAGTGTGACTCAAAAAGGGAAGGTGTCAAAGAAGGAGTTGCTGTGTTCCTCCTCTCAGCCAGAGGGAGTCCCAGAGGACGCAGAGGACAGTGACAGCGAGTCATTCTTTGACATCGTTGAGGTAGCAAAGGGAGAGGAGTATTCTATCCAGAGGATCAGATCCTTTCTGGCGGAAACTAAGGGGTTGAGGTCGGTGAAGTTAGAGGATTTTTTTGGTGATGTGCAGATTTTTCACAATGCTGCCAGGGCTCTCATGCGGCGCAAAGAAGCTTTAGGGGAACTTTTCTTCAGCAGCCCAGAGAAGGCTCGTTTAAAGAGGATACTTCAGAGGATTAGAGAGGAAACTGCAAAGAATTATGAATAAGTACATCTTGGTTTTATTTTTTATTTATCTGCAGCCAGGTTTTTGATTTTGTTAGGATGCAACTATAATTTCATTATGAGTGACATAAAGCTGGGCTCTTTAAACATTAGCGGTGCTCGAGGGGATGCTAAGAGAGCATCTTTATTTACTTTATTAGGAAACAAGAATTTAAACGTGACGTTTCTCCAGGAAACTCACAGCACTGCTGAGAACGAGAGTGAATGGGGGGGGGAGGGCTTCTTCAGCCATAAGCGCAGCAATAGTGGAGGGGTTGCCATTCTCTTTGCGAGGGGCTTTACACCCTTCTCCTGTGCGGTCGATGAGGTCATCCCAGGACACTTGCTCAAAATAAATGCTGAATTTGAAAATGTTAAAATATGTTTTATAAATATTTATGCTCCCAGTGTGGGCGCAGAGAGGCTTTTGTTCTTTGAGAAACTGAAACACACTCTCAGCACCTGTGATAGTGAGGAGTATCTGTTCCTGGGGGGTGACTTCAACAGAGAACCCTGTGCTGGATAGGAACCACCAGGAGCCGCATGCTGCCTCAAAGAGTGCCTTAATAAGGCTAACAGAAAGCTTTGAGCTGTGTGATGTTTGGAGGCACTTCCCCCCGGGCCAGCGGCAGTACACGTGGTGCCCTCTAGGGATAACCTGTTGGCTCTGGCTAGGCTGGATCGTGTCTATGTTTTTAACCATCACATGAATGTGAGCAGAAGCTGCTCCATCAGTCCAGTGGGAATCTCTGACCATTCCCTCGTACAAGTCTCAGTTTTTATTAATCATGTTAAGTGTAATAGTGCGTATTGGCACATTAATGCTTCTCTGTTGGCCAACAACCATTTTAAAAATGTTTTTAAATTCTTTTGGGAAGACTACCATTTGTCTAAGAGAGAGTACAATTCTCTTCAGCAGTGGTGGGATGTAGGGAAAGTGAAGATCAAGCAGCTTTGCCTGCAGTACACTCTCAATGTCACAAAGGACATGGCTAGATCTCTGAGAGCTCTGGAGAGAGAAGTGGTGGAGCTGCAGGGATTGGCAGACTCCACAGGAGAGCGAGAACATGTTGACGGTTTCAAAAGTAAAAGCTCAGGTTTTCTGCTCAGGGTGCTCTGCTCAGGGGGCTCTGCTCAGGGTGCTCTGCTCAGGGTGCTCTGCTCAGGGGGCTCTGCTCAGGGGGCTCTGCTCAGGGGGCTCTGCTCAGGGTGCTCTGCTCAGGGTGCTCTGGTCAGGGTGCTCTGCTCAGGGTGCTCTGCTCAGGGGGCTCTGCTCAGGGGGCTCTGCTCAGGGGGCTCTGGTCAGATCCCGTTTTCAGAACATCGTGAAAATGGATGCTCCCTCTCACTTGTTCTTTGGTCTCGAGCGTAAGAATGGTCAGAGGAGGCTGATGCACTCTCTGCGATCCAATGCTGGGCAGCTGCTTCAGGAGTCCGCCGACATTCGTCAGTGTGCTGTGGAGTTCTACAAAGAGCTCTACAGAACAGAGTTCCGGGCCGAGCCAGAGGTGGCGCAGTCGTTCTACGAGGGCCTTCCTAACGTCCCTGAGGAGGAGCATGCTGAGCTGGAGGCGGAGCTCTCTGCCCAGGAGCTGCAGGAGGCCCTGCAGAGCATGCAGAGTGGGAAGGCTCCTGGCATAGACGGCCTGCCTGCAGACTTCTATAAGGCTCTCTGGCCAGTTATAGGTGACGACCTGCTGAGTGTGCTCAGAGACAGTCTAAGTAACGGGAGGTTGCCTCTGAGTTGCAGGAGAGCTGTGCTCACTCTCCTCCCTAAGAAAGGAGACCTGCAGGAGCTTAAGAACTGGCGTCCTGTGTCTCTACTCTGTACCGACTACAAGCTGCTTTCCAGAGTGTTAGCGACGAGGCTGAGGAAGTGATGGAGCATGTCGTTCACGTAGACCAGACATACTGTGTACCCAGCAGGTTGATCACTGACAACCTGACTCTGACTCCAGATGTTCTGGACCTCTCCGGTTCATTGGGCTGTGAGCTTGGTCTGATTTCTCTAGACCAAGAAAAGGCTTTTGACCGAGTTGAACACCAGTACTTGTGGCAGACGCTGGAAGCTTCTGGGTTCAGCTCTGGTCTCATAGCCAAGATCCAGGTCTTGTACAGGGACATTGAGAGTGTACTGAAGATAAACGGTAGTTTGTGTGCTCCTTTTGAAGCTCAGAGAGGAGTCCGACAGGGCTGCTCTCTGTCCGGATGCTCTACTCCCTGGCCATAGAGCCTTTTTTACACCGGGTCAAAGTTACAGGGTTTCTCTCTTCCTGGCTGTAGGGATGTTTTTAAATTGTCTGCGTATGCGGATGAAATAATGGTCTTTGTTAAAAAACAAGATGACATCAATATTTTAACTGGAATTGTGAGCAATTTTTGCAAAATCTCATCTGCTCGAGTCAACTGGGGGAGAGTGAGGCCTTAGCAGGAGGCGAGGGCAGCATTGACCGCTTGGTGTTACCTGGGGGCCTTGGTTGGAAAAGGGCAGGGTTAAAGTACCTGGGTATTTATATTGGTGATGACACGTTTTGTTTAAAAAACTGGGACGGGATTATAGAGAAAGTGGAAGGCCGGTTAAAGAAGTGGATCCTTCCCAAACTTTCTTTTAAAGGGCGTATCCTTATTTTAAATAACCTTGTTTCCTCCATGCTGGCTCACCGGCTGGCGTGCACCGACCCACCCGTAAACCTGCTGTCCAGGGTGCAGGCTCTCATGGTGGACTTCTTCTGGGACCGCATGCACTGGGTCCCTCAGAGCGTCCTGTTCCTGCCAAAGGAGGAGGGGGGACATGGCCTGGTTCACCTGGCAAGCAGAGGGGCGGCTTTCAGGCTCCGGTTCGTCCAGAGGTTCCTGACTGGACCTGCTGACCTGGTCTGGAGACCCGTAGCTCGGGCCTTATTGGAGCGCTGTGGTGGGCTGGGTCTGGCTGAGTCGCTGTTCCTAATGGACCTGAAAGGATTACGCCTGAACAATCTCTCGGGGTTCTATGGAGGTCTCTTCAAGGTGTGGGGACTACTCAGAAGAGAGAGACCAGAGTGCTGTGGCTCACTGTCCTGGCTCCTCAGAGAGCCGGTGGTCCGTGGATCTCGTTTTGTGTGTGGAGTAGGGCCTTCTCTACAACAGAGACTCTGTGAGGAGAAGATCCTCACGCTGGGCCAGGTGGTGGAGGTGTGTGGGCCCCGTCTGGACAACGCTGCAGGCCTGGCCTCACGTCTGAGCCTCAGGTCAGTCCGGGTGGTCAGCCTCCTGCTGCAGAGCTGGAGACAGCAGCTCAGCCAGTCAGAGCTGGAAGCAGCAGCTCAGCCAATCAGAGCTGGCGCTGATCGCTGCTCACTGTAACGGACTGAAGTCTCCAAATGACAAGGACTCTTTTCCAGAGATGCGATGTTTTCCTGATCTCAGTTGTGAGGGTTTTTTGTTAAGGTTGGACAATGTTACTGATTTTAAGTTTAGCACCATGTCCAACAAAACATTTTATTATTTGGTGACAAAGGTGCTGAATCAGAGCAGACTCCAAGAGCGAGTGGACACGCGGTGGAGAGCCCACCTGGAGGTTGGACGGAGGCTCAGAGGCCTGAGTGAAGAGCGCTCTACAAGCCTCCGCTGACTAAGAGGGGTGGGGACCTCCAGTGGAGGGTCTCCAGTGGGGGGACCTCCAGTGGAGAGCCCTCCAGTGGGGGGACCTCCAGTGGAGGGTCTCCAGTGGGGGGACCTCCAGTGGAGGGTCTCCAGTGGGGGCACCTCCAGTGGAGAGCCCTGCAGTGGGGGGACCTCCAGTGGAGGGTCCTCCACGCTGCGGTAGCTGTTAATGCTTTTGTTTCAGTGATCAACCCCACAGTGTCTGACGCCTGTCCTTTCTGTCAACAGAGGGAAACCATTTTTCATTGCTTTACAGAATGTGGTCGACTCCTTTGTCTTTTTCAGTTCCTCACTCAGATGTTGATTTTGTTTAATGTGGTTTTTTCTAAGACAGTGTTCGTGTTGGGTTGTCGGTACAGCCAGAAGCAAAAGTGCAAAAGTCAGCTTTTTAATTTTTTGTTGGGGCAGGCTGAAATGGCCATCTACCTCAGCAGGAGGAATAAAGTTGCGGAATCTTTGGATACCGATGCAGTTTTGATTTTCAAGCGGATGGTTAAAGCAAGACTGAAAGCGGACTATGGTTATTTTTGCTTAACCAAAAATGTGGGAGAATTTGAGGCCATGTGGTGCTTTGAAAATGCTTTGTGTTCTGTGGAGAATGAGGATCTTATTTTCAGTCGTTGTCTGAACTGACAATGTGTGTCACTGTGTCTGTTTGGTCTTTGATTTGTGAATAAAAGTGGTTTGAAAATTCTCTCTCACTCTCACTCTCACTCTCTCACACACACACACACACACACACACACTCTCTCACACACACACAGACACACACTCTCTCACACACACACAGACACACACACTCTCTCTCTCTCACATACACATACACACACACTCTCTCTCTCTCTCTCTGACACATACACACTCTCTCTCACCCACACACACAGTGGTGTAGTGGGCGTTGGACGCGGGGGTACGCCGTACCCCACTTATTTGGAGCATGATCTTTTTTGTAATAGTCTAATAAATATAAAATCATTGCCAGTCTTATCAGTTGCAAGTGTGTATTTGTTGTAATAATGACAAAAACATAATACATTTCACAGTAATTATAATAAAAAATAAAAACGATTGCACTGCGCGCGTGCGCACTTGTTTGGCATTGTTTAGGATGACCTAATTTAAAATAGCGTCCCCCCAGTAAAAAAATCCCCACTACAACACTGCACACACACACACACACACACACACACACACACTCTCTCACACACAGACACACACCGATGATGAATGATCAAGAGAAGAGAGAGAGGGCGATCAAGAGAAGAGAGAGAGTAATGTAACCTCCTAATGTAATGTATAACTCCTATGAAAATGTTGAAAACGTGCTCAAACTTCACATGTGTGCTAACAGTCCAGCCATGAAGATATCTACTGGACAGTTTTGAGATGTCTTCAAATGCTGTTGCCATGGCAACACAATGCTCACCATGAAACACGGTTTTCTCATAGCTTCAGTGAAAATACTCGAAATGGCCCAAAACTTTACAGGTTTGGTAACGATGCAGCCATCAACACATCTAAGCGTATTATGGGGTGTCATCAAATTGTCACCACCATTGCCATGGCGACAGATAATTCACCTTCAAGTTAGTTCAAAAGTTTACAGTCAAAATATTCTGCTGCTTTCCCAAGCGTTTTTACTTTCTTTTCTCATCTTAATACAAATTAATTCACTACTGCTTATATCTGATATTTAACTCCTATTTTCAGCTGCAGAAACCATTCAACTATTACATTATTCAGCTATTTCAGGACATCAAGGCTATACATGTTGTTGTTTATACCTTTTTTAAACCTTTTCCTTGAAATATTAAGCTTTTTCTGCATTTGTTTAGCTGAAAGCAGCTACCATTCAGCCAATAACACATTCAGCTTTTTCTGCATTTTCAGCTAAATTCATCCATAAATGTTCACAGTTTACAGCATTCGCACACATTTTCTGCAGGAAATGCATTTTCTAGTTCTTCATTCAATTCATTCTATATTTTATTCTGTAGATTGTGTACATTACTGCTTGTTGCACTCCTGGTTAGAAGCTAAACTGCATTCTGTTGTCTCAGTACCTGTAATCTGTGCAATATCAATAAAGTTGAATCTAATCTTGAGCAGGAACAAATGGATTTACTTAGTACATATCTGGCATTAACGATTAAACACGTGTGCATTCTTTATAAATTCAAACTGGTCAAGACCACTGACGGAAGTAGTTTTGAAAAGTAATAAGTGGTTCTGTCTTTTACATACAGGATTCAACCCCTCTTTTATTGATTTGTTTTCAAATGAACAGACACTTGAGTCATTCATTTGTAGTGATATAATAATTGTGGGATTTCTATTGCATCCATTTAATGTGCAACGAAGAACGCCAACTAAATTTCCGCCATTGCAAACCGAGTCAAGCCGACTCCGAGCTGTCCGACTTCAGGCGAGCTCATCTCAAACAAGCCTATTATCTTTAGGGCTGCAACAAACGACTAATTTGATAAACGATTAATCGACTATTCGGACTATTACTGTCTGCCTTGCACAATTTCTCAAACGCTCTTATTTAGCCATCAACTTTTAGATTTAGTAGGGGAAAAAAGGCAGACAGGTTAAGGGGGTGGGGGGGAAGTAGCGGAAAAATAAACCTATTAAACTAACTATACAGTGGGGAAAGCCTCGGTAAAAAGGTGCGTTTTGAGGGCTTTTTTGAAAATGTCCAGGGTTGGGGCGCTGCGGATTTCGGGGGGGAGAGAGTTCCAGAGGGTGGGGGGTGCCACACTGAAGGCTCTGTAACCAACAGTCCGCAAATAACTCTGTTAACTCTAATCATTATGTTTGTATAATGTTGTTAGCTCCGTGTGTTGCTGCTAGCATACATAACAGCTGACCTGACGTGGAAACGTTACTTGTGGACGGGGCTACAGAGCTGCTAGAAAGACAGTCGAACCCGGTGCATTCCTCCGTCTAGATGTGGAGCACTTTTGCTAAATGTTTATACAAATGGCTCGTGTTACCGCCCTTACATGCTAAACTCTTATTCCACTTTTGGCAACGAGCATTCTCCACATCGAGACGGGTAAAGTTTAACCACCTCGGAGCGCGTTCTCTCCGCCATCTCCCACGTGTGTGTGTTGCTGCATGTTGCAGGGTGTGTAAACTGCCCCGCCCCCTCGCAAGCAGGCGGGGGAGAGAAAGATCGAAAATACATCATAGACGCATTTGTTTGTCTTTTTGCATATTAGAAACGAGTTGGTGACACTGAGACTGCGATATTATGTCTTTGTAGCAATAATACAAGACATATACTTTTTAAATGTCTCCAGTACCGATAAAAAGACCAATAAAGTTAGAGCTTAACGGGGCGTAAAACACACGTGATGACGTCGCCAACGAATCGACGACTGAATTAGTTGGCAACTAATTTGGTAATCGATTTTAATCGATTAAGTCGATTAGTTGTTGCACCCCTAATTATCTTCTACATATAAAGACGGAGAAAGTAAAGAACAAGGTCTGAAAATATCAGTGACAACTTGTATGATATATAATCTTTCCAAAATGTAAAGTCCCATAGTACTTTAACACAGAAATTAAAATAACTTGTAAAGTAAGGATAAAGGATCAAAAAAAGGACAAAGTCGAAAAATATCAATTTTGATTACATACAATCTCAAGTTTCTGTGTGATTTTTTTTATAGTCATCATGTGACACTAATTCTGAGAAATCGATGTCTTTGTTGATATTAGCCGCGTTCACACTGCGGTACTTTTCCCACAAAGGTTCATGCGAACTTAGTTCATGATCGCGTTCACACCAAAAAGAGCCGGTACTAAAAGTAGTTCATGCGAACCCTTTACCCCCTCGAAAGTCCCTGCTAGAGAGCAGGGACTTTCGAGCGGCTCTTTTGTGAGAAAAGAGCTATATTCCTGATTGGCTGGGCGGATTGCAAACCACGCCCCGTAAAACTCCCAAAAAGTGTTGTGAAGCCGCCATTTTATTATCCTCGCATTAGCATTATTAGCATTAGCCCAGCGCAGAAACGCAGAGAGACTAACTTATGGCAACACAAAATAAAACATGGGAGCGGTGGAGATGAGGAGGTGTCGGCGTTCTGGCGATTTACTCGGAAGGCTTCAGTAGAAGCTGCTGGGACTCCCAGCAGCTTCTACTGAAGCCAGTCCCCAACTCCGGGGACTTCCGGCCGGGGACTTTGGGCGGCAGTATACGCCGTGAAGTGGTTTTCGGCCTGCCAGTAAACCCAGAGCAGAAGAAGAAGAAGTGACGTCAGCGGCTTCATTTGCCTAATCCTCCCCCAGGGACTTTTTCTGGTGTGAACGCGATCTGTACTTAGTTCATGCGAACTAAAGAGTTCGCATGAACTAAGTTCGCATGAACCTTTGTGGGAAAAGTACCGCAGTGTGAACGCGGCTATTGAGGCTGTCCTGGGTCACATTGTGCTGGGACTGCTGAGCTGGAAGAGGACGCGGAGGAGGACCCTGGACTGGATGAACTTGTCACGGTCACTGTCATTCTCACTGGCCTCCTCAGCAAGGATGGGGTCTTCCTCGTCACCACTCGACAGACCATCACCAGACCTCTTCTGGGATTTCTTCTTGGGTTGGCGCTCCCGCAGCTTCGAGAAACGAGTCCTCTGTGTGTGGTACCATTTCAGAATTGAATGATCTGCAATGACAGAAATCAAAACAAATACTTAGTACAATCATTGAAATGTTCATTGACAGCAATGTATGTCAAGTATCTGAAATAGATAAAAGTACTTCGTAGTACTTGTGGGAGTAGTTTCACTAGTACTGAGTCCAACAGTGTCAAACTCATGACGAACTAATGGCAACAATACCTTTTCCCTCATCAAACTTAGCAGAAGTGGCTTGATTTTGTTCTCAGGAGGGGACATTGACAAGAGGATTTTTTTTTAAACAACACACTTGAGGTACTTCATTGTATTGTGGTAGTATGTGTAAGACTACTGAGTCCAGTAGTATCAATATCATTAAGAACTAATGGTAACATTTTCTTTTTATCACTCATCAAAGATAGCAGAAAACATGCATTATGTACTATGGAGTAATCCTCTGACAGAGGATTACTCACAAAGTACACCGTAAAAGTACTTGATAGCAGTCAAACAAGTACCGAGTCCAACAGTATCAGTTTTATTAAGAACTTATGGTAACAAATATTTGTATCGATCATCAAATATAGCAGGACAAAAAATGAAGAGCAACTGATTTGAAAAAACAAACTCGAGAGACGGCTGAGGTGCAGAATCGCTGGATAGTTTAAATCTCCTTAGTTACAATGTTGTCAATTTTAGACACAGGCTCATTATATTTACAGCCCTTAATAACATTCATTTTCTGGGCTCAATATGTGTCTTGGCCGTTTTCATTGTGATCGCTAAATTCACCTTGTTTTCCCTTTGTTTATAATATTATCAGTGCTTTTGTTTTGAAATCACTTTCGTGACTTTCGCCCCACCCCTCGCTCCAATGACCATTAAGCCCATTCAATTAGGTAAAAAGCAAAAAGGCCTTGTATTTCAATTTTAAAATGAAAATTAAATATCCAGTTGTTTTTTGTTTTTTAATATCCTTTTGTGAAAAGAAAATCCAATGACCAAAACATACACTGACCCACAGGGCTCAGTGCTTGGACCTATTTTGTTCACATTATATATGCTTCCTTCACTCTGTACATTTTCATTGTTATGCAGATGATACTATATTTATCAATCAAGTCTGCAGGTATTTGCAGTTCTCCCTTGAAAAAGAGATCTATGATCTCAAGGGACAATCTGGATAAATAAAGGTTTGAAATTAAATGAAATGATGAAACCAATCACCGAAATAAAATTCAAGACTGCCTCAAGGACTTAAAAACGTGGATGACATTAAACTTTTTGATGTTAAACACGAATAAAACTGAAGTTATTGTACTTGGCCCGAAGAATCTACGAAACAAATTATCTAAAGATATACTAACTATGGATGGCATTCATTTGGCCTCCAGTGAGACTATAAGGAATCTTGGTGTTATATTTGATCAGGATGTATCCTTTAACGCCCACATAAAATCAATTTCAAGGACCGCCTACTTCCATCTATGTAACATTGCAAAAATCAGGCATATCTTGCCTCAAAACGATGCAGAGAAACTAGTCCATGCATTTGTTACTTCTAGGCTGGATTATTGTAACTCTGTATTATCAGGGAGTACCAAGAAGTCAGTCAAGTCGCTTCAGCTGATTCAAAATGCTGCGGCTCGTGTACTAACCAGAGTTAGGAGAAGGGACCACATTACTCCTGTTCTGGCTGCCTTACACTGGCTCCCTATAGAACACAGGATAGAATTTAAAATTCTTCTTCTCGCCTACAAAGCCCTTAATGGGCAGGCGCCATCTTACCTTAAATAACTCATTATACCCTTCTGTCCCGTTTTCAGTGTTTACTAAAATAAAATGTATTCAATTTAATTATTTTAACCCGCTTTATTTGGGGGTGGACCTCACATCCTGGAAGATTTGTTTTTAAATGTTGAAGTTAAAAGCATCAATCTGGTGCCCTTTGAGCACAACATGAATTTATGGATACAGCTCTCAACACTCAGATGAAAGGGAGCTGTATACTTTTCAATAATCCAAACATCTTTAGAATATGATCACAACCAATAACAAATCATTTAAACTGGTTTATTCTTATCGTATGTTACCTAGTTAGCATTCTTTTTTTTTATTTATGCATATTTTACGAACCACTCCCCTTTTAAACAGTTTTTTTTACTGTCCTATAGTACACATTGGGATGATTTCTTACTATATTTTGTACAACTAGGCTATATTAAATAGATAAAGGTCTGCTCTCTAGCTCTCTCTCTGTCTCGCTCGCTCACAGAGGCTGTGTGCTCCTCCGTGGCGATGATGACGGCTTGCGTTAAAAGATAATAATAAACATAGGCCTATTTGTAAAGTGGGGGGACACAAACGGGATTTCGAAAAGTTTCACGGTTAAACTCCTTAGGAAGTGGTGAGGTGCCGCTCAACATTGCTTTTCTTCCCGACCGCAACGCTGTTGTGTGTGTGTGTGTGTGTGTGTGTGTGTGTGTGTGAGCGAGCGTGAGCGTTTGCGTTTCACATGTGTGTATGAGAGGTTTTACATATGTCTGTAAACTATTTCGGTTTCAGTTGTGTGTGTGTGAGCATCAGGGGCGTCACCTGGACTTGGAAACATTCGGGGCTTAGCCCACAGTGGCGGCGCTACAGTCACATTTTCTACTGCAAGACTCCCCACACACACATACACAATTGCGCCATCTGGTGTCACAGACGTGTGCCTGCATTACCTTTGTTACGGCAATGGATTGTGGGAGATTCTCATAGCGCGTGAGGATCTCTTGAGGGTAAGGTGCCTGTATTAACTCGGTGGACAAACTGTATGTTTTTATTTTATAAGGACAATAACGTACTGTTGTATGATGTATGTGTATATGATTTATCAACGTGATCATCAATAGCTAATCTGAGCACCAGAACCCAGCTCAGTGTCCTTTTATGCTGTCCATTGAAATGCAGGTATGTGAGTTTTGTACACCAGTTTATTTATGTGTAATGTTTCACATTGCTCCACATGATGCCTCGACTACAAAGTCTTCCATGTTTCTACGCTTCTTTCTCGGTGTCACAGTTTGGGGAATATCAAGATCATTGCACAGGGCCTTGGTCTTGTCATAGACCTCATGTGCTTTCTCGTTACTTTGGTAACTTTTCAGTGTGTTCTCAACTGCTGTTTTGTAATCTACTGCCTGCACCACGTCAATTGTTTCTTTCTGCAGGTGTTTGTGCAGGCCCTGAGTGGTTGAGAGCAGTGTCTGGAAGCCCTGAGTGGTTGAGAGCAGTGTCTGGAACATGACAGCATGTAGATGGTACTGCATGTTCAAAGCTTGCTTTCCAGTCCCTTTGCTAGAGGGGCTGAAAGGCTCCCTAAAGTCTTGATCAAAGCAGGGAGGATGTTGACATGCCCAGCGAACAAGTTGTTTGTCCTCTACCTCTACCTGTTTCTGAAATGTTTGCAATCTCTGATGGTGGACAAGAGATGTGGAGAAGAAAGAGTAGAGACACTCCAGGAGATCAACGCAGGTATGTGAGTTTTGTACACCAGTTTGTATAAGTTTAATGTTTCACATTGCTTGTGAAAAATACACTACCACTATACGATCACTGATGTTTTGTTGTTGACTGGACACTTATTTTGTAAAAGAGATAGCATGTGAGGATCTCTTAAGCAATGCAGCTCACGTGTCCTTTTGATATGCTGTCCATTGAAATGCAGGAAAGTAATCAGCTCTGAGTGATCTGTTGCCGAGGGGACACTACACCGGAGTTATAAGCAGAGATAACGTGCTATTTTGGGGGGAACTCACCTCCTCTGGGGTCCCCCAGGAAGATTTTTTTTTAAATATTGAAGTTAAAAGCATCAATCTTGTGCACTTTGAGAGCAACATCAAGAGATATGATACATCTCTCAACACCCATATGTCAAAACAAATCAAAGAATCAGAAACGGGTTTATTATTTAAAAACACTTCATTTTCCAATTAAATCAAAAACTATGTCAAATTATTAGAAGTTGTTAGTAATCAGATTAAACAGAAAAAAGGGATGGAAGGAGGAACTAATAATCCCTCATCTCTTGCAGCTTCCCTCATCACTTGCTGCTTCCCTCATCACTTGCAGCTTCCCTCATCACTTGCTGTTTGCGGTTGAAATGATCTCTTTTGCTGGCCAAACATGCTGGATGGAAAGCAGTGATGTCTCCCTTGCCTTGGCCCTGTATCTGCAGTCCCTAAATCAGTCATGTTGCCCATTGACGCTTGTCTGTTCTGGTGTTCCTGTTCATTGTTGTCTCCATTGTCGTTCTTGTCTGTTGTATCTCCTTCCTGTGTGTCCCTTTCTCCTGTTCCCCTTTCTTCATCCTCTCCTCTGTTTGGCTCATCTGTGATGACTGTGGGTAAACACAAACAAGTATGTAAGTCAATCAGTTTCCAGCTCTGTCAAATAAATTAATTTCAAGATACACACATGTGTCTTCATTACAATGAGTGTCACCACACTGTCACAAAATGTAATACTAACCAATTGAAAATAGTTACATTTACATTGGAAACCACTTGTAGATATCACTGTTAGAGTAGGTATCTGCCAATAGGACAGAATCATTCCTACAAATGCAGTTTGAGTAATTCACTTAATATATTCACTTAACACTTTAATAGTCATTTTCACTTAATACTCTAATATTTTTACTATTTGAGTAACAATGAACAGGAACACATACTATTTTTTAAATCAATAAAATCTTTTTCTAAATCCATAAAAGCATTTCAATTATTATTGGGAGTCATGTCGTTACTTTGTTGAGAATGTGGCCATGTGTAATAAGCGGGATAATGTCCACATTGCACATTGCATAATGTGCCTTCATGCCGATCTAGATCCCTCCGCAAAAACAAAACAAAAAACGGCTCGTTCGCGGGCAAGAGCCGGCTCCCGTCGTTCACTATAGGAAACGCCCCTATAGGATCCGCCTCCTTGCTGCGGTCTGCAGCCAGACTCTATTGTACCTGTCAGCCAATAAAACACGTTTATTTCCATGCAACTCTCTGATTGGTCTGGTGGTGTCTTGCCTCTGTTGCATTCACTGAACACGGGAAATTACAATCCTGCCGTCCTCTTGGTAAAGTACGGTTAATGTATTATATTATTGTGGGAGAATTTGTCCGGGGCTAAAGAAAAAACATCCGCTCAAGAAAAAGCCCCGGATGCCTACCCCAGGCGACGCCCATGGTGAGCATGCTCAGATTGGCCATCGGGAGATTCGGGACTCTTCCCGGTGGGCCGCTGCCGTTGGTGGGCTGCTGCCTTCGGTGGGCCGCGGTCGGGACTTTCACAGCGCCGCTGCGCCGGTACCGCACCCGCCGCCGCACCCGCCGCCGCAAACACCCGCCATTGCGAGGGCTCCGGTGGGTCCGGCGCCGCTGTGAAAATCCACCGACGTTGCGAGTCTCCGGCTGTAAGGTCCCTACACACGGCGGCGTGCGTTGCCGCTTGGCGGTGGGCGTGTCTTGAGCTTGGGGAGTCAACGCGAGCAACCCGACCAACAACCAACCACATGAATGTCCCGCCCCGGACATACAAAGCAAAGCATTCATGCTACATCCATGCTGGCTAAAAATACTGTCTATGCTTGCTAGCTGTCCATTCAAATGAAATACACTGGATATAAACTCCCCAAAAAAGCGAAAACCTACCAGTTTCCCCCACTGTCTTTGCCACCTCCCCCCATGCCTGGCTCCTCCGGTTTGTATCCCTGTATGTAAAGAGGGACTGGTCATAGAGTACCGGGTGATTCCCGACCGCCACGATAATTTTCTCCTCCTTTTGTTGACATATGGGAAATAACTGCGGTCAGGCTCTCCCAACATACACCCGGTTTCATTGGCTAGTGCTTGTACTGTCAGATTTACATACGAGGGATTTGATTGGCTGACGCCTCCGTTGAGGCGGCAAAAGTAGAACATTGCTCTACTTTTGCAGCGAGCACCGTGAGAGAAGCTACGTTTTGCTCCCACAATGCAGTTCGGCGAATCGTGACGTCACCCCATTCAAAGTGAATGGGCAGAAGCGTTGAAGCGGCAACGCACGCTGCCGTGTGTAGGGGCATACATAGGGGGTTTGTACATAGGGGGTTTGTATCCCCCTCATACATACAGATTAATCGCGATTAACTATGGACAATCATGCGATTAATCGCGATTAAATATTTTAATCGACTGACAGCCCTAATATATATATATATATATATATATATATAAATAAACTCCCCAAACAGGCGAAAACCTACCAGTTTCACCCACTGTCTCTGCCACCTCCCTCCATGCCTGGTTCCTCCGGTTTGTATCCCGTTAATAGTTATGGTCGTAAAGAACCGGGTGATTTGCTACCGTAATTTTTCGTTTGGAATATGAGGAAATGAACTGCGGTCTGGTTCTCCCTGCTTGCACGCGGTTTGATTGACTAGCACTTCTACTGTCAGATTTGCATAAACGTGTTTGATTGACTGACACTTCCAGCTCAGCTTCAAAAGTTGAACATTGCTCACCTTTTGAATCCTGGAAATCTTTGCTTCGCTCCCCCACAATGCAGTTCGGCGAAAAGCGAGGCAAAGTGACGTCATCCCCATTCAAAGTCAATAGAGAGGCGAAGTCCCTCCTTTTCCGGGAGCCTCCACCCCGGAAGCGGAAAAAATTACACATTGAAGTCAATGGAGAGAGAAAAGTTATCTTTTGATCCCGTCGAATGACACATATGATGTTTGTCAATTTAAAAGAATATTTTGCAAGTCAAAAAAATAAAAATGTGTCGTAAAACTGTGAAGTTACACATTTTTTTGTGTGAAACCGCTCAGTGAACTACAGGTCTCTGGTCTCGCACAATACGCGTCACCATCACAAAGACGGCCGTCACGTTAGCAAATTTCACCTGTTTCTTTCAGAATGAAGCGAAAATCACTCCAAGTCTGGGCATGTTGAGAGCTGGACATACACGAAAGGGGAGTTAGTCGGTTCTGTAAGAGCCAGCATGCGGGACCGGCTTTACAAGATGTTGGTGAGTAATATGAGTGCAATGTGTAACGTTAATGTCAGCTAGCTAACATTAGCCAACAAGGTACACTAACGTGTTTTGTTTCAGTAACTAGTTTTCTCCTTATGAACTTCGTGGTCTCTGTGTATGATGTGGATAACATTAGTGTTCACAAGAACAAGGTACACTCCCGTGTTTTGTTTTAGTTGCTCTTCAGATTGAAGCGGCCAGTTTTATATCGACTATACAGTATAGTCTATACTGTATGTGTGATCTCCTTTTACATCTCGTTGTGTCATTTGAGTTTATTTGCTGTGTGTAGATTCAAGGATTTTGGTGACATGAACATGACCATCGCGGAGGCAGTTACCATCCTTCTGTCTCCGTGAGGAGGGTGGGTCATATATCACCCATACTGGCACCAGTCCAAGGGCAGCTGCACATCACAGACCGGAGTCTCTGCGACTTTGTTGTGTGGACCAGAAGGAGACAATCATCATCCTCATCCCCAAAGACCCTGCATGGCATGGAAATCTCCTCCTCCTGGAGAACTTCGACACCCAGCATATGCTCTCTGTGTTGGCCAGTAGAGAGGAGGACATTTAAATAAACATACTCTTAACACCCTCAGACTCTGCGTTGTGTTCCGTATGTGGGATGGGTGTTATGCAGAGGGCAGGAAAACAGGACACAGCAGATTGGGATCATGGGACGCTGAGCAGTTATTTAATTGTTGCATGTAATTATTATTATACTGCGTGCTTCTTAGTTATTCCATCTTTTGCTGTAACATGGATCTGTATGTAACTCTATATTTACTTGTTATCTACCACACTTCCTTCTACATCATACACCATCATTATACATGATGGTGTATATAGGATATATATATATTTGTATACATATCTGTAAATTGTATAATTTTATTTAAACGTCTTTTGGATCTCTCTGTCTATAAACACAAACTGAGTAAGATTGACAATAAAGTTGACTTTGAAAAATATATATATTCTTTATGAAAATAGTTGACTGTTGGCGAAATGAATCCAAATGAAACGTTGGACTGAACTACAACTACGCCTTTAAATCTCTACGGACTGTTCTTCAGTGGGATGGCAAGTTCCTATCTTTAAACATTTATTAGTTTTTTCTCAGAACAGATTTGATTTTCTGAAGTTAATTTAACTTAACCATGTAAGGTCATTATTAAAAAGGTACAATCAATTTGTTTAGGGTTGAATAAAATAATGATAAACATTTCATCTGGATAATTTACTGACAGAATAAGAAACTCAATGATGCTCTACTCACCTGTTCATTTTTATAAAGTGAAACAGTTGAAACGATAGATTTTAGTAAACTTAAAAACAACCTTCTCCAAAAGCTATCAAGGAATATACCGAATACTTGTTTTAGAACTTTATTACATATTTTTATATAAATAGTTTGAATGATCCATAATTGACAGAAGCTCGTGTTTACACTGACCTGTTACTCATATATTAATGTCTTTGTAACTTCAGTAAACCACTACCTCACTAATTTCTTTCATTCATCACGGTTCAGTAAACTAAGTGACACATGAACCGATTTAATCATTATAATAACGTAGGATTGCAACTCTTTGAAACTGAAGGTGGCTCTTAAAAGAGCCGTTGTGTTTGGGTGTGCTGGTCTCGGGTCAGTCTAAGCCCTCTTTCTGCGGATGCGGCGGGCCAGCTGGATGTCCTTGGGTATGATGGTGACCCTCTTTGCTTGGTTCATCTTACTGGGGGGCAGCTACATGGACGTCGGTGCAGTCCACAATCATTGTGCAGTTGAAGGCAGAATCAATTTATTATTGACTCCGAATAAAGCACAACTTCATGTCATACAATACATTGACTTTATTTGTAATTGTGTAAAAACATATGAGCATTGATTAGCAAGCAGGACCTGCAGGAACAGAGCACGGTGATGGATGGAGCTGGGAAGAGAGAAGAATAAAGAAAACAGATCAACTTTATTATCGGATATTAAAAATTCAATTTCAAAACAAGTTGCCGCTACTACAGTTTTCTCGTGTGTAAAGATGATTTCACTTGACCTCTGCAAAATATCACACTCAATACATGTGTGTCTCTGGGGGGTGCATTGTGCCTTTGATGTATATAAATAATATACCATAACTAAATACTATTACGTACAGTGGAAATCAGGTTGCCAGGGCAGGTCAGTGTGCATGTTCCTCAGGGTCTCAGCAGTTACAGGTGAGGGAAAGGAAATAAAAGAGAAAAAGGTCAGTAACAACACTTTAAAGTAACAACACTTTAAATAATTATCTCTTTTAATAATTTTCTATCAGTAATCACTCAACTACTGTCTTTCCAACAAACAGATTGACTCACCCTTACTGTCATCACAATGAAACACGTCCAGAAGAATGTCATGCAAAGCTGCCTGCCTGCCTTCCTTCGACTCTCCCTGAACTGCCTGATCTTTTAATGTTCAATGTTAACCATTTGAGCAGATAGCATTACGTAGAAAAGATCGCCGATGCTAATGTGCCGTTAGCCTACCTCCCGCCCCCTTAGCACCTGGTGGAGGAGGCGATAGGCTACTCTTCAAATGTTTCTCAAAATACTTACCATCAAGACTACTCTTACTAACATTTGGGTTTACTTCATGTCAAGGCTAATACAAATGGCAAGGCTAAGTAATCTGATGCTAACTAACGTGCTCGCTACTAGCTATGTAGCTAACTTGACTATGTTCCATGCAAAACATGTATATTAACTGATATGTTTGGTCCAACGACTCCTGGTCCTTTCATCAGACAGGAAGCGATAGAACGAGCAAGTGGTATGATCTTCTTCTGCTTTGCTTTAATTGCGAGTCACAACCAGTCTTGGAGCATTATCACCTATGACAGTGCTTCTCAAAGTGTGGTCCGTGATCGCCCCCTAGTGGTCCATGAGTATATTGTACACATTTGAAATACATAAATACATTTAAGTTGTCCGCACTCTCGCGGGAATATCTCCGCAATGGAGCAAGCTTACGTCTCACTTTCGATTGCATGAGATATCCCAGTGCAACACCTTCGTCACACATGTTGCCGCCTGTTTGTACCATTTCCAGGCGATTTGTAATCTGTTCTAGAAAAACCATGTGTTTTTTTATATTTATGGAGTTAGGTGGTCCACGAGTGTTTTTTTATTGGTTAAGTGGTCCTTGGTATGAAAAAGTTTGAGAAACACTGGCCTATGACATCACTTACGCGACCCAGAATGGGATTTGTAGTCTTTCTTGTTGCGTATTTTTCATAGTCTTATATCTCAACAGTTTTACGAGAAACTGTGACTTTTTTTACATGGAAATGATTGTTTAAGATTGACAAACATCATATGTGTCATTCGTGGCACAATTCAAACAGGATCAAAAGATACGTTTTCTCTCTCCATTGAAAGTATAATTTTTTGCTTCCGGGGTCCCATGGGCAGAGAAGCGTTGGAAGCGGTGGAAGATTTGTCTAAAGCTGCTGTGTGGAAGTACCTTAACAGTCCACTACCGCCCGTGAGGACTCAGGTTCGATTCCGGCCTGAGGTCCAAAAAATTTATTTTTAAAAAAAATCTTCCGTTCATCGCGTCCATTCCAACAACCCGGTATCACGGCAGGACGTGAACATGTGACGATTTACCATGCTGGGAGACGTGAAGATGTCACGATTTCAAACGTGACAGTTACACGGTATTGTTAACCAGTGGAGAAATAACCGGAAATACCAACCAAATGCTACTCCGACGTAATGATTTATTTTGTAATAGTCACACTCGATTACGCCGATTTTCTTGTTGCCCCAGCTGGTCGACACCTCTTTTAGCAGAAACAAAGGCGATTTGGAAGTGCGATTGAGTTGCCAGGCAACAGCTTCGGTTCATGTTAATTTACAAACTCTTCAACTACAACCGTAGTTATATTTAAAAACATGTTAGAAGGCCTCACGAAATACTTTAATGCAAATTAAAATGTAAATGTGAAGGAATGTGTGTATAACAAAATACATCGGTCATAAACGAAACCGGAAACAGACCTAGGCAAGATCCTCAGCTCGATGATTGGATGGTTTGCAACCTTCAACTACGGTTGTAGTTTGTAAATTAACATGAACCGAAGCTGTTGCCTGGCAACTCAATCGCACAACGTCACGTCCGTTAATTCCACATTCACACACACGGATTAACATTGATTTAATACATGAATGTAGCCTTTGTTTCTGCTAAGAGAGGTGTCGACCAGCTGGGGCAACAAGAAAATCGGCGTAATCGAGTGTGACAATTACAAAATAAACATTACGTCGGAGTAGCATTTGGTTGGTATTTCCGGTTATTTCTCCACTGGTTAACAATACCGTGTAACTGTCATGTTTGAAATCGTGACATCTTCACGTCTCCCAGCATGGTAAATCGTCACATGTTCACGTCTTGCCGTGATACCGGGTTGGTCCATTCGCGACCCAGCTATCACATCTCTGCACCCCACACTTTGAGAAACGTTGTACTCGGGCATTGAGTTCCAAGAATGCAGGGTTGTTGGTTGCTCGCCAAAAATACACAAAACAAAAAAGGAAATGTAATTAAAAGAATCTATCCTTTGCATAAACGAAACCTCAATCATAGCGAACTCTATCTACTTACTACAACTCTATATCTATCTAACACCCCTCCTCCCCCACCCCCATAATAAATATCGACCAATCACGTTCTTGCTTGATTTGCGGGACCAACGTTGCAGTCGGGAAGAAAAGCGATGTGGAGCGGCAGCTCATCGCTTCATATGGAGTTTGACCGTGATTTTCCTTCTGGCAGATACTGCACAACACATCAGCCCCATTGAACACAGCCAGCCAATACAACACATGAGGGGCAGCGCTTTACTCTATGTGTGTTGCAACTTGCATATTTATTTATTGCACTTGACGTACACACACGCATGGCGTAATTTCCACTGGGGGCAGGGGGGACATGTCCCCCCCACTTTTTGAAATCCCGTTTGTGTTCCCCCACTTTACAAATATGTTTATTATTATTATCTTTTAACGCAAGCCGTCATCGCCACGGAGGAGCACACAGCCTCTGTGAGCGAGCGAGACAGAGAGAGAGAGAGCTATGGAGAGCACACCTTTATCTTTTTAATATAGATAAAGTAAGAAATCATTCCAATGTGTATTATAGGACATTAAAAAAAAAGTTTAAAAGAGGAGTGATTAGTATAATATGCAAAAATGAAAAGAAAGAATGCTAACTAGGTGACATAAGATAAGAATAAAGGGGTGTGAGGTCCACCCCCAAATAAAGCGGGTTAACATAATTAAATTGAATACATTTTCTTTTAGTAAACACTGCAAACGGGTCCCACAGACCCAAACAGAACACAACGGTTAAAGGTAAGCATATAATAATGTTAAAATGTGCTAAATATATACACTGAAACTAAAAAAAGAGGAGTCAAAGTAGCTCACGACTTGTTTTATTTTGTGAAAGTAGCTCTCACCCTAAAAAAGGTTGGTGACCCCTGTCTCAGAGTCTCTTAAAGAGCCAGAGCCTCTTCTTATCAAGCTCCACTTTTTGTGGAATCAGCTTCCAGTTTGTGTTCGGGCGGCAGACACCCTATCCGTTTTTAAGAGTGCGCAACCTCTTAAGCCCCACGGACCCTTCGGCGGGTCCGAAACCACAACATCTGCAAGCAACAGAGTCTGAGGACTTCCTAAGATTTAATAAACTATGAATGTTTCATATCCATGTATCAATTTTTTAGCAAAAGAAAACACAAGGCTAACGCTGAGCCTCTGAATTAGCCCTGAGATGAGGGGCACAGCCCCACCTAGTGTGAGCAGAAAGTATTACAAATAATGATTACAACAAAATGCAAAAGATAAATGAAAAAATATATAAAATATATTTTAAGATCATGTTTAATCATCTGATTAGTCTGTATATTGCTGTTTTAGTATGTGTTCTTCTAATTAGTGTCTACAGTGTGTGCCTATTGAGCTGTTTAGAGCCATGTGGGACGAAACCCGATCCTGCCCCTCCATCTCTCTGTCTAAGTGAACGGTGACTGTAAAAACTACACTGCGCATGCTCAGAGTATTTTCCTATTTAATGTGTGTGGCAAAAAAATAATGACCATAGGGGCAAAGTGCTGCCATCCCCACCATACGTCATCTCACATCACTCAGAGCTGATTGGCTGTAAGTACGTGTGCCGTGAAAAGTGTGGTGTGTGAAGAGGAGACGAGAGAGCTGCAGTGAGGCGTCCTAAAACCAGGAAGTAAGCTGCGCATGGCTTCCCTCCACAAAAAAGCAACAAGATTTCTCCATAGGATTTTAGAAAACAGCTCCAAATAAGATCTGTGGGAAACGTAGCTGTTAGATAAATGCACGTTTTGTTCAGCCGGATAATATCCACATGTCTACCCTACTTTTATAATTTTCGAATCATAAATCTATTGATTAGATTAGATTTATGATGATGATTTTTGGGTATCCTTCTGTTGAACTGTCTGTTTAAAATGAATTGAAGCATCAGACAAAAAAAGCTTTAGAAAATAATATTATATTTTGAGTTAGGTCAAGATATAATATTTGTAAACCTGAAGAGTCAGTGCCAGTGCGTCACTAGCCATGAACCTCACTGCAGAAGCTATTGACATCTAAGTTTTTTGTGCCCCACCACTTTTGTACATATAAAAACGGCACTGCTCGTTCTTATTAAACATCCATGTAGTAGTCCGCTGTATAGAAAACAACCTGATCTCACCAGAATGCGTGACTCCACCACGACTCCTTAACACCGCATTGCGTGGTGGAGTCACGAACTTTGTTACATTTGCGTGTCTGCACCACGCAAACAACCCCAATGTAAAGTGAATGAGGCTCCTTTGTCGTGGTGCACACACACATTTCTACAACGTCCCGCAGTGAGCTTTTATTCTATACAACGTTTTTAAAATCTACTTTATAGCTTTAGTAACTCGCGGGAGGCTTCTTTTATTTTATTTGTATTCATAATCATTTTTGTTTTTCGTCAGAATGTATTATGGTGCATTAGTTACGAATTTCTGTTCTCCAAAAACATTGCTTTGTGTGTAATACAACTGTGATCTCTATTAAATTACTTAGTTTTTAAGGAAGGCCAGAGCTTCAGCTGTGTCAAATAGATTGTTCCCTTTAGTTTACGTTTTTTAAAAGACAATTATATTCCTATGTGATCAATAAAGGGGTATTGTAGGCCAATATTAGTCATTTAAAACATATACAATGATGATAATGATGGTGAAAACCACTCCCCCCACTGGCTACTGACTGTATTGGAAATTATTTTTGTTTAATAGTAATAATAATCATTTTTATTATAACAACAATAAACCAGAAGAAGATTCCGTAGTTACCCCGGCAACGTTACGTCGCGCTTGACGGCAACGTGACGTAGCCACGTTACCCACAATCACCTCACTTTCATTAATTTCATCCGATTTCATCTGCCAACGGACTACAGTAAGTATCTAAAATCAAGGGGAGTTTATTTCTTTAAAACACGAAATAATATTGCTTTTATTTATTCCACTGTAGCACAGTCTCTATAGCGTTTCATTCCTGGATATTAGTTTGAGTTTTGTTGTGTGTTTAGCTTTTACAATAGGCCAACTAGCGGCCACGTCCAGCTAGCCTCCGGCCTTCCGGTCAACGTCTTTAGCTGGATAGCATTGATAGTTTATACAGCTAAATGACATTAGCTGTCACCGGCAGAGTTGGATAGTGGAAGTGCGTGCTAGAAAGATATGTTTACATTTATGTATTTGCACATGTGTTGTACAGACAGTGTTCAACAGAGAGTTTTAATAGTGGCTAATGCATCGGCGATGGAGTGGAACAATAACGTGGAACTGGAGTTTTTCCAGAGGATTTGACTGGCCACCCGATGTCCCACTCTGAATCAGAAACATTTCATTGATCTCCGGGGGAAATTGGGATTGTTACATTGTAGAATTTAAATATATAGCAGAAGATATAAGAAAAACAAGTGCATAATATAACAATATTCACAGTATAAATGCATAATGTATGCCAGAGTATTGCTCAGATGAATTATTATTGCATATAGAGTATTGCTCAGATTAATTATTATTGCATATTATTAATATTGAGTATTACACAGATGTTACTGTTATTCTAAATAATACTAATCATGTTTTTCTTTTTTTCTGTTTTACAGCTTCATTACAACACTTAATATCACCAACACACACATATCCACACACACACACACACACACACAAAACCAACGGCACTTTTAAGAGCCACTCTTTCTCTCACTGTCTCTCTTTCTCTCACTTTCTCTTTTAATCACTCTCTCACTTGCTCTGTTAATCACTCTCCTGTCTTTCTCTCACTCTTCATGTTGTGTATTGTTTGTATTATTTGTTTGCCATGTCCCTCAACCCTGAAGTGAGGGTCTTTGAGGATCTCAAGGAGGCCATGGTGCACATGGCATCATTGATTAGCGAGGCTCATCTCCTTGAGGCCAGGGTGAGGCTTTTCATGATAAGCAAATACCCAAGTCTGTAATATAATCATTGCTCTTGCTTTTTATTGATGTAATGTAAAGGGACAGTTAGTCCTTTTTATGCAACCGTTAAATAATTGCTCAAATATAAGTGCTGCTGTTTTATGTTGTATTACAACTTTGTTGTTGATCTCAACCTCTGAACACATATAGACTGCCATGGCCACGGAAACCCCTGCCATCCCTCCGGAAAAGAAAAGCAAAAGCAGGAAGAGACCTCTTTCTAATCCAGTGGTCACACGCAGACGTGAGAGACAACGGGAAACACCACTTCCCGCATCAGGTTAGTTCTTTACTATATCATGATTTCTAAGTCTAAGAATAAAGATAATTCATAACAAAGTTATTTTGGTGTACACAGTATGAAATTATGTAATTTAAAGATACCTCTTGACAAATCTGTTGCAATGTTTAAAACATTTACAAATGAAATCAAGATATTTTAAGAGCCTGTGATGATAATCCTTGCCTGTGTTGTATTTTTTCAAATGTGTACCACGATTTGGATAAAAGTATGCCAAATGTAAATTGTCATTGTGATGCTGTGGTAATATGTTCTTAGTTTAATTACCTGCAGTCCTTACAGAGCATTTTCATATTACAATTAATTGGTGTCATTTGAGATTGATTGAAGGGTTAAGCAACAATGACTGTCTCTGCAGCTTCACAAGCCAGAAGAGACGATCCTGTGCATGAGGAAGGCCTTCAGCTAGAACATCAAGAGTTTAGTAGTCTTGGTGACTATATTGATTATAACAGCAGTTGACTGGCACTACAGTTTTCCCCAATGTTTCCATTTGTATACTCATCTAGTTAATCATAATAAAGTATTGAGTATTGACTGTTTCATGACAAGTGAAGGCATATTTGGTATAAGTATCACTTGCTAATATTGCTTTGGATGCATATGATGATTCATAGCATGTTGCTATTATTAGTCTGCATATATTTTCCAACTCAAAAGTGGTTCAGTATACTACCTTAATATCCATCATACCAGTTTTAGGGTGGCGGCTTAACAGCTGTTTTATTTTTTAGAAACTCATCTTCAAGACTTAAGGGACACCCTAACTGCAGTCCAGGTTCCGGAGGCAACAGACGGAACGGTTTCTGCCCGGGCACAAAGGCAGCTTCTCACAGATGTGAGAATGAAAACGGCTAGGCCAATGCTTTTTAATGCAAACCTCTCAGCTGAGAGAATAGCCATTCAGAAGTGCCACAGATGCTGTGCAGAAGAAGCGGCCATTAGGTGCCTGGACTGTGTTCCACTGGACATGGAGTTCCTCTGTGCAACCTGTGACATGGAGGCCCACGAGAGGAATATCTTCCATGACAGAGAGGCTGTGTTCAATGGATTTCTGAGCCCATTCCCAGACAACTGCTGTGGTGGTGGATGAAAATGGCCAGCCTCAGTTTTGTGAACAAAGTATGTAAAGGTTAACATTACATTACAATGTCCCATTATAATGTAGTTCCCAAAATTAAGTGCGAATGGGAAGTGTACATTGTTGATTGAAAAAAGTATGATTGGTTTTGACTAGGGCTGCAAGATATGTGGAAGTTATGCAACATTTTATTGAATATCTTTATAATCTGGAGAATTAAGGAAAAACTGTAAATATACCCTTCCTAATTTATTTTCTATACTGCAGTATGTCAACTGCCTGTTCCTACTCCAAGGTCAATCTGTGAATGCTCTGATGACGTCACAGTTACTCCTTGGAAGCATATTTCTGTGGTCACCATCAACGGTATGTTGTTCTGAAAGCCCTTCTTTTTGTACAAGTTGTATTGTACGGCAGAGTTTTACCACTTTGTGCAATGCAAAGATTTTTATCACCTGGTCATTTTCAGACAACACCAACATGCCATGTCAAATAGCTAATATATCATATATGCATATCTATGTATACAATCCAATATTTTAAAGCAAATTCACAGTTTAATTACCGAAGTACCTTTACTTTTTCCATTTGTTCACAGGACGATACAATGTCTGCTTGCCTCGGAAATCCTGTCCATCCTGCTCTGCAGAATGGACTCCTGAGGTTACAGACCTGCTCTTGTCTCGGTACTGGCCAGCTAGCACCAGCTGCCAGACGCTTTACAAATATGATGTGTTCACCTCATTCGAGCACATGAAGGCGACAGCACCAGCCATGTCCAGGCACAGATCTGTTCAAGCTGGACGGGTGAATCTGCCTGAATTACACGGAAACATACAAAAAACAATATCATATTACTGTATACCATATCATAAATTGTTGGCATTGCTTTCAAAACAATTACTAATCCACTTTTTTTAAATCAATATACAGACAGGTAGTATCTGTGCTGATACATTTCAGCGAAACTTCTTTGAGTTTTGCTTCTGTCAGTACAAACAAGAGGATATGTGCCAGTTCCATCACTTTGTTTGTCCAGCATGGTCTCCAGCAACACATCCTCACTCCCAGGTCGGCCTATGTTGACGTTATGTCAAGTCCCCTGCCGGCTTTTTCCAACGCAAGGGGGGGGGCCTTAGCGTCCATTTTCAATGCAAGGGGGGGGCCCTTAGCGTCCATGTTCAGCTTTCCGGGATGTCCATGTGCTTCTATGGACGCTCATGGAAGCACGGCATTCGTTTGTGTCGACTGCCCTTAAAGGCAATGAGAGCGTCCATTCTCATTGGATAACGGAGAATTGTACACCCGGAAGTAAATATTCCCCTTACTGAAGATTGATTTTACAGTGATATCTGCACTACTCATCGACTAAAAAACACCAGATTATCCTTGTTAATTACACAACATTGATTGGTTTAAATTGTGTGCAATGCTTTTGTATTTTTACCCTTCGATTCGGAGAAACAAATCTTTTTTCGGAGTAAAGGATGGCAGAAGACACTACACTACCCAGAATCCCCAGCTATCGTTTGGCCTACACCATGTGCTCCGTTTGACGTCACGTGATCTTCACATTTCTCCCTGCAGAAAAAGAAAACATGGCCGAACTTCGTTTTATTCTCGGTGTAAAATGCCTATTTTAAAGTTAGTTTGGCCATTAAAATGCGTTTTGATGTCATTTGATGCGAGAAATATGAGTTGTTATTTCAGATGATGTGTGCAGTGGATGTACATGATCTTTAGTTTGCTAGTTATTACGAAGATTATTTCAGGAAATCGCAACGTTTTCATTGTTACCAAGGTGGTTGCTAGGGACGCTGCTATCGATATCATTTCTGTTATGTTGTGTAACTGTTTAATGGTGTTATCTTTATTGCTACCCCCTTCCCCGTCAATGTATAGTGTTGGTCCACAGCGCAAACATATTAGTTTAACACAATCCGCATCTAAAGATACGTTATTTTCCCCTGTGCAATTCCAGTCTCACATCTCACAGCACATCGTCATTAACAAATACCGGAAACAGACCCAAAACATTTAAATAAATAATACCTTATTCCGAGTGTGCTTGCTTTTCTCTTTGAAAGTCATCACATAACGGCATTGTAATACACGGTTCGGCTGCATTACATATTACATATCTGCCGTAGTTCTGTATTTATAGAGCCCTGATGAGAAGACAAACATGAGGAACTGAAAACGTGACGTGGATCATAAATATATCAGCCATTAAACAACATCTTACATTTCTTTTCACACATTACGTCTCCTTGCAGTATCAACACTAATTCGGCGCACTTTTATATTTGATCCAATTGGTAGATAGGCTGTATTTACACCATAAAGGTGCACACCTGATATAAAGGGACACCAAGTGGTTTAAGCATGTTATTGAATTTCATTATTTTATTATTAGATATTAATAGGATCCCTATAAAGTATATTCATTACTCGTTATTCTCTACTAATAGTTAATTAAAGACTGTATATAATGACTATTTTGCACATCCCGTTCAAGATTTCAAGATGTTCCAGTCTGCCGTGGTTCCATCCCATTTCAAGTGCTGTTCGAGGCTCGGTAACCCTCGGAGCACACTCTCCAATCACAGAGCTTGAGGACTATCACGGGGTTTGTCAAACAGAGCACATGGTGTAGTCCAAACGATAGCTGGGGATTCTGGGTAGTGTAGTGTCTTCATTGCCTTTAAGGGCAGTTGACACAAACGAATGCCGTGAGCGTCCATAGAAGCACATGGACATCCCGGAAAGCTGAAAATGGACGCTAAGGGCCCCCCCCCTTGCGTTGGAAAAAGCCGGCAGGGGACTTGGACATAACGTCAACATAGGCCGACCTGGGAGTGAGGATGTGTTGTCTCCAGACATGTTGGCTGTCTGCTGTGATGGAAACCGCAAGCATTACCGCTTTTCCAAGTCAAAAGGGTAGGTATAGGTATTAATGAAAATGATAAAGAACACATCGCTAATACAAATAGTAGCCCTTGGGGTTGTGTTTGAGTAGCCATAACAGACATTAAAACAAATCATAGTAATGTAGTGCTTTGTGATTTGTATTATTGACTTGTATGTTAACTTATCATGGACAGCACTGAGGAGCCGCCAATCTATGAGGGCTTGTTCCTGGCCAAGGACGAGGAAGTCGCAACATTTGTTGACCTTGTCAGAGGCAACATGAAAAGTGTACGTTTTTTTTCTTATTATGATAGTTGCAGTTACACTTGTGGTGTTCTTTTTTATATATGTCAAAACGTGTGTGTAATAAACTGACTTTGTAGGGAAATGACAGGCCGTCTGTGGTACTGCCAAATTCACCGCTGGCAGAGAGATGTCAAAAAGGTCTGGTGCCCAGATAGACGAGGAGGGCATTCAAGTGGCAGTTTGCAGGTACGTGTTTGTAAGTGTGTGTGTGTGTGTGTGTGTGTGTGTTTGGTCCTTGAGTCTGGTCTCATTATTTCAGTTTGAATAGCAATCCAAGTCTAAGTCTTTGTAAGAATTGGAAGCATTAAACACTTTTGATTGTGGAGCGGAATTGATCCATCATGTGTAGCATCCAAGTGATATGTGTTGTGTTGCCTAGATGACAGAGAGGAGTGCTTAAGCCAGGCCGAGCTGTGTCCGTTTATCATTAACGAGATGTTCTTCTGATTAATCAGACATGGGTTTCTCTTACGAGGACTGAACCACTTCCGTGGAGAAATATACGCGTACCCAATGTTTCTCCAAAAAGAGATGTCCAAGAAGGCAAATGTTGACTTCTTCTGTATGGATGTAACATGCAGGTCATCCTCTCTGTCATATTGCACATCCACAATAATGTTTAAAATGGCCGATGCCTCAGCAGTCATTTTAGATGATATTGATACTGTTGTCATGTCAATTAAAAGTGTATCCTTGTAACACAATCACAACATGCTGCTCCTGCTTCTTAGGTACTGGCCATACCTTAATAAAATAGCCGAGGGATTACCAGAGCTTCTGCCGTTGACAGAAATGAGGCCATTTCTTAGCATGATGCATGCTAAAGCCCATACAGCAACATGCGAGGGACATAACATCTTTAATGCAAAGGATCTTTAATGTTGTGCATGGCATGCCTTATTGGATATCAAAAACGTTGCTATATAACACTATTTGCGCCTGGTCGTATTAACACACACTGTGATAGGGCAGCCTGATGGTATGCTACAGAGAGTTCCCTCCGTGAACACATTATTGGTGTATTACCAGTTCAACAACCTTTTAACGATTGGGTTTAGTCGTCTTTCAGGTTTCTCACTCAGTGTTTCCTTTTTCATGTGAATACTTACTTTTTTGTTTGTGGATATATTTGAATGTTTTTTAGGAAGAGTGAACATGCTCACTCAGCAGGCCGTGGGCTGGAACAGAAGGCAGAGGGACAACCTGCATCACGTGTTCGCACACAGATATGTCAAAGTAAGGGCAGATTACAATTGTCTTCTCATCTGACATTACATATGTATGAAGGACGTCTGCGATGTAACCTCATGGCTATATACATGATGTTCTCCCTGATCCACACTTCCTCTTGCAAGTCAGATGGTGTCATGGATGTTTCAACTGTTCTTCTGAAGGTCTTGTACTGGACACTGGTGTTCTTTGCATGATGGTGTTGTGTGTGTAAAGATCACAGAGAGGGCAAAGGTGGAAGCCTTGATCAGGAGCCATACAGCAGTGGGTGCATGATGTCAGGCACTGGGCGGTCACAGGGAAGACATACCACAGGTTCTCCATATATACATCTGTTGATTACTGTACGTTTAGACACACAATATAAGTTGGCTATATGTTGAGACTGAGACTGACTGTGTCTCTTCTCTTGTTTTACTGCAGCTATTTAGAGAGAGTGTGCTCCCCAGGGTGCACTGAAGGACTGAGGGTGCACATTGAGAACATCACCGTCACTCTTTTGCGCAGGAAGCAAGATCTGTGTCGTCAGCATGGTTTGTTGTCAAACGTAGTTATTAAATTACACTTCAGAAACAACAAAAACATTCTGGCACCATGACACAGTTTTGTTTCCGTTTCACTTTGCAGACCGCAGCCAGGCAAGGAAGAGGAAGAGGAAGAGGAAGAGAGCTGAGAGAGTTGTGCAATACGACACCGGAGTGCAGGAAGAACAGGTTGACGAGGAGTTGGCTTGCTGCTGACAGAGGCTACACCCTACCATGGCAGAGGCATGCACACGGGAGGATAATTGCTACCTTGGCTTGTTGCTTGTTTAGTCCATACAACATATGACAGTTTATCATGGGGCGGAAAGAACAATGGTGATACCTGCAAATATATAATATGTGTTATGAGTTTACATTATAGAGAACCAATGCTATCGCTACAAAGACTTGTGTCTCAGAAATGAAAATCATTCTGTAATAATATCATTTCTGAATAAATATTCCTTGTCCACTACTCCATTCCTTTCACGAGGCGTCACGTGCACACGCTGGCGCACGCCATGATAATGACCACACATTTAAAACACACTTAAAGGCCTACTAAATAAAGACATTTTAAAACACTATCTGAGAACAATATGAAACTATGCACTTGTTTCGCCCGACTGCGTTCATAATAATGTGAACATGTGTTATATTTTGTACTTCCGTTTATTGAAAGCGCTTTGACTTGCTGATGTGTATGAACATAAACTGCCTCTTATTACTCAAACAAGTGCTACACAATGGTTGTTCTCTTGTCACTGCATTGTGTCATTTGTTGATTATGAACTATTTACAATGTGAATACATTGTAAATACATACAATAACACCATTCTTTATTAGTAACGTGCATAATGCAGGGTGAATACCAACACATTCTCACTCCCAACTCGTACTTCTAATGTTCTATTGGTTTCTAAACCACACACTGTTATTTACTCAACAATAACACACAGTTATTCTTGTGTTTATTTGTTTGATTGTATAATGTCGGACTTTTGGAGTCCGTCCGGACCGAGGGTCGGAGCAGCTCGTAGTAGTTGCTTTAGAGAATGTTACACCCGGAAGTAAGTATTCTCTCTGCTTTGCTTGACAAGCCCCGTGATAGTCCTCAAGCTCTGTGATTGGATATTGGAGTGGCAGTGCGCAGAGCGTCCAACAGCACTTTGAAATGAAATGGAACCACGACAGACTGTCCAAAACTGGAGTCGGACGGGTCCACCCCCTCCCCCACCCCGTCACCAGAACTACACGTGCTGTGTGTTTCGCTCATAGGTTTAACATGTTCTCTATGGCACGTCTCTACTGGGAGTTGTAGTTTTAAAAGACGTTTTCGTATTTCCCATAATAAGAAGTTGCCAGTATTAAACTGTGTACATCCCTGGAGGTGTAGGCGATAGGAAACACTCACATTTAAAACATATAATTAATAAATAGGTCAACATTGCTTGTGCCCATAATGGGCAGCATTAATATATATACACACATGCCAGCTAAGGTCAGAAGAGCTTTATTTTAACAGCTGGTCTTATGTGTGTGACCCCTCCTGTTGTTAATTGATGAGCCTGAAACATGCACTTGTCAAGGTTCAGAGGCACATTGTGCAAATATGGCAGTAGCCATCGATCAGCTTAAGATAAGATATACTTTATTGATCAGAAGCGGGGCCATTTTTTCGTTACAGCAGCACGTGTAACAGTTGGAAATATGCAGTGGTGTTTATTTAGAAATCATTTAGTATTATCACACAAATTCTATGTTTTATATATAATAATTCTCTGTTCCTCATTTATTGGATGTTCAATACCTGATAAGGTCGGAGATTAAAAAGGTCAGAGATGAAGAACTTGGGTCACAGGTTCCTCAACAGTGCATTACAAGACATCTATCAATATGTGTGTACCTCCAGCATTAAACTGTCATATTCTGAACAGTTCTTATTCTATCTACATACATAAGAGAATAATTAATGTGTATAATATCAGTTAAAATAAGTGCTTCAACATAGTTAACATTGCAGGAAAGTTGATTGTCAAGTTCCAAAACAAACCATGCAATATATTAAACGTTAAGCACTTTGTCAGACTTAATATTGGTCTGTAGATACCCCCAAAGCTTTTTTCTTATTTAAAAGAAGACCTTAATTTAAAGTAATCTTTAACGTTTAAATGAAGCCCATTTAGTTTGTCTGTTTTGCACATCCTCCTATTAATATCTTTGGACTAAACTGTTTTATTGTAGAGATCACAACAGTATCTTCTTATATTTTCATCTATATTTATATGATTGACTTTCTACTTTCCCCCTATGTATGTACTCTTAATATTTGTATGTTTCATGAAATATAACATAATTCAACAAACAAATTCAATAACGTGCTTTAACCACTAGGCGGTACGGGTTAAAGAAAACTTTAAAGTGTTAACAAGACAAATGATACTGCTGTTTCCAGTTTAGTTTATGATGGATGGGTGTGGTGAGGTCTTTGGGTGAGCTCTCCTGGCACTGGGTGTGATGAAAGGAGGTGGATGAGGAGGAGGCGGGCGGAAGCACGAACACCTGAAATCACAGCTGACTGCCATTTTAAAGTGTGGCTGCAGCACAGTGATTGGCTGCTGGAGAATGAGGTGAATGTAATATGTTAAAGAAGAGAACGCCTGTGATGAGCTGATTATATGCAGCTGCGGAGTGAATGTATATATACAGTATATATATATATATATATATATTATATATACCCCGTCTTCCTGAAAGAATTTGCGCTCAGCTTCATTTGACATCAATATGCAATTCACCTGTGAAATGAATTGCCAGTGGCCATACAACAATGCATCCAGGGATCCTTCAAGTCAAAACAATGCTAAACTGTTGCACTTTATTCATTCCATACAAACACCAACACATGTATTGTTTTGTTTGGCAATGGGATTTGCATGAGGTGGGAATCAGACATACCGCTGAGAAAGAAATCAAAATAAAGGGAGGGTGAAGAAGAATTAGTGAGCAGTAATACACATTCAATTGATTTCCATTAGGCTACTGTAACATGTGTATACTGTTTTATAAACGTTTGAAGACAAGTGCAGTGTTGTATGTGGTATTCACTGTATGGCTGCAGCGATGAACCAATGTCACTTTGAACAGTTCAGCTCCACGGAGCGCTTCTGTTCTCACTCTCTGAAACACATGATGGTATGTTAAGGTTCACCACAGCAACTGCTGCTCCTTGGAACGTATGGAGGACGGGTTACTCGTGTTCAGAGGGAGAGAGGCCCAGCAACTGCTGCTCCTTGGAACGTATGGAGGACGGGTTACTCGTGTTCAGAGGGACAGAGGCCCAGCAGCTGCTGCTCCTTGGAACGTATGGAGGACGGGTTACTCGTGTTCAGAGGGACAGAGGCCCAGCAGCTGCTGCTCCTTGGAACGTATGGAGGACGGGTTACTCGTGTTCAGAGGGAGAGAGGCCCAGCAGCTGCTGCTCCTTGGAACGTATGGAGGACGGGTTACTCGTGTTCAGAGGGAGAGAGGCCCAGCAGCTGCTGCTCCTTGGAACGTATGGAGGACGGGTTACTCGTGTTCAGAGGGAGAGAGGCCCAGCAGCTGCTGCTCCTTGGAACGTATGGAGGACGGGTTACTCGTGTTCAGAGGGAGAGAGGCCCAGCAGCTGCTGCTCCATGGAACGTATGGAGGACGGGTTACTCGTGTTCAGAGGGAGAGAGGCCCAGCAGCTGCTGCTCCATGGAACGTATGGAGGACGGGTTACTCGTGTTCAGAGGGAGAGAGGCCCAGCAGCTGCTGCTCCTTGGAACGTATGGAGGACGGGTTACTCGTGTTCAGAGGGAGAGAGGCCCAGCAGCTGCTGCTCCTTGGAACGTATGGAGGACGGGTTACTCGTGTTCAGAGGGAGAGAGGCCCAGCAGCTGCTGCTCCTTGGAACGTATGGAGGACGGGTTACTCGTGTTCAGAGGGAGAGAGGCCCAGCAGCTGCTGCTCCATGGAACGTATGGAGGACGGGTTACTCGTGTTCAGAGGGAGAGAGGCCCAGCAGCTGCTGCTCCTTGGAACGTATGGAGGACGGGTTACTCGTGTTCAGAGGGAGAGAGGCCCAGCAGCTGCTGCTCCTTGGAACGTATGGAGGACGGGTTACTCGTGTTCAGAGGGAGAGAGGCCCAGCAGCTGCTGCTCCATGGAACGTATGGAGGACGGGTTACTCGTGTTCAGAGGGAGAGAGGCCCAGCAGCTGCTGCTCCTTGGAACGTATGGAGGACGGGTTACTCGTGTTCAGAGGGAGAGAGGCCCAGCAGCTGCTGCTCCTTGGAACGTATGGAGGACGGGTTACTCGTGTTCAGAGGGAGAGAGGCCCAGCAGCTGCTGCTCCTTGGAACGTATGGAGGACGGGTTACTCGTGTTCAGAGGGAGAGAGGCCCAGCAGCTGCTGCTCCTTGGAACGTATGGAGGACGGGTTACTCGTGTTCAGAGGGAGAGAGGCCCAGCAGCTGCTGCTCCTTGGAACGTATGGAGGACGGGTTACTCGTGTTCAGAGGGAGAGAGGCCCAGCAGCTGCTGCTCCTTGGAACGTATGGAGGACGGGTTACTCGTGTTCAGAGGGAGAGAGGCCCAGCAGCTGCTGCTCCTTGGAACGTATGGAGGACGGGTTACTCGTGTTCAGAGGGAGAGAGGCCCAGCAGCTGCTGCTCCTTGGAACGTATGGAGGACGGGTTACTCGTGTTCAGAGGGAGAGAGGCCCAGCAGCTGCTGCTCCTTGGAACGTATGGAGGACGGGTTACTCGTGTTCAGAGGGAGAGAGGCCCAGCAGCTGCTGCTCCTTGGAACGTATGGAGGACGGGTTACTCGTGTTCAGAGGGAGAGAGGCCCAGCAGCTGCTGCTCCTTGGAACGTATGGAGGACGGGTTACTCGTGTTCAGAGGGAGAGAGGCCCAGCAGCTGCTGCTCCTTGGAACGTATGGAGGACGGGTTACTCGTGTTCAGAGGGAGAGAGGCCCAGCAGCTGCTGCTCCATGGAACGTATGGAGGACGGGTTACTCGTGTTCAGAGGGAGAGAGGCCCAGCAGCTGCTGCTCCTTGGAACGTATGGAGGACGGGTTACTCGTGTTCAGAGGGAGAGAGGCCCAGCAGCTGCTGCTCCTTGGAACGTATGGAGGACGGGTTACTCGTGTTCAGAGGGAGAGAGGCCCAGCAGCTGCTGCTCCTTGGAACGTATGGAGGACGGGTTACTCGTGTTCAGAGGGAGAGAGGCCCAGCAGCTGCTGCTCCTTGGAACGTATGGAGGACGGGTTACTCGTGTTCAGAGGGAGAGAGGCCCAGCAGCTGCTGCTCCTTGGAACGTATGGAGGACGGGTTACTCGTGTTCAGAGGGAGAGAGGCCCAGCAGCTGCTGCTCCTTGGAACGTATGGAGGACGGGTTACTCGTGTTCAGAGGGAGAGAGGCCCAGCAGCTGCTGCTCCTTGGAACGTATGGAGGACGGGTTACTCGTGTTCAGAGGGAGAGAGGCCCAGCAGCTGCTGCTCCTTGGAACGTATGGAGGACGGGTTACTCGTGTTCAGAGGGAGAGAGGCCCAGCAGCTGCTGCTCCATGGAACGTATGGAGGACGGGTTACTCGTGTTCAGAGGGAGAGAGGCCCAGCAGCTGCTGCTCCTTGGAACGTATGGAGGACGGGTTACTCGTGTTCAGAGGGAGAGAGGCCCAGCAGCTGCTGCTCCTTGGAACGTATGGAGGACGGGTTACTCGTGTTCAGAGGGAGAGAGGCCCAGCAGCTGCTGCTCCTTGGAACGTATGGAGGACGGGTTACTCGTGTTCAGAGGGACAGAGGCCCAGCAGCTGCTGCTCCTTGGAACGTATGGAGGACGGGTTACTCGTGTTCAGAGGGAGAGAGGCCCAGCAGCTGCTGCTCCTTGGAACGTATGGAGGACGGGTTACTCGTGTTCAGAGGGAGAGAGGCCCAGCAGCTGCTGCTCCTTGGAACGTATGGAGGACGGGTTACTCGTGTTCAGAGGGAGAGAGGCCCAGCAGCTGCTGCTCCTTGGAACGTATGGAGGACGGGTTACTCGTGTTCAGAGGGAGAGAGGCCCAGCAGCTGCTGCTCCTTGGAACGTATGGAGGACGGGTTACTCGTGTTCAGAGGGAGAGAGGCCCAGCAGCTGCTGCTCCTTGGAACGTATGGAGGACGGGTTACTCGTGTTCAGAGGGAGAGAGGCCCAGCAGCTGCTGCTCCTTGGAACGTATGGAGGACGGGTTACTCGTGTTCAGAGGGAGAGAGGCCCAGCAGCTGCTGCTCCTTGGAACGTATGGAGGACGGGTTACTCGTGTTCAGAGGGAGAGAGGCCCAGCAGCTGCTGCTCCTTGGAACGTATGGAGGACGGGTTACTCGTGTTCAGAGGGACAGAGGCCCAGCAGCTGCTGCTCCTTGGAACGTATGGAGGACGGGTTACTCGTGTTCAGAGGGAGAGAGGCCCAGCAGCTGCTGCTCCTTGGAACGTATGGAGGACGGGTTACTCGTGTTCAGAGGGAGAGAGGCCCAGCAGCTGCTGCTCCTTGGAACGTATGGAGGACGGGTTACTCGTGTTCAGAGGGAGAGAGGCCCAGCAGCTGCTGCTCCTTGGAACGTATGGAGGACGGGTTACTCGTGTTCAGAGGGAGAGAGGCCCAGCAGCTGCTGCTCCTTGGAACGTATGGAGGACGGGTTACTCGTGTTCAGAGGGAGAGAGGCCCAGCAGCTGCTGCTCCTTGGAACGTATGGAGGACGGGTTACTCGTGTTCAGAGGGACAGAGGCCCAGCAGCTGCTGCTCCTTGGAACGTATGGAGGACGGGTTACTCGTGTTCAGAGGGAGAGAGGCCCAGCAGCTGCTGCTCCTTGGAACGTATGGAGGACGGGTTACTCGTGTTCAGAGGGAGAGAGGCCCAGCAGCTGCTGCTCCTTGGAACGTATGGAGGACGGGTTACTCGTGTTCAGAGGGAGAGAGGCCCAGCAGCTGCTGCTCCTTGGAACGTATGGAGGACGGGTTACTCGTGTTCAGAGGGAGAGAGGCCCAGCAGCTGCTGCTCCTTGGAACGTATGGAGGACGGGTTACTCGTGTTCAGAGGGAGAGAGGCCCAGCAGCTGCTGCTCCTTGGAACGTATGGAGGACGGGTTACTCGTGTTCAGAGGGACAGAGGCCCAGCAGCTGCTGCTCCTTGGAACGTATGGAGGACGGGTTACTCGTGTTCAGAGGGACAGAGGCCCAGCAGCTGCTGCTCCTTGGAACGTATGGAGGACGGGTTACTCGTGTTCAGAGGGAGAGAGGCCCAGCAGCTGCTGCTCCTTGGAACGTATGGAGGACGGGTTACTCGTGTTCAGAGGGACAGAGGCCCAGCAGCTGCTGCTCCTTGGAACGTATGGAGGACGGGTTACTCGTGTTCAGAGGGAGAGAGGCCCAGCAGCTGCTGCTCCTTGGAACGTATGGAGGACGGGTTACTCGTGTTCAGAGGGAGAGAGGCCCAGCAGCTGCTGCTCCTTGGAACGTATGGAGGACGGGTTACTCGTGTTCAGAGGGAGAGAGGCCCAGCAGCTGCTGCTCCATGGAACGTATGGAGGACGGGTTACTCGTGTTCAGAGGGAGAGAGGCCCAGCAGCTGCTGCTCCTTGGAACGTATGGAGGACGGGTTACTCGTGTTCAGAGGGACAGAGGCCCAGCAGCTGCTGCTCCTTGGAACGTATGGAGGACGGGTTACTCGTGTTCAGAGGGACAGAGGCCCAGCAGCTGCTGCTCCTTGGAACGTATGGAGGACGGGTTACTCGTGTTCAGAGGGACAGAGGCCCAGCAGCTGCTGCTCCTTGGAACGTATGGAGGACGGGTTACTCGTGTTCATGAACATGCCAACACGTTGTGGAACAATCATATGAAGCCTCTAGTTATAAGAACACATCCATCCGTCCTTAGTGTAATAGTTGTAAAACCCAAAGGTGATGTTTCCTCAGACTATTATCATAGCATCCCTAGAGCCTTACAGCACAACACTTAAGGTGAATACTAACCCCTCCAACCGGCACATTGTATTCTAAGATAAGGGATAACATAGCGTTTGATGGATAACAAACAGTCTATAGATCCCCTTGGGGAAATTATATCACGATGCGTTTGTTACGTTACCATTTTATCTGCCCAATGATAGGGTACCGATATATTTCCCTTTGTTCTAGTTTACGGTTTCACCACTTGATGGTCATCACTGTTGTTCATTTGCACTATCTGAAGATGAATGTCTAATCATGATTCTTTGTCCTAGTTGCTTTACATTTCTGTTGTTGTTACTTTAGTAAGTGTGGACTTAACGCCAGAGTAGCTAATGTGAACCTGGTGTGTCTGTGGTGTAATCAAATATTGACACAGCTTTAATTAAATACACTACCTAGTTTCAATGTATCATTTAGTGTGGACTTTGCACATTTAAAATAACTTGTGTATAGCTGGTGCTACAGACAGCAGAACTCTTTGCATTTTTCTTTAACAAATGCCACCTAAGATAATGGCATGCCAACAATTACCACACATGTACACATAGATGTAATTGTACAAAAGCCAATTAACATACCAAATGGTGCAGGGCTGCCGTCATAAAGGTGCTCGTCCCCCCTGTGGCAGGCAGACAAAGACAGTGTACATCTGTATGTTATTTGAACGTTGTACTTTCACAAGTACTTATAATATATGCAACCTGATCTCACCAGAATGCGTGACTCCACCACGACTCCTTAACACCGCAATGCATGGTGGACTCACGAACTTTGTTACATTTGCGTGTCGTCACCACGCAAACAACCCCAATGTAAAGTGAATGAGGCTCCTTTGTCGTGGTGCACACACGCATTTCTACAACGTCCCGCAGTGAGCTTTTATTCTATACAACGTTTTTTAAATCTACTTTATAGCTTGTAGTAACTCGCGGGAGGCTTCTTTCATTTTATTTGTATTCATAATCATTTTTATTTTTCATCAGAATGTAAAAATTACATTAGTTACGAATTTGTGTTCTCAAAAAACAGTGCATTGTGGGTAATGCAACTGTGATTTTTATTAAATTAGTGAGTTTTTAAGGAAGGCCAGAGCTTCAGCTGTGTCCAATAGATTGTTCCCTTTAGTTAAGGTTTTTTAAAGAACATTATATTCCGATTTGATCCTGTCCCCTTTATTGTATTACGGAGAGCAATGTGAGCGTCCATTCCCATTGGATAACGCAGGATTTTACCCCGGAAGTAAGTATTATGCTTACTGTCGATTGATCTTACAGTGCTATCTGCACTACTCATCAACTCAGAAACACCAGATTATCCTTGTTGATTACACAATCTGTAATTGTATGAATTCCTTCGGGATGCTGCTGTGTCTGCTCATGGACTGATTACATCGTACATTGCTTGCTACTGAGTGGATCATATGTTTTAGTCTTATATTCATTACACTAGTACTTGGGGTCTGTAGCCCTATATTACATTAAGCAAGGATGTGCAAGCTTTCTATTCAATTATAAAGTATAGAAAGGTTTTAATGAATGTGACTTCGGCTTGTCAGACAACATACATACAGGTTACTGTTGTGTCTTTGTTTTAACTCCAAAATGTGCATGTGTGCGAAACATAAATATAGCATCCATGCATAACATTTGAAGGCAAATATGAGTCCGGCCTTTAATAAATCAATGTTTGGAACGTCTACAAAAATCGCAACATTAACTTACTGATGCTTATGTGGCACTACATGTGAGTAGAATACAATACCTGGTTTGGTGTTGGGTGGGTGCTGGGAGCCTGGTGTGGTGGTGGGTCTGCTGTTTCCTGTGGTTGCTGGTGATGGGTGATGGGTGGTGGGTGATGGGTGGTGGGTGGTGGGTGGTGGGTGATGGATCACATGGCACCAAATGTAAGATGGAGCTTCCATCGGGCAATTGGTTGGGTGGGTCTTGGGGTGGTGCTGGTGTGTCAGGGTGCTCCTCTTGGTCTGGGTTGAGTCATGTCCATGTCATCTGTTTAAAAGCCCACATATTTATTTATTATGTATAATACCATAAATGTTGCATTGGTTAGTTATCTGTTCATATATAATATATTTATATACATATCCACATCTGTTTATACAACCTTTTCACTCATGCCTCCCCATATTAGTATTTCATTTTACTTTCTGTTTTATCTTATTCTATTTTATACGTATATATTTGACTATTTGACGTATATATTTGACTTCCTGCATGTAAGTTTTGCACCTTCGTTGTTTCTTCTTGCACTATTTTATTTCTTCTTGTACTATTTGTATGCTGCGTTGTTGGAGGAGCCTGGGAGTTAAGATTGTCATTGCCAACAACTACGCTGTAGCTGTGCATATGACAATAACACCTTTGAACACTGAATGTTCCGAAACAGGAACATGGAATACACACACACATTATAAAATATGAAATGACGACAATGTGAAAAACATGCAAACAAAGGCAACCCTAATCAACCTAAACGGATTGCTTGAGTATGATGTCACCCACAGGTGTCTGCTTGGCATCAGGGCAGAGCAGCCGGGGCAGCTGAGCGTTGTCCACAGAGCCACTGCTGCCATTAGTTCTGACCGTGTGACTGTGACTCTGATTGTGGTGGAGGAGGTCCCAGAACACTTGTCCCCTCTTCATGCTCACATGCAGGGCGTCCGAGCAGCGCCAGTGGTCCACCATGCAGCATTACGAGTATCATACAGTAATTCAATGTTTACAGCAATCAATGATCGCTTCAATATTTGCAAAAGTCAATGGTATCCCCCACACTGGGTTATCATTGGAGAATGGAAGTTTGATAAGTGAACAAAATGTATTTATTTAATTTTTGGCCAGCAATATAATTAGGACTCACATGTGAGATTGTGCGAGAGCTGCCACTGGCTTTACTTCTAGACTTTGCTATCCAAATGTGTCGGTGGGGAAGATGTGCTGGGTGAGGTCCCTTGAGAAGACGTGTGTGGGGGCCACTGCAGTGTCTGCAGCGCGCTCTGTGTGCACCACAGAACGCATTGGAGACACAGTCTGGTACTCGCATCTGTTCTGCTGTTGTTTACTGCTATTATCTTGGATCCGTGTCATCAGCTGTGGTGCGCTCCACAACGGACCGTGAGTGCCAGTACTACACTGTCTCCCCATCTCCCCTGCGCTCCGATGGCGAGACAGCGCTGATGAAATACAAAGTGGAATTCTATTTGAGATTTGAGTTGGCTTACTGTACTTCTTTTACAATTGAAAGATGCTTATGGAATTAGTTACGGCTCACAAGCATATGCACAAATAACACTGATGGTTTGAATGTAGGATCTTTAAGAAACGTGTGATAGTAACTGAAATTAAATATGTGAGAGGCTTTATTATATGTATAATGATGCTTATAACATGTATTTCTACAATCTGGCTTCAATTCACCACCTCACCATCTGCACAGACCGTTTTCAAAATATAGATTACAACCTTTGCATGGGAAGTGGCATACACCTCTTTCAAGCCCTGTTTGTGCATACATGACAGTTATACATGAGACCCCAGCTTTTAAAGGACTCTGTGTTGCTTGCTTTGAAATAAACGGGGCAAATCAACAATTAATGTATGCATGAGTGACTCGTGCAGATGGTTATTAAATACATGCAGCCTCACCTGCAACCATCAGCTTGTAGATGGCCTCCACATTGTCGAGGCATGTCTTGGCTGATGTGCTAAGCTGGGCATGCATGGGCATCAAAACCTTTGTTTTAGATGCCCGTGGCACCCGCTTGGTAGGGGGCTACGCCAGCAGCAGCAGGGGCTTCAAGCCAAGGGCATGTCACTTTTCCAGCTGGGAAAATAATTGTTGAGAGGTAGAGAGATGAATTAGATAAATACACAAAACTGTTGTTTACATTTGAATTTATCTGTAAGCTTGCCCTGAAGTAGCATCAACATAAATCATCTACACGAATATCCTGGCATCATAATAAAAACAATGATTTGTTCAGAATGTTTTGTTGGATACATTTGCGATTTTTAACTTATGAGACACTTCCTAAACTTCCTACACATAATAGTTAATTTTGTTTGAAAATCATTAATCATGAATTATATCCTCATTAATGATACAATTAATAATGTGGATGTGAAGCAATACCAGTTAATTTATAATCCTCTGTCAAAGTAATACAACTACTTTTCACACTTTTGGTGAATGAGATAATTCTGTAAACTACATACCAGAAGGGCGCGTCATCAAGAACGTGGGACTTGATTCTGTTTTTAGTCATGGATGACAACCACTGCTTCTGCTGGCTTTGGAATTTGTCCATTTTCTGTTTGAGTCTCAAATTGTTTGGCTGTGGATGTTCACAGAGTGGGCATATTTGATTTCCACAGTAAATGTGTTCACTACAGTTTGGGCAGGTCTTTTTTTGTGACCCTCCAGCCATGTGTAGGAGTGAGAGAAAGACAGGAGAGTGATTAACAGAGAAAGTGAGAGAGTGATTAACAGAGAAAGTGAGAGAGTGATTAACAGAGAAAGTGAGAGAGTGATTAACAGAGAAAGTGAGAGAGTGATTAACAGAGAAAGTGAGAGAGTGATTAACAGAGAAAGTGAGAGAGTGATTAACAGAGAAAGTGAGAGAGTGATTAACAGAGAAAGTGAGAGAGTGATTAACAGAGAAAGTGAGAGAGATAGAAAGAGAGACAGTGAGAGAAAGAGTGGCTCTTAAAAATGCCGTTGGTTTTATATATATGTGTGTGTGTGTGTGTGTGTGTGTGTGTGTGTGTGTGTGTGTGTGTGCGTGCGCGCGTGTGTGTGTGTGTGTGTGTGTGTGTGTGTTGGTGATATTAAGTGTTGTAATGAAGCTGTAAAACAGAAAAAAGAAAAACATGATTAGTATTATTTAGAATAACAGTAACATCTGAGCAATACTCTATGCAATAATAATTAATCTGAGCATCACTCTATATGCAATCCCCAGTGAGATGATAGTGAGCTGTTCATGAAAGGTTCATGGAATATCAGTGAACCATATTCATAAACAGCTCATAAACAGCTCATAACAAAGTTGATGAACTGTTCATGAAAGTGACATGGACATTAAATGGCACTAGGGCAGTTCATGAACTACTCATGAAACTCCTGTGCTGGAATGGTTCATGAACAATTCATGAAATTGAGTTTTCAGTGAGTGTGTAGGGATATTCAGTTTTCAACCAAGAACATATCAAGAACTGTTCATAACAACTTCATGAACAGTTCATACCAACTTCATGAACAGTTCATACCCAGTCACTGAATATAATTCAATGGCTGGCTATGAACTGTTCATGAACAGTTCATGTACATAAACAGTTCATGAACTGTTCATGAACCATTGACTGTGGGTCAATAGGCAACCATAGAAAACAACAATTATGTCTATCACAATGGAACTTTACTCAAATTAACATACATGTACTGTATACAGGTGGAGCACTACAATTAATCATATCACTATTTGAAGCACAGTTCTTGATACTCAGCTGCACAAAAAAATGTGTTACGGGTCCCAAAAGCTTGGGTACCAGAGCAACAATAAATGATTTCTGTCGAAAACAGAAAAGTGCAGCAGCAATAATTATACACAGGATCCGGTTGATCGTCTGGATTGCTTCTTATGCAAAATTCAAAGTACACAGTTACATTCAAATAGCTGTACTTTACAAACATCACATTTCTCCATTTAAGTTATCCGTCTGTCACAGTCAATTACTGTATCTCAAGGAGAAATTCAACATAGTCAATATAAATTATTACATTACATTGCATTTAGCTGACGCTTTTATCCAAAGCGACGTACATTAAGTGCGTTCGACCAACAAAATACAAACTTGAAGAAAACAGAATCATAAAGTACATCAGGTTTCATAGAGCAAAAACATTTCAAGTGCTACTCAACTGGCTTTAGATAAGCCAGCCCTTTGTTAGTATATAAGTGCTTTGTTAGTCATTCTATCGCTCGAAGTGGAGTCGAAAGAGATGAGTTTTCAGTCTGCGCCGGAAGGTGTGTAAGCTTTCTGCTGTCCTGATGTCAATGGGAGCTCATTCCACCATCTTGGAGCCAGGATAGCAAACCCACGTGTTCCTGCTGATGGGAACTTGGGTCCCCCTCGCAGTGCGGGTGCAGCGAGCCGTTTGGTTGATGCAGAGCGGAGTGCACGTGCTGGGGTGTACAGTTTAACCATGTCCTGGATGTAGGAAGGGCCAGATCCATTCGCAGCATGGTACGCAAGTACCAGTGTTTTGAAGTGGATTCTAGCAGTTACCGGAAGCCAGTGGAGGGAGCGGAGGAGCGGCGTGGTGTGGGAGAATTTAGGAAGGTTGAAGACCAGATGAGCCGCTGCATTCTGGATGAGCTGCAGAGGTCGGATGGCACATGCAGGTAGACCTAGGGCTGGGCGATTTTTTTCGGTTTTCACGATTAATTTGCATTTTTACTTTCCTACGGTTTGTGAAATGGCTGAACCGAAAAATCGTGATTTTAACAAACTTTAAACATTTCCAGACTCCGCAGATTTGTTTTTGCTTTAAGGGACTCCGTAGTAGCTTACTCTCTCACTTTCCAGAACGCTCACAAAACTCAGCCACATTGCCTGTGACTACCCGATCTGCAGCTCTGCCCGATCTGCTGTTGTTATGCTGTTCGTTGTTCGTTGTTCGTTGTTGAGCATAACAGAGGACTCAGACATTACATATATAACAAAACACGCCTTTTCTCCTCCTTATCTCTTTCATGACTTTCCATTTAATCTGGTTTTGAGCTGTAATCAATACTCAAGACAGGAAAAACTTCACGGCTGGTTTCATTTCTGGTAGTTCCGGATGTTGTCTCATGCTACCCACGTCTGTAAACAAACGTATTCAAATAAACTGTACCTTCATTTAATATTCAGCAATAATAATATCTCGACGTCAATACAGTAGTTGTAGTGTTGAGATCAGTAGGTTTTCGGTGTGCAACACAACGTGTCATATCGCTACTAATAATACAACATAATACTTTCTATCAATATATCTATCTTTACCAAATATAACAAATTATGGAGATCACAAAAAGACACTGTCAATGTTAATAAACAAAAAACAAGATGTCACCGCTCACCTGCCAAAGGTTCCACCTTGGCGCTACTTACTCGTACTGCTTCTCAGACAGTACAGATAAACCATAAAATAATATGAATGTCACCAAAATAAATACAGATAATGTTCAGTTTCAAATTCACAATTGTTTTGTTTTTAGATTAAAAGTTTTTAAAAATAAAGAAATGTTCAAATAGTAGATGAATATTCAAGAGGTCTTTAAAATCATCACACTGATCATCAAAAGTTCATAAAATGCTCATGAATATTCAAAAATATTCTGAACTTGCCACAATCATCCAACATTCATGAAATGCTAATAGTCATGAAAAGTTCATGAAATGCTCATGCAAACTTTGTGGGGTTTTAATTATAATGTTGTGAGTGGCTGGATCATGAAAAGTTCATAAATTGCTCATAAAAGTCTGTCATGAACAAAACAGTAACTTTATATGAATGAACAATGTTCATAAAAATGTCATGAACTGCTCTTTAAAACGGTTCATGAGCATGTTAAGAATGTTGGTTCATGAACATGACAAGTGAACATATAATGAGTTGTTCATGAATGTTTCATGAGTGCTCATGAACAGCTCATAAAGTCATGAACTCCATCTCGCAGGGGATAATAATTAATCTGAGCAATACTCTATATGCAATAATAATTAATCTGAGCAATACTCTATATGCAATAATAATTAATCTGAGCAATACTCTGGCATACATTATGCATTTATACTGTGAATATTGTTATATTATGCACTTGTTTTTCTTATATCTTCTGCTATATATTTAAATTCTACAATGTAACAATCCCAATTTCCCCCGGAGATCAATGAAATGTTTCTGATTCAGAGTGGGACATCGGGTGGCCAGTCAAATCCTCTGGAAAAACTCCAGTTCCACGTTATTGTTCCACTCCATCGCCGATGCATTAGCCACTATTAAAACTCTCTGTTGAACACTGTCTGTACAACACATGTGCAAATACATAAATGTAAACATATTTTCTAGCACGCACTTCCACTATCCAACTCTGCCGGTGACAGCTAATGTCATTTAGCTGTATAAACTGTATAATCAATGCTATCCAGCTAAAGACGTTGACCGAAGGCCGGAGGCTAGCTGGACGTGGCCGCTAGTTGGCCTATTGTAAAAGCTAAACACACAACAAAACTCAAACTAATATCCAGGAATGAAACGCTATAGAGACTGTGCTACAGTGGAATAAATAAAAGCAATATTATTTCGTGTTTTAAAGAAATAAACTCCCCTTGATTTTAGATACTTACTGTAGTCCGTTGGCAGATGAAATCGGATGAAATTAATGAAAGTGAGGTGATTGTGGGTAACGTGGCTACGTCACGTTGCCGTCAAGCGCGACGTAACGTTGCCGGGGTAACTACGGAATCTTCTTCTGGTTTATTGTTGTTATAATAAAAATGATTATTATTACTATTAAACAAAAATAATTGTGGTTTTCACCATCATTATCATCATTGTATATGTTTTAAATGACTAATATTGGCCTACAATACCCCTTTATTGATCACATAGGAATATAATTGTCTTTTAAATAACGTAAACTAAAGGGAACAATCTATTTGACACAGCTGAAGCTCTGGCCTTCCTTAAAAACTAAGTAATTTAATAGAGATCACAGTTGCATTACACACAAAGCAATGTTTTTTGAGAACACAAATTCGTAACTAATGCACCATAATACATTCTGACGAAAAACAAAAATGATTATGAATACAAATACAATAAAAGAAGCCTCCCGCGAGTTACTAAAGCTATAAAGTAGATTTTAAAAACGTTTTATAGAATAAAAGCTCACTGCGGGACGTTGTAGAAATGCGTGTGTGCACCACGACAAAGGAGCCTCATTCACTTTACATTGGGGTTGTTTGCGTGGTGCTGACACGCAAATGTAACAAAGTTCGTGACTCCACCACGCATTGTGGTGTTAAGGAGTCGTGGTGGAGTCACGCATTCTGGTGAGATCAGGTTGATAGGAAACTGTAGTTTCCATGGTTACCCCACAGCAGCAGACGCACATTCAGTACGTCCGCTGGCGCATCATAAACACGTCGGATAGTGAAAGTGCATTCGGATTCTTTAAAGTACTGCAGTCTCTTCTCCTAAGTCCTTTTGAATTCTCCTATCCACTATCCCTTAACCCCGTGACGTTTCACACAGAGGTCAAGGAATAGGAGATAGGAAAAGACGATAGGACAGTTCGACCGCAACCATTGTGTGTGAGAAATTCAAGTTCAGTCGAGCTCCAATGATCAGGTGACATATGATTTCCCTTCCAAAGACGCACCACACTTACATTAGACATTGCAATTACGTTTTTAAACATAAAACTTTGGCGGAAACTATTTGTAATGTCAATAAGTCAGTTACTTTTCTTCATTAACATTTGAAACAATGATGTCAGACACAGTTAGAAGTTAGCTATGAAGACAGTAAGTTGGATGAGACCAAACCAGAGCTAAAATGAGATTATCACACCCTGCAAACTCATGTCCATCATGTATACTGCTCAGACCACGCACCATTAGCAATAGTGTATATATGGATCAAATAAGTACACAAAAAGGTTGAAAAGTGTTAGGTGGTACTTTAAGTCAAACATATGTTTAGTTTTTAATGTCAAGCGAGCAGTAACTGAAACTGGCCGTGCAGTGTTTCTCTTCAGAGGAGAAAGGCATCATAAATTAGTTTCTCTGTAATCTCTTCACCCTGGCTGGCTGTCCCAAGATGTCCCCCTAGATTTAAAAGCAAGGTTGTAAGATGTTTATCTTGGCTGTAAAAGAATATGAATCAAACTGCATTTGATGTATTAGAGACACTGTTGGATATACTGTAGTCTTTACACACGCAGGTGAAAGCACCATGAATACAATCCTATGTTATCCCTGTTTGATGTCAACGCTTTGAAGGCAAAACAAGTCCATCCAGATAAGAGTTACATCTGGTGATTGTGGAGTCATTCAATATCATATTTAAGACATTTTTATGGAAAATGGCTTCTTAAGGTCTAATAGCATGAGTTCATAATATTTCCTTTGATTTCCTTATGGCCCTTCCCCCGACTCTGGAATTCGTTTTTTGTAACATAAAGTCAAACTGAATATGTTAAACAGAATACGTTAGGGCATGTCTCGAATTCTCAGCAAAAACAACTTTTGATTTATGGATAATTTGCTAATTTTCTACGACATGTTCTGGCTGCCAGTGTTGCTGCTAAATAATCCTGTAGACATGGTTTCCCTGTGGTCCGTGCACTGTGTTCGAGCTGTTTCCAAATATTCCCAAACCCCTGTTTCATGGGAAATGAGAGCATGCTTATTTTGAAAGCCATGGCTGATGTAAGCAGCAGGCTACAGCCTCCTCTGTTTCATATGCCACTCCAGCCAGGAAGTGCTCATTACCACATGACGCTGTATCCAAAGCCATACATGTACTTCAGTAATGTAGACATGCCTACAGGAGCAGAATCAGAGTACCTGTATTAGTCCCACACAGGGGAAATGTACGTAGTTACAGCAGGAGAAAGAGCCACAGACAGCTTAATGTACATATGTTACATGCATTAAAAAGTACTAAGTTATGATATAACAACATTTAATAAGAAATAAAAAGTTACATAATTTTCAAAATATACATCCTGTAACTGTTCTTAGGATTTAGCAGCCAGGTATATATGGCACAGTTTTAACGGCATATAGATTTTGCACATATTGCACATAGTTGGATGGTATTTAACAGCAGCAAGTTACACAATTTACAAAATATACATCTTGTAACAGTTCTAAGGATTTAGCAGCCAGGTATATATTACAGTTATTAATGGCATATATATAGTGCACATATTACACATTGTTGGTTGGTATTTAACAGCAAGGGGTGTTATAGTCTGTGTTGTGGTGTGTGTGTGTGTGTGTGTGTGTGCGTGCGTGCGTGCGTGCGTGCGTGTGTGTGTGTGTGTGGGGGGGGGTCGACTAGGGGCTGTGCTGGTTGTATAGTCTGACCGCTGCAGGAAGGAAGGACCTGCGGTATCTCTCCGTGAGACAGCGGGGGTGCAGCAGCCTGAAGGAGCTGCACAGTGAGGACAGGGTGTCCTGGAGGGGCTGGGACAAACTGGGACTCTTTACGTGTTGACTGCAGGGGCTGGGGATCAAACCAGTCTCCCTGGGATTGGACCCCCCTAGCCACAGCTGCTCGTAAAAGTTAGATCATGAACAAATGATTGAGTCTCTAGAAGGAAGCAGCTTGAATGTTCTTATTACACAGGATGTAGAATGCCGTCGCTGTACGTGTTAACATGAAACCATGTGATTCTGTTTGAAGTGTAACACGCAGTCAATGGGAGGGATCAAAACAGCAATCATGTCAGGAAAAGACTACATACGTAGAATATGATAACAGCTGACAATTACCACACTGGTAAATGTATTTCATACTCGCTGTACCACAATGTCTATAAACCTCATCAGTGAGGATGAAGGAGCTGTTTCAACAAAGTGTGCTTCAACAGAGAGATACTCTCAATGCTCTATCATCGCATCATACGCTCTTTTGGAAAGCATGGTCACATGGTTATTTGAAAGACAGAGAAGAGCAGAAAAGGACTTCCATGCGTTCTTGAATGCTGTATGCAGATACCTGGATTCACCTTGCTCTGTCCTCAGAGCCGTCCTTAATGTTTCGGCCCCTGCTAACATGCACACACATTCTGGCATCTGTGGTCAGTTGGTGGCCTGGGTTGAGTTCTGGGTTAATCAATGTAAGAAGGGGGGTCCAAATCAACACAGTTCAAACATAATTATCCCTATTCATTGGAGTGTTTGGTTTAACGCATTGTCCCATTGGTGCTGAGCAATAGAGCTGCGTGCTGGAGTCCAGCAGGGCAGACAACACGCACAGACAGTCTGACCAGATGATCCAAAGCACTGTATTTGTTCTCATTGCAAGGGAAAACTGTGTGCAAGTATGTGTGCAAGTATGTGTGCAAGTATGTGTGCAAGTATGGTCCAATTTAAACTATTACTCACACATCGAGCAGACACGGAGGATTATCATTCTTTTGGAATCATGTGTTAGTAAGAGCAAAGCGCTCTGTTGAAACTCTGTGTGCTCTAGAGGAATACTGTTCCCAGCCTGAAAGTACGTATGTATCCTTTCATTCAAATTCAGTTCTTTAAACCCCAGGCTCACTTTGTTCACAACAGAGTTTATCAGAATGCAAGAGAAGCCATTGGAGTGACAGCAGCCCAGAGCACCTGGCTCCTCTGGACCTCTTCACTTGGCTCCTCTCCTCTTCACTCGCTGCTAGCAAAGGTATCACCATGAGCGTGTTTCGTTCAGCGTGGCTAATAATATAGCTACATGTGAACAACGTTGCTTGTTTTGCCAGTCCACCTCAGGCTGAGCTGAGTTCAACATACCAATTGTTGCTATTTCCACAGGATGACAGCAGCTCTGCAGTCTTCAAGCACACAGGCTCACTCAGAGCTCAGGGATGAGGTAATGCCTCAGATATCCATGCACAGGGATACCAAAGCAGAGCTACATTTAGAGGACTGTTAAGTAGACGCAGTAACAATTCCATCAATCAAACAGGCTGACTCCCTCTCATGTTTCACAAAATAGGATTTTCTACATGTTATTGCCATGTATCATGGATTACGACACGACCAGGGCTCAGTGTTATGCTGTCACATTTCGAAGCCTAACTTCAACGTCATGTTTACATCCAGATGTGTCTTTGTGCTCCATACGACCACCGAGTGAACCCCTTGTGGATTAGAGCCTGATCCTCGGAAGAGAAGCTACCCCACTGCTCATCCTCAGACTGTTTTGATACTTTGCTCTTTATCTGAGGTGAATTACACAAGCTTCTGGTGAATACCGAGCGGACTGTAAAGTAATAGCCCTTCTCTTACAGGGTATCACATGAGCCTGCCTTGGGGCGTCGCTAAAAGCTCTTAATGCCTTCCACCTTGCTGCAATGCCACTTTTCCCAGGAGCTGGACTGTCTGTCAAACTGCCTTCTTTGCAAAAAAAATAACTGCATAAGAGTAAAAGCTTAGACATTATGGAAATGTGTATGTAGGCTAATTATACATTCAAGGAAATAAGTTAAAGTGGACCTATCATGCTAAAAAAAAAGAGGGGGCTGAGCTCATGCGGGAGATTCTACTGGCAGATTCTGCCGTGATGAAACGCCATATCATGGATCATCAAGGGTTATCTCTGAAACAGTATGGAGCGCAAAGGCTTTCTCTCTTGCCGGTTATACCACAAGGTGAGTTCCTTTTTATTTCCTGCTTCTTCACACACATGCTCTCCAGTGCAGGTTAGCTCTGAGTGTTAGCGATGCTAATGTAAACACCGACCATATTACGTCCAAAACAGGCATTGTTTCTGATAGCAACGTTTCTGATAGGGCCGTGAGTGTAAAGCCAGCCTACATATCGGACGCAAATCTGGATCAGCTCTGTTGTACCCCGTTTTTAGCGATTTGGGTACGGAGGAAAAGAGAGAGGGTTTTATTTTCTGACGCTGCGTGAGTTCCCTCACGCACCGGGGACACATATTTATGTATAAAAGACATCAAAAAGTGCATTTTGCATGATAGGTCCCCTTTAATATAAACACTGACAGACAGATATGGAGTGCCTAGTTAATCAAAACGAGAACTTCAGTGTTTAAACAGCCAAGTCTAAAGAAATCACAAAATAAGCTAAAGACACGGTTGGATGGGCGGTGGGGGTGGCAGGGCTATTTCTGCCTTACTGAAATCATGTCAACAATCTTGAGGAAGTTCGTCCACAGTTAAAAAAATCCCTTTTTAAGAATATCAGTCATTATTCCAGTCAGAATTCAGTAGTGAGCAGCGGCCATTTCATGTTCAAGCTTTATTTTACCATGCTTAATAATTCTATATAGTTGCTAAGAAGGTTCCTGAATCTTCCTATGAAGTTTACACCTAACGGCCCACACAGCGGGGTGACGTCACGATTCGCCGAACTGCATTATGGGAGCAAAGCGTAGCTTCTCTCGAGGTGCTTGCTGCAAAAGTAGAGCAATGTTCTACTTTTGCCGCCTCGAAGGAGGCGTCAGCCAATCAAATCCCTCGTATGTAAATCTGACATTACAAGCAGTATCCAATGAAACCGGGTGTATGTTGGGAGAGCCAGACCGCAGTTATTTCCCATATTTCATTTCATTTCAAACCTTTATTTATTCAGATTGGTCCCATTGAGATCATAGATCTCTTTTTCAAGGGAGACCTGCAGCATATAGGTTCCACATGAAACATAAAACAATAAAGGACATTATATTTACAGGATACATATTTATAGACATTTACAAGTATGTCAACAAAAGGAGGAGAAAATGATCGTGGCGGTAGGGAACATACAGGGATACAAACCGGAGGAGCCAGGCATGGTGGCAGGGACAGTGGGGGAAACTGGTAGGTTTTCACTTTTTTGGGGAGTTTATATCCAGTGTATTTCGTTTGAATGGACAGCTAGCAAGCATAGACAGTATTTTTAGCCAGCATGGATGTAGCATGAATGCTTTGCTTTGTATGTCCGGGGCGGGACATTCATGTGGTTGGTTGTTGGTCGGGTTGCTCGCGTTGACTCCCCAAGCTCAAGACACGCCCACCGCTACTGTCAAGAGAAACAGACAGAGTTAGGGTCAAGAAGTTATGTTGTGTATAAGATGTAAAAGTTGTTGTTTTTAAAGAGGCCCTATAATGCTAATGTTCAGGTGTATATCGGTATGTAGTGTCTCTACTTTAAAGAGTCCTCTCCTGCTGATGGTCAGGTGTATATCAGTATGTAGAGTCTCTACTTTCAAGAGTCCTCTCCTGTTGATGATCCTTAACGTCTAATATATTGCTTTCCTGCAATGTTAACTATGTTGAAGCACTTATTTTAACTGATATTATACACATTAATTATTCTCTTATGTATGTAGATAGAATAAGAAATGTGCAGAATATGACAGTTTAATGGTGGAGGTACACACATATTGATAGATGTCTTGTAATGCACTGTTGAGGAACCTGTGACCCAAGTTTTTCATTCATTGCATAACTACATCGTAGTTGTGTATGATATGTCAATAAACCTTATAAAATCTTGACATCTTGAAAGGGATGTGCAAAATAGCCATAATACAGTCTTTAAGTAACTATTAGTAGAGAATAATGAGTAATGAATATACTTTATAGGGATCTGCAGATAAATGTTTAGTCTTCTCAAGCACCAACTATCAAATATCTCTCCTGATTGTTGGCACTTGACAATCACCTTCCCTGAATGTTACTCAGGTGTAACTAAAGTCTGCTTTAAGGGTTGTTTATATTTCACATCATTAATCAGAATCTGCAAAGTAACTCAAATAAATGCAGTGGAGTAAAAATACCAGGTTAACCTCTGAATTGTAGTGGAGTAGAATTACAAAGTAACAATGAGCTGTCATGTGGGTATATATTCATGCTGCCTATTATGGATACAAGCGATTTTCACCCATTTAGTAATTACATGTTTTAAATGTGTACACACCAATTTTTTTCCTATCGCCTAAACCTCCAGGGCTGTACACGGTTTAATACTGTCAACTTCAACATTTGGGAAAAACGAAAAAAACGTCTTTTAAAACTACAATTGCCAGTAGAGACGTGCCATAGAGAACATGTTGCGAAACACAATAGCCAGCATGTGTAGTTTTGGGGGGGCGTTCGATTCCAGTTTTGAATAGTCTGCCGTGGTTTCCTTCCATTTCAAAGAAGGCGTAACCTTGGCACACTGCCACTCCAACATCCAATCCCAGAGCTTGAAGATTAATCACGGGGTTTGTCAACGGGACTGTAGTCCCAAAAGATAGGTGGGGATTATGGGTAGTGTAGTGTCTTCGGCCATCCTAAACTCTGATTTTTTTTCCGGATATCATATCGCATTTACAGCCCCGCCCACTTTTGGGGAAACCAACGCTGTCATTTGAACGGCAATCAAGGCTGAAGCCACAAAGATCTTCTGTTCTGTCCTTTCTTCTTAGAGGAAGTACAGAAACACGTGGATTTGTTTTAATGTTTGAGGGGCAATAAACGACAGCATCTTTTTGGCGGGTTAAAACTATTATATTCTGCCTCGCTCATGAGAGTAACAGCTGGAGAAATTACAGCCTCGCCTACTGATTTTAATTTAACCATATATCGAGCCCGATTGTCGATTTCAAACGTGTGCTCTAAAATGATATTTATAAACGACTATTGTCATTATTATAAGCAAGACAATAAATGGCAAAGATATGTAGAAAATAAACTTATTTAAGATACGTTCATAACAAACGTAACGTGGGAGAAAATACGTTTCTAGCTAAACGTAATTCAGAATGCAGTTTAGTTCTATGGGAACGTAATTTTTAGGAGACAGGGTTGGAATTTTTTTTGTATGAATTTATGTTTCATCCAATCACAGAGCTTGTTGACTTATCACGAGGTTTGTCGCAAAGCGCACAGGCGTCGTCACAACAATAGTTGGGGATTGTGGGTAGTGTAGTCTCTTTGGCGCTCCACATTTCAGAGAAAACAAGTTGTTTCTCAGAATCGAAGGGGAAAAACACAAAAGCATTGCACACAATTTAAACCTATCAATGTCGTTTCATTAACAAAGGTAATCTGGTTTTTTTTAGTCGATGAGTAGTGCAGATATCACTGTCAGATCAATCGACAGTAAGGAGAATACTTACCTCCAGGTGTACAATTCTCCGTTATCCAATGGGAATAGACGCTCACATTGCCTTTAAGAGCTGCCGACATAAACGGGTGCGGTTCTTCCATGAGCGTCAAATACCGCCGTCGATGGGAATACATTGCAATCAGTTGAAAGCTCTTTGCGTCCGTTTATGAAGCTGAAGGAGCCTAGGAGCGTCACAACTGTACGCCACGGGACCCTGACCAAGCGTCGCTCCTGGACGTGCAGGGAGTGAGTGAGTTGGTCTCCTCCAAGTGAGCACGTAACAACCTCCTGTAGACTCCTCGCCCGAACAGAGCATACAATCTTCATTGCAACATCCATCACTTCTTTCATATTTCAAGTCTTCCCACACAGTGCTTGCTGGTGAATGATAAAATGATAATTAAGGATGCACGGGAAAGATTCACTTTGTTTGCACAGTGCTATGAAACCTTTGGTGTGGCCCACCATCACTGGAGCACCCTCAGTTGTGATAGAGATGAGTTTAAAGAGGGGCAACTGGCTCTTCTTAACAAAATCCATGAACGCATGGAAAATATCTTCACCTCTTGTTTGTTCTTTAAATTTCAAAATAGTGAGCAGCTCTTCTTTTGCACTCAAAAAAAACATTCTGATAAAAACATATAATTGTGCCACATCCATCATATCAGTCGACTCGTCAAACTGGAGAGAAAAACACTCACAGGCGCTAATGTCCCTCTTCAGTTGCTCCTCAACGTCCTCCGACATCAACTCACACCGCCGTGTAACGGTATTCCGGGACAATTGCACGTCCGCCTTATTTTTACTGTCCCCAAAAGTGCGTCGCAGCCTCCAGGAAAGCTTCTTTCACAACTTCGTCGTCTTTGAAAGACTTCATGTGTTTCGCAAGAACGTGCCTGACACGATAAGATGCTCTGGAGCAGCCTTGCTCTTGTTGTTGGGCCTGGTGAAAATGGACTGCTGTGCATTTAGCTGTCCTCTCAGGCCCCTCCCCTTTTGGGAGCGTAGGGCAGAATCAGGAGGGAATTCCGTCTCGTAGCGTTTGTGCACCGTTTTGAAATGCCGCTCTAAAATACCCTTCTTCGGTAAATCACGATCGACTGGTTGGGCCCCCCTGCTCGACAGCATGTCATCCCCCTCAACTGTATGCTAATGACTGGAAGAAAATGTATACCATTTGTCTGGAAAAGCTCCCCGGCCTGGAACAGCAGGTTTAGGCTTACAGCTAAGCTCTTGACGTGTTACGTGATTACGATAAATAGTTCAATAATTAAATCATTTTCACTGGGATTCCTTTTGTGCAGTTCAGTTGGAAACAGAGGGCTATGAATCAGTGTAATGTGAATATATCACTTGTTATTTAACTGGCTCTCACCCGGTTCACACTTTACACACATAGAGCTCTTGTATTGTAGTCTCCCTTTTTCTCCATGTTCTCCCTTTGCAAACACTTTGGTGCAAAGGGACATAACAATACATTGTGAGGGATTCTTGAACACATTTATCAGTAAAAAAAAAGCTATTTCATTTGAAATACTGACCACTTTACCAATTGTTATTGCCAGGGGTGTCCAAACGTCATACTAAATATGACTGTAAACTACATTACAGTCATATTTAAGAGTTAATAAGCCCACTTTTCAAATTATTTCCATCAATAAAAGTTGAAAACATTTTCAAACAAATCTTAGTTGATAAAAAAGCCCAATAACTTATTTGCAAAACCAGTTTGAAATACACCCTTCTTATTTCCCTTTATTATAAGCCATCTGAGGCTCCTGGGATGAGCTACCTACAAACTAAATGAAACCCTATGGAGAGCTGTCATGCAGGCTGTTTTCTTCGAAAAGCATATTCTATTATCAAGCATAATTTACCTACATTTGATTGATTTTGCTAACTTGTAACTTAACTTATTTTTCTGTTTGGACCCCTGGTTTAAGCCTTAGCCCCCAACAACAAGGCAGCCAGGAGCTGCTGTCCATGACTGAAGTCAAGCAACCCGTCTGTATGAAGGTCATCCAGGCAGCAAGGACGTCCAGAAACAGATTACTACTATCTTAATGTATTTTGTAGGAGATAGGGTTAGAATAGGGTGTGAATACCGGGGATTTCGGTTACAACAATGTCAAACAAGTTCAGTATTAATAGTGAAGAGTTTATTTTCAGCTGAGGCTTGATTTGTTTTCCTTCTTGAGTCAAATAACCAGCAAGTGTCTGGCTAGGAGATCTGCACAGGCCTGCTCTGTTATGTACCGTATATGTGTCTTATGCAATTTCATACTTCACGCACGCAGTATATCTCCTCATTAACTTCATAACAGCCCTTCCTCAAGTTCTCTTATTCTCTCCATCAATATATTTCTCCAGACTTCTCCTCATAGAAAATAAAGCTACATTTTTAGCTGTAACACCATCCGTAGGGTAGAACCAGTGCCGAAAAAGCAATGCTAACTCTGCCTTGTGATTATTTAGTCTATGTTATAAGAAATATTGATGTGAAACTCCATCACCTGGTTCAAATATGAGGGAGAGCCTCTGCCAGTGCTCGTCTGAGAACATGTGGAGGAACTCCCTCATGAGATGGTCTGATGACAGGATTAGATCAGCTTGAAAAGTTTGGAGAGGTTCATGTCTGGGTTTATGTGTGCCAACATGCAATATTGCCAGAAGTGTAATCATTGTATGGATGTTGCATTGTGGTTGAATCCATGCTGTGCCCCAGGTTTGCATTGAACAGTTGGATTTGAACAACTTGGCAGTGGCACTGTTCTTGCTCTAAAGTGAGATCCCTCTGTGATCTCATTGCTAATGATAACTGACTCGACTCCAAACACGAGCGGGGTGAGAGATTAAGATGCTTAAGGCACCTACAGCAGCTACAGTAGAGCAGGGCCATGATGTCATGTTTCTGAAAGCAACAGGTCGGTCTGAACACAGAAAGTCCAGGCCAATTGGGAACAGATTTGACCTGTCAAGTGTGATTGTAGCCTGTTGTTTCAGTACGAGACCTTCAGTGTGTGAGAGGAGAGATAACGCTGGGGAGTTAGGTGGCAGGTCTCAAAGGTCTTTTTACCCTCCATGAAATCCACAACCGGCGTGCAGCCAGGGAAGTCTTAAGAGATGGAGATGAGCCTGGAGGTGCAGCTGATGAGCAGCCAAGCAACATAACAAGAGAGATCTGTGGAGCCATTGAAGTGCATTTCCAGCAGTTGTTTCTCATTAGGTCTGGCTCCTGAGATCAGCCCAGAAGAAGCTCCTGAACCTCTCTGCTTCTATAAACACTTCTCCTCTGGTTCCTTATGCTCACCTACGCCAACACGTCTACGTGGCCTTTAGATCTCAACAGAAAACGGCATTTAACCTCAGCAGACTAGTGTTCACTTTGGCCCTTCTCTATCACATTTTAAATAGATTTTTGGTAACACTTTATATTAAGGTACACAAATTAACCATCAACTAGTTGTCAATTAACATGCATATTAGCAGTATATTGGCTCTTTATTAGTCATTATAAAACACTTATTAATGCCTTATTCTACATGACCATATTCTACAAGTAATAAGCCATTAGTTGAGAGTTTTTCCTCAATAACCCTCTAATTAGTGCTGATTTATTGCAAGTAAGGAAGTTGTTGTACATGGGTTCTGGTCTTAATATGCACTGCTCAATATGGGCCTAATAAGGCAGTAGTACCACAAGAATAGTAATTCTACCACAATAACACTTAACAAATATGATTAGGTATTTATATCTAAGAATATGTTCCCTATTTTAAAGTGAAGTCTTGTTCATAACCAATAAGCTAGTAGTGTTAGGGTGAGTGAAGCAGGCAGGATGCAAATGCAGAATAAACAGAAAAAATACCTTTATTTCAAGGTTTAAGGAACAAACAGAACACTACCTCGTGAACACAGTCAACGACAAACAATGAACCAACAATGACAGACAGAAAAACCAGAACTTAAATACACACAAGACTAATCACACAAACAAGACAGGTGAGGAGGGAGGAGAAAACACAGGGGCACCAGGTGAACACAATCGGGTAATCAGGGAGGGAAAACAGACAGAAAGCAACAGGCAAGACAGGGGGTGAAGACTTTTCAAAAGAAAACATGAAACCAAAGACAGAAATCGACAAGACAAAACACAACACAGACAGATCATGACAAGTAGTTTGACTCTAATTCAGGGGTTCTCAAACTTTTTGTTTATGCGGACCACTATTTATTATCAAGGGTTTTCGCGGACCACCTAAAACCATACAAATAAGTACATATATAAACGTAGTGTTAAAACGCCGATATTTTTTTATAGTTAATCATAGACAATCAAAAGTAAATTGAAGCCTATCTGATACTTTTGTGACCGGTGTCTGTCTGCGTTGTGTATGTTTCTCAAAGAGGACGGCGGACGGTATTTGAATTAGGTCATCCGAAACAATGCCACAAGTGCACACGCACGCACGTGCACAAAACGGGCAGACAGGTCTACAAAAAAACTACCGGTATGCTTTAGTTACTGTGCTGCAAAAAGCAGACGGTGCTGCGCTCAACACACACAGACTCAAAACAATGGACACACAGGCATATAAGTAACATAAACAATGGATAGGCCTAATGTAAGTTGCATAAAGGCTTGAGCTAGTATTGCTACGAAGCAGACAGCACTGTTTCTCTCTCTCTCTATCTCCACTTTCAAAATCTATTTAAATCTCAAAACAAACTCCCAAATTCCCAAAGTTGTCCTGAAATTAACTTATTAAACGAAACGAAAAATATAGCCTACTCAGGGGTGGATCTAGAAAAATATTCATGGGGTGGCAAGAGGGTGGCAGGAGATTTTGAGGGGTGGCATCCCCTGGCAGAAGTATGCTGATTTAATCGCAGTCAATGTTAACTTGGAAAGCCAAAATATTTATATTTTAACTGAATAACATTAGGTGACATTATTGTGGCACATCAGTAAAGCCTTAAATAGAAATATATAAGATGGCAGACATAATTGAATGCATTTTAACTGGACAATAACTGAATTAGTTTGTTTCACTCTTAGACCAGGGGTACAAAATGTATGCAGACTGCTGCAATAAGTACATTAATTAACTGTCTCATCGAAGTTTGTCTGAATTAATATGATAATATTAACAATTATATTATTCCTATCAGCTGTCAATCACTGTTATGATGTGGTGATTACCATTCTGTTCAGCAAAACGCCTCACAAACTGATTAAGATCCAAAGCTTTAGTGCGTTTTGATTCAATGCTGAGTACAGCCAAACTTTACAGTCTCTTCTCTGTCATTGTAGACCGCAAATACGTCATTCCTTCCGTCTACAGTACTTGGGTCCGGATGCTTCTCGTTTTGCGCTGCCCTGTTCAAATTAAATCGCCGCCAATCATATTTCCACGCTCGCGCCAGGGCCGGGGGAGGGGTTACAAGGCTCGTGTCTTGTGGTGCATTCATTTGCACTCGGACATTAGAGATTTTCTCTCATAAATGTCCGATGAGCCCAACGACCACTACCCCACTGCCTGATATCATTAGAAAGCTAGGAATCTCCTCTTTCCTGACAGTGTATACAACTCAAAATGTGTCTTCAGGTCAATGCGACTGATTTTTATAGAGCTAGTCACATATGAGGTGGTCCCCGAAAATCCTTGATAATAAAAAGTGGATTTTATTTCGCTTTTTTCCACGGACCACCTGCAGTACCCTCTCGGACCACAGTTTGAGAACCGCTGCTCTAATTGACCTGAACAGGTTACCTATTCTAAAGTTGCCTCCTCTTCACACTTTGTAAATACATTAGAGCACACACTTACTGAAATTAACCTCAACAGCACATGAACAAAGTAGGCACACGTTGAAATATCTATTTTTATTAATGAACCACTAAAGAGAGGTTCAGACACATAATGCAGCCTGTACTTTTTAATAAAAACAGATTTTATGTATTTGTGATCATACTGTGTGACCTGCTTGTATGTACTTACACAATAGGTGTACTGTTAGAGACAGTACATGTGTTGTCCTGTCTCAGTGTGAACATAGATTAAACAGCCAGCCAAAATCTTTTGAGAGACAGGGAATGAGCAGCCATGCTCCTTTATTGACTTGTTTGCAGTCCACTGACATTCAAAAAAAATAAGATACAAGCCCCTCATGATCTCATACATGCAAGTGTAACATACACAGATTAACACATAGGACCACTAAGTGTAAACAAGGTAAATATAGCTAATACTAGCAGTGCAATAAGCATGTGTACAGGCTAGTATGGCTAACGCTAGCATGTATGCTAACGTTACCGTATATGCTAACGCTAGCGTAAATGCTAACGCTAGCGTAAATGCTAACGCATTTTGTCATTGTGTTTAAACGGGGCTGCCAACATTTGAGTTCAGCTTGGAGTGTTTTTTTTTGGTGAACGGAAAAAAGAAACGTTCATGTGTACAGTGTTACAAATGAACATGTATAAACTAGCGCTTCCCATTAATGTACCGGGCGCTACAGTGGAATACGCAAATACACAGTGTATCCGCGACTCTTACAATGAAGGCTCGATAATCAGCTCACAGCATATAAAATGGCATATGTAAGCAGAGGTAAAGTGCTATTTTATAATAATAATAAATTATATTTCTATAGCGCTTTTCTTGAACCCAAGACGCTTTACATTTGGGAGGGAGGGTAGACAATCAAAACAAAACCAAAAAGAAACAAAGAAACAAAACAAAGGTTATAAGTGGGGGGAGTCCCCCGCTCCCCCGGGAAGATTTTTTTTTAATATTGAAGTTAAATGCGTCAACCTGGTGCATTTTGAGGGCAAAAATGAATTTAAGGATACATCTCTCAACACCCCAACCCAGTCTCACGGCATTTCGTGTTCACCAACACGATTTTTAATCTATTGATTCGTGTTCACGATTTGCCCCTTTTTTTCGTGTTACACAGGACGATTTTAAAAGCAATGTATTTCGAACGTGTTTCGTGCCTGCAGGCTGCAGCACGTCTTTTTCTCTCCGGTCGGGTCGTGGAAGACCGGAAGCTGTGTGGTTCATAAAAACATGTTCTTACTCAATATCAAGCCACAATTATTGCTTTTATTTTAAATCGTATAATTTCGGACTTTTGTTGCCGTCTGTGAGGAAAATAAATGGGGCTCAGAGCCTCAGGATACTGAAATCTGTATTTTTAAATATGTTTTTCCTTCTAATTTGTTATTCTTTTCAAAATAACACACTGTTATTTACTCACCAATAACACTCAATTATCCTTGCTTTTATTTATTGGTTTAATTCCATAATCTCGGGCTTTTTTGGTGTCCGTCAGGAACTGAATTTCAAAATAAAAATAACCGGAAACAGACGTAGGCCTGTAAGGGACATTTCGAGCATCATTGCGATTGTCAACATTTCTGAGTTTAGGATGGCCGAAGACACTACACTACCCATAATCCCCAGCTATCGTTTAGGACTACAGTTCCCGTAAGGTTACGCAGAGCGTCAAACAGCTGTGTGAAATGGAACGAAACCACGCCAGACTATCCAAAACTGGAATCGAACGCCCCCCAGAACTACACATGCTGGCTATTGTGTTTCGCAAAATGTTCTATGGGACGTCTCTACTGAACGTTTTCGTTTTTCCCACAATTAGAAGTTGCCAGTATTAAACACATTGGTGTTATCAAATGTAAAACATATAATTAATAAATGGGTGAAAATCACTTGTGTCCATAATGCGCAGCATTATATTAATGCCGTATACCCACATGACAGCGCATTGCTACTTTGTAATTCTACTCCACGACAATTCAGAGGTTAACCTGGTATTTTTACTCCACTGCATTTATTTGAGTTACTTTGCAGATTCTGATTAATGATGTGAAATATAAACAACCCTTAAATCAGACTTTAGTTACACCTGAGTAAAATTCAGGTAAGGTGATTGTCAAGTGCCAACAATCAGGAGAGATATTTGATAGTTGGTGCTTGAGAAGACTAAACATGTATCACAACTACGGTGTAGTTATGCAATGAATGAAAAACTTGGGTCACAGGTTCCTCAACAGTGCATTACAAGACATCTATCAATATGTGTGTACCTCCACCATTAAACTGTCATATTCTGCACATTTCTTATTCTATCTACATACATAAGAGTATAATTAATGTGTATAATATCAGTTAAAATAAGTGCTTCAACATAGTTAACATTGCAGGAAAGCAATATATTAGACGTTAAGTACTTTGTCAGGCTTAATATTTAATATTTAATGTTTAAATAAAGGTTAATCCGTTTTTTTGTTTTGCACCTCCTCCTATTAATATCTGTGTACATCCTGCACTAAACTGTTTTATTGTAGAGATAACTTATAGTATCTTCTCGATTTTTTATATTCTATATTTCTATATTTATACTTTCCCCCGATGAAAGTATGTATTCTTAATATTTTTGTAATCAAATATAACACATAAAACGTGCTTTAATCACTAGGAGGTACACACGAGGTGCACACAGCCATAATAACTTTGTATTATTCGTGTGTATGTACAACATCTGAAGATGTATAGTTTTATGCATGCTTTCACATCATTTTACAGCATATTGCTATACTATTTCAGACTCAGTATTTACATTCTTACATTCAAAGAAAATCAGTAATATCTTTAAAAACTACAGTCCTTTTCTATCAGCTGTGCACCGTTATGGTGTAAATATAACCTATCTATGAATTAGATCAAATGTAAAAGTCAGCCGAATTAGTGTTGATACTGCAAGGAGACGTATTGTGTGAAGAGAAATTGAAGATGTTGTTTAATTGTTGATATATTTATGATCCACGTCAAGTATTCAGTTGCGGCGCCATTTCTTCCAGTTTTTCCAAAGGTCTTCTCATCAGGGCTCTCTAAATAAAGAACTACGGCAGATCTGTAATATGTAATGCAGCCGAACCGTGTATTACAATGCCGTTATGTGATGACTTTCAAAGAGAAAAGCAAGAGCACTCGGAATTAAGTATTATTTTATTCTTTTAAAATGTTTTCCGGATTTCATATAATATAAACACCAAATCCCAGCATGCATTGCGGCTAAAACATCCAATCAGCATAGCTGAGAATCTTGGGTAATCGCTCGAAATGCTACGTCTGTTTCCGGTTATTTTTATTTTGACATTCAGTTCCTGACGGACGCCAAAAAAGCCCGAGATTATGGAATTAAACCAATAAATAAAAGCAAGGATAATTGAGTGTTATTGGTGAGTAAATATCAGAGTGTTATTTTGAAAAGAATAACAAATAAAAAAAAGATTTTAAAAATACAGATTTCAGTATCCTGAGGCTCTGAGCCCATTTATTTTCCTCACAGACGGCAACAAAAGTCCGAAATTATACGATTTAATATAAAAGCAATAACTGTGGCTTGATATTGAGTAAGAACATGTTTTTATGAACCACACAGCTTCCGGTCTTCCACGACCCGACCGGAGAAAAAGACGTGCTGCAGCCTGCAGGCACGAAACACGTTACCAGTAGAAATACATTGCTTTTAAAATCGTGCTGTGCAACACGAAAAAAAGGGGCAAATCGTGATGGTGAACACGAATCAATCGATTAAAAATCGTGTTGGTGAACACGAAATGCCGTGAGACTGGGTTGCACACCCATATGAAACAGAACTGTAAACAGATTTTCTTTTTCTTTATGGATATTTTACAAATCACTTCCCTTTTATTTAAACTCTATTCTTGTTTTACTGTCATAGTATTTCATAACTGTTTTTCCTTTATTCTCATAAATGTTGACCAAAACGTTTGAGACCCACTGAGATAACTGGACTAAAGTTAACAATCTAAACAGAGAGTCCCTTACCTCACTGAGCTGTAGTTATCTCTCTCAGTCTGACAGGACAGAGCTTTCCCTCTCATTGTTTGAGAAACAGCTTTTAATATCCGTTAGCGCAGCTAGCTAACCAGATGCTAATAACAGCAATGCAAATAGTGAGTTTGGTAGAAATGTACTGTATAATAGTAAAGTTATTTAAGATGATGCCATATTTATTGAAGATTTACATTTTAAATATTCTCCAAAATTATTCAAAAGAATATTCTTCCAAACTCCTTGCTGTAGTATGACACACAGGAGACTATTGATGTGTGTCGTGAGTTTGGTAGTAATAAACTGTATAATAGTGATTGAATATTATTGTATTCTCTTTTTTCGGAGTTGCACTTTGCAGACGGTCCCTGAGCACTCGTTTCTTCTCCGGCTGCGAATAGAGACCAATGTAATGTGTCCAGCTCGAAGGACGGCGCGTATTGGCTTTTTTTGATCAAAATGTGATTGTAGTTCGTTGTCAACCTTACCACGGTACTTAGGAGACGTCATTTGTGTCTGAATAACGTTTTGTTCATGAGTCTCCCAATATTGTTCCAACTTTACTGAACTAAGCCAGAAGACCGTCTCATTTCGTAGACCGCTCGGTTTGCTGTTCCTTCACTTTATTTTTACATTTATCTTAGGGCTGTCAAGTTAACGCGTTAATAACGCGTTAACGCAAAAAATAATTAACGCCACTAATTATTTTAACGCAATTAACGCATGTGTATTTTTTGTCCTCGGCCGCCCCGTAGTTTCAGAGCGCATCAAGTTTAAAATATCATCTACAAGCTGATGCTGACAACCCCGATCCTGCCGTCCACTTGCGGCAGACCACACTTCCATGCTCACCAGCAGGCACCGACTGGCCATCGGGACGACCGGGAGGGTGTGTGTGGCGCGAGCGAGAGAGAGAGAACGGGCACACCTTACGTGTATTGTTGTTGTTAGCATCTGGTGCTAGCTAGCTGCGCTAACGGATATAAGGAGCTGTTTCAATGAAAACAGAGGAGCGACATTTCGCCGACAACTGCCCCGAGCACTTCACTTTATGCAGGAAGCCAGACAGTGGGACAAAAAAAAAGTGTACGAAAAGTCAGCACACTCAGTACAGATAGTGCGCGCAACATGATTGCAGCGTCCAGGCAGCTCCCGTTAGAGCATATGCCTTGAGTTGCACATAGCTCCAATGATCCATCACACACACGTGCACACACACACACACACACACACACACTTTGTATTGTATTATTGTATTGTATGAGAGAGGTTCCAGGTTGAATTGAGGCGAATATTTGTAATGTTCAGAGGTTGTTATGTTTAATATTCATGAGAATATTTGTCATTGATCAAATGATAATCAACAAACATTTGCATAAAGCATATGTGTCCACTCATATGTTGATAAGTGTATTAAAAACGTGAAAAATATCCCTCTAAGGAACATTTAGAACATATAAAATACGTGCGATTAATTTGCGATTCACAATTTTAATCGACTGACAGCCCTAATTTATATAAATTTATTTTGGACGAAAACTTAGCGTGAGGAAAAGCAAGTGTGGCGTGAGTGTGTGAGATATGGGTTAATTGCGTGACTCTCAGTGAATGCGTGAGTGTTGGCAGCCCGGGTTTAAACCGTTTAAACATCTCCAAATGTCATCACATAAACACAATACATGTTACTAATCCTTACAGTGTACGACGTGTAAGGCTTACACTTACAGTCATTGCTTTCTGACGGACTTGACCCTTTTACTCTTCGGAAAATTAGTAGCTGTCTACTGCCATGCTATTCAGTTCACTTTCTCCTACTTCCTGTACCCGGTTTCCTGTCTTTGTCAGTACAAATTTTACAAAAATATAAATGTGCAAATATGAAACATACAGGTCAATATCACCTTGCTATTGGTAGCTGAACTGCCAATACCCCAACACCAGAGGTTGTGCTACACTTTTTCACTGTCCGTCATTTTGACGGACAGGATCGTAACATTTCCGTCAAAATCCATTATTACCCGTCGATCTGGACACAACTGACGGGGGGAGAGCACGCTCGTGAACTGTCAACGAACTGTTAGCGCCGGTGTTATGCATGCCCACTGCACCTCGTGGGACGTAAAGCATAAACTCCCAGACATTTCAATGATTTGTACGGCAAAGTTAGGTCTAGAAACGATATCATTTCCTTTTTGGCGGCCATCCATAACAAGACATAACACCGGAGCCCTGCTGCGGGGAAACGTTGGCGCTGTTCTGAGTTTGTGCTAATCTGTCAAAATTACGGACTGCTTTCAGATTTTTCCGTCATTGTTAAAAAAATCCGTCATAGACGCAATATATTCGGTTAACGCGACCTCTGCCCAACACATATTCTTAGATATAAATACCTAATTTTTTAATTATTTAGACACAAACACTTATAGTTTAATGTCTTGTTACATAAGAATAGATCATATTTGTTAAGTGTTGTTATTATGGGAGAATAACTATTCTTGTGGTACTACTGTCTTATTGGGCCCATATTGAGCAGCCCATATTAAGACCAAAACTCATGTACAACAACTTCCTTACTTGCAACAAATAAGCACTAATTAGAGGGTTATTGAGGAAAAACTCTCAACTAATGGCTTATTACTTGTACTGTATTGTCACAAGTGTTATAAGAATCCACGGTAGTGTTGTGTCACGATGTCCTAGTGTTTGAAGTGGTGTTTGGACGTTATTTATTGTCTTCAATGCTGCGTAGGAGACTGCCTCGTGGTTGCTGTGTGCACGTGTGTGTAATGGCGGTCGCTATTTTAATGTAGCATAACTGAGCTTTGATCAAAGTGAATGCAAGTAAATGTAATTGTTTACAGCTCCTATACATTTTGTACTTACATATTTTCCGGGTTTATATCCTAAGTATTTTGTGTGTGTGTTTTGTATTATCTCTATGTGTTCTATGGTCAGAGTTAATACATAAATGCTTGTTGACTGCTAATGCTTGCACAGATTAGTTTCTGATGCTTTACCTGGGAAGGTATTTAAAAGGGTTTGATTACAAAATCAATATCTGAAAAGAGAAATTCTTATTTTAAGTCATGGTGTTTATTTCAAATATATTGAAGACATGAATATATATAGACAAGTGTTTATATTGAAGACAGAAAAGGGCATTAACAATTGTGTGTGTGTTGTGTCAAATGGTTAAGGGCATTAACAATTGTGTGTGCAAAATGAATAATAAATTCTGGCAAGACCCGCCAAATGAGCAGCTAAGAATTTGGTTGTTCATCATTTCTCCTGTGGAGAAAAATGGTGGAACAAGTAAAAAAGAGAGTTGGGGTATGCTGTTAAATTAAAATCAATGTTTTATGGCATAATGTACCTTAAACATACCGTCAGTTTAAATGCTATTTTATTCTGGAAAAAACCGGAAGTTCTCAATACCAAGCTTTTATTCTGAAAATCCGTCACGACGACATCCGGGACTACCGCCCATTAGTATCATTAAAGTGGCTATTGACGCCGTTAACATGTATTACATCTACAGTTATGAAAGAGATAAGGAGGAGAAAAGGCATGTGGAATAAGCAATGAATGTAAAATGTGGAAATCCTCTGTTTAACGCGATATCGGACACAAGACGAACGAGGGGGGAAGTCCCCTACGTCACTACAGCTCCCAGAGAGGAGGAGCGAACAGCGAGCAAGCGGGAAAGACGAATGCTTGGAAGGGCTCTTCTGCACGGCCATCACAGGGAGAGGGAGCTGCAGACTTTCTCTCCTGACTGAACAATATCCTGCTTGTAACATTACCGCGCTTTTTATTAATTAAAGTACCAATTTTGAACCTTCTCAGAGACTCCATTTAGTCTCCTTTTTTAAGCTTCTTACCTGGACGCGAGAATAACGAACACAGCATAACAATGCCAAGCCAGACAAGCCAAGTATTATAATACAGAGAGGTGCACAACTCCTGCTGGGAGACCTGATCTGGGTCCGCACTCACCCACTCTAAAGCATCAGAGAGCTTCTCAGCAAAGCTTGCGCCCAAATCTGACGGTAGAAGCGCTAGCCAATCAAACCACGTGTAAGTAGGGAGAACCAGACCGCAGTTCATTTCCTCATATTCCAAATGAGAAATTACGGTAGCAAATCACCCGGTTCTTTACGACCAGAACTATTAACGGGATACAAACCGGAGGAACCAGGCATGGAGGGAGGTGGCAGAGACAGTGGGTGAAACTGGTAGGTTTTCGCCTGTTTGGGGAGTTTATATATATATATATATATTGCTCACATAAATTCCCCGGGGTTTTTTGCTTTGTATGTCGGGGGCGGGAGATTCATGTGATTGGTTGTTGGTCGCGTTGCTCGCAAAAAATCCCCAAGCACTCAGACACGCCCAACTCCAAGATTTTCAAGATTTTTGAAAAGCTGCTGTGTGTACGTACCAAACTCAAAGACATTTTGTTTTTGCGGAGGGATCTAGATCGGCATGTGCACATTATCCCGCTTATTACACGTGGCCACATTCTCAACAAAGTAATGACATGACTCCCAATATTAATTGAAATGCTTTTATGGATTTAGAAAATGATTTTATTGATTTAAATTGACATGCATCCGCTAAGAAAAGTAGTCCGTTGTTAGCGTTTGAACTAACGTAACAACGGCAGGAACTGCTTATATAGTGTTTTTGAGGAGCTTTTTGATTACAGATTTGAAAACATCGTTGCTTGCTTTAAAAGTAGCACAATTCATTATGTCAAACCTTGGAAAGTATCTAGATACCCCTGCCCTGATGCCAAAGTAACTGGCAACTGAATATGTGTCGCCGTTTGATGTCTATGTCTGGACCGCTGCGTAAAAAGGAGGGTTTCTTCTATAAGAATAAAACACAGAGGACGGAGATCTCTTTTTGTCCCCCTCTTCTCCCCGCTGCAGCCTAGCAGCAGCTGATCTCGAAGCCCGCTCCCCTCTCCTGCAGGGGGGCGTGGTCAGCTGCAGCTCACAGAATCAGCCCCCTGCAAAAACAGCGCTGGAAAGAGCAAATAGAGTGAAATGAGGCATGGCTAAAATGCAGGATCTTTTTGGTATTTTGAAGAAAAAAACTAAATGTATATACTTTATATAGGTCGATACAGTAGCCCCCTTTTTTAAATAGTTTTTATAGGTGTTGCTATCTGTTTTGTGTAGCGTGGTTCTTCAAGCAAGTCAATGCATTCATTGGGTGGTATCAGAGAGTTACACGGGTCTGTAAATGCAATGAAAACAATTGGCCACAGCAAATAATTTATATTAAACATGCAATTTTTACTTTTGAATACTTCAGTACAAAGGATGTATTGAATAATTTAAGTGATATATGTGTACACATATAAATCATTAGTCAAAACAGGGCTACATTTGATTTAATTAAAAGGTATAATATGTGGTAAACTGAAGAGCCGGAATTCCCATCACTAGTGTGCGGCCGTGAAACCAGGACAGTAAACAAACATGTCGTCGGTAGTATGGGACTATTTCAAAGTTTCAGAGTTAGATAGTTTGCTTGCTATTTGTATTAACAAATGCAATGCAGAAGTTCCACGAGGAGGGAAAAAGGCAACGAGCTATAATACTTCCAACCTGATTAGTCACCTGAAACATCGCCATGGCTACGATGGTGTGTTAACAGCGTACGAAGACGCCTGCGCTGCTAAACTAGCAGCGAATCCAAAGCCAGCTGCAAAGGCACCGGGGCTTTGACCTCTCCACGAGGCTTTTGAAAAAGGCAAGAACTTTATTTGGGAAAATAAATATGGTCACTTTGAAGAGTCAAAGCTGTTCTTGGCTTTGTTTTGTTCATAGTAGTAATGCTCATGTAATTTGCTCACTACTAGTCTCTTTACCACCAGGTGTGCAAAAACTACAGGTACATTTAATATATATATATTATATTATTATCGGGTATCGGTCTTGAGAAGCAGGAAGTTATCGGTATCGGTTTCAAAAAAACAATATCGTGCATCCCTAGATACAAACATGATTTGTATTCAAAAAGTAAGAAAGGAAAAATAAAAATATGAATTGGTGTTGATCCAAAACAGGTTAATTGAGGAATACCTGGAATCCTGAATGGTTCAAGTAATTTATTGCAAATATATTTACAATTAAAACTAATTCGGGTAACTTTTGACACATGTTGGTTGTATGTTGTGTAACAAAGGGTTAACATGACGGCTGTGATGTTCACTCTTTTGACAGAGCACCAGTGGACAGCGAGGACTATGGAAGAGAAGATGTGATGGCTTTGTGTGGAAAGCTGCTGATGCCAGCCTGTGTCCCTCATCAGTCTCTCCAGGCAGCACCCAGCTATCCTTCCATCTTGCAGATTAAAATACTTTGATATGTGAGTAATAACTAACTTGTGTCTAACATAGTATTGAATGTGGTTTAGTAAAGTATTTAAACATACCTCACATTGTACATGTACAGGACAATCAGACCTTGTTCAACAAAGATCATGAGACAATTGTTTTGTCTTTGAGGTACAGCCGCAGCAGAGAGTCTGAGTTTGAAGAAAGCACTAACATTTTATTTAGTGTTGTTTAATCAATCAATATGTACTGGTCTTGGATTTCCTCACTGGATTACAAAATGCTCGAATCTTATTGTACAGGGACATTATGCAGATTTAATCACCTGAAGATGAAAATATAGATTCAGCGATATGTACCATTTTAGTGGTATTGACCGAAGCTCCGCAGCTGTAGCGAGGCGCTGCTAATGAAAACTCAAGTGCTCAATTTGTTGGTTTTTCTTTTTTATTAAGAATTGACCAAGCATATCTTCCTCTTCGAAATCCCAGTTGTACTTCGCTAACATGCAGTGCCTGGGAGGGTGTGTTTGATTGTTCCCACAATAATACGCGTGTGTGCGCTTCAAAGGTCCATCATACAAGATTTAGGGAATCTATTGGCAGCTGCTGATAATAACATCCATCATTATGGTTTACTAATAGTTATCACTTCACTTCCTCCTTCAACACCTGGACACAGCAGGAACCTACGCCAGGATCCTGTTTGTGGACTTCAACTCTGCCTTCAACACAATCCATCAGGACCAACACCTCTCTCCATCAGGACCAGAACCTCTCTCCATCAGGACCAACACCTCTCTCCAGCAAGCAGAGATGTTCACAAGTCTTTTTTTGCAAGTCCAAGTCAAGTCTCAAGTCTTTGGTCACGAGTCCAAGTCAAGTCTCAAGTCTTTGGTCACGAGTCCAAGTCAAGTCTCAAGTCTTTGTGGGGTGAGACTTGATCAAGTCTCAAGTCTTTGGTCACGAGTCCAAGTCAAGTCTCAAGTCTCTAAAAAAATAAAAGTTGCATGTCTCTTCTGGTTGTAATAAGCATTCTATTGTCTGCTGCTATCCAGTCTGTTAAGAATACTGCACAGCTATATCTAAGAAATTCAAAGCATTTACTGAGTTATTATCACTCCTACTGTATATCTATTAGCATACAGTATCAGTACTGACTAGTTGTATGTTATATGATCACTTTAAACAGGCTATTGCAATGCAATATGAGGACAAACATCACACTTTAGCTAAATGCAAACAACTTATAAGCAAAACACTTCAGAATCAGAAATCAGTATCACAAATACAAAGCTAGTAGCAAGCTAAGTTAACGTTACATAGCTGATGCTGAGCTAAACATGTTTGCTAACCGTCCATATGCCTTAATGTGACTGACCTCTCCGGGTGAGTTTTCAAGTGCCTGATGAAATCCGACGTTGTTGCGCCAGCATCCTGATTTTGATATTGCAGACTTTGCAGTGTGCGCTCCTTTTGTTGGTGCCGCCAGCATTTTGTTAGAAGTGTTTGTAGTTGAACCTAATTACAAGCGGTACAGCCGCAGGTGTGCCGCCGGTCGCCATGGTGTTACTACGAGGTAGTAACAGAGGCGCGCACGTCTGCGTAATGAGCCCGGCTAAAATAACTGGACGGCCTACCTGCCTGTCAGCCTTCCATCTGGGCACAAACTTATCTCGTGCCCTCATTGGTCATGTGCGCGTTCGTGTGTGTTGGAGGAGGCGGGCTCTATAAGGAAGTAGCAGCCTCTAGCAGATTATCTCCGGTTGTGTATTTTCAAATTCTAGCGATCTCGAGCCGGTTTCTCTCAAATGTACCTACCCCACCTTTAATACGGCAACAATAGAAAACACAATGATTGTTCACGAGTCCCAACACACGAGTCCAAGTCGAGTCTGAAGTCTTTTGGTCACGAGTCCAAGTCAAGTCTGAAGTCTTTTGGTCACGAGTCCAAGTCAAGTCTGAAGTCTCTGTGTGTGCGACTTAAGTGCGACTCCGAGTCGCAGACTCGAGTCCCCATCTCTGCCATCAGGACCAGAACCTCTCTCCATCAGGACCAACACCTCTCTCCATCAGGACCAGAACCTCTCTCCATCAGGACCAGAACCCTCTCCATCGACCAAACCTCTCTCCATCAGGACCAAAACCTCTCTCCATCAGGACCAAACCTCTCTCCATCAGGACCAGAACCTGGATGTTGCCCCTCGTTTCTGTGATGTGATTGTGATGTGCTATATGTGACATGTACTGTATATAGTAACGTGTGTTGTTTATTGTTCTCTTTTATCCTCCTTTTTATTTTATTTTATATATTTTCTTATAACTAATGCTGTTGATATATCGTAATTTTAAGGGTGTCTATTACCATCTGGCGGGGGACAACGGCTGGAAATTAGCCATGTCGGCTAAAGCTGCTCCATTTACTGTTTTTGTGACAGTTCATCGATAGGGACTGTCCACAACACTATAAATAAATAAACTAAACTAAACTAACCTCTCTCCATCAGGACCAGAACCTCTCTCCATCAGGACCAGAACCTCTCTCCATCAGGACCAAAACCTCTCGCCACCTCAACAAGGCACGCCCCCCCCCAATGACACTAGGGCTGCACGATTTTTTGGAAAAAATCTAATTGCGATTTTTCTGACAAATATTGCAATTGCGACTCGAATTGCGATATTTTTCTTTAAGCGACCCAACGGAAGTTTATTGTAAAATGCGGCCATAACTCCGGCTAGGAAGGTCGTATCAACGTGCTCCCGTCTCTAGCACCCCCGCAGCCCGAGCTACGAGTGAAAGAACTAAACTTACATGAAACTTCCGTTGGGTTGCTTTAAAGTCAAGCTTCAGTTTAAGATTCACCCTGTGATAGAAACATGTGATGGAGCATTACTGACCTGACTCGGAAACCATCGTTCAGCCCTAACTGACACTTTACCTCAGCCACAACGCAGACTCTATGCATTACATAATGGAGATCACAGGATGGTAAATAATGCAATGTTTAAATATTGCTTACTGCACATATTTTATATTCTATAATTTATTGCATTCTATTTCGATGTAAATTACTGCTTTATTTTATTGCTATTTTATGATATTTTTGTGTGCTTAATATAGTTCACTATCGGTGTACTTTTAAAAAGAAATTATTTGTATGTACGACACCTAGTCAAATTCCTCGTACGTGTGAACCTACCTGGCAATAAACCGGTTTCTGATTCTGATCTGTTTGTCCTCTAGGTTGCACTGCCACGTCTACAGTAGCGCAGAATGGACAGAGGAAACATGATTGGGCCTCAAGTTTTTTGCAGCCAATATACATTCTCTTACAGACTTGGGATATGAGGGTGAGTGAACAAGCTATCCATTGGTTGGAATCTACATTGAATATTTAAGGACAATTTCTGTATATTAATTGCATTGCACTTTATTTCAGTTAAAGTATTTTTACTTTAATTTTATGGTTTTTGTTTGGCAGCCACTGCTGCCAGTCATTTGACGGTTTTTTTGCCCGTAGAAGTCTCCTTTGTGCCATGCTGATCTTCCACTTTTTTTTGTGGATTATAGTCTGAAAAGGCCTACAAACACTTCGGTTTTTGCCGCCGACGGGCGCAGGAGCAACAGCCTTTTTTTGTCAATGAACTATGGCCTGGATTAGGCAGTAACGACCATTTCGGTGTATCGCCGAGCGGACTTTTTGTTGGGTTTTGTTTGTTTTGTTTGTCTCGAAAATTGTGAATACACTTGAATAATGTATACAACCTGTCTTTGTTTATTTTGTAAATGTGTGCATATAGACTGTAGTAAATACACTATTTTGTGGAAAGAGCAGATTGTCCGTTTATCAGTAGGGATGCACGATATTGGTTTTTTGAAACCGATACCGATACCGATAACTTCCTGCTTCTCAAGACCGATACCGATACCGATAACCGATAATAATATAAAAAAATACGCCACTAATTATTTTAACGCGATTAACGCATGTGTATTTTTTTTCCTCGGCCGCCCCGTAGTTTCAGAGCGCATCGAGTTTAAAATACCATCTTCAAGCTGATGCTAACAGCCCCGCTCCTGCCGCCCGCTTGTGGCAGACCACACTTCCACGCTCACCGGCAGGCACCGACTGGCCATCTGGAGGACCGGGAGGGTGTGTGTACGTGTGGTCCTTTATATATACAGTCTGTGGTCCGAGCGAGCAAGAGAGATACCTTACGTGCATTGTTGTTGTTAGCATCTGGTGCTAGCTAGCTGCGCTAACGGATATAAGGAGCTGTTTAAATGAAAACAGAGGAGCGCTCTATCCACACAACTGCGCCGAGCACTTGAATTTATGCAGGAAGCAGACAGCGGGACATTGTACGAAAAGTCAGCACACTCAGCAACATGATTGCAGCGTCCAGGCAGCTCCGGTTCGAGCATATGCCTTGAGTAGCACATAGCTCCAACGCGCGCGCGCAGACACACACACACACACACGCTGTGCTGTATTGTATTATTGTCTTCGTACGCTTTTAACACACCATCGTAGCGATGGCGATGTTTCAGGTGACTGATCAGGTTCAAAGTATTAGGGAGCGCTGGATTTGTGAAGAACTCCCCTCTTCCTAAACCACTAACACCACAGTACTGGCAAAACGGGAGGAGCCGAGTGTAAAAACAAGCGCCCCTCATCCCAATCCACCCACACCGCAGTATTTTTTCTTTTTTTTTACCCAAAAAATATATTGTATATTATCGGGGCTATTAATACTGTTATCGGTTTATCGGGATGACGTCATAATTCCTAATATCGGACCGATAATTATCGGGCCGATAATTATCGTGCATCCCTATTTATCAGTTCTGTTTACCTTTATAATATTATTTCATCCACGAACCCTTGTGTGTTTAATTAACACAACTATTTTAGATAGTTGATCGTTACAACTTCATTATGAATACATACAATAATTGAGTACCTAGATATTATGAGGGTAAAACAAGATATTAACATTCTAATAACAGTATTTTAGGGACTTTTTAAAGTTTTTCCAAAATGTTCAAAATAACATGTTCTTTTCCTCAGATGGGGTTTACAAAACGAGGACACTGCCAACAAGTCTTACCTGATGGCTATGCAAGATCACCATGAAGACATCAATGTTGCAGCATCAGGGCTCATCCTCAACCCAGAGCTGCCATGGATTGGTGCATCCCCAGATGGTGTCGTGACCTGAGCTTGCCAGGAGCCTGGCATTTTGAAATGAAGTGTCCTTTCAGACCGCAGTCTACTTGAATGCACCAAAGACTCACGGTTCTGCCTGACCGTCCCTGAGGGAGGTGTGATAAGCCTAAAGCTGAATCACAGCTAGATGTATCAAGTGCAGGCACAAATGTGTGTCGCAGAGGTAATGTTCTGTGATTGTGTTGTGTGGACACCTCAAGAACTTTTTAAACATCATGTTTGATGGCGCATTTTTTGATGTTGCCCATTCAAAGGTGGTAAACTTCATTAGAACGGGGATACTACCAGAGTTGTTGGGTAAATGGTTTACTGTGCCACGCTTCTCCCCCACTGCAACCTCTGACAAAACATCTGAGGGACATTAAGAAGCTGACACTAAATAAGCTCACTGGTCTTTTTCTTTTGTCTTCATGGTCAGGTTTTTGTGTACCCATTAAGCTTACATATTCATACACTGTAGATTGTGCAATACATACATCTAATACTTGCAGATGCATTGTAGTAAAAGTAGGAGTATTTAAAAAACCTCAAGGAACAAATACTTTGAAAAAGTGATGTTTATTAGTTCAAGACTGGACATTTTAAGGTATTAATTGTAAAGATAATAGAGAGAAGATCCAACATACATAGAAGAGGGAATACACAATAAGCATTTTGTTTCATTTAGCTGACGCTTTTATCAAAAGCGACTTACAAATAGTATCTATCTATTCTGTGGGTACCACAGATGGGCAGACATTACAAAGAACAGCAAACTGTTACCATCTTGTCAAGGGAAGTAGGTTGTCCTTGAGTGGCTGCTTGGCAAAGAGACAGCGGGATGGTGCTCTGAAGGATGGTGTATTTGTTCCTGACCAGGCCAATGACTCTTTCCACATGGATCCTGTCGGCAGCGAGTCCCCTTGTGGATTCAAGTTCCAGTGGATGCAGTTGCTGCTTGCCTTTGGTGAATGCTGGTATTTTCAACTGCATTATACAGTCCCACAGTGTCTTTCACATTGAAGCCTCTATCAGCAAGAACAACATCTCCTGGTGATAATTTCTCAAGATATGAGCAGTTTTGACACAAAGGATGTCACACCCTGTGGTGTTATAGAAATGAGATATTGTAGTATTGTGGTGCTTGTAATAGGACGTATGTTTGTGCAAGTGCCCTTAAATTATTTGGCTTCTCTGCAAAAATGTAAAAACAGTCAATGATGGAAGTGCAGTTGCTAAAATTATCCCTGAAACACATGGGCAGACTAACCTGAACTTGATCTTTTGAGGGCCAAAATATAAGTGGTGACAGTCTGACATACATGACATCTAAAGTATTGTTGAACATTCTGACAACACTGCTCTTAGACATATGAAAAAGTAACTAAAAAATATAAAGGTAAGTTAAGCCTCATTCTCAATGTTAATAAAAAGCTATGAAAGGGAGTCAGTCTTGGACCGGCTTTCACAAGACCAGACAGGAAGCCAAAAACAACCATCATTTTAGCATAGCTTTGTAGGCCTGTTAGTTCCTGTACCATCTCATCATTTCCTTTGAAGGCTTCTTCATTGAAAGACAGCACATTAACTTTGTCCTTAAGACAATTAACCTCAGCTCTTAATCGTGCACACTCATTTGTCAATACCTTGACTGTAGCTTGGCAGGCTGCATTTGAGCATGGCTCCACACAACCCAGTCTCACGGCATTTCATGTTCACCAACACGATTTTTAATCTATTGATTCGTGTTCACCATCACGATTTGCCCCTTTTTTTCGTGTTGCACAGCACGATTTTAAAAGCAATGTATTTCTACTGGTAACGTGTTTCGTGCCTGCAGGCTGCAGCACGTCTTTTTCTCCGGTCGGGTCGTGGAAGACCGGAAGCTGTGTGGTTCATAAAAACTTGTTCTTACTCAATATCAAGCCACAGTTATTACTTTTATTTTAAATCGTATAATATCGGACTTTTGTTGCCGTCTGTGAGGAAAATAAATGGGGCTCAGAGCCTCAGGATACTGAAATCTGCATTTTTAAATATTTTTTCCCTTCTAATTTGTTATTCTTTTCAAAATAACACACTGTTATTTACTCACCAATAACACACAATTATCCTTGCTTTTATTTATTGGTTTATTTCCATAATCTCGTGCTTTTTTGGCGTCCGTCAGGAATTGAATTGAAAAATAACCGGAAACAAGTGACATTGTGAGATGAGGCCCCCCCCCCGACAGGAGTGAAAAGAAAAATGTTGGAAACAAAGTAGGCTACTTTGCAAATATAATTCCTGTTTATTATTATTATCAACACAGTTACTTTTGTATACAGTGAGGTAAATGGTAAATGTGCATGTATGTCGTTCAGTATGCGTTTACAGGTGACTGCATTTCCTGCCAACTACTAGCCTCAAAAAGATTAAAATATAATTAATGCAAATAAATTACTTCTACTAATAATAGTAATCATAATCAATTCAATAATATAAACACTATATTATTTTATTATAATATAGTTGTAATATAGTCAAGATAAAACATGCTTATGACATATGACATATCTGATATTTCTTAAATCTGTATTCAAATGTAGTTCCCTCTGTCAGCAATGTATCAACAACTACACACACATTTCTATCAGTATTTCTCTGTGTTGTGGTTGTGGCAATTTGACTTATACAACATTCGCAAGTTGTACATTTGACTCATACAATAACCCACCTTCGAGTGATGCTCTTGTTTCTTCATGTTTTGTGCGCCGGACTGAAACTGTCTTTTCACCGACATCTCTTCACCTGCACTAGTGGCCGTATCAAAGCAGTGATTGGTCAGATGTGGATTCATTGCAACAGTGTCGGGTTACAGACGTGCTCCCCTTGTCACCTCTCACTCTCGTGGGGGGTGCACGGAGAACTGCACATAGCAGCTGAGGCCCTCTGGGCGGGGCCCCATGCAGTCTGCGTGTTTGGCCTGTAGGGGGGGGGGCCCTGTATTTACACCATAACGGTGCACAGCTGATATAAAAGGACTTGTAGTTTTGAAAGATATTATTGATTTTCTTTGAATATAAGAATGTAAATACTGAGTCTGAAATAGTATAGCAATATGCTGTAAAATTATGTGAAAGCATGAATAAAACTACACATCTTCAGATGTTGTACATACATAAGTGTCCTACACTAATAATACAAAGTTATTATGGCTGTGTGTACCTTGTGTGCACCACCTAGTGGTTAAAGCACGTTATTGAATTATTGTTTTTATGTGTTATATTCGATTAAAAAAATATTAAGAGTACATACTTTCATAGGGGGAAAGTAGAAGGACTGTGATAGAAATATAGAATATAAAAAATCAAGAAGATACTATAAGTGATCTCTACAATAAAACAGTTTAGTGCAGGATGTAAAAAGGTATTAATAGGAGGAGGTGCAACAGAAAAACGAATTAACCTTTATTTAAACATTAAATAACACTTTAGGTTAAGGTCTTCTTTTAAATAAGAAAAAAACTTTGGGGGTATCTATCTACAGATAAATATTAAGCCTGACAAAGTACTTAACGTCTAATATATTGCTTTCCTGCAATGTTAACTATGTTGAAACACTTATTTTAACTGATATTATACATATGAATTATACTTTTATGTATGTAGATAGTATAAGAAATGTGCAGAATATGACAGTTTAATGGTGGAGGTACACACAATCAATCAATCAATCAACAACTTTATTAATCCCGCAAGAGGCAATTGGTTATGAGCAGCAGCTTATGTCATGTACACAGGCAAGAACATACAAGAAGAAAACACACAGACACACCCGGGAGCACAGATGTGGATAATTATAATAATACACTATAAATAGTTCAAAGCATCACAATAATAAATAAATAAATAAATAATCAAGTTAAAAGCCTTTTCAAGAATTTAAAAGTTTGAGTGCAGAAGGGATGAAGGATTTAGAAAAGCGATTAGTCCTTTGAGCAGGTAGAGCATATCTACGCCCTGAAGGCAACAGACGAAATTCATGTGAGAGTACATGACCTGGAGAGTTCAGAATGCTCTCTGCTTTCCGCAGAATCTGTTGGTTACAGAAGGAATTTCAGTCTCTCGCTGATGATCTTGGAGCAGGTTTTAACAATGCTGTTCAGGCTGTTCCTGTCTTTGAGCGTGAGGCTATGGAACCAGCAGATAAAATAAAAACAAATAAGGCTCTCAATGAATGTTTGGTAAATACGACAAAGAATGAAAGGCCTGACAGAGAAAGAGTTCAGTTTGCGAAGAAGGTGCATTCTCTGTTGACCCCGCTTCACAATACACTCAGTATTCACATCAAATTTGAGGTGGTCATCGAAAATGGTGCCCAAGTATTTGTATGATGTGACAATTTCTACCTTGTCATTGTGTATGATGCACTCCTTAGGAAAATCCTTGTGACGTCTAAAATAAATGATCAGTTCCTGGGTTTTAGAGACATTTAAATCCAGAAAACTGTCATCGCACCAGGAAATAAAATCGGCAAGAGCACACTCGTGGCCTGATTCTGAGCCGCTAAGGAGGGACAAGAGGGCGGTATCATCAGATAATTTAACCAAGTAGCTGTTGTCTTGCATGCTCCTGCATTTATCAGTGTACATTATAAAACATATATACACACATATTGATAGATGTCTTAATGCATTGTTGAGGAACCTGTGACCCAAGTTTTTCATTCATTGAATAACTACACCGTAGTAGCGTATGATATATAAACCTTTAAAAATCTTGAAATCTTGAAAGGGACGTGCAAAATAGCCATAATATACAGTCTTTAAGTAACTATTAGTAGAGAATAACAAGTAATGAATATACTTTATAGAGATCTGCAGATACATGTTTAGTCTTCTCAAGCACCAACTATCAAATATCTCTCCTGATTGTTGGCACTTGACAATCACCTTACCTGAATTTTACTCAGGTGTAACTAAAGTCTGATTTAAGGGTTGTTTATATTTCACATCATTAATCAGAATCTGCAAAGTAACTCAAATAAGTGTCGTGGAGTAAAAATACCAGGTTAACCTCTGAATTGTCGTGGAGTAGAATTACAAGTAGCAATGAGCTGTCATGTGGGTATATATTAATGCTGCGCATTATGGACACAAGTGATTTTCACCCATTTATTAATTATATGTTTTACATTTGATAACACCAATGTGTTTAATAATGGCAACTTCTAACTGTGGGAAAAACGAAAACCGTCAGTAGAGACGTCCTATAGATCATTTTGCGAAACACAATAGCCAGCATGTGTAGTTCTGGGGGGGTGTTCGATTCCAGTTTTGGATAGTCTGGCGTGGTTTCGTTCCATTTCACACAGCTGTTTGACGCTCTGCGTAACCTTACGGGAACTGTAGTCCTAAACGATAGCTGGGGATTATGGGTAGTAGTAGTCTTCGGCCATCCTAAACTCAGAAATGTTGACAATCGCAATGATGCTCGAAATGTCCCTTATAGGCCTACGTCTGTTTCCGGTTATTTTTATTTTGAAATTCAGTTCCTGACGGACACCAAAAAAGCCCGAGATTATGGAATTAAACCAATAAATAAAAGCAAGGATAATTGTGTGTTATTGGTGAGTAAATAACAGTGTGTTATTTTGAAAAGAATAACAAATTAGAAGGAAGAAATATTTAAAAATACAGATTTCAGTATCCTGAGGCTCTGAGCCCCATTTATTTTCCTCACAGACGGCAACAAAAGTCTGAAATTATACGATTTAAAATAAAAGTAATAACTGTGGCTTGATATTGAGTAAGAACATGTTTTTATGAACCACACAGCTTCCGGTCTTCCACGAGCCGACCGGAGAAAAAGACGTGCTGCAGCCTGCAGGCACGAAACACGTTACCAGTAGAAATACATTGCTTTTAAAAAAAGAGGAAAATCGTGTTGGTGAACACGAATCAATAGATTAAAAATCATGTTGGTGAACACGAAATGCCGTGAGACTGGGTTGCTCCACAATACCTGAGCTAAGAATGGCCTGAGAGTAACTGTGGTCATCTTTCACACATTCTACCTGTTCAACTAAGGTGATGTCAAGCCCAGTGGCATCACTGGTGCTGGAAGGTGCCACAGTCTCATGGTCACTATCAGGAACCAAAGTCTCAGTCCGTATCCTTTTCATCTGCTGAGTATGCTCAAATCTGCTGGTGTCCAGCTGACGTGTGCGCAAACAGGCTGGGGATGTAATCAGGGCTCATGGAGTTGTCATTTTTTCTTCCTAAGCAGACGTAGGCACACATGGTAGAATATGAATCTGTCGGGGTTTCCGTTAGCCGGTAATTACCGGTTTTTAGCTGGTACAATTTATTAAAAACCGGTAAATTCAAAACCTGACGGTCAACATGTCTGGTAATAATTAGGGAGGCTCCGATCGATCGGCCGCCGGTCATTATCGGCCGATATTCACTCTTAATAGTTTGATCGGTGCTCTCTATAAAGGCCGATCAGGAGAGCTGGATCTGATCGATATGGACATAAACGCGAGTGAAGTGTAACCGGACGCGAGAGAGAGATCAGATCAGCTGCTGAGTCAGACGGAGACACGCTGCTCTGCAGGAGCACCTGAAGCCCCGCCCTCTGTTTAGCGGGCTGCAGGAGCTGCTTGAGAAACTGACGGGCTGTCAGGAGAGAGAGGGAGGGAGAGAGAGAGAGGGAGAGGGAGGGAGAGAGAGAGAGAGGGAGGGAGAGGGGAAAAGAGAGGATCCGTTTCTCCCGTGTTATTATTCAAATGTGATGTAAACTTCTGAATAATGTACATTATCTATTACAAGTAGTTTGTTTGAATGTAATAATTATGTTTGTTGTTTGCGGAATCATTTATTAAAAATGAATCTGCATTTTTCGATCTGTTACGATTATAAACTGAAGTAATATAAAAATGAGCCCGTGAACCGAGTTTTAAACTGAAGCATATCTGCTCATAGTCCGGTAATTACCTGCTAACGGAAACTCTGCTACACAACTCTTATTATTATTGAAATATGACCGGTAAGTTTCAAATTAGTCCGGTAAAATAAATTCTTTCCGGACATTTGACCGGCGAGAAAAAATCCTAGCGGAAACCCTGGAATGTGTATAGGCCTCCTACTAAGATAACGACAAGAAGTGTTACAATCCTTAACTTAAGTAAACGTAGCAATAATACATGTAATATAAATACCCAAGTAATTTAAGGCATGCACTCAATAATATTGAGAACGGCAATTTCTTTCTCAGTTTTCTGCCAGAAATGTGTCTTTTATTCAAATTCAGTCGGTTTCAAGTGTAAAGGAACACAGAGCCGTCCTTTCAAAACTGGGAATATTTTACTCGTGCTATGTTACCATTACACTGCTAACGGTAAATATTATTCGGCAACTGAATTATCTATGTTGAAGTATTTTGAAAACGTTTTTCTGACAAAAGAAGCTAAAAGATAACAATAAGTGAAGAGTTTACCGGAAACAAAGTGTTGACTGCACAATCTGGAGTTAGATGTCGGCTGCCAGTGGTCCCTTCTGGTGGCAGCCAGCCATTTATTACGACGGTCTAAGTCTTTGGGGATCGATACAAACTGTAGTCCGGGGTTCCTCTGGCGACTATTGTCACAGCCCACAGCACAACAAATCTCAGGCATATCCACAAACTTTATTATTCACGAAGTGTCTTTCTCTGTTGCTTCCTCCGTGTTCTCTGGCTGTGACCGGACACCAAAATGGCGGTGCTAGAATACAGTGACGTCACGTGGTACCCATGAATATATTAAATGTTAGCACCTCCATTGGACTCCTTTGTTTAGTTCTGGGAACCAGTGAAATCACTATGGAACACTCACGCTTCTATTGGCAAGCACTCCAGCAGATACGTGATAAGCTAAGGGGCGGGATATCTCTAAACAGTTGACCAATCACAACAGAGCCAGCTCGCTAACCAATGGGAGCAGACTGGGCTCTGGTTTTAGTCAGAGGGTGAAAAGAGGTGCTGCAGTACAGGCAGTATGAGAACAATAAAGAGCTTTTTGAACATTAAAGCATGGAGACATGTCCCAGTAGAGACACTACATACTAATATACACCTGAACATCAGCAGGAGAGGACTCTTTAAAGTAGAGACACTACATACTGATATGCACCTGATCATCAGCAGGAGAGGACTCTTTAAAGTAGAGACACTACATACTGATATACACCTGAACATCAGCAGGAGAGGACTCTCTAAAGTAAGGACACTACATACCGATATACATCTGAACATCAGCAGGAGAGGACTCTTTAAAGTAGAGACACTACATACTGATATACACCTGAACATCAGCAGGAGAGGACTCTTTAAAGTAGAGACACTACATACTGATATACACCTGAACATCAGCAGGAGAGGACTCTTTAAAGTAGGGACACTACATACTGATATACACCTGAACATCAGCAGGAGAGGACTCTTTAAAGTAGAGACACTACATACCATCAGTTGAACATCAGCAGGAGAGGACTCTTTAAAGTAGAGACACTACATACTGATATACACCTGAACATCAGCAGGAGAGGACTCTTTAAAGTAGAGCCACTACATACTGATATACACCTGAACATCAGCAGGAGAGGACTCTTTAAAGTAGAGACACTACATACCATCAGTTGAACATCAGCAGGAGAGGACTCTTTAAAGTAGAGACACTACATACTGATATACACCTGAACATCAGCAGGAGAGGACTCTTTAAAGTAGAGACACTACATACTGATATACACCTGAACATCAGCAGGAGATGACTCTTTAAAGTAGAGACACTACATACTGATATACACCTGAACATCAGCAGGAGAGGACTCTTTAAAGTAGAGCCACTACATACTGATATACACCTGAACATCAGCAGGAGAGGACTCTTTAAAGTAGAGACACTACATACCATCAGTTGAACATCAGCAGGAGAGGACTCTTTAAAGTAGAGACACTACATACTGATATACACCTGAACATCAGCAGGAGAGGACTCTTTAAAGTAGAGACACTACATACTGATATACACCTGAACATCAGCAGGAGATGACTCTTTAAAGTAGAGACACTACATACTGATATACACCTGAACATCAGCAGGAGAGAACTCTTTAAAGTAGAGACACTACATACTGATATACACCTGAACATCAGCAGGAGAGGACTCTTTAAAGTAGAGACACTACATACTGATATACACCTGAACATCAGCAGGAGATGACTCTTTAAAGTAGAGACACTACATACTGATATGCACCTGAACATCAGCAGGAGAGGACTCTTTAAAGTAGAGACACTACATACTGATATACACCTGAACATCAGCAGGAGAGGACACTTTAAAGTAGAGACACTACATACTGATATACACCTGAACATCAGCAGGAGAGAACTCTTTAAAGTAGAGACACTACATACTGATATACTAAATACTGATATACACCTGGCTTAATATTTATCTGTAGATACCCCCAAAGCTTTTTTCTTATTTGAAAGAAGACCTTAACCTAAAGTATTCTTTAATGTGTTAATAAAGGTTAATTAGTTTGTCTGTTTTGCACATCCTCATATTAATATCTTTGTACATCCGGCACTGGACCCTTTTATTGTAGAGATCACTTACAGTATCTTCTTGATTTTTTATATTCTATATTTCTATCATTGACCTTCTACTTTCCCCCTATGAAAGTATGTATTCTTAATATTTTTTTCATCAAATAACATTATTTAACAAAATTAACATTATTCAAAATAATTATTCAATAACGTGCTTTAACCACTAGGCGGTGCACACAAGGTACAAACAGCATACCAATAATAACTTTGTATTATTAGTGTAGGACACTTAGGTATGTATAACATCTGAAGATATTTAGTTTTATTCATGTTTTTACATAATTTTACAGGATATTGCTATACTATTTCTGGCATGTAATTTACGTTAGAATAAATCAAATGGTTTTGAATAATAGATGAGAGTAAAATCTACGTCACTTTACAGCCCCGCCCAGTTTTGGGGAAACCAACGCTGTCATTTGATCCAGCCTGAAGCCACAGAGATCTTCTGTTCTCTCCTTTCTTCTTGGAAGTACAGAAACACGCAACTCTGGATTTGTTTTAATGTTTGAGGTGCAATAAACGACACAGCAGCTTTGTGGCATGTTAAAACTATTATTTTCTGCCTCGCTCATGAGAGTAACAGCTGGCGAAATTACAGCCTCGCCTACTGATTTTAATTTAATCATATATCGAGCCCGATTCTCGATTTCAAACGTGTGCTCTAAAAGGATATTTATAAACGACTATTATCATTATTATAAGCAAGATATTAAATGGCAAAGATATGTAGAAAATAAACGTATTTAAGATACGTTCATAACAAACGTAACGTGGGAAAAATATGTTTCTAGAAGATATGTAGAAAATAAACATATTTAAGATACGTTTCTAGCTAAACGTGTATTTTGTATAAATGTATGTTTCATCCAATCATAAAGCTTGTTGACTTATCACAAGGTTTGTCAAAGCGGACAGGCGTCGTCACAACAATAGCTGGGAATTGTGGGTGGTGTAGTCTCTTTGGTGCTCCACATTTCAGAGAAAACAAGTTGTTTCTCAGAATTGAAGGGGGAAAACACAAAAGCAATTAAACCTATCAATGTCGTTTGATTAACAAGGATAATCTGGTGTTATTGAGTTGATGAGTAGTGGAGATATCACTGTCAAATCAATCGACAGTAAGGAGAATACTTAATACTTCCGGGTGTACAATTACATGACGTTACATGACATTACATAGCATTTAGCTGACGCTTTTATCCAAAGCGACGTACAATAAGTGCGTTCGACCAACAAGATACAAGCTTGAAGAAAACAGAATCATAAAGTACATCAGGCTTCATAGAGCAAAAACGTTTCAAGTGCTACCCAACTGGCTTTAGATAAGCCAGCCCTTTATTCGTATATAAGTGCTTTGTTAATAGTTCTATCGCTCGAAGTGGAGTCGAAAGAGATGAGTTTTCAGTCTACGCCGGAAGATGTGTAAGCTATCTGCTGTCCTGATTTCAATGGGGAGCTCGTTCCACCATATTGGAGCCAGGATAGCAAACCCACGTGTTTTTGCTGATGGGAACTTGGGTCCCCCTCGCAGTGAGTGTGCAGCGAGTCGTTTGGTTGATGCAGAGCGGAGTGCACGTGCTGGGGTGTACAGTTTAACCATGTCCTGGATGTAGGAAGGGCCAGATTCATTCACAGCATGGTACGCAAGCACCAGGGTCTTGAAGTGGATTCTAGCAGTTACCGGAAGCCAGTGAAGGGAGCGGAGGAGCGGCGTGGTGTGGGAACATTTAGGAAGGTTGAAGACAGTTTGTTATCTAGGATCACACCCAGATTCCTTGCAGTCTGAGTCGGGGAAACAACAGAGGTGCCGATGTTGATTGTTAGGTCAAGAGTGGGACAATCTTTTCCGGAAGGAAAAGCAGTTCAGTCTTGTCAAGGTTGAGCTTGAGGTGGTGAGTAGACATCCACCGAGAGATGTCTGCTTGACAAGCAGAGATGCGTGCGATGACCTGGGTCTCTGAGCGGGTAAAGGACAGAATTCATTGGGTGTCGTCAGCGTAGCAGTGGTATGAAAAACCATGCGGGCTAATGACTGATCCGAGCGAGTTTGTGTACAAGGAGAAGAGGAGGGGACCAAGAACAGAGCCCTGAGGGACCCCTGTAGTTAATTGACAAGGGTCGGACTCGGACCCTCTCCAAGTGACCCTGTAGGTGCGGTCTTTGAGGTATGAGGGGAGGAGGGAAAGTGCAGAGCCTGAAACTCCAAGTTCTTGGAGAGTGCGAAGGAGGATCTGATGGTTCACCGTGTCGAATGCAGCAGACAGGTCCAAAAGGATGATGACAGAGGAGAGGGAGGCTGCTTTAGCAGTGTGCAGTTCCTCAGAGACAGAGAGGAGAGCAGTTTCTGTTGAGTGACCTGCCTTGAAACCAGACTGGTGCGGATCCAGAAGGTTGTTCTGATGGAGATGACAGGAGAGTTGTTTAAAGACAGCACCTTCAAGTGTTTTAGACAGGAACAGGAGGAGAGAGACAGGCCTGTAGTTTATAACATCAGACGGGTTGAGAGTGGGTTTCTTTAGGAGAGGGTTTACTCTTGCCTCCTTGAGACTGTTTGGAAAGTGACTAGAAGTGAGAGAAGTGTTGATGAAATGGGAGAGAAAAGGTAGAATATCAGGAGCGATAGTCTGAAGGAGGTTTGAGGGAATAGGGTCCAGAGGACAGGTGGTAGGACGGGCAGAGGTAATGAGGGTCAGAACCTCACTTGGCGAGAGAGTGGAAAAGTAGGTCAGTGTGTGGGTGGAAGGAGGATCTGGTGACCCAGCGGTGAGTAAAGGTGAGTCAGAAAAAGAAGAGCGAATATCATCAACCTTTTTTTCAAAGTGGTTAACAAAGTTGCTTGACAGAAGGGAGGAGGGGGAAGGGGCCTTGGGGGGATCCAAGAGGGTGGAGAAAATGGAAAATAGTTTTTTGGGATTGGAATGGGAAGATTGGATCTTATCTTGAAAGAAAGTGCTTTTTGCCTGAGAGATGGAAGCAGAGGAAGAGGAGAGGAGAGCCTGATAGGTTAGGAGGTCGTCATGGTGTTTGGATTTCCGCCATTTCCGCTCTGCTGCCCGAAGGATGGTTCTATTAGCACGCAGTGCGTCATTTAGCCAGGGGGCAGGAGGGGACTGACGAGCCTGCCGAGATGTGAGAGGACAGAGAGAGTCCAGAGAGGATGAGAGAGTAGAGAGGAGAGTTTCTGCAGCAGAGTTTGGAGGCAGGAGTTGGAACGAGTCAGAGGTTGAAGTCTCCGAGAAGTACAGCGGGAGGGCCAGTCCCAATTGCACGCCACGGGACCCTGACCAAGCGTCGCTCCTGGACGTTTAGGGAGTGAGAGTGTGTTGAGGAGACAGGTGCAGAGCACACAGACCTGCTGCTGCATACAGATGTTAGATGGCTAAGCAGAGGAACATTTTTGGCGAGATTCACTGAGCTGTTGCCTGAAATCAAAGACTTTCTGAAGCTTTCAAAACATGCAGAATATTCAAAACTAGATGACCACGAGTGGCTTTTGGATTTATCGTTCCTTACATATCTCACTGGCCTGCTCAATGAGCTTAATTCAGAGCTGCAGGGTAAGGATACAAACGTAACTAACATGATCAGTTCAGTGAACACCTTTAAGCAAGCTAAAACTGCTGTTCAGTAGGCTGCAGCGCTGTGACCTGCACAACTTTCCTCACATGCAGGTAGAACTTCAACGTCAGAGCAAAGACGTCAAGCAGATTGACAGTACACGGTATGAAGAACAAGTTCAGAGCATCTTGACTGAATTTGAGAGGCGTTTTACTGACTTTTCATCCATTGAACTCATTGCCTGCTATCTGTGTGTTCCATTTGGTGGAAGTATGGATGTGGATGAGATTGTCTCCAAAGGTCACAGTTCGACCTGGATAGCTCTGCTGTTGAGAATGAGATGCTCACACTCTCAAATGATATTGACATAAAATCCAGCACAACACCTGGCACCAGTGGACATTTCTGGAACCTGCTGTTGGAACAAAAATATCCCAACCTCAGAAGATGTGCCTTGAACTTGACTGCACTTTTTGGGTCCACCTATTTGTGCGAGTCTGCATTCTCTCACATGAAGATCATCAAATCCAAGTAATAATAATAATAATAGTTTTATTTTCTTAGCGCTTTTACAGGTGCTCAAAGATGCTTTACAGATATAGTGAAAAGAAAAGAACAACAAATAAATATATATATAGTGAAAGTTAGAATAGTCAAAAAGTCAAATAATACGAAAAACAATCACACATTAAAAGCCAGATTGAAGAGGGGAGTTTTTGTAAGTTTTTTGAAGGTGGTGAGGTCAGTGCAGTCTCTGATGGGTTGTGGGAGTGAGTTCCAGAGGGAGGGGGCAGCGACAGAGAAGGCTCTGTCCCCCCCAGGTCCGGTGATTGATGTGGGTGGGGATGGACAGGAGGTTGGCTTCTGATGAGCGGAGGCAGCGGGAAGGGGTGTGGTGGTGCAGCAGGTCTGTGAGGTAGGGAAGGGGTGTGGTGGTGCAGCAGGTGTGTGAGATAGGGGGGGGCCTGATTGTTGAGGGCTTTGTAAGTAATCATTCTTTGGCGGACGGGGAGCCAGTGGAGGTTCTGGAGGACGGGAGTGATGTGGTCTCGGGAGCGGGTGAGGAGGCGGGCAGCAGAGTTCTGGATATGTTGGAGTTTATTGAGGAGGTTGGATGGTACGCCGTAGAGGATGCTATTGCACGGGCAATGTTTTTGAGGTGGAAAAAGGCGGTCCTGGTGATGTGATTGATGTGGTGGTTGACTTTGAGCTGACTGTCGAAGATGACTCCGAGGTTGCGGATGTGAGATAGAGTGTGGCTGTCAATGGTGAAGTTGAAATTCTGGATGGCTTTGGTACAGGATGGAATCAGTATCGGCCGATACCGATCGCCGATCCGATCGAGTGGGCGGGGCCTAAATGGAAGATTTAAACATTGTGAAAGAAACTTCTGATCAGCAAAGTGATGAAAGAATGGAAAACTGGAAACTGCTTAATCATCCACCGAAGTTTATTGAGAGTCTCACGGCCGTGAGCGTTCACAAGATATCCTACACGACTTTCATTATGAAGAGACCCAGTCAACACTAAACAATATACAGAAACACAGCGCAGATCTACACAGAGAATATAGGAGTGGCGTATAGGAGTGGCATATAGGAGTGGCGTATATTCGCGCGCTTTCCATCCTAATCGATACCAGACATGTTAAAGACAAAGGACTGGTCTGTTAAAGCCATCTGCGCAAGGTCCACACTTCCCCCACAGGAAAGCAGGGCCTCTTGACCTGTGCCCTGTTTAAATTACAAACAGGACACATAGGAAAACACTACAATTCTCCCAGGCACAGATCTCATTCAATTATGTCCTTCACAGATCCTTCCTTTTATCAATTTATTGATAACCAATTAACATTAGTCTAAGAATATTTCAGTCACTTCAGTTGTGTGGGTTCCCATTTCATTCATTACATCAAAAGCAGAATAAGATTGAAACAGTCAATCACAATGGTCAAAAAGCACAATAATAACACACATGCAATACAAAAATATAATAGTAAAATATATGTTTAAAAAACAAGATCTTTTATCATTTATCACCCAGTTAATCTCATTCATCAAACACAAATTCAAAATCAGCTTACATTTTAAAGATTTACTTCAAGGCAATTACTTATTAAAAAACAATTAGAATTTAGGATTATAAGAAATCCAATTGAGGTATAAAATCAGAATCATAAGAGATCCAGTTAAGATTCCCAGTTAAGGTATACATTCACAGTGATGAATCGATCAATCTGTAATCTGTAAAGGTACAGTGTCCTCTATCTTTAACATTACTTTACGTTTACTTCAATACACTTATTCAAGAGTAAAGCACTTTACTACATACATTTTATTCAAATATATTTGTTCAAAATCTGAAAAGGAAGAATCAGACATTTTATTGTAACAACCTGAGGAAGGAAAAATCCAAAACATCTGTTCTTTATTCAAGGAAAATCAAAACATCTATTCTTTATTCTGAGTGTCAACTTTAATCAATTTATCAATCGCTGAAAGGAGGTACCCATGGTACAGGAACTGCGATGGAGACCCATGGATCTGGGAGGTCAGCGTCGTACATCAACATTGTGTCATTTACAGTAGAATACCCCACTAGCCTCTGTGGGGCCTGGAGGGCAGTCTTGGCAACCCTCCGTATGGCTAATTTAACTACAGTGATCAAACAAATCACTAGGATTAGCACAACAACCACACTGAAACAGTAACAACAAATTTAACAAACCCCGCTCCCCAGGATCCAAGGGTTCCACTTAACTCCCCAAATGTAAACCCATGAGTTTCATGCAATTCTTTTACCCCGTTAGCCGTATCATGAATCATATCCATAACTTCCGGTGTGGCATCAGAGACAAAGGAACAGCACTCCGCACCAATTACTTTACATGCGCCCCCCTGGGAAGCTAAGAGGAGGTCCAGCGCCATGCGATTCTTTATGTTCAGCTAACATTGCTGTGTTAGATACATTTAGATGATTTTCCACTACTATGGATAATGCCATGATTTCCTGCTGACTAACATAAATGCCGTACCAAGGCACAAATAGGCTCGCTAGCTGTTGTCTTTTTGTAATGGACCTGCTGTTCCTGTGTAGAGAGGGAAGTATCGCTGCAATCTCATTTGCCTGTACTTTACGGATTAAAGGAATTTGGTAGGCTAGATAGCAGGTGCCATACAAAACGTCATACGGCACACAGCCATAGACCCGGTCCCCACAAACGAAGTAAACTCTCTGTGGGAGGGGAATTCTGGCTAATTGTACCCTCACTATGGTACTACAGTCGCTGTGTCCCACATCTGGAGAGGTGTGAGATCCTGCTTCATTCTGGAAACAGATGGACACATTCTTCCATTCATGTACTACAATTGGGGGAACATATATTGAACAGTCACTTGTAGGGGGATTGCCTAGGGGTATTGGTTGCGTACAATCATGTATTTTAACCTCAACGGAGTCCACTGTTCTGGAGCCAAACCAGGGTACCACTGTCACTAAAGCTTCAGCCAATAAAGATGCCATGTGCGGTTGTTTTGTGCATGTTGGACAATTTGTTTGTACCAGAGCTAACTAGAATCTGTATTCAAAAGCTAGGTGAATGTATTTCTTCACATATATTAGTTTTAAAAACATCAATCGTTTGAAACCGTCAGGCAGGTAATTTGTATTTACTGTCTCAACAATGAGAGAGACCAGACCCTCGTACTGTAACGGTTTATCAGAGTCTGTTGGATATGAATGAGTGTAGCAGTCCTCAGCCTCATCGCTAATTCTGGAATCAATGTAATTCCAGCTGACTAATTCATAGTCCGCTTTTGTAAAAGGAATTGGGCTAAACATAGGAGAATGCATAGATTCTGGCATATTTTGGCACAGCCAACAGCTGCTAATATTGCGTTCATGTGCGTAGTCTAACATTAAACTTACTGCAGAATTAGTTTTAGTTCGTTTAAAAGGAGTGATTAAGGCCTTTTTTGAAAAATCTACATCACCTCCTGAGTGTTTAAGTGGAGTGGATAGAACATTTGTTTTTCTATCTGGTCCAGACATTTTGCATGCAGTAGCACCTGGATTGGGAACCTGGTAATCTGGTTTCCTCTCTCTACATGTTGCTTTATCCTGTATCAGTGTCTTCACCTGTTCTCTAGTGCTACACCAGAGTTCTGGGGGCATGTCTTCAATGGTGTCGAGTGCTATTCTTACCCCCTCTGACGCGACACCGTCCGCACGGTACTGGTCCATTGGATATATCTCCCACGTTGAGTGAACTAAGGACACATAAAATATAATAATACAGTTAGATGGATCACATATTAAAGCTGGACAGTTAAAAGAAACAGTCTCTGATTTATGATCAGGGAGGGAGACAATCCTCCTGATTCTTCCTCCTTTTCTCTCTCGTTGTGTCTCTTGCACCATACTGAATGTCTGTGTGGTGATTGGATACAACCTGTCCTTGTCGCGAGGCACTGATTTTCCCGTTGGTGTCGTTTTGCCCTCAGGGTCTGGGCCCTGAGTGGTGAAGTCGTCTGCGCTTGTAGATAAGAGCACCTTATTTTCTTCCTCAGACGGGCGAGATCCCTCGCCACCTGTCGTTGTAATTTCCACAGCTCCATCTAGCAGGGCGTCCTTGGCCAGGTACAGAAAACCCAGCATGACGATGATGATGACTGCCTTCACACGCCAGCATCCGGTAGAGGAGAGAGACGACATCTGGTAGCGTGAATCCACTCCGGTCTCCCTTGTATCAGGGCTGTTCTGGTCACTATTAACACCTAGAAAGGACCTTTCCACCTGGGAGACAAAGCATATTTTTCAAGAGATTTGATTAGTACATTATCACCAATCTGAAAGGGGTGGGTGGGCTCCTCTCCCGGCTGGGGGAGCCTGTCAGCCACCTGCCTGTGAAACTTTCTCAACATGTCAGTTAGATATTTGACATAGTTAGTCAGGTAATCCTCTGTCCACAAAAGAGTGAGTTTGTGGGGTGTTCCTGGGGGGCTAGATCCTGCGAACATTACCCTTCACATCAATACTTCGTGTGGGCTAAGCCCTGTCGTTGCATTTGGTGAGCTTCGGATGGAGCACAGAACTAGCGGCAGCGCCTCTACCCATTTTAGTCCTGTGGTCAACATTGTTTTAGTGAGTTTCTCCTTTATAGTCAAGTTCATTCTCTCAACCTGGCCTGAGCTCTGTGGGTGATAGGGAACATGCAACTGCCATCTGAACCCTAACACTGTAGCTAGACTCTGGGTTATCTAAGAAATGAATGCTGGACCTCTGTCACTGTTCATTCCTGTGGGAACACCAAATCTAGGGATAACATCTTTGAGAAGACACTTTACAACTGTTCTCGCGTCTTCTTTTCTGGTAGGGTAGGCCTCTACCCATTTGGAGAACTGGCACACTATTACCAACAGATACTATATGTATACATGTAGTACCACCCTTGCTAGAGATTCCCTCTCTAGTTTAGCATACTCATCTTCGTTGTCCCTGGCCATAGAATCACGATTTTATGGGGCCGGAAAAAACTGGGGGGGAAATACACACTCGCCGGTACTACGCTATATGGAAAGGCCACCAAAAACTGTCCTGGCCCGGACGCTAAAGGACGTTAAAACAGGACTAGCCGCTGCAATGGAAATGCGCTATAACATACCTTATTCTTACTCCGAGCACTACTTCTGCTCCTCTGTCGCTTCACACTTGCAGAGGGCGATTTATCAACGGGCCGAACTGGTGTCCTGGTCGGTGATGACACCAGAAAGACCGATGGTACTGCATCTCCATTAAGTAATGGTTGTTCCATAAATCCCATGTTATGTTTTATCATACTCTCAGAGTAGTCGTCCGGAAATTTGAAATGTTCGCGGGTTTAGAGGGGGGGAGCGTTTAAGTGTGATGTGTGGGCTTGAAAGAATTATTGCTTCATAACCAGATTGCCTTGCTGCTGTCATATGCTGAGTAGCAGAGGTGTTCAGAATATGCAAAACTGCATGTGGGACATGTACTACACAGTCACTGGCCAGTACAATGGGAGAGGATTGTTTGATAACAAATGCCTTCCTGCCTGCGGCCACTGCCCGCAGGCAGGAAGGCATACCAAGTACCACAGGGGAGAGTCGAGATGAGTAGTATGCAACAGGCCGGAGATTAGAGCCATGCTTTTGTACCAATATGCCCGTTGCAAAGCCATTTTGATTCATGATAGCTGCAGCTGACTGATTAATAGATCATCATCGGAGTTTCTCACCCCAGAATTTTAGAGTCCTACCCCCCGGCGTGACCCCATGTGTCGGGGCGTGGCAGGTGGGCAGTGGGCAGTGCACTAGTTCGCTGACGTTGTCCGTGTCAACAGGAGTGACAGTCCGCATACACACAAGACCACACTTATGGCAGAAGCAAAAAAAGCCCAAAATATATCATTTTCACTCCGAGTGGGAGGATGATTATTTTTGTATCTATTCCAATTCAAAGTCCATCTGTCTCGTCTGCAATGTGAGCGTGGCTTTATCGAAGAAGGGTAATTTAGGAGCGGCATTTCAAAACAGTGCACAAACGCTACGAGACGGAATTCCCTCCTAATTCTGCCCTACGCTCCAAAAGGGGAGGGGCCTGAGAGGACAGCTAAATGCACAGCAGTCCATTTTCACCAGGCCCAACAACAAGAGCCAGGCTGCTCCAGAGCATCTGATCGTGTCAGTCACGTTCTTGAGAAACACATGCAGTCTTTCAAAGACGGCGAAGTTGTGAAAGAAGCTTACCTGGAGACTGCGACGCACTTTTGGGGACAGTAAAAATAACAGTAGCATTTCAACAGGTTTTTGATACAATACAAACTCAAGTTAGATACCGTTATTAATCAGCTGTAAGTTTTAGTTTGTTTGAACTTATTCATTATAATTATTGTACAAGTATGCAAACTGAAATTGTTTATAGTCTATTATCAATTCAGGTTCAGAAACTAGTGTTGCTTGCATCCTATTTTAAAGGCATTTATTTTCATACTCTAATAAAATGCAACAAAAAAGGGTTTGATTCTATTAATGTTGTCTTTTATTGCACATTGGCAGCAGATTCCTGAGTAGCTTCAGATCTGAGTTGTCTTATTAGTAAGCCTAATTTATACTTTTGTAGCAACACTATTTTTATATAATGGCAAAGAAAGGGTTCAGTCTTTCCTTTTTCCCTGTGTCATATGAGGCAGCACTGTTCAATGCTTCTTGAAAACATTACCCACTGTAATTTGTGACGTGTGCATAAACTCCAACTCTGTATCAACAACACTGTTGTGTAACTTCAGTTAAATACTTGTATGTGTGTAGATTAGAAAGAGGTAAGATAAAGGATCTGCAGTATTTTATGAAGTATTCATCGTACAAAGGTCAGTTTTATACAAGTAGAAGTGTGTATTTACCTGGCAGTAGGCTGTCAGTAATGGCTACGCCTCTCTATTTGGACTGGTAGATCTCGGCAGACTGGCAACTTTAAAAGTAGCTCTCGGTTCATAAAAGGTTGGGCACCCCTGGTCTATGGTGTCAAATGCCTTTTTTAAGTCAATAAATACACCTATTGTGTATGTCTTTCTTTCTATAGCTGTTGTAATTTCTTCTGTTATTTTCATTAAAGCTAAAGCTGTAGATCGATTTTTCCTAAATCCATACTGACTCTCACTCAATAACTAATTTTTTTCAATAAAATTATCAAATTTTTGGACAAACAATTGCTCAAGTACCTTTGAAAATTGTGAAAGCAAGGACACTGGTCTGTAGTTGGTAAATTGGCTTTTGTCCCCTGTTTTAAAAAGTGGGATAACTTTAGCTATGTTCATGCTTTCTGGGAAAATACCTGTCTGAAATGAAAGATTAAAGATGTAGCTTAGCGGTTTAATTATGCAGTCAAAAGTCGTTTTCACTATTGTCATGTCGATCCCATCACTATCTGTCCAAGTCTTATTTTTGCATTTGTCTACAATGGATCTAATTTCAATTTCGTTTATCTCTCCCAGAAACATTGACTGCAACACTTTACTTCCCCCAATTCCGCTATCCTCTTTTTGCCCATCGTGTTGTTTTGGAATAGTCTTTGCAAGATTAGGTCCGACATTTTCAAAAAAAGAGTTGAATTCATGTACCACTTCATTCATGTTTTTTAAAACCTTATTTTTGTCATCAATGAAGTGACTGGGCAGGCCAGTGGATACAGATTTATTTCCAATAACATTATTTAAGATTTTCCATGTGCCCTTAATATCACTTTTCTTTTCTTTTAACATATTATTATAATATTCTGTTTTTTGCTTGTCTCATTATATTATTGCTTTTCAATTGCCGTTGTCCTACATTTTATGAAGTCTTTATAAAGGTTATTTTTCTTCTTGCAAGCATTTTGTAAGCCCTTGGTTATCCAAGGCTTTTGATGATAAGTCCCTTTCTATGTACGGAGTACAGCGGGACAATGTTTGTCATACAGTGATATGTAGATGTTTAGGAAGGACTCATATGCAGCATTTACATCTTCTACATAAACCCCTCTCCACTCTTCCTTTAAGAGGTCACTCCTAAATGTGTCTTTTGCTTCAGCAGTCCTTACCCGGACATATCGACTGAGAGTCTCTTCCCTCTCTTCCTTTAAGAGGTCAGTCCTTACCCGGACATATCGACTGAGAGTCTCTTCCCTCTCTTCCTTTAAGAGGTCAGTCCTTACCCGGACATATCGACTGAGAGTCTCTTCCTTTAAGAGGTCAGTCCTTACCCGGACATATCGACTGAGAGTCTCTTCCTTTAAGAGGTCAGTCCTTACCCCGGACATATCGACTGAGAGTCTCTTCCTTTAAGAGGTCAGTCCTTACCCGGACATATCGACTGAGAGTCTCTTCCTTTAAGAGGTCAGTCCTTACCCGGACATATCGACTGAGAGTCTCTTCCCTCTCTTCCTTTAAGAGGTCAGTCCTTACCCGGACATATCGACTGAGAGTCTCTTCCCTCTCTTCCTTTAAGAGGTCAGTCCTTACCCGGACATATCGACTGAGAGTCTCTTCCTTTAAGAGGTCAGTCCTTACCCGGACATATCGACTGAGAGTCTCTTCCTTTAAGAGGTCAGTCCTTACCCGGACATATCGACTGAGAGTCTCTTCCTTTAAGAGGTCAGTCCTTACCCGGACATATCGACTGAGAGTCTCTTCCCTCTCTTCCTTTAAGAGGTCAGTCCTTACCCGGACATATCGACTGAGAGTCTCTTCCCTCTCTTCCTTTAAGAGGTCAGTCCTTACCCGGACATATCGACTGAGAGTCTCTTCCTTCTCTTCCTTTAAGAGGTCAGTCCTTACCCGGACATATCGACTGAGAGTCTTTCCTTTAAGAGGTCAGTCCTTACCCGGACATATCGACTGAGAGTCTTTCCTTTAAGAGGTCAGTCCTTACCCGGACATATCGACTGAGAGTCTCTTCCTTCTTTTTCTTTAATTGCCAATCATATGCTACACATCCAGGTAAATGGTCGCTTATGTCATTTATTCTCAGCCCACTCTTAGCACTGTTTTCCATGACATTTGTAAAGATATTGTCGATCACTGTTGCACAAGTTGATGTTATTCTACTGGGATTAGTGATTAGGAGATAAAGCCCCCTGCTGTACAATGCATCCAGGAAATCAGAAGTTGTTTTGTGTTTAGATACATTTAGAAGGTCGATGTTAAAATCCCCACAAATAATACATGTTTTATTTTCATTTAGGCCGTCCATTAATACTCCTAAACTATCTTTAAAAAGCTCTACATTTGATAATGGTGCTCTACATGCACAAGTCACAACAACATTTCTCTTCCTTTCCATTTCAATGTCTATAGTTATGCATTCCATTAAATCATCACAATTGACATTTTTTGAACCAGTGTGTATTTTAGGACGCTGTCCACATAAAGAGCCACACCCCCTCCTCTCTGATTGGCTCTGTTGATATGGTGTAGCACGTAACCCTCAATCTGGAAATCAGTGACTTCGTCTTTCAGCCAAGTCTCCGATATGGCAATTACTTTGAATTGACTTTTACATGTATGTAGTTATTCAGTGATCTTATTAAAGTTTGCATACAGACTCCTGCAGTTGAAATGTATTAAAGAAAATGTATTTTCAATTCCAACATTGTCATTAAATTGATCATCGGTATAATGTTTACACGAGTCACTTATATGATTAAACACATGATTCTCTAAATTGTACACGTTATACTCTGTGTTGGCAAATCTGGAAACAATTCCGAGTGGCTCAGTCATTTATGTGTTGTTATTGTTTTCCATGTACGTCTGCGAGGAGTTAACTCCCTCCACACATACCTGTTCATTCCTTTGCTCTTTCATGCCGATCAAGCGAGTCAATTAATGTCTTAACGTCCGACATCGGCTCAGATCCTGGGGTTCTGCGGTTCCTGGAGCGGTGAGTCTGCCATCCTGAAGCCTGAAGAGTAGACTCCAAGTCTGGTTCTCCTGCTGGACTCTCCATGTTGACCATACTCCCGTAGACCCTGTGCCGCATCCTGTTGGTTGAAACACCCTGACTTTTCCGTTTTTCTGGAATCATTTCAGTTTAGCAGGGAACAGACTCGGGATTTGATGTTTCTTTCCTGGAGCTGCTTCCTTACTTGTCTGTATTGTGCGCGCTCCTTGAACACTTGGGTGGTGAAGTCCTCATCAAAGAAAATCTTGCAATCTTTCACCCTAATGTCCTTCTTTGCCTTTTCCAGTGGTTTCCGGAGGAGAATCGTAGGGGCGCCGTAAGAGAGTGAAAAGTTAGGACGATTCTAAGGGCCCGTGACTGACAGGGGCCCAAACTATTTTAGAACATTAAGAAAAAAATGTTCAAGTAACCAATGTGATATCTTTTCATGGGGCCCAAAATCCCTGGTGGCACCCCTGGGAGGAGCTGACAGCCTGGTGCAGAGTTGGAGCCGGGTGACCAGCCTACTAGCTTGTTAGCTAGCTTGATAGCCACTGGCTGGAGGCGAGGGAGAGACGATTCTTTCACACACACATACGGGTATTGGGCCGAGTGCGACACCGTACTTCCGGTATCCGCCATTTCACGCGAGGTGCAAGCAGAATTTCATAGTCTATTGCCTTAATCAATATCTAGTCAACTCTAAAATACCACATATATGCAATGGCATGATAATATTATTGTGACAAGTGGGGTGTTCACCTGGTGTTTCCAGAAGATAGACGTAGATGCTGCCAAAATCGACCGAAGGCCACTTTCGAGAGTCGTTTTCCCATACATCTGCAGGCAGTCTGTAAGGGCGATCAGACAACCCACACAGCTCTAGTTTACGCTGGTAACGACCGAGAGCACACCCCTCAAGTCCAGAGATGTAATCCGAAGACATGCAGCGATTTCTTCGGTCGTTAATTCAGAAAAAAAACCAAGTGCGCTCTGCCGGCTACGTTAGCTAGCTGTTTATATTAGCACTTCCAGGATATTTGCACCTCCAGGAAAATGGCGTATTTATATATATATATATGGCGCGCGTTGCATTGTGGGTAGCTCGTGACATCACTGTGTGAAAGAATGTCAGCGGGGAAGCTGGCTGATCGCAGCGGGATGGGAAGACCCACACGAGCCGCGGAGTTTGGGTGGAGTTGGGGTGTAGACAGAAACGTTAGCTCAGCAGACTTCAGGGAGCCGAGGAGCATCTAGGTAGCAGCCTGCTAGGTCCGATAATGCTAGCTAGCGGGCTAGGGACCGGTAAGCAGGAAAGAGCCAGCAGGTAGGAGATGACAACACAAAGGTCTGTGTTGATTCGATAGAGAGATGCTGCTATTTCTGCTGATGACTGACGTTTCAAAAGTAGAGAGCCAGACAGGAGAGGTGCTGATCTGGACTAAAGAACAAGATGTTGGGTGGAGGAGCGGCGAACAAACAACACCAGCACCCTCGGCGACCCGGGAAAAACTCAGTTTTTAAAAAAGTACAGATCTACGATGACTGATGACCACCTGTCAGTAATGGCTACGCCTCTCTATTTGGACTGGTAGATCTCGGCACACTGGCAACTTTAAAAGTAACTCTTGGTTAATAAAAGGTTGGGCACCCTGCTGTAGAGCCTGGCTCGCTGGCAGTGGCAGCCCAGACTCACACCAAAGGACAAGCATCCTACCAGAGAATATACTCAGTGTCAGCCACTGGAAGACAGGACACTATTCAGAGCGAAGCACAAGGCTTTAGACAACTGTGGCTCGTTGGAAGGGATCATGCAGACGGTTCCAGCCTGTTTGCAGGATATTAACTTCTCTTTTAGGGGGAAGAATGAAAACAACACATTTGCTCCCTTCCTCCCACTCACTTGCACACCCGTTGGGCGAGCGCACCACAGGCGTCCAACAGAAACACTAAACAGAAATAGGGCTGCTATTTTGGTCAGGGTGGGCTATTATTTTTAGAAAAAGTGACATTCTCTATGTAGAATTACACCATCATAAGGTCACGACTCCCCTTTCTGCAGCCCTCCACCCTCCAGCCTATGACTCACCACAAAGTATTTGGTGACGTTACCCCATACTCTCCAGCCCCATGTTCTCATCAAACATTCAATCTGCTCCGCTCCTTGACCTGATTCAATCAAAGCGGGGAACTCTTACTATCCACATAAATCTGCTTCTTATTAAACAGAGGTTTGATATTAGCGTCCTTCAGGTGAAAGTGAGCAGTCTCATAAGGAGGATTACTAGTTTAGATTGCTTTGTTTATCCATCATGTCTTGACAGCACATCACTTGTGTGCAGCATGAGAGTGAAATAGAGTGCACACATATAACGGCTGATGTGGCTGTTGGTATGCCAGGCTGAGGATAATGAAACGTGCAGGAACACATGTTTTCAATGTCTTACTCACCTTCAGCGTTTGGCCCAACCAGTGATGTCATTCCAAATGAAAAGGTGCGTAATGTCCCAGTGCTGGTAGGAGATCACCAGGAGGCTAACAAAACAACAGCACAAGATAAGAAGATCTTTACAAGTGGAAACTAAAACAAAAGACGGGTTTGAAATGGGGAAAGTAAAGAGATTAAAAAAAAGCTACAAATAAAAATAAAAGTGCTTGTCCTGGTCACAGGCGCTGTCGCTGTCATACAATTAATATAAGTGAGACAAAGCTCTACCTGTGTGTGTGTGTGTGTGTGTGTGTGTGTGTGTGTGTGTGTGTGTGTGTGTGTGTGTGTGTGTGTGTGCTGGAAGTGACCACGGCCCCTGACATCATGCAGAACTCTTCTAACATCCGAGGCTCTGCAGGGATGCTCTCGTCTCCTGCTAACAGCTGAACTAATATCATTAAGGTGCATGTTATTTAAAATTTCGATTTAAAATGTTCAATGATATCTTGATATGCAACAGAAATGATTTGTTATGTCTGTGTTACAAAACAGCATTGTTGCATTTGTTGTATAATCAAGTATGTTAGTGTTTGTTTGTACACAGACTGTAGTTCAGAGTAGTGCAGCATTGCTGTGAGCCGGTTAGTGAGCAGAGAGTGATGTGATGTGATGGTGATGTGATGGTGAGTGATGTGATGTGATGGTGAGTGATGTGATGTGATGGTGAGTGATGTGATGTGATGGTGAGTGATGTGATGTGATGGTGATGTGATGTGATGTGATGTGATGGTGAGTGATGTGATGGTGAGTGATGTGATGTGATGGTGATGTGATGTGATGGTGAGTGATGTGATGGTGAGTGATGTGATGTGATGGTGAGTGATGTGATGTGATGTGATGGTGAGTGATGTGATGTGATGGTGAGTGATGTGATGTGATGGTGAGTGATGTGAGTGATGTGATGGTGAGTGATGTGATGTGATGGTGAGTGATGTGATGGTGAGTGATGTGATGTGATGGTGAGTGATGTGATGTGATGGTGAGTGATGTGATGGTGAGTGATGTGATGGTGAGTGATGTGATGGTGAGTGATGTGATGTGATGGTGAGTGATGTGATGGTGAGTGATGTGATGGTGAGTGATGTGATGGTGAGTGATGTGATGTGATGGTGAGTGATGTGATGGTGAGTGATGTGATGTGATGGTGAGTGATGTGATGTGATGGTGAGTGATGTGATGTGATGGTGAGTGATGTGATGTGATGGTGAGTGATGTGATGGTGAGTGATGTGATGTGAGTGATGTGATGTGATGTGAGTGATGTGATGTGAGTGATGTGATGTGATGGTGAGTGATGTGATGTGATGGTGAGTGATGTGATGGTGAGTGATGTGATGGTGAGTGATGTGATGTGATGGTGAGTGATGTGATGGTGAGTGATGTGATGTGATGGTGAGTGATGTGATGGTGAGTGATGTGATGGTGAGTGATGTGATGTGATGGTGAGTGATGTGATGTGATGGTGAGTGATGTGATGTGATGTGTGATGTGATGGTGAGTGATGTGATGTGATGGTGAGTGATGTGATGTGATGGTGAGTGATGTGATGTGATGGTGAGTGATGTGATGTGATGGTGAGTGATGTGATGGTGAGTGATGTGATGTGATGGTGAGTGATGTGATGTGATGGTGAGTGATGGTGAGTGATGTGATGTGAGTGAGTGATGTGATGGTGAGTGATGTGATGTGATGGTGAGTGATGTGATGGTGAGTGATGTGATGGTGAGTGATGTGATGTGATGGTGAGTGATGTGATGTGATGGTGAGTGATGTGATGGTGAGTGATGTGATGTGATGGTGAGTGATGTGATGGTGAGTGATGTGATGTGATGGTGAGTGATGTGATGGTGATGTGATGTGATGGTGAGTGATGTGATGTGATGGTGAGTGATGTGATGGTGAGTGATGTGATGTGATGTGATGTGATGTGATGTGATGTGATGGTGAGTGATGTGATGTGATGTGTGTGAGTGATGTGATGTGATGGTGATGGTGATGTGATGTGATGGTGAGTGATGTGATGGTGATGTGATGTGATGTGATGGTGAGTGATGTGATGGTGAGTGATGTGATGTGATGTGTGGTGAGTGATGTGATGGTGAGTGATGTGATGGTGATGTGATGTGATGGTGAGTGATGTGATGTGATGGTGAGTGATGTGATGGTGAGTGATGTGATGTGATGGTGAGTGATGTGATGTGATGGTGAGTGATGTGATGGTGAGTGATGTGATGTGATGTGATGTGATGGTGAGTGATGTGATGGTGAGTGATGTGATGGTGAGTGATGTGATGGTGAGTGATGTGATGTGATGGTGAGTGATGTGATGTGATGGTGAGTGATGTGATGGTGAGTGATGTGATGTGATGGTGAGTGATGTGATGGTGAGTGATGTGATGTGATGGTGAGTGATGTGATGTGATGGTGAGTGATGTGATGTGATGTGATGGTGAGTGATGTGATGTGATGGTGAGTGATGTGATGGTGATGTGATGTGATGGTGAGTGATGTGATGTGATGGTGAGTGATGTGATGGTGAGTGATGTGATGGTGAGTGATGTGATGTGATGGTGAGTGATGTGATGGTGAGTGATGTGATGTGAGTGATGTGATGGTGAGTGATGTGATGTGATGGTGAGTGATGTGATGTGATGGTGAGTGATGTGATGTGAGTGATGTGATGGTGAGTGATGTGATGTGATGGTGAGTGATGTGATGTGATGTGATGGTGATGTGATGTGATGGTGAGTGATGTGATGTGATGTGATGTGAGTGATGTGATGTGATGGTGAGTGATGTGATGTGATGGTGAGTGATGTGATGTGATGTGATGTGATGTGATGGTGAGTGATGTGATGTGATGGTGAGTGATGTGATGTGATGGTGAGTGATGTGATGGTGAGTGATGTGATGTGATGGTGAGTGATGTGATGGTGAGTGATGTGATGTGATGGTGAGTGATGTGATGTGATGGTGAGTGATGTGATGGTGAGTGATGTGATGTGATGTGATGTGTGAGTGATGTGATGGTGAGTGATGTGATGTGATGTGATGGTGAGTGATGTGATGTGATGGTGAGTGATGTGATGTGAGTGATGTGATGTGATGGTGAGTGATGTGATGGTGAGTGATGTGATGTGATGGTGAGTGATGTGATGTGATGGTGAGTGATGTGATGTGATGGTGAGTGATGTGATGGTGAGTGATGTGATGTGATGGTGAGTGATGTGATGTGATGGTGAGTGATGTGATGTGATGGTGAGTGATGTGATGTGATGGTGAGTGATGTGATGTGATGGTGAGTGATGTGATGGTGAGTGATGTGATGGTGAGTGATGTGATGTGATGGTGAGTGATGTGATGTGATGGTGATGTGATGTGATGGTGAGTGATGTGATGGTGAGTGATGTGATGTGATGGTGAGTGATGTGATGGTGAGTGATGTGATGTGATGGTGAGTGATGTGATGTGATGGTGAGTGATGTGATGTGATGGTGAGTGATGTGATGTGTGGTGATGTGATGTGATGGTGAGTGATGTGATGGTGAGTGATGTGATGTGATGGTGAGTGATGTGATGTGATGGTGAGTGATGTGATGTGATGGTGAGTGATGTGATGTGATGGTGAGTGATGTGATGTGATGGTGAGTGATGTGATGTGATGGTGAGTGATGTGATGTGATGGTGAGTGATGTGATGTGATGGTGAGTGATGTGATGGTGAGTGATGTGATGTGATGTGAGTGATGTGATGGTGAGTGATGTGATGTGATGGTGAGTGATGTGATGGTGGTGAGTGATGTGATGGTGAGTGATGTGATGTGATGTGAGTGATGTGATGTGATGGTGAGTGATGTGATGGTGAGTGATGTGATGTGATGGTGAGTGATGTGATGGTGAGTGATGTGATGTGATGGTGATGTGATGTGATGGTGAGTGATGTGATGTGATGGTGATGTGATGTGATGGTGAGTGATGTGATGTGATGGTGAGTGATGTGATGTGATGGTGAGTGATGTGATGGTGAGTGATGTGATGTGATGGTGAGTGATGTGATGGTGAGTGATGTGATGTGATGGTGAGTGATGTGATGTGATGGTGAGTGATGTGATGGTGAGTGATGTGATGTGATGGTGAGTGATGTGATGTGATGGTGAGTGATGTGATGTGATGGTGAGTGATGTGATGTGATGGTGAGTGATGTGATGGTGAGTGATGTGATGTGATGGTGAGTGATGTGATGTGATGGTGAGTGATGTGATGGTGAGTGATGTGATGTGATGGTGAGTGATGTGATGGTGAGTGATGTGATGTGATGGTGAGTGATGTGATGGTGATGTGATGTGATGGTGAGTGATGTGATGTGATGGTGAGTGATGTGATGGTGAGTGATGTGATGTGATGGTGAGTGATGTGATGTGATGGTGAGTGATGTGATGGTGAGTGATGTGATGTGATGGTGAGTGATGTGATGTGATGGTGATGTGATGTGATGTGATGGTGAGTGATGTGATGTGATGGTGATGGTGATGTGATGTGATGGTGAGTGATGTGATGGTGAGTGATGTGATGTGATGGTGAGTGATGTGATGGTGAGTGATGTGATGGTGAGTGATGTGATGTGATGGTGAGTGATGTGATGGTGAGTGATGTGATGTGATGGTGAGTGATGTGATGTGATGGTGAGTGATGTGATGTGATGGTGAGTGATGTGATGGTGAGTGATGTGATGTGATGGTGAGTGATGTGATGGTGATGGTGATGTGATGTGATGTGATGGTGAGTGATGTGATGTGATGGTGATGTGATGGTGAGTGATGTGATGTGATGGTGAGTGATGTGATGTGATGGTGAGTGATGTGATGTGATGGTGTGATGTGATGTGATGGTGAGTGATGTGATGTGATGGTGAGTGATGTGATGTGATGGTGATGTGATGGTGAGTGATGTGATGTGATGGTGAGTGATGTGATGTGATGGTGAGTGATGTGATGTGATGGTGATGTGATGTGATGGTGAGTGATGTGATGTGATGGTGAGTGATGTGATGTGATGTGATGGTGAGTGATGTGATGTGATGGTGATGTGATGGTGAGTGATGTGATGTGATGGTGATGTGATGTGATGGTGATGTGATGTGATGGTGATGTGATGTGATGGTGAGTGATGTGATGTGATGGTGATGTGATGGTGAGTGATGTGATGGTGATGGTGAGTGATGTGATGTGATGGTGAGTGATGTGATGTGTGTGAGTGATGTGATGGTGAGTGATGTGATGTGATGGTGAGTGATGTGATGGTGAGTGATGTGATGTGATGTGTGATGTGATGGTGAGTGATGTGATGTGATGGTGAGTGATGTGATGTGATGGTGAGTGATGTGATGTGATGTGAGTGATGGTGAGTGATGTGATGGTGAGTGATGTGATGTGATGGTGAGTGATGTGATGTGATGGTGAGTGATGTGATGTGATGGTGAGTGATGTGAGTGATGTGATGTGATGGTGAGTGATGTGATGGTGAGTGATGTGATGTGATGGTGAGTGATGTGATGTGATGGTGATGTGATGTGATGGTGAGTGATGTGATGTGATGGTGAGTGATGTGATGGTGATGTGATGTGATGGTGAGTGATGTGATGTGATGTGATGTGGTGAGTGATGTGATGTGATGGTGAGTGATGTGATGTGATGGTGAGTGATGTGATGGTGATGTGATGTGATGGTGAGTGATGTGATGTGATGGTGAGTGATGTGATGGTGAGTGATGTGATGTGATGGTGAGTGATGTGATGTGATGGTGAGTGATGTGATGTGATGGTGAGTGATGTGATGTGATGGTGAGTGATGTGATGTGATGTGATGGTGAGTGATGTGATGTGATGGTGAGTGATGTGATGGTGAGTGATGTGATGTGATGTGATGTGATGGTGAGTGATGTGATGTGAGTGAGTGATGTGATGTGATGTGATGTGATGGTGAGTGATGTGATGTGATGGTGAGTGATGTGATGGTGATGTGATGTGATGGTGAGTGATGTGATGTGATGGTGAGTGATGTGATGTGATGGTGAGTGATGTGATGTGATGTGATGGTGAGTGATGTGATGTGATGGTGAGTGATGTGATGTGATGGTGAGTGATGTGATGGTGAGTGATGTGATGTGATGGTGAGTGATGTGATGTGATGGTGAGTGATGTGATGTGATGGTGAGTGATGTGATGTGATGGTGAGTGATGTGATGTGATGGTGATGTGATGGTGAGTGATGTGATGGTGAGTGATGTGATGTGATGGTGAGTGATGTGATGGTGAGTGATGTGATGTGATGGTGAGTGATGTGATGGTGAGTGATGTGATGGTGAGTGATGTGATGTGATGGTGAGTGATGTGATGTGATGGTGAGTGATGTGATGGTGAGTGATGTGATGGTGAGTGATGTGATGTGATGGTGAGTGATGTGATGGTGAGTGATGTGATGTGATGGTGAGTGATGTGATGTGATGTGATGTGATGGTGAGTGATGTGATGGTGATGTGATGGTGAGTGATGTGATGGTGAGTGATGTGATGTGATGGTGAGTGATGTGATGTGATGGTGAGTGATGTGATGTGAGTGATGTGATGTGATGTGATGGTGAGTGATGTGATGGTGAGTGATGTGATGTGATGGTGAGTGATGTGATGTGATGGTGAGTGATGTGATGGTGAGTGATGTGATGTGATGGTGAGTGATGTGATGTGATGGTGAGTGATGTGATGTGATGGTGAGTGATGTGATGTGATGTGATGGTGAGTGATGTGATGTGATGGTGAGTGATGTGATGTGTGAGTGATGTGATGTGATGGTGAGTGATGTGATGGTGAGTGATGTGATGTGATGGTGAGTGATGTGATGGTGATGTGATGTGATGGTGAGTGATGTGATGTGATGGTGAGTGATGTGATGTGATGTGATGTGATGGTGAGTGATGTGATGTGATGGTGAGTGATGTGATGTGATGGTGATGTGATGGTGAGTGATGTGATGTGATGGTGAGTGATGTGATGTGATGGTGAGTGATGTGATGTGTGAGTGATGTGATGTGATGGTGATGTGATGTGATGTGTGGTGATGTGATGTGATGGTGAGTGATGTGATGTGATGGTGAGTGATGTGATGTGATGGTGTGATGTGATGGTGAGTGATGTGATGTGATGGTGAGTGATGTGATGTGATGGTGAGTGATGTGATGGTGAGTGATGTGATGTGATGGTGAGTGATGTGATGGTGAGTGATGTGATGTGATGGTGAGTGATGTGATGTGATGGTGAGTGATGTGATGGTGAGTGATGTGATGTGATGGTGATGTGATGGTGAGTGATGTGATGTGATGGTGAGTGATGTGATGTGATGTGAGTGAGTGATGTGATGTGATGTGATGGTGAGTGATGTGATGGTGAGTGATGTGATGTGATGGTGAGTGATGTGATGGTGAGTGATGTGATGTGATGGTGAGTGATGTGATGGTGAGTGATGTGATGTGATGTGATGTGATGGTGAGTGATGTGATGTGATGGTGAGTGATGTGATGTGATGGTGAGTGATGTGATGTGATGGTGATGTGATGGTGAGTGATGTGATGTGATGGTGAGTGATGTGATGTGATGTGATGGTGAGTGATGTGATGTGATGGTGAGTGATGTGATGTGATGGTGAGTGATGTGATGTGATGGTGAGTGATGTGATGGTGAGTGATGTGATGTGATGGTGAGTGATGTGATGGTGAGTGATGTGATGTGATGGTGAGTGATGTGATGTGATGGTGAGTGATGTGATGTGATGGTGAGTGATGTGATGGTGAGTGATGTGATGTGATGGTGAGTGATGTGATGGTGAGTGATGTGATGTGATGGTGAGTGATGTGATGTGATGGTGAGTGATGTGATGTGATGGTGAGTGATGTGATGGTGAGTGATGTGATGTGATGGTGAGTGATGTGATGTGATGGTGAGTGATGTGATGTGATGGTGAGTGATGTGATGTGATGGTGAGTGATGTGATGTGATGGTGAGTGATGTGATGTGATGTGATGTGATGGTGAGTGATGTGATGTGATGGTGAGTGATGTGATGTGATGGTGAGTGATGTGATGTGATGTGATGTGATGGTGAGTGATGTGATGTGATGGTGAGTGATGTGATGTGATGGTGAGTGATGTGATGTGATGGTGAGTGATGTGATGGTGAGTGATGTGATGTGATGGTGAGTGATGTGATGTGATGGTGAGTGATGTGATGTGATGGTGAGTGATGTGATGGTGTGAGTGATGTGATGTGATGGTGAGTGATGTGATGTGATGGTGAGTGATGTGATGGTGAGTGATGTGATGTGATGGTGAGTGATGTGATGTGATGGTGAGTGATGTGATGTGATGGTGAGTGATGTGATGTGATGGTGAGTGATGTGATGGTGAGTGATGTGATGTGATGGTGATGTGATGTGATGGTGAGTGATGTGATGTGATGGTGAGTGATGTGATGTGATGGTGATGTGATGGTGAGTGATGTGATGGTGAGTGATGTGATGGTGAGTGATGTGATGTGATGGTGAGTGATGTGATGGTGAGTGATGTGATGTGATGGTGAGTGATGTGATGTGTGATGTGATGGTGAGTGATGTGATGTGATGGTGAGTGATGTGATGTGATGTGATGTGATGTGATGTGATGTGATGGTGAGTGATGTGATGTGATGGTGAGTGATGTGATGTGATGTGATGGTGAGTGATGTGATGTGATGGTGAGTGATGTGATGGTGAGTGATGTGATGTGATGGTGAGTGATGTGATGTGATGTGATGTGATGTGATGTGATGTGATGGTGAGTGATGTGATGGTGAGTGATGTGATGGTGATGTGATGTGATGGTGAGTGATGTGATGTGATGGTGAGTGATGTGATGGTGAGTGATGTGATGTGATGGTGAGTGATGTGATGGTGAGTGATGTGATGTGAGTGAGTGATGTGATGGTGAGTGATGTGATGGTGAGTGATGTGATGTGATGGTGAGTGATGTGATGTGAGTGATGTGATGTGATGGTGAGTGATGTGATGGTGATGGTGATGTGATGGTGAGTGATGTGATGTGATGGTGATGTGATGTGATGGTGAGTGATGTGATGGTGAGTGATGTGATGTGATGGTGAGTGATGTGATGGTGAGTGATGTGATGTGATGGTGAGTGATGTGATGTGAGTGAGTGATGTGATGGTGAGTGATGTGATGTGATGGTGAGTGATGTGATGTGATGGTGAGTGATGTGATGTGATGTGATGGTGAGTGATGTGATGTGATGGTGAGTGATGTGATGGTGAGTGATGTGATGTGATGGTGAGTGATGTGATGTGATGTGATGGTGAGTGATGTGATGTGATGGTGAGTGATGTGATGTGATGGTGAGTGATGTGATGTGATGGTGAGTGATGTGATGTGATGGTGAGTGATGTGATGTGATGGTGAGTGATGTGATGTGATGTGATGTGATGGTGAGTGATGTGATGTGATGGTGAGTGATGTGATGTGATGGTGAGTGATGTGATGTGATGTGTGATGTGATGGTGAGTGATGTGATGTGATGTGAGTGATGTGATGTGATGTGATGGTGAGTGATGTGATGTGATGTGATGGTGAGTGATGTGATGTGATGTGATGTGATGTGATGGTGAGTGATGTGATGGTGAGTGATGTGATGTGATGGTGAGTGATGTGATGTGATGGTGAGTGATGTGATGTGATGGTGAGTGATGTGATGGTGATGTGATGTGATGGTGAGTGATGTGATGGTGAGTGATGTGATGTGATGGTGAGTGATGTGATGGTGAGTGATGTGATGTGATGGTGAGTGATGTGATGGTGAGTGATGTGATGTGATGGTGAGTGATGTGATGGTGAGTGAGTGATGTGATGGTGAGTGATGTGATGTGATGGTGAGTGATGTGATGTGATGGTGAGTGATGTGATGTGATGGTGAGTGATGTGATGTGATGGTGAGTGATGTGATGGTGAGTGATGTGATGTGATGGTGAGTGATGTGATGTGATGGTGATGTGATGTGATGGTGAGTGATGTGATGTGATGTGATGTGATGTGATGGTGAGTGATGTGATGTGATGGTGAGTGATGTGATGTGATGTGATGTGATGGTGAGTGATGTGATGTGATGGTGAGTGATGTGATGTGATGGTGAGTGATGTGATGTGATGGTGAGTGATGTGATGTGATGGTGAGTGATGTGATGTGATGTGATGTGATGGTGAGTGATGTGATGTGATGTGATGTGTGATGTGATGGTGAGTGATGTGATGTGATGGTGAGTGATGTGATGTGATGGTGAGTGATGTGATGGTGAGTGATGTGATGGTGAGTGATGTGATGTGATGGTGAGTGATGTGATGTGATGGTGAGTGATGTGATGGTGAGTGATGTGATGTGATGTGATGGTGAGTGATGTGATGTGATGGTGAGTGATGTGATGTGATGGTGAGTGATGTGATGTGATGGTGAGTGATGTGATGGTGATGTGATGTGATGGTGAGTGATGTGATGTGATGGTGAGTGATGTGATGTGATGGTGAGTGATGTGATGTGATGTGATGGTGAGTGATGTGATGTGATGGTGAGTGATGTGATGGTGAGTGATGTGATGTGATGGTGAGTGATGTGATGTGATGGTGAGTGATGTGATGGTGAGTGATGTGATGGTGAGTGATGTGATGTGATGGTGAGTGATGTGATGGTGAGTGATGTGATGTGATGGTGAGTGATGTGATGGTGAGTGATGTGATGTGATGGTGAGTGATGTGATGTGATGGTGAGTGATGTGATGTGATGGTGAGTGATGTGATGTGATGGTGAGTGATGTGATGGTGAGTGATGTGATGGTGAGTGATGTGATGTGATGTGTGATGGTGAGTGATGTGATGTGATGGTGAGTGATGTGATGTGATGGTGAGTGATGTGATGTGATGGTGAGTGATGTGATGTGATGGTGAGTGATGTGATGTGATGGTGAGTGATGTGATGTGATGTGATGGTGAGTGAGTGATGTGATGGTGAGTGATGTGATGTGATGGTGAGTGATGTGATGGTGAGTGATGTGATGTGATGGTGAGTGATGTGATGGTGAGTGATGTGATGTGATGGTGAGTGATGTGATGGTGATGGTGATGTGATGTGATGGTGAGTGATGTGATGGTGAGTGATGTGATGTGATGTGATGGTGAGTGATGTGATGTGATGGTGAGTGATGTGATGTGATGGTGAGTGATGTGATGTGATGGTGAGTGATGTGATGTGATGGTGAGTGATGTGATGTGATGGTGAGTGATGTGATGTGATGGTGAGTGATGTGATGTGATGGTGAGTGATGTGATGTGATGGTGAGTGATGTGATGTGATGGTGAGTGATGTGATGTGATGGTGAGTGATGTGATGTGATGGTGAGTGATGTGATGTGATGGTGAGTGATGTGATGGTGAGTGATGTGATGTGATGGTGAGTGATGTGATGGTGAGTGATGTGATGTGATGGTGAGTGATGTGATGTGATGGTGAGTGATGGTGAGTGATGTGATGGTGAGTGATGTGATGTGATGGTGAGTGATGTGATGGTGAGTGATGTGATGTGATGGTGAGTGATGTGATGGTGAGTGATGTGATGTGATGGTGAGTGATGTGATGTGATGGTGAGTGATGTGATGTGATGGTGAGTGATGTGATGGTGAGTGATGTGATGTGATGGTGAGTGATGTGATGGTGAGTGATGTGATGTGATGGTGAGTGATGTGATGTGATGGTGAGTGATGTGATGTGATGGTGAGTGATGTGATGTGATGTGATGGTGAGTGATGTGATGGTGATGGTGATGTGATGTGATGGTGATGTGATGTGATGGTGAGTGATGTGATGGTGAGTGATGTGATGTGATGGTGAGTGATGTGATGGTGAGTGATGTGATGGTGAGTGATGTGATGGTGAGTGATGTGATGTGATGGTGAGTGATGTGATGGTGAGTGATGTGATGGTGAGTGATGTGATGTGATGGTGAGTGATGTGATGTGATGGTGAGTGATGTGATGTGATGGTGAGTGATGTGATGTGATGGTGATGTGATGTGATGGTGAGTGATGTGATGTGATGTGATGGTGAGTGATGTGATGTGATGTGATGGTGAGTGATGTGATGGTGAGTGATGTGATGTGATGGTGAGTGATGTGATGTGATGGTGAGTGATGTGATGTGATGGTGAGTGATGTGATGTGATGTGATGTGATGGTGAGTGATGTGATGTGATGGTGAGTGATGTGATGTGATGTGATGGTGAGTGATGTGATGTGATGGTGAGTGATGTGATGGTGAGTGATGTGATGGTGATGTGATGGTGAGTGATGTGATGGTGAGTGATGGTGAGTGATGTGATGTGAGTGAGTGATGTGATGGTGATGTGATGTGATGGTGAGTGATGTGATGGTGAGTGATGTGATGGTGAGTGATGTGATGTGATGGTGAGTGATGTGATGTGATGGTGAGTGATGTGATGTGATGGTGAGTGATGTGATGTGATGGTGAGTGATGTGATGTGATGGTGAGTGATGTGATGTGATGGTGAGTGATGTGATGGTGAGTGATGTGATGTGATGGTGATGTGATGTGATGGTGATGTGATGTGATGTGATGGTGAGTGATGTGATGTGATGGTGAGTGATGTGATGGTGAGTGATGTGATGTGATGGTGAGTGATGTGATGTGATGGTGAGTGATGTGATGTGATGGTGAGTGATGTGATGTGATGGTGAGTGATGTGATGTGATGGTGAGTGATGTGATGTGATGGTGAGTGATGTGATGTGATGTGATGGTGATGTGATGTGATGGTGAGTGATGTGATGGTGAGTGATGTGATGTGATGGTGAGTGATGTGATGTGATGGTGAGTGATGTGATGGTGAGTGATGTGATGTGATGGTGGTGAGTGATGTGATGGTGAGTGATGTGATGTGATGTGAGTGATGTGATGTGATGGTGAGTGATGTGATGTGATGGTGAGTGATGTGATGTGATGGTGAGTGATGTGATGTGATGGTGAGTGATGTGATGTGATGGTGAGTGATGTGATGTGATGGTGAGTGATGTGATGGTGAGTGATGTGATGTGATGGTGAGTGATGTGATGGTGAGTGATGTGATGTGATGGTGAGTGATGTGATGGTGAGTGATGTGATGTGATGGTGAGTGATGTGATGGTGAGTGATGTGATGGTGAGTGATGTGATGTGATGGTGATGTGATGGTGAGTGATGTGATGGTGATGTGATGTGATGGTGAGTGATGTGATGTGATGGTGATGTGATGGTGAGTGATGTGATGGTGAGTGATGTGATGGTGAGTGATGTGATGTGATGGTGAGTGATGTGATGGTGAGTGATGTGATGTGATGGTGAGTGATGTGATGTGATGGTGAGTGATGTGATGTGATGGTGATGTGATGTGATGGTGAGTGATGTGATGTGATGGTGAGTGATGTGATGGTGAGTGATGTGATGTGATGGTGATGGTGATGTGATGTGATGGTGAGTGATGTGATGTGATGGTGAGTGATGTGATGTGATGGTGAGTGATGTGATGTGTGAGTGATGTGATGTGATGGTGAGTGATGTGATGTGATGGTGAGTGATGTGATGTGATGGTGAGTGATGTGATGTGGTGAGTGATGTGATGGTGAGTGATGTGATGTGATGGTGAGTGATGTGATGGTGAGTGATGTGATGTGATGGTGAGTGATGTGATGTGATGGTGAGTGATGTGATGTGATGGTGAGTGATGTGATGGTGAGTGATGTGATGTGATGTGATGGTGATGTGATGTGATGTGATGGTGAGTGATGTGATGTGATGGTGAGTGATGTGATGTGATGGTGAGTGATGTGATGTGATGGTGAGTGATGTGATGTGATGGTGAGTGATGTGATGTGATGGTGAGTGATGTGATGTGATGGTGAGTGATGTGATGGTGAGTGATGTGATGTGATGGTGAGTGATGTGATGGTGAGTGATGTGATGTGATGGTGATGTGATGGTGAGTGATGTGATGTGATGGTGAGTGATGTGATGGTGAGTGATGTGATGGTGAGTGATGTGATGTGATGTGATGGTGAGTGATGTGATGTGATGGTGAGTGATGTGATGTGATGGTGAGTGATGTGATGTGATGGTGAGTGATGTGATGGTGAGTGATGTGATGTGATGGTGAGTGATGTGATGGTGAGTGATGTGATGTGATGGTGAGTGATGTGATGTGATGGTGAGTGATGTGATGTGATGGTGAGTGATGTGATGTGGTGAGTGATGTGATGTGATGTGATGTGATGTGATGTGATGTGATGGTGAGTGATGTGATGGTGAGTGATGTGATGTGATGGTGAGTGATGTGATGGTGAGTGATGTGATGTGATGGTGATGTGATGTGATGGTGAGTGATGTGATGTGATGTGATGGTGAGTGATGTGATGGTGAGTGAGTGATGTGATGGTGAGTGATGTGATGTGATGGTGAGTGATGTGATGGTGAGTGATGTGATGTGATGGTGAGTGATGTGATGTGATGGTGAGTGATGTGATGTGATGGTGAGTGATGGTGAGTGATGTGATGTGATGGTGAGTGATGTGATGGTGAGTGATGTGATGTGATGGTGAGTGATGTGATGGTGAGTGATGTGATGTGATGGTGAGTGATGTGATGGTGAGTGATGTGATGTGATGGTGAGTGATGTGATGGTGAGTGATGTGATGTGATGGTGAGTGATGTGATGGTGAGTGATGTGATGTGATGTGATGGTGAGTGATGTGATGTGATGGTGAGTGATGTGATGGTGAGTGATGTGATGTGATGGTGAGTGATGTGATGTGATGGTGAGTGATGTGAGTGATGTGATGTGATGGTGAGTGATGTGATGTGATGTGATGGTGAGTGATGTGATGTGATGGTGAGTGATGTGATGGTGAGTGATGTGATGTGATGTGATGGTGAGTGATGTGATGTGATGGTGAGTGATGTGATGGTGAGTGATGTGATGTGATGGTGATGGTGAGTGATGTGATGGTGAGTGATGTGATGTGATGGTGAGTGATGTGATGTGATGTGATGGTGAGTGATGTGATGGTGAGTGATGTGATGTGATGGTGAGTGATGTGATGTGATGGTGAGTGATGTGATGTGATGGTGAGTGATGTGATGGTGAGTGATGTGATGGTGAGTGATGTGATGTGATGGTGAGTGATGTGATGGTGAGTGATGTGATGTGATGGTGAGTGATGTGATGTGATGGTGAGTGATGTGATGGTGAGTGATGTGATGTGATGGTGAGTGATGTGATGTGATGTGATGTGATGGTGAGTGATGTGATGGTGAGTGATGTGATGGTGATGTGATGTGATGGTGAGTGATGTGATGGTGAGTGATGTGATGTGATGGTGAGTGATGTGATGTGATGGTGAGTGATGTGATGGTGAGTGATGTGATGTGATGTGATGTGATGTGTGAGTGATGTGATGTGATGGTGAGTGATGTGATGTGATGTGATGGTGAGTGATGTGATGTGATGGTGAGTGATGTGATGGTGAGTGATGTGATGTGATGGTGAGTGATGTGATGTGATGGTGAGTGATGTGATGTGATGTGAGTGATGTGATGGTGAGTGATGTGATGTGATGTGATGGTGAGTGATGTGATGTGATGGTGAGTGATGTGATGGTGAGTGATGTGATGGTGAGTGATGTGATGTGATGGTGAGTGATGTGATGGTGAGTGATGTGATGTGATGGTGAGTGATGTGATGTGATGTGATGTGATGGTGAGTGATGTGATGTGATGGTGAGTGATGTGATGTGATGTGATGGTGAGTGATGTGATGTGATGGTGAGTGATGTGATGTGATGGTGAGTGATGTGATGTGATGGTGAGTGATGTGATGGTGAGTGATGTGATGTGATGGTGAGTGATGTGATGTGATGGTGAGTGATGTGATGGTGAGTGATGTGATGTGATGGTGAGTGATGATGTGATGGTGAGTGATGTGATGTGATGTGAGTGAGTGATGTGATGTGATGGTGAGTGATGTGATGTGATGGTGATGTGATGTGATGTGATGTGATGGTGATGTGATGTGATGGTGAGTGATGTGATGTGATGGTGAGTGATGTGATGTGATGGTGAGTGATGTGATGTGATGGTGAGTGATGTGATGTGATGGTGAGTGATGTGATGGTGAGTGATGTGATGTGATGGTGATGTGATGGTGAGTGATGTGATGTGATGGTGAGTGATGTGATGTGATGGTGAGTGATGTGATGTGATGTGATGTGATGGTGAGTGATGTGATGGTGAGTGATGTGATGTGATGGTGAGTGATGTGATGTGATGGTGAGTGATGTGATGGTGATGTGATGTGATGGTGAGTGATGTGATGTGATGGTGAGTGATGTGATGTGATGGTGGTGATGTGATGTGATGGTGAGTGATGTGAT